>CM072929.1:2585000-3185000 GCA_036971965.1 Nyctalus aviator | reverse complement strand
CCCCCCCACAACTCCCTGGATCCCAACTATTGGCGCCTGGCATCAAGCCCTTCACATCCCAGCCAGTGCCCTCTGAGCACCTTCCTGCCTGTTCCGACAGGGGGCGCTCGCACACCCTTCTGTGTGCACACACAGTTCCCTGCACCCAGGTTGCCCTCTGCACCCTCTTCTGTCCCTGGTGAACTCGGACCCCTCCTGGAATGCCTTCTCTGGGAGTGTCCACCAGCTCCCCCCTCCCCCCTCTGCCCCCCTCACACACACACACCCCCTGGCACAGGCCTGGCACTTTCTGTGAAAGGGCATTGAGGCTGGGGACCCGCCCAGGGCCGGGAGGTGGACAGGCCACTCGTCCTCCACGGGAATCCTTGTTAAGGCCCGCGCCCCTTCTCCTCCCCTTGCTCGGGCGCAGGCGGGGCTCTGATGGCAGCCCTGCCTCACCTCGGCTCCCGGAGCACTGGCGGCAGCTGCATCAGCCCAGGCCGCCCTCCCCACCCCCTTCTCCAGCCGGAGCTGCACAAGGGAGGCACCTGGCCAGCCTGGCCTTCCGGTCTGGGGCGGAGGGGGGGCCGGGGTTGGTATCGGCAGCCTCCAGTACCCAAGGGCATGGGCTGGACCGTACGGCAGGGAGGGGGTCTGGGGTTCGAGTGGTTAAGCAGGAAGTCAATCACCACTTGAGGTGATTCTGACTGACCTCACACGTCTGGGATGGAAGGCTCCTCTAGGCCCCTAAGATGGGACACCGGACAAGTGACCATCCCTCAGCTCCTTGGTTTCTCCCACGATAGGGAGCTCACTACTTACTACCACTGAGAAAGTTCTTGAATTGACATCCCCTTAGGCCTCGATCATTTTTTCCTTCAGCAAATGTTTATTAGCACCTACCATGTGGCAGAGACTGGTCACTGGTTTAGATAATGAGGATTTTACGGGGATAAAACCCACATCCAAGCCTCTTGGTCCATGTTCTAGGATTCTTCTGAGCCTGTGGGTCACTCCCCCGGGAAGCCCTCCAGGCTCTGTCCTCTAGGTGACAGCCTCCGTGCTCTGCCTGATGGCTCCCGGGCGTCCTCCATCAGCACCTGCCCATTTGTTACGTGATTTACCATCTTCATTAAGTAAACTGGAGAAGGGCTTTCCCCTCCCCCCGGGGAGTCTGTGCTTGTTTCGCACATTCCTACCGTGGCTATAAAAAGAATAACCAACCAACTGGAGAAGGTGGAGCCCCTCTGGTTTGGATGCACCAGCACCCAGTGAAAGCTGAATCCTGAGCCTGAACTGCACCCCCTCCTCCCCAGCACCCAGCTCTGCTCTCCGGAGGCAAGTGGGTACTAGGGGGGCTCCTCTGGGCTGTGCTGGTCCATGTAAACCTGGCCCTGCCCCTTGGCACAGCCCAGAGCAGGAGGACCGAGGAGGACAGGGGTGCAGGAAGCCAGGGCACTGGAGCTACTGTCTGAGGGTAAGCCCGGAGGTCAGAAGGTTTGGGGCTCCGCCCACGAAGAAGGTTGTAGGCATGGATTTCAGCACAGGCACCTGCGGGCAGTGACAACAGTTGCCTATTTCACACTCACAAGCCAAGGCCAGGCGGCCTGTTACTGGAAGCTTCCTGCACGGGTGGAGGGGAAGGAACCTCCCCCTGGCCTGGAGAGCAGCCCTTCCCCGGAGGGAAGCTCTGTGATCCGACCCTGCCTGTCCACCCTGCTTTTCCCTCTGTCCAGATTCACCCATCTCTTCTCAAAGCTGGTTCCTGCTCATCCTTGGACTCTCAGTTTCCCTGTCCACCCCGTCTAGAGGGGTCTCCTCCTCTCTCTCTGTCCCACCACCACCTTCCTTTCTCCAGACCTGACAGGGCTGCTGCTCACCAGAATGGTTGCCTGACTCCCCCACGAGAATGTCAGCTCCAGGAAGGCAGAAACCTTATTGTCACTAGCTTTGCCTTGCAAGGAGGGTGTTTGTTGAATGAATGCAGTTCTGTTCCAGATCATATAAAGAATTGAAACTAGATTAATAAAATTGAATTTAACAGTGGAAAAAAAAGTTGAAACTAGAAGATAGGAAGCCCCATCCCTGTTCTACTAATTTTTTAAATTTATCTCTTTCTGTGAACCTTTTACACAAGGGATTGGAGTCAGCTTTAAACATGCAGTGAGCCAGCTGGAGGGCCTCCGCTGGTTGAGCGCCATCCTATGTACCAAGGGGCTGCCTGGTCTGGGCACACACCTGCGTTTCAGGTTCACATAAGGGAGGCAACCTTCCTCTCTCTCTAGAACCAATGAGAAGAAAATAAAAATGTTCAAAAAAGAACAAAAATAATAGGTAAAAGGCCACAGAATAAAAAAAAATTCAATGAATCCTACATTACCACCAAAGTTGTGCCTCCTATGGCTTTGAGCTTCCCGGGAACCAAAGAAAAAGGGAGCAGAATTTGGTACATGATTTACCTTGCCCATAAGGAAAAGTATCTTCATTTCTCAGGAAAAGCAAACGTTTTGCTGGCAGCTGGTAAGAAATCTCTCCCACAGGGATGCGTGGTGGTGACGGCAGCAGCTCTCCCGCCGAAGGCGTTGTTCGCGGTGAGTTGCTGCGTCAGCGGAGTAGGAGCCAGGAAGAGCCACAGCTTGCAGGGCAGAGCGGCCATTTTCTGGGCTCTGGCTAGGCTCAGGCCTGAGGCCTAGAACCACATAGTTCCCTTCAGAGCAGTATGGCTCCCAGCTTTTTGGATTACATTACTAATAATTTTATTTTTAAACGATGTTTACAGCACCATCCATAAAATATTCTTGTTAAATAAATAAATAAAAAGGAAATAGCTTGGCCAGTGTGGCTCAGTGGTTGGGGGTTGACCTAGGAACCTGGATGTCACGGGTAGGTTCCCCGCCAGGGCACATGCCCAGGTTGTGGGCTCCATCCCCAGTGTGGGGTGTGCCAGAGGCAGCTGATCAAGTATTCTCTCTTATCATTGATGTTTCTATCTCTCTTCCTCTCTGAAATTAATTAAAAAACATATATATTTTTACAAGAAAACAAGGCCAAAAGGGGTAAACAGTTATGAATTTATTAGGTCATCTGGAAAACCAGATGGGCTGAACCCCCAAATGGCGTCAGCATCCAGGAACTAGGGAGTCAGAGTCAGAGGTTTAAAAGACTCTAGGTGGGCCCTAACCAGTGTGGCTCAATGGATGGAGCATTGGTCTGTGGCTGAAGGGTCCCAAGTTTGATTCCGGTCGGAGCATGTACCTTGGTTGCAGATACATCCCCGGAGGCAGCTGATCAATGTTTCTCATCGATATTTCTGACTCTCTATACTTCTCCTTTCCTCTCTGTAAAAAAAAAAAAATCAATAAAATATATTTTAAAAAATAATAAAAGACTCTAGGTGGGCTTTTTCTGGGCAGAGAATTCTCTTGGGCGGGTCCTGATGGGAAAGATAATGGTCTTAGCAAGTGGAATGTGGTCTAACAAGTGACTAAGCAAAAAGGGAATGTCGGTTGTAAAGTGGCCTAAAGGTCAGTGCTCAGGGGAGGGGGTATGGATTCAACTGATTCATTTTTTTTATCAGACCCAACAGTAGGTTTATAGTTGTAAGTACATGAAACACAGAGTTTATACTTTTTAAAAATATATATATATTTTTTATTTCAGAGAGGAAGGGAGAGGGAGAGAGAGAAACATCAATAATGAGAATCATTTGGGGGCTCAGCCCATCTGGTTTTCCAGATGACTTAATAAATTCATAATTGTTTACCCCTTTTGGCCTTGTTTTCTTGTAAAAATATATATGTTTTTTAATTAATTTCAGAGAGGAAGAGAGATAGAAACATCAATGATAAGAGAGAATAGCCGGGACCGGTTTGGCTCAATGGATAGAGCGTCGGCTTGGGGACTGAAGGACCCGGGTTCTATTCCGGTCAAGGGCATGTACCTTGGTTGCGGGCATATCCCCAGTAGGGGATGTGCAAGAGGCAGCTGATCGATGACTCTCTCTCATCGATGTTTCTGACTCTCTATCTCTCTCCCTTCCTCTCTGTACAAAATCAATAAAATATATTTTAAAAAAATGATAAGAGAGAATAATTAATCAGCTGCCTCCTGCAAGACCCCCTGGGGATCGAGCCCACAACCTGGGCATGTGCCGTGACCAGCAATCAAACCATGACCTCCTGGTTCATAGGCTGATGCTCAACCACTGAGCCATGCCAGCAGGACCAGAGTTTATTCTTGTATTATTATTTATTAACTAGAGGCCTGGTGTATGAAATTTGTGCACTCCTGGTGGTCCCTCAGCCCAGCTTGTGCCCTATCGCAGTCCAGGAGCCCCGGGGAGATGTCGGACTGCTGGTTTGGGGAGCAGGCCTAAGCCGGCAGTCGGACACCCTCAGCGCTGCTGCAGAGGTGGGAGAGGCTCGGGCCACCGCTGTTGTGCTTGCCAGCAGTGAGCCCAGCTCAGGACTTCTGGCTGAGCGGCACTTCCCCTGTGGGAGCGCTGACCACCTGCATGGAGTGTCTGCCCCCTGGTGATCAGTGTGCATCATAGTGACTGGTTGTTCCACTGTTTGGTCGGTTTGCATATTAGCCTTTTATTATTTTGGATTATTGTATTACTTTCCATATGAACAACTGTAAATCTACATTTGCCCGACCCTGCATTTCATTCCACAGAGGACGCCAAGGCCCCAGGATGGACTGGCACCAGGCCTGTTCAGCGGAGCTCTCTGGAAGCCGAGGGCTGTCCTCTTCGAAAGAATGAAGTCAGGTTCGTGTAAAATGGCCGACTCCCTCTCTGCCTTTGGAAAAGTCCTTCAACTACAAAGAAGTTAACTATTAACTCCAAGTAGGGCAGAAAGGAAGGCAGTTGCTATGGCAACATCTTTGGCAGCCTATCGGTCGTCTGGGCTTCCAGCAGGCTCCAGATGGGGGAGGGGCAGGCCTAACGCGATACCAGCTACTGCCATGGGCCAATCTCCTGCTGGATTTCAGTGGCAAGAGCATGGCGGCAGCCAATAAAGAGGCCTGGAGCCTGAGTCATCGGCCCCAAGCCAGGTTGGAATAACAAGAAGGCCAGCACACGTGACCGTTTCCATGGTGATCTCCCTTAGCAACTCAGACTGGTCCTGTTTATGAGGACTGGAAAATTCCACCAGCCTTCAGCCTGATTTTGTTACCTTCTCTGCCTGCTTCCTGCTTGAGGGGCCGGGATGAGGTCACTGCAGTGTTTAACCCTTTCCCCAGCGGTGCCTGCCCACGCAAACCCAGGGCCTGGGAGGGGGCGCACACTCTGCCCTGTGCTCGGTGCTGGAGGGGAGGAAGGTAGTCCAGGTTGGTAGTGACAGCCTGGCACTGAACCGAGCTCCCGACAGCCTCACACCTCTGACCAGAGGGTAGGGCATAGGTCATTTCTCTCTCACTGAGGAATACACTTGACTCAAAGGTTAGGCAACTTCCTGTGCCACAGAGACAGCCAGCATGAGGAAGCAGGCGTGGAGGAGTGTTGACACTCGGGCCATTCTCTCCATGATAGCGTCTAATGTGTGCGGTGTACAGGCCCAGATGAGGTGCGGGAGGGGTGCAGAGGAGGGCGAGAGCCAGGGTTTTCAGGGGAGCTGGAGGAAGGCTTCGCCAAACAAGGAGGGTGTCTTTGAGGCTGCGGGGAAGGACTGGGGCTGAGGGCTGGCGGGGAAGGCCAGCCCAGCCCCATCCTTGTTTCATCCTGCAGAACTGGCTGGCTGGGATCAGGCTGGGGCAGGGAGGGAGTCAGGCCTACAAACAGTGCTGCGGGGGAAGTGCTGGGTGGCCATCCAGGAGCCAGCAGCTGGAGCCTGGGGTGAGGCCAGCCTCTGAGTCCCCACCAGCCCAGGAGCAAGTTCCCGGTGCTGGCCGGGCAGTGAGCTGAGGGGCAAAGACCCCAACAATGTTTTCAAGGATGGTAGGTGACAATGACACAGAACAGAAGTCACGTGCCGCAGCTTAAGGTCACAGCAGATGAGTCACTGATGCAGGTGTGATCACAGGAGTGCTGCTGAGGTCACTGGACCGCAGAGGCCACAGGAGTCTGCAGGAAGGACCGGCCATTGAGCAGCCTGCTGCAGCAGGAAAGGACTCTGACCTGGTTCCTGGTGGGCGGGGCTCAGGAACCAGGTCACCGTATCCTGTGGACTAGGGCTCTGAGAGCAAGCAGGGCTGGAAAGGGGACAGAGGGACAGGACTGTTGAGCTTTACGGCCCTGGCTCAGGGTGGGACAGTAAATGAAAAGCATCTGGACAATGAGGAAAGGGACTCTCTAGCTTACTGGTCGCTGCCTGGGCCAAAAGGTCTCAGCAAAGGTCTTTGCTGAAGCAGAAGGCCATGGAAATTTCCACCCCAGTTCTTTTCCCAGCGCTGTCCTCAGCGCCTCCTTCCTCCCGGGCTCTGCTGAGCACAAAGGCTTTGTGCTCGGATGGGCTGCAGGCTGGACAGGCGAGGGCTCCCCCAGCGACCCTGACAGCCGCGGAAGGTGGTCAGAGCTTCGGCACCAGCGCACTGTGCCACCTGGAAACTGGAATTGTCACCCCAACCGACAGGCCCAGGATTCCTCTCCGGGGAAGGCAAAGGGAGGAACGGCAGCTCCCACCGTCTCGTCAGGGCTCTGAAGCCGGGCAGTTCTGGTGGCTGTGCCCGGAGCACAGGCCTCGGGCCCAGAGGCCCCTACACGGGGAGTGCCACTTCCGCTCCGTTCTCTTGGGGGCATTTTCTGTATTCATTTCTCACAGCTCCCAAGGGGAAGAAGTGACCGTGTGAGAGGGAAGCTGGGATGACACCGAGAGCTCTCCCCCTCCGCACCCCCCTCTCCTCGCCCAGGACCCAGTCCCGCCCACCTCCAGTGAGGTTCTCCCGCCACAGCAACAGCTGGGGTGGGGGCAGATGGAGCCCTGGCCTTAGTGCAATAAAGTGAGGTTACCAAACAGGACAAAATGGCATCTCTACGGTGTCTGCATGCTTTGTCCACAGCCGGGGGGCAGTGTGTGTGTGTGTGTGTGTCTCCCTCAGTGAGGTGGATACAGACCACCTCTCCCACGTTGGGCTTGAGCGAGCCTGAGGTTTCTCCGTCCACTTTCAGGCTCCAGCAGTGACACCTCATCCTCCACCAACCTGGCTGCAAACCTCGCATTCCCACTGACCTTCAGAGGAGCCAGGAGACATGCTAACAACACAGCGTCACGCAGGAATTAGAGGCTGTGCTGAGATCCAGGGTGAGATAACAGGGCTGATGAAGCTGGGTGACGGGGCATGCTGGCCCGAGAGGCCCTTGCAGAGGAGTGCCGTGGGCTGAAGAGCAGGGAGGCATATTCCAAGCAGATGTGTCATCAAGAGTGGAGAACATGATTCTGGGGACGCCAGGGGTGCTGCAGAGAGCAGTGCGGGAAGCTGAGAGCCTCAGGCAGATTTTCTATATCTGTGTCCTGTCCCTGGTCCCATGGCCACCACCCACCCCAATCCAGGCCTCCATGGCCTCTGGCCTGCCTGGACTGAAAGAATGGACTCCAGTGCCCACCCCTCTGCCACCTTGTTAACAGCAGCCACGGTATTTCCCAGAGCCAGGGCCCCGCCCAGCTCAGGAGTCCTCCTGTGCCCAAAGAGTAGAGTTCAAACCCCTCTCCAGGAAATTCAAGCCCTGGTAGACCTCACTTTAGTGTCCCTTCCTGCTTCCCCTACTTGCTAGTGGGTTCCCATCACTTAAGGAGCTGTAAGACCCACTCCACCCGTCACTGTGCAGCTCTCCGATGACCTCAGCCCCAGGAAGGACCCATAATGCTATGGGCTTGTTTTTACCTGGCATGTGTTGAGAAATACATGATTGGCAAAGTTCCTGGAACTGGGTGACCTCTGTCCCCTTGTTCCACAAGGACTTGTTTCTGTGGGGTGTGGGCCACAGTTGTGTTGAGAAAGAATGAGCACACACGGAAGATGTGAAATGCTTAACGAGCTTCTTGCTGGGTGTGCAGTGCGTCCGTGATGCTAACACACACATCTGCCTGGGACCTCAAAGTGGGTGACGGAGCAGATCGCAGGCGGGGATACGAGAAGGTAAACATGACTCACTGGGAAGCCTCCCTATTCCTCGGGCTATTTCTGAGGGTCCACTCAGCAGGCCTCAGAGGCCCAGCACAGTGAGGGCTGGACACACGCCTCCCGCAGTGAGTCACACCGGGAATGACAGCAGGCCTGAGCCTTCCCCTCGCTCCCCTCCGCCCCAGGGCGAATGCCCAACCGGAGCTCCATGGAGCCCCAAGGCGGCCTTGGGTTTTCTCTCCTGCCCTTTCGGATCACAGTCTTTCTAGATTCTTCCTTCAGAGAGGGAAGCAGTTCCCCTTTCTTCCACAGTCCCTGCTCCATGCAGTCACTCCATCCTGATGGCAGCGCGTTCATGTCAAATCTCACCGTGTTCCACCAAAACCGGTTTGGCTCAGCGGTAGAGCATCAGTCTGTGGACTGAAAGGTCCCAGGTTCGATTACGGTCAAGGGCATGTACATTGGTTGCGGGCACATCCCCGGTAGGGGGTGTGCAAGAGGCAGCTGATCGATGTTTCTCTCTCATCGACGTTTCTAGCTCTCTATCTCTCTCCCTTTCTCTCTGTAAAGAATCAATAAAATATATTTTTAAAAAATTCTCACCTTGTTCCTGTAGAGTCACATCACATCGTCTCATCACTTCCTTCTTCCTTACTAGCAACATTCAGCACAATTCCCCAGGCCTTAAACAGCTCAACAACCTGCTGATACCGCCCTTACCACTGAGCTACTGGGGCCAGTGTCTCTGTAGGACATTCAGGAGGGGGAACCCGGTTCTCTTACAGCCCCTTCCGCGCTGGCTTTTGGTGGCTCAGTCACGTTGCGCCTACTGGGCATCTGTCACCAGGCTCTCTCCACGGTTCTGCTTGGCTTTCTCATCTCCAGACATACTGTTCCAATTTATTCACCACTCAGTAGACATGTGTGGCGCTTCTATTGTGCGCCAAGAACTAAGACACCAGGACAGGCCTAGGCCTCCATCTCCTCAGCCCTCTAAGGGAGTGACGGCAGCACCCCCCTCCCAGGGGGCTGAGAGAACTGAAAGAGGTCGCGCACAGTGCTCTTAGATGTCAGAACAGAAAGCTGTGCTGGGTTCGCTGTCCTGCAGACACACAGGGGCAATGGGAGGCCAAGGGAAGCCTCGCTCTCCGTTCTCTGCGGGAGAGGAGGTCAGTAAGTCTCTGCCGGGAGGGGGCTAAGGCTGCCGCTCTGTCCTCCCACAGCTCACAGTGCTGCAGCTGCACCGCCACACCCAGGCCTTCTAGAAAGATCCACAGAGCAGGCTGCAGGGCCCAGCGCCAGACACGTTATGTGGGGAATAAACTAAAGGGAACTAGCAGCATGGAGCTCTGGGGCTGGGGGTGGGGGTGGGGAACTGCTCTTTCGAGAGACCTTTGTCCCCTCCCCAGAGGCGGGTCTGTCGCACAGAACCCTGCTGAGTCTCAGGGAGGTGCGTTTGGAAGATGGATGCTTTTCTCAGGAAGATGAGGGCAGTGTTTCCCGGATTCCTCCATGCAGTGTCTATGTGGGGGGCCACGGGCTGCTCTGCCTGGTGGCCCTTTGGGGGAAGACAGGTTACACAGCCACTTCCAGCCTCACCCCACCCCCTTTTTCTCTTCCCTGTGATTTATTTTGCTAGAAGGTACTTTTGGTGTTTTCTTCTTTCCAGATATAGCTTTTAGAATGACTATTTGCACACGTCAGTGTTTGTGTTCGTGGTTAGAGGTTATTTTTAAGGGTGGGATTTCTAACACTATACCTTTCCATCACATTTAGGAACCCTTAACTTTACCCCCTAGGGCAGAACAAGAAATGACGTCAGGAATTCTTTCTGGACTCTTCCCAGCCCAACAACAGGCCCGAGCTTGTGTCAGTATGTCAGCTGACTCCTGACATTGGTGAGTAAAATGGAACCTCTTCAACGTTTTTGTTATTAAAAAATGAAACTTTCAGGTCATTGTGAATTATACTCTAGAGGTCAGGCGCCCCTCGGCTGACAACAGGGAAATTCGTACTTTATCATTTCCAGTTCTGGGCAGTGGTTATGCCCCCTCACCCCTTCGTACGCAGCACTCAGAGGATTCTCCTAGCCTCCATCCCTCCCACCCCACCTGTTTTCCATGGCAGATATCTCTGTTACAACATCACAAATACAATGATCACATGATATTGTGATTGGTTTACCTATCTGTCTAACTCACTAGATTATAAATGACTCGGGATTAAGGATGTTTCTCCTTTAGCCACTTCTAATTGCTGTTGATCTCTCTTCCGCACAATGGAGCTGCGAGCTGAGTCATCGCTGGGTTTTTTCCGTGGCAGGATCTGACTGCTCTGCAGAGGAGCTGAAGGTTTTGTGCAGTCATTGTTCCGGAGATCAGCTCTGGAAGGTGGGCGGCAGGAGGGGGCTGGCAACTCCAAATTCCTAGTCTTCAGAAAACAAGCAAGCTGTTTCTTTGTGACACTCATTGCCCTTCTAGAACAGTCTCTGGTAATGCAGAATTAGGAAAAAAAATCAAGGATGAGATTGAAATCAAACAAGAGGCCTGGAGGGATCCAGGTGTGGCTGGCCTCCGGACCCCAGAGCCAAATACTGAGGGCCCCAGCAGCTTCTCTCTTGAGTAAGCCTGGCTGAAAAGGGAAGGATTCGGCCATTCTCTGGAGGTGTCTGGCCTTGGTGTGAGTCTGGGGATTAGGCAGAGCCCTCATTCTAAATCCAGCACCTTAGACCCTTGGCTACCTGCGTTCTCATTCTAAATTACTGCTACTTTAGTCCTTTTCGATGCCCTGCCTCCTTGAAGGCAAAACCAGGATCTAAAAATCCCCTATGTTCTCCTCCCATCGCTTTGTTCACCGCATTTTGTAGAATTAGCATAATCACTTCTGTCATCTAATCTCATTCTACACCGAAGAAAATTGCTGAGAAGTTATTTGGGTTAGTGCCCAAGGTCACCTTGGTGTTCCTTCCTCGAGTGATTGGACCAAGGACCTCCTATTTTTAGTCTGGGCTTTTTGAGGGTGGGGGAAGGGAACTTGAGACAATCAGCTAAAATGGATTTGCCCTCTAAATTTGTATCTTTAGGCTCAAAGGAAGACTAGATTTTTAGACTGAGGAGGATAATGAAGCACCTGTGGAGAGGGCAGCAGCTATCAACCGGACATTCCAAAGTTAATTGGAACATGGATGCAGGCAAGGGGAAAAGTGCCTTGAAAAAATGCAATTTAAAGATCTTAAATCGAAGAGTTGAAAGAAGGCACATATTAATCTCATCTAAGAACATAGTGATTTTACCATCTTGTTTAAATCAATATATAAAGGAGAGGAGGTAGGAATCAGAATATTGTAGAGACTGTTTTGTGAAGCAAAAGCCAGGAGAGATGAAGGCAAGCAATGTTTGGGCCTGAACAGTAAAAACAGGAGTTAGTGTCCATATCATCTCTAAAATATTTTTCATTTATCAATCAGAAAAGAAAAATTAGAATTTTCTCTCTGGCCTTGGCAAGCCATCTCTTAGATGAGCTGCTTTCAGATTCTCTCTTTCCTCAAACCCAAGGAGAATTAATCAAATAATATACAACCATTTTCACAATATGAGAAAAATGCTATAATCTGTAACGGGAATGACTAGTTTAGGGACATTCTGTACATTATTTTAAGCACTTTAGTGCTCTTAACATTCACCTCATGGGCTCCAGAGTGGGACAAAGACCATAGATAAGAGGGGCCCGGAGGCTGACAAGTCCTGGGAGACCGTGAGCAGGGGGCTGGGAGCTGAGGGGGGAGGCACCATTAAGTCTAAATTCTGGGATTCAAGAATAGGTTCTGGTACTAATGAGCTGCGTCTGATTTTAGGCAAATCACACACTCCCCAGACTCCCCAACCCCCATTTGTAAAAGGAGATGACTCAGTGTTCCTTCTTTCAGTGCTAAACTTCTGTAAAAATTTTCCAGTCACAGAGCAGACATTCAAGACGTGTCTGAAGGGAACCATCTGCATCTCAGTAACATTCCACTCTGGATGGAAGCGGGGAGGAGAGAGGAGGGGAAGATGAAACCAGGTCCCTCAGGAGCTGCTGACATGAGCCCTGATTCACTGGGGGTGCGGGAGGGGAGGGGTCTGCAGGAGGCAGCGCCCTCACTTGCTAGAGACCCCAGACCAGCTCCCCAGCCCTTTCACAACCACTGCCACTTACAGGAGCCAAAGGGGTTTTAAAAAGAGCGTTGATTTTTATACAGTTCCTGTCTTTAGTTGCCATTCTAACCTATATCGGGTCACTAACCTCCATCTTTCTCTCTTGGAATTTACTGCCTAAAGACTTGGAATTTACTGCCATTTTAGATATTAAATGATTGGATGACTGACAAAGGAAGAAAAAGCAGGCCCAGGCTGAAAGCGGAAGGGGGGACTGGGAGGAGGGGCGGCCGGGAAGCCCGCGCCCCGCTCCCCTCCCCCACAGCCCTCCTAGGCCGAGCACGAGCCCTGGGGGCGGGGCGCGCCTGCGCAGTGGCGCGCTGCGCCAACCGCCGGCTCCGCGAGGCTGCTGGAACCTGCTGGAACCGGCTGGAACCGGTGACGCCCGCCCGGAAGCCAACGCCTCACAAAGGCAGGCGGCGGCTCACCGCCCGCGTATCCCTGCGCCGGGCCGGCGTGGGTGGGGGCCGGGCCGCGCCCCTCCCCCCGCCGCGCCCGCCGCCCGGGCCTTGCCGCCCGCGGGGGGACGGGCTGAGGGGCCCTCCGCAACCTGAGGAAAATGAAGCCCTTTGGCCCCCGCGCCGGCCGCCTCGCCGGGTCTCGCCCTCCTTGTGCGGCCGCTTTGGCCGCGTGGCCGCCTGTGAGGGGAGCCCGGAGCCATCGTCCCGCTCCCTCGGGCCTCGCTGGGGAGGCCCCGCGTTTGCAAGGTCCCTGTCCGGAGCCGGGCTCACTGGGGAGAAAGAAAACCCCGCTGCAGGGAGGCAGGCCTGTTGGAAGTTTCCTTCCAGCTCGGAGTCGGTGTTAAGAACGCAGCCGGGCCGGAGCCCCGAAAGCGCCGCCTCGGCAGGCGCTGCCCGCTGCCCGGCATGGCCGCCAAGGTCGCCGCGTCTTCAGGGGCGACCCTCGCCCTTCGGGCGGCTTTCGGGGCGCCGGCACGCGGTGTGACAGCGGGTTTGGGTTTTGGGAGAAAAGCCCAGGGACACAGGAGGTTCCCTTTGGGGACGTGCCAGCGGCAGGCGGCCGCGTACAGAGCGGGAAGCCTTAAAACAGCACCGGAGCCCCCGGGTGCCTCCCGGGCAGGAGCTCCGAGATGGCCGCCGCCCTATTGCCGGGGACAGCAGTCTGGTGTCAGACACCTTCTCTTAGTGGGATTGTTAAGCAGATAACCCACATTTCTCAAGTAAAAGGGTGATCAGGACGTGGTATAACCCCAGAACCAGCTCACAGGACGTGGGCAGTTTGGGGGGAAACCTCAGCACTTCGCCAAAATGGCTGCTGCCTCTGTTACGTAATGAAAACCCGTATTAACCTGCCTTCAGAAAAGCACTAACTAGTGCCTACCGAACTTCGAGGAGAGGTACTTTCAAAGCTACTAACCAATTCCCAAGCAATGGCTCTGAGGTTTGGTGAGCTGCTTGATGGTGGACTTAAAAGTGGTTTCCATTGTTTTTGCCCAAATGTTCAGCTCAAATCTACTTGCTAATGAGTCTTAACTATTTCTGGGTACATGGTTTGCGATTATTTTGCATAAACGGTTAGGAAAAAACTAGAAAAGCTTGTAAGCCAGATTCTATTTTTAACCTTTCCTAGGGACTACTTTTGCTTCCGCTCACAAAGGCTGCGGAGGGTTACCGAGTGCCAACAGCGTGAGTTGTCCCTCGCCCATAAATACGCCTCTCCCGGCTCTGCGGCAGGCATTCAGGCAGCGAGCGCAGAGGAGACTGCTGAGGCGCTACTTGAGGAAACCAGATAAGTCTTTTCTATTAAAAAGAGATAGAAAATATTATTTAGGAAATGTAAATAGCGAAGGTGCTTACTGAGATATTGCCTAGCATTAATATTTTAACCTTTATAACAAAGATCTTATTTAAGGGAAAATATTATGAAGACTTGCCTAAAAAGTAGTTTCAGAAAGGAAGAGAGAAGAAAAATATTTCCAGAACATGAAACTTCTTTACGAAGTAAAAATAATTTTCAAGAAAAAGGCTGATAGGATTGCAAAGCCTAAACTCAAAGCCTTAAATGGAAGGGCAAACTAAAAATACCATTAAACCGTAGGTGACAAAATTGTCATTTAAAGAAAATTGGAGATCGTTAAACTATATATTAAATGCCGTATTTAAAGGAGAAAATTGAAGGTGACTTAAGAGAGACCTTCAAATTCATGACGCAGGATAGATTGACCTGTGAAGCCAGTTGCTCTTACGGCATTATTAGCGCAAGATGGGGCAATTGTTAATTTAGAAGTCAGATAAAATTTTGGAGAAAGATTAGAAATTTGAAATGGAAAACTTGGAAGACAGAAGTGTACAGGAAGGTGAAGAAAAAGGCTTAGAGAAGACAGGAAAATAGAAGATAAAACGTATTTTAGAAGACAGAAAAACTAAGCCCAAAAGGTAGAAAGCAGAAGAGAAAGTATTGAGACTAACCAAAAGCAACTAAGGTCACAGATACAAATGTAGAAAACCAGAAGATAGAAAACGAAGATACAGATTTAATAGAAAAGGAGAAGATAAAGTTTTTTAGCAGAAAAATGGAAGATAGAAAATGAGATACAGATTAAGTAGAAAAATAGAAAATGAGAAGATACAAGTTTAGAAAAATAGAAGATTAGAAAATTAGAAGATAAAAGTTTAGAAAAACAGAAGATAGAAAATGAGACAGATTAAGTAGAAAAATAGAAGATAGAAAATGAAGATACAAGTTTAGAAAAATAGAAGATAGAAAATGAGAAGATAAAAGTTTAGTAGAAAAACAAGATAGAAAATGAGAAGTAAAAAGTAGAAGATAGAAAAATAGAAGACAGATTAAGTAGAAAAATAGAAGATAGAAAATGAGAAGATACAAGTTAGAAAAGTAGAAGATGAAAAACGAGAAGATACAAATTTAGAAAACTAGAAGATAGAAGGTTGTCAAGAAAAATATTTCAGCTAAAAGTTAGTACAGGAAAAAGGAGGAAATTAAAATTTTAATAATTTAATAAGAATTATAAAAGCCCATGAGTTTAATTCCTGGTGGTGCAGAAAGTTAGCTTTCAGACGACGACGTTGTTTAAATTGCTGTAGAACAGGACAAATTTAGAAGAGTCTCCGGAAGCTAGAAGGGAAATAGGCTAAAAAAATATTCTAAAAAGGACTGAAGTGATTTTAAAACTAAGAGTAGGAAGACTTAAAAACTTGAAAGGCTTAAATACATTAGCTTAGTTCTCTGGAAAATTTAAAGGACTTTCATAACTGAAGTAATTCGAGATCAAGAATAATCAACTTAACGCTTTGGTTTGGACTGAGCTCAGAGGATTTAAACCCGAGGACTAGCGTTACTTGTCAGCTGACCAGGTGCCCCCGAAGTGGATTCAGTGGAGCTAGGAAGACAGGAGCGGCAGACAGGAGCCCAGGAGCGGGGTGAAGCTAGGACCGAGCCGCCAGCGGCGTTCGAAGATAGGCCGGGAGCCGGGAGCCGGGAGCCAGAGCCGTGGAGGAGCTAGCGCGGAGGAGGAGCGCTGGAGGCGCAGCTAGGAGAGGCTCCGGGGAAGGAGCAGCAGCCAGTGCGGTGTTGACGCCGGCGTGCGGCTGGGCGACCACGCGGAGGCGGCGAGCAGGCTGTGCAGATGGAGGCTGGAGGCTGGAGGCTAGATAGCGGAGCCTAGAGCAGCGGGCGTCCCAGTGCAGGCCGCGTGCGGGCAGCCAGTGGTGGTCAAGTCCGGGAGGTCGGCCGCGTCCTGGTGTTTGGTAACGAGTATGGTAACCTTTACTTTATAATGGTAACGGGGGAGTTGTACGAAGCGGCGAGGGCTTTCTTATGGAATGTAGGCCGATTTCCGGGTGTTGTAGGTTTCTCTTTTTCAGGCTTATTTCTCATGCATCTTGTCTGAAGCTTTTGAGGGCAGACTTCCAAGGCCCGGAGGAATGGTAGATGGCAAGTTTTATGGTTTTTGTCTTTTAACCAATTTGAGGGAAACATGAATTGAGACAAAATTAAGTAGAAAAGGTTTGTAAGCGGCCTCTTTTAATTTTTTTATTTTTTTAGTAGCTTGGGGTAATGAAACATTTGAGTTTTGTGAATGTCAAGTTTGGGCGTGTATGGGGGGGAAAGTTTTTCTGTGTGGGGGGGCAAAATGTCTTGAGTTCTTTTCCCTTAGGTCTGTCTAGAATCGCAAAGGCAAATGACTCAAGGTAACAGAAAAAAAGAAAATCCAGAATCAGGATAATCAGACCACCACAGGTTTACAGTTTCTAGAAATTAGAGCACGAGCAGTTCTCACTTTGAGGTCTGTGGAGGAGCGTGCATTGGAAAAGTGGCTGGTAGTTATTCTTTTTTTCCACCCCATAATCAGATTTTAAAAGTATGTAATCCTTAAAACTTTATTTGAAGTATTTTGGGGTGTTCTTCACAGGGAAAGGGGTGGGGGGAGCAAAATGTTTTTTTCTAAGATTTTCCACAGATGCTCTAGTGCTATTGACAAACTGGGGTAGAGAAGGATTGGGCCGATATGCTGTTGGCAACACCACCTTTAGGGATTGGAGCTTCTTCTCTTGGAAAAGTATTCTTGAAGCTGAAGGTACAGCACAGTGCAGCTCTGGTTCACACTCAGTCATCTCAGGAGAACTTCAGAAGATCTTGACTAGGCCAAATGTTGAAGTTAAGTTTTCAAATGTGACTTTTAAAGTAACCTTTTATTAAAAGGGGAGGGGCAAATTTTGGCAATTAACCTTTGTCAGTAGCTTGTAATGGTGGGGGTTGGGAGGGTGGGGTTTAGGTAATTGTTTAGTTTATGATTTCAGATAAACTCATGCCAGAGAACTTAAGTACTTAGGATGAAAAAAAACTAAGAAATCTCAACATCCATGTTGGCAAGTAACTCCCAATCTTCAAGTTTTTGTTTCCCCTCAATTTTTGAATTGAGCAGCTGGGAAGTTTCATGAAGATCCACTGGATTCAAAATGTAGGGCCTGGGAAGGAAAGTGTTGAATGGGGTTGGTCTGGCCCACTGGGCTGACAAAGATAATGTCTTGGGAATTTTTTGAACACTTAAGTTTGGATATGGTAGTGTGTTGGTTCTCTTTTGGAATTTTTTTCAGGTGGTTTAATAAGAGTTAATGCTATAGGAGCTTCAGAGCAGAGGAAGTGGCTTAATGATCCTGAAGGGATTTCTTCTGATGGTAGCTTTTGTGTTATCAAGTAAGACCCTATTTTTAATTGTACATAAGCAAGTGTTTCTTTAGTGTAGGAAAATATTTCTCCTTTGACTGCAAAACAAGATGTTAAGGTATGCTTTAAAATTGTCAATTGTATATTTTTTATGTTTGCATCCTAAGTATTTGTAAATCATAACTGCTAAAAGAAAGGGCGGGCTTTGTTGATGAGGGAGGGGAAACCTTTTTTTTCTGTAGACTTTTTTCAGATAACATCTTCTGAGTCATAACCAGCCTGGCAATAATGATGGCCTAGATGGAGAGGGAGCAACTCCTTGGTGAATGATAAGTAAAAGCAGAAAAGATTATATTTCATACCTTCATTGGGGAAAAAGCATAACCCTGAGATCCTAACTACTGATGAAAGCATTGTCTGCATATGCCAAAAAAGCAAATGAAAGCTACCAATTTAAAGTTAATGGAATCTACCATTTTAAAGTTACGGCTTATCAAGCTTATACTCACAAAAAATGAATCGAGAAATTAAATAATGAATTGAGAAATACAATGAAGATCATATGTCCATCTCAAAATACTGCTTTTACAAAGCAGAATATAAATGAAATGAAATGAAATGAAAATGATAATACTACATAAATCCCGGAATAAAAAGGAAGCTGGAATAATTCAGAGGAGTTGGGATCAAGTGGATTCAGAGGAGAGGAGGCTGTGCTGTTTGCCAATCTTTGTTTGCCTCAGACAGGTTCTCTTCGTTATCTGAAGAGTTGCTTCATTTCACCTGGGAGCAGGAAACAGCAGGCAGCTGTTACAGATAAGTGTAACTTGCATCTGCAGTACTGCATGTCAGGCTGAGTGCTTATGTTTATCAGCTGTGGCGGGCTTACGCCCCCTCCTGGTCCTGTCCCCGAGGACTCCAGGGTGGTGAGGGATTCCCATCAGCCTGGTTAAGGTTAGACAGGACTTTACCTGTGGGCTTCCATGATGGGATAGAACCTCACTCAGGCAAGTTAATTCTTCAACCCGATCCAGGTCAGTACTTACTAAAATTGAATTTTTTGTTTAGCACTGAATAATTGAAAAACCCTATGAAAGGATAGGATAAGATGTGCTGTTAATCTTGCTTAAAATTTAAAAGTTGTGTTGTATGTTGTGCAGAAAACCATTAAATCATTCAAAATAAAACATATTTAATAGAGAATGTATGCTTTTAGGAAGCAGCTGTCTCCTTATTTAAATAAAGTACTGTTTGTTTTGTGGTTAGTGTTGGGCAATCTTGGGGGGATTCTTCTCATCTTTCAGAGACTTTGCGAACACTTTAATGGACAAGATCAGGAATTGAGCAGAAGAAGGACTTGTAACTCTTAAGGCAGGAAACACAAATTTTATTCTTCATAAATTGATGAGCATTTAATAAGGCACATGGCAATAGAGGGCCTGTAAATAAGGAGTAAATACCTCTTAGGACAGGTGGGAGATAATCAGAAAACCAGGTAACTGCACCTACACTGTTTCCAGACAGTCCAGGGGCCTATAAACTTAGAGCAATAAAATACTGTTCCCAAAGTTTGCATGTTAACTTCATTGCTTCTGTCCATCTCACCCAGTGTTAGCTGATGTTCACATATTGGCCTTTATGGAGACACGAGTGGGGCATGTGGGTTTTTTTAAGAATTTTCCTTTGCAGAGGCTTCATTTCATCCCTCACGAAGCTGGTCAGGACTTTGACTTGCATCTAGCGCTTGGCTCTGCCTTCTGTCCTAGTGTGTGACCTGGCAGTGAGTTCCTCTGCACTGTACATCCCCTCTGGATCTTCAGGGGGGGGGAGGGGGGGCTTACTTGTCAGCTTTTTTTTTTTTACAGACTACACAGAACGCGGGTGTCTTGACCTCAGGTCTGTCTGTTCTGTTGGCAAGTAATGCAGTACTGTTCTGACCGCTGCTATTAGAATGCGTTCTGAGACGACTGGAGTATGATTAAAGGTTGTGTTTGCCCGATGCTTGGAGTAGTGATTGTTGAAGGAAAACCCAGCTGAGTGATAAAGGCTGTGTGTTGAGGACGTTTCTGCAGCTTTAAGTATTCATGTTTGTGATTGAAGCCGAGTACCTTTTGCTGTGCTTTAGGTAAAATGCTTTTTGTTCTTTCCTGGCAGGGGGGTGGGGAGGGCACTGAAGCCTTTAGTCTTTTCCAGATGCAACTTAAACTCTGACAAGACATAACCCCCAAACAAGCAAGTCTCCAAGAAATGTACCTGGCAAGTGGAAATGTTCATACAGTTCAGTGGTCTCAGTGCGTTGCTTGTGTGGGTTTCTCTCTCCCCTCCCCTGGTCTTAATTCTTACACACAGGAACATGCAAAACGGCAGGCGTATGCGAAGGGCGAGAGAAGCCAGCCCCAGTAAGGAAAAATAGCTTATTTACTTTAAACAAACATACTCCGTGTTCTGTGGGGATTGGGAGCCATAGTTCTTTCAGATTGCACTCTTCAGACTAGGAGCTCCAGTGCATTCACCAGTGGACAAAATGAGGACACCAGGTGACCGAGCCTTTTCTCTTTCATACCGAGCCAGTGACGGGAAGAACGTAGTGTGGAGTAGACTTCGGCTTCATGCTGGAGCGCGTTGGCCTGGGGGCGGAGGGGTGAGGTGGGCGCTAAGCCTTTTTCTTTGAGGTTTTTCAGGTCTACCTCACTAAGGCACCGAAGGCTTAACTAGGACAACCCGGAGCCTTCCTGTGGCAAGAGACAAGAAAGCAAAGCGCTATTGTATCAGGTCAAAGGGTGTCGGCCTCGTAACCCCATCCTCTCAAAGGAGGACCTGCCTTAACACTTGGCAGGCATGCGGGGGTCCTCTCCTGGGGAGTGAAGCGCCCAAAGGAATGCCTGCGAACCTTACAAACCCCGGGCTTGTCCTAACATTGAATCAGCTGCTTTTACAGCAGCTCTTAAAGCCCAAACAAGCTTCAAGTGATGCTTGAAGGGGCTGGAAAGGGGTAAAGCGGGCAACCCCTCTTCCAGAAGCCGGTTAAAAAGCAAGGTCTCCCCACAGTGACTGCTCTGCCACATCGCCACTCCCCGCCTTTGGCCTAGCGCAGACCCTCCACCCCTCACCTCGACGCTGCCAGGAGCTTGGATCCTTGGCATGGTCCATACCTGTCTCAAGGTAACAGTGGTGCTGAGGTCTTGGCGGGTTGCACTACTAGAAAGACCATTAATTTGCCTGCAAATGGTTGTTACTAAAACCACACTGAGCTCTAAAAATGTTTTAAATATTCACTATTACCAGTGATTTAGACTGACTTAAAGCAGTAAATGCAGAATAACATTTAAAAACTGGAATGTCGGGTGGGAAGTTGTAACTGAAGATAGGTTTTAGCGGTTGAGTGGGTGGGATTGCACAATTCTCTGCTAAGACTTTTGCAGGTGAACATACAGATTTGGCCAAGCTAGCACCTTAGCTGAAGCAGACTCTCCAGTGCTCTTCACTAGGGCTTGCAAAGGTTTTTCTTTTCCTGAGAAAACAACCTTTTGTTTTCTCAGGTTTTGCTTTTTCGCCTTTTCCTAGCTTAAAAAAAAAAAGCAAAAGATGCTGGTGGTTGGCACTCCTGGTTTCCAGGACAGGGTTCGAGTCCCTGTGGCGTCTTTGCTTGAATAGCTCTGCCTTAAGGATCCCCCTCCCTTTCCTCTCTTCTTCAGGGGCCAGCTGAAGTCGACAGAATCCTGAATTAGTTTGTATTTACAATGTAACTGCCTTGTTTTTTTATTTTCAGGTGTTTTCCATACATCCTGTGTTGAAGCCTTATGATTAACTCAAAATGATTTTTTAATTTTTTAGTGAGAGAGAGAGAGGGAGTCCACAACCAGGGCATGTGCCCCTGATGGGGGATCGAACCAGCAGCCTTTTGGTGCATGGGATGACCGATACACAACCACCTGAACACCTGTTACGGCTAAAATATAAATAAAAATTTAACGGATCTTCATTGGTGTGATTCTTTTGTCCCTGAGCAGATGGGAGAAATGGGTGTTGTGTGGGGGTCCCACCTCGTTCCTGCTTAACTTATGGTCTAAGAACAAGTAGACATTCCTGTGGGACAGCGCAATCCTCACGCAGGGGAGGGATGTGTGGTGGGTGAGGGACGCAGTAACACCCAGAAACCACTAGGACCCTGGAGCAGCCGGTGGGGCGGAAACGAGGAAGAGGGTTTCCATTGCTTCCATGCAAGCCTTGAGGCACCACTGCGGCCCATAAAGGGCATCTGATGTTACCCCTTAAGTAACCCACGTGGTTCCACCGTGGCGACTGAATACCCGAGGCCTCTGCTTCTAATCCACCTATTCAATGGTGCGGGAGGCCCAGGAGATGCTGCCCCTGCAAGGGGTCCTGTGAGCAGTGGAGGGGCCTCGGGAAATGGCTGGGTTCACGGCTGCAAAGGGGTGGCAGGCTCATGGGGTCCCTAGTCAGTTTCCGACACTGCTGTTCCTCCAGCGCAGGATGTCCCACACGCGGCGGCCATGCCGGCCAATGCCCAGTGCGCTCGGCCTGTGCGGCCCGGGTAGGGGCTGCTCCTGAAGTGGCCCCGAAGGGGCAGAGGAGGGAGAAGCCGCATTGGACACCGTGGTCTCCCTTGATGGAGTCAGCGTCTTAGGGGCCTTGTGTGGAGGAAGGTCCGTGTTTGTCCAGAGCGGGAGGGCTCCCTGAGGCACTGAGACTGACCAGCAGGGAAGTGAGAGGCGGGGAGACGAGGGGCCACTTTGTCTCGTGATGCACAGCCTCCCGGCGGCTGGGGCTGGAAATGGAAAGGCACAAAGACCAGGAGGAAGGAAGCCACCTCCGCCCTCTGAGCGCTCAGAATGGAGTAGGCCAATGTAACTTTTCCTGAAAGTTCCGTCCAAGTCAAGAGTATAGGTCTTGCCGAAACTGGTTTGGCTCAGTGGTAGAGTGTCGGTCTGCAGACTGAAAGGTCCCAGGTTCGATTCCGGTCAAGGGCATGTACATTGGTTGCAGGCACATTTCGGTAGGGGGTGTGCAGGAGGCAGCCGGTCGATGTTTCTCTCTCACCGACGTTTCTAGCTCGCTCTCTCCCTCTCTAAAAAATCAATAAAATATTTTTTTAAAAATGAGTATAGGTCTTGACAACACACCCCCAAGCATGTATGTCTTCTGTACATGTTTCCTTGTATCTCCAGCCTGGCAATCCCAGAAGTGCAGGGGTAAACAAGCCTGAATCCAGGTGGTAGCTCCCCCATATCCCAGCCTCCCTGAGGTTCCCCTCAAGCCCGCCAGGCCCCGGGCTAGTTGGTATGGACATGGACAGCAGATTTTCAAAATGATGAGAGAGAATCATTGATCAGTTGCTTCCTGCATACCTCACACTGGGGATCAAGCCCGCAATCTGGGCATGTGCTCTTGACTGGAATCGGACAGTTCAGTCTGCAGGAAGATGCTCTATCTACTGAGCAAACTGGCTAGATTTCTGGCTTCAGTAAAGGATTGAGACCAGGAGAGTGAAAGGCTGGTGGAGGGGAGAGGAGGCTTCTGACAGGTTGTGGGTAGACATTGAAATGTAGGAGTGTCTTCCTGGGAAGGGTTGATTTGGAAGCTCAGAATATTTAGGAGACATGGTGAGAGCTTGGCTCCTGGCTCTGACAAGTGGGCAAACTTGAAATGTCACGTGCCCTCTCCAGGCCTGAGTTTCTGGGGGTAATGGCCGGCCTTCCCTGCTCAGGTAAGAAAGAGGAGCCACAGACTCAGATTGATGGAACTGGACAAAAGTTGTCTTTTGTCGCCATCTAGTGTGCAAACGGAGTACTGCATCTGTTATTGGACTACTTTGTAACGTTCAACAAATATTTTTTTAAAAAATATATTTTATTGATTTTTTACAAAGAGGAAGGGAGAGGGGGAGAGATGTAGAAACATTGATCAGCTGCCTCATGCACACCCCCCAGTGGAGATGTGCCCGCAACCAAGGCACATGCCCTTGACCGGAATTGAACCTGGGATCCTTCAATCCTATCTGTTGAGCCAAACTGGTCAGGGCAAACATTTTTTTTTTTTTAATTTTTTATTTCCTGGCAAGTGTAGCTTAGTGGCTGGGCATTGAACTATGAACCAGGAGGCCACGGTTCCATTCCCGGTTAGGGCACATGCCCAGGTTGCAGGCTCAGTCCCCAGTAGGGGCCGTTCCAGAGAAATGATGGTTCTCATCATTGATGTTTCTCTCTCTCTCCCCTCTCTTCCTCTCTGAAATCAATAAAAGCATTTTTATTGATTTCAAAGAGAGGAAGGGAGAGGGGGAGGAACAGAAACAATGAGAAATAATCATTGATCAGGTGCTTCCTGCATGCCCCCTATTGGGGATAGAGCTTGAACCCTGAACAGGAATCAAACCGTGACCTCCTGTTTCATAGGTTGAAGCTCAACCACTGAACCACAGGGGCTGGGCTCAACATTTTTATTGCTGAGTAATATTCCATTGCACGAATATTATAATTTGAGTTATTTCCAGTTTTTGGCAATTATAAATAAAGCTGCTATAAAACTGGTGTACAAGCATATGCTTTCCATTTTCTTGGAATGTTGTAGGTGTATGCATAGTTTTAAACTAATTTTCCAACTATTTTCCAGAGTAGTAGTTCCATTTTGCATTCCCATCAGCAAGGCCCCAAATGGCTGCTCATTACCATTTGGTCATTCTGTAGTATCTCTTTCTGGCTGTAATTTGCATTTCTCTACTAACTAGCGATGTTGAGCATCTTTTAATGTGTTTACTTGCCACATATCTGTTTTTGATAAAGTGTCTGTCTATTCAACTTTTTAAAAATTCTCGCCCGTGTATGTTTATTGATTTTTAGAGAGGAAGGAGGAGAGAGAGAGACAGAGAGAGAGAGAGAGAGAGAGAGAAACATCAAGAGAACATCAACTGATTGCCTTTTTTTTTTTTAGTGCCTCGTGAGATTGAGGCACTCTTATCCAAATTTGAGACTCAGAGGCTCAGTTGTCTGGTCAAAGGCATATAACTACTGAGTCAACTGGTTGCCTTTTGTACATGCCCGACCAGGGGTCGAATCCAAAAACCTGGGTACGTGCCTCGACTGGGAATCAAACCTCAGCCTTTCGGTAAAGGGGATGACGCTCCAACCAAGACCCACACTGGCCAAAGCTCTGGTCAGTCTTTTTGCCAATGTTTTTATGGGGCTTTTATCTTTTTACTGTTGAGTTAAGAGCTTTTTCATTTAGTAGGTACGTATGTTTTAAATATATGTGCTTTTCCTTTTGATTTTTTTTTTGTAGCTTTGTTTTTGAAGAGTAAAATTTTTATTCTATTTCAAGTTTTAAAGTTTTCCTTTATTTGTTAATCCTCACCCGAGGATATTTTCCCATTGATTTTTAGAGAGAGTGGAGGGGAAGGAGAGAGACGGAGAGACATCAATGAGAGAGACACATCAATTGTCCGCCTCCCACACATGCCCTGACCAGGGCCAGGATCGAGCCTGCAACTGAGGTCAATGCCCTTGATTGGAACCAAACCTGGGACTCTTCAGTCCAGGGCCAATGCTCTACCCACTGAGCCAAACCAGCTAAGGCAAGTTTCCTTTCTTTCTTTCTTCCTTCCTTTCTTTCTTCCTTTCTATATATTTTTATTGATTTTAGAGAGGAAGGGAGAGAGACATTAATGATGAGAAGGAATTTTGATAGGCTGCCTTCTGTACACCCCTCTCCCAAAATTGGGGTCAAGCCCACAATGCAGGCATGTGCCCTTGACCAGAATCGAACCTGGAACCCTTCAGTCTGCAGGCTGATGCTCTATCCACTGAGCCAAACCAGCTGGGGCAAGTTGTTGTTTTTTTCAATTAATTTTTGGAAAGCAGGCAGGGCTGCAGGGCTGGAGACCAGGGCGTGCGGGCAGTGAAATCCCTCAGCCAGGACTGAGGGAGAGCAGGGCTTTGAAAAGGCCCCCGGATTCTGGTGTCCGGGCCGCAGGGTGGCTGTGCCATCCCCGAGACAGAGCAGGGCGGAAGGAACGCGCTGGGAAGCTGGGTGGGGGCAGGCCGATGACAACAGGGCGGGTGTTGGACTGTGGAGTGAGAGGCCTGTGCTTTGTCTGCATGGAGAGGGCTGGCGGGTGCTCTGGTTCACAGGCCGATGCTCAACCACTGGCCACACCAGCCACAAGCTAATTTTTTTTTTAAAATATATTTTATTGATTTTGTACAGAGAGGAAGGGAGAGAGATAGAGAGTTAGAAACATCGATGAGAGAGAGTCATCGATCAGCTGCCTCCTGCACACCCCCCACTGGGGATATGCCCGCAACCAAGGTACATGCCCTTGACCGGAATCGAACCCGGGACCTTTCAGTCCCCAAGCCAACGCTCTATCCATTGAGCCAAACCGGTTTCGGCCACAAGCTAATTTTTAAGTCGATCAACTTGTAAGGCCTGGGATGATGTGCTAAACCCAGCCCCGCAGCCGAAATCCCACGCCTGCCAGTCCCCCAGGGAGACCGCTGCCTGATTGCCCTCTACTGGTGCCGCCCGCACACCTCCCCGTGGCCTGTGCCTGCTGCCTGAGGCCATGCTCTGCTCACTCAGCCCAGCCACAGGAGAGCCATCCCCCACGCGTGCCCAGGACAGCCCAGCCACTGGAGAGCCATCCCCCAGGAATCACCTGTTGGGGAGATTTTTATCTGCAAACAAGTGTTACAGGTGAGCCAAAAGCAGAGGCATTGGCAGCTGGCCTGCCCCACAGCCTGCTGGGAGTGAGGGGAACTCCTCGGGGCGGGGTGAGAGCTGAGCGCGTGTTTGTGAGGCTGCTGTGCTGGCTTCACTCTGATCAGGAGGCGTGTTCTGTAAAAAAAGCCATCCGTGTTGTTTACATATAATACAATTATGTCTTGTAAGTGTGCAGGTTGATGAGCTCCTTATACATGTATGTACCGTGTAACCTGCACCACAGTCAAGACAGTACAGCACCCCTCATTCTAGTCGTGTCTCTATGTTTATTTATCCTCTCACCGGTACCGCACTGATTTATTACTACTGCTTTGGAGTAAGTCCTCCAACTCTGTTCTTTTTCTTTCTTTTTTAAAATATATTTTATTGAGTTTTTAGAGAGGAAGGGGGAGGGATAGAGAGTTAGAAACATCCATCAGCTGCTGCCTCCTGCACACCCCCCACTGGGGATGTGTCCCAACCAAGGTACATGCCCTTGACCGGAATCAAACCTGCCACCCTTCAGTCCGCAGGCCAAACGCTCTATACACTGAGCCACACCGGTTAGGGCAACTCTGTTCTTTTTCAAGATTGTTTTGGCTATGCTGAATTCCTTGTAATTCCATGTGAATTTTATTTTTAAAAATTTACTGATTTTAGAGAGAGGAAGTTGTGAGTATGCACAAGTTTATTTTTGTATTGTTATTTATTAATTAGTGTATTATTACTATTAACCTGCTTCGGCTCTCCCCTGTATGCTCTGCCATGTTGGATCTCTTTCACTTCAAGGGCTGGGGATTGCGGTCAGTGGGCCCACCTGGGTAACCCAGTGTCAGCAAACTCATTAGTCATCAGGACAACGATTTGGATTTCTTTGAGAGCCAAGTTTTTAAAATTTAAACCTCTTCTATCGCCACTTCTTCCAAATAGACTTGCCCAGGCTGTGGTAATCTGTGGAAGAGCCACACTCATGGGGCCAAAGAGCCGCATGTGGCTCTCAAGCGCAGTTTGCCGACCATGGCATAACCTTGATCACCCCTTTGTCACGTAACATTCACAGGTGTTGGGAATATTTGGGGGTTCATTATCCTGCTTGCCACAACAGGCCAGAGTCAGCCTTTCGCTGTTGTGAAAGGCGTCCAGCCGTATGAAGGCAAAGTTACATAACCTTCAAGTCATCCTCATGCTTTTGCAGACATTGAAATGTTTTCTCTAACTCTGAATATTTAGATCTCAGATGAAGCATGATTCAAATACTTTCTAAAATGAAACCTGGTTAACTGCCACATGAGCGCCACCATTGTTTAAGAGCAGCTTCTGTTTCGTGACTTAAATCTTCAAAGGTAAGAGAGAGGACACAAATGACAGTGTTTTCATACGGCCGGTTGTCCAGAAGCAGAGTGTGGACCATGCAGTGTGTTCAGCACATATTTCCCTCAAAGTCTTCAATTCTGTTAGCTTCAAAGTTTCTATTGTGTTTTTAAAAATATATTTCACTGATTTTTTTTTTTTTTACAGAGAGGAAGAGAGAAGGATAGAGAGTTGGAAACATCAATGATGAGAGAAACATCCATCAGCTGCCTCCTACACACCTGCTACTGGGTATGTGCCCGCAACCAAGGTACATGCCCTTGACCGGAATCGAACCTGGGACCCTTCAGTCTGCAGGCTGACACTCTATCCACTGAATCAAACCAGTCAGGGCTAAAGTTTCTATTGTTTTGGAGGAAAAGGTCCCACCACAGGCAAAAGACAGTTGGAGGGAGGACTTTCCAAAAGATAGATAGATACATACATACATACATACATACCACACACACACAAACATTTATTGTGTGTATAAGTAAATATGTATGTGTGTTAGTATACATATACATATATCGGTATATCATTTATTTATAAAAGTAACTTACTCTTATTCCATTAGATATGAATATGATGCTGAACTGTATGAAATTGCCAGTTATTTCACATTTTTAACTCCAAACACAGCAATTTCATACTGTTCAACCTAATACAACAGCAAGGATCCCGGGTTCTGGAGGGAACCACTGGCATTTGGCGGGAAAGGGTGCCTGTCCGCGGTTATGGTTAGTGGGTCATTACCATGGGGATGGAACACGGGCTATTTTGCAACCTGTCTTCTTCTTTTTTTTTTTTTTTATATATTTTATTGATTTTGTACAGAGAGGAAGGGAGAGAGATAGAGAGTTAGAAACGTCGATGAGAGAGAGTCATCGATCAGCTGCCTCTTGCACCCCCCCCACTGGGGATGTGCCCGCAACCAAGGTACATGCCCTTGACCGGAATCGAACCCGGGACCTTTCAGTCCCCAAGCCGACGCTCTATCCACTGAGCCACACCGGTTTCGGCACAACCCGTCTTCTTTTTGAAAAAATATATTTTTATTGATTTCAGAGAGGAAGAGAGTTGCCTCCTGCACACTGGGATCGAACCCACATCCGGGCATGTGCCCCGACCAGGAACCAAACCTGTGACCTCCTGGCTCATAGCTCAATGCTCAACCACTGAGCCTCCCAGCCGGGGGCAGGCAGCTTTCTAGGTGCTTCGGCTTTGTAGAGCACAGCAAATCCTAGCGCTGGCAGCGCCGCTTCCCTCCGGGGTCTGCTTCCTCGTCTGCAGTGGCTCTGGGCCGATTACTCCTGTACCGTCTCTGCTCTGAGTTCTCACGTTTGCCTTCTCTGTGAAAGCGGATCTGGGTCCTGTATTTCCCTCTGCCGGCTGGCGCGATGCTACGTTTGGCCAGCAGAGGGCGCAGGACAGCGTTTCTTGAGGAAGAGGTTTTGCGTCCGCTTTTGAGGGCTCCTCTCAGCTCCAGCAGGGGGCAGCCGCTCCCGCACCAGGCCCGCCACGCAGGTGGCCGCAGGACCCACCGCACCGGTGTGTGTGTGTGTGTGTGTGTGTGTGTGTGTGTGTGTGTGTGTGTGTCTTCTCAGCACCCTAAGGATGGCTTTCCGAGGGGCCTGAGCAGCAGGCAGGGTCCATCTCCTGGGAGGGGCAGGTGGTGTTGTATTGATTTCAGAGAGAAGGAGATAGAAACATCAATAATGAGAGAGAATCACTGATAGGCTGCCTCCTGCGAGCCCTCTATTGGGGATCGAGCCTGCAACCCCGGCATGTGCACTTGACCGGAATCGAACCTGGGACCTTTCAGTTCGTAGGCCGACGCTCTGTCCACTGAGCCAAACCGATTAGGACATCTCTTTACTTTTTTTTTTTTTTTTTTTAATATATTTTATTGATTTTTTACAGAGAGGAGGAGAGAGGGATAGAGAGCTAGAAACGTCGATGAGAGAGAAACATCGACCAGCTGCCCCTTGCACACCCCCCACTGGGGATGTGCCCACAACCATTGTACATGCCCTTGACCGGAATCGAACCTGGGACCACTCAGTCCGCAGACCGACACTCTACCACTGAGCCAAACCGGTTTTGGCATCTCTTTACTTTTACTAGCCAATCCCTTGTTACTCCATCTCCTGTTAACATTAATGATTCTTTAAATTTTAAAAAATATGTTTTTATTGATTTTCGAGAGAGAGAGAGAGAGAGGAAGGGAGCGGGATAGAGAGTTAGAAACATCAATCAGCTGCCTCCTGAGCTCATTGGGCATCCAGCCCACAACCTGGGCCTGGGCCCTGACTGGAAGTCGAACCGGTGAACTCTTGGTTCATGGGTGGATGCTTAACTGCTGAGCCACGCCAGTTGGGGGCAACAATTCTTTAGATTAGACTTGCCATGCCCAAGTTACTGTGGTTTCTTAGGAGGATTAGAAAGGATGAAGGAGGGAGGCGGGAAGGCAGCCGTGATGGCGGCATGCACTCCCCGGGGCCTGCGGGCAGCCTGCTTTGCTGACTGTTGCTGTGGACACTTGGACACCCCGCTTTCCCGTTATCGCAGCACCCCGGAGCCACGTGAGGCTGACATTTATTGATCACGCACGTGTGCTAACCCTTACACATGTGAACTCTCGCAGCCTCACACACCCAGGAAACATGCCTCCTGTCCTGGTTTCCCATGGCTACTGTAACTAATTACCACAAGTTCAGTGGCTTAAACAGTTCTGGATGCCAGAGTCCAAGCACCGCTGACACCAGGGCTGTGTCCCTTCTGAGGGCTGCAGAGAAGATGGTTTCCGTTTTGTTTTTGGTTTTCCAGCTTCTAGAGGCCGCCAGCATTCCTTGCCTCGTGACCCCATCCTCCCATCACTCCACCTTCGTGTTCCCATGTTTGTCTCCTAGGCTTCTGCCTATGACCTGCCTAATCCAGCGTCATCGCCCCTCTCTAAACCCTTCACTTCATCAGAAGAGCGAAGTCCCTGCTCCCTTTGACTGTGTAAGGTATCATAGTCCACAGCTTCCAGGGTGAAGAGGTGGACATCTTTGGGTGGACATTCAGACAACCACACCTCCGGAGCAGGTACGATTATTCCACCCATGTTACAGGTGAGAAAACTGAGGTTCAGAGAGAGAAAGTAACTTGGCCAAGGTTGAGCAATTCATAAACGGCTGAGCTGGGATACCTGCAGTCTGGCTCTGTAATCCAGGCTCGAACAACTTTGCAGCTTAGTTTGAATCTTTGCACACTTGAACGAGGGTTTGTGCAGGACACATTTCTAGAAGTGGAATTCCCAGAGCAAAGTGTGAACCAGGTATCGCACACGTGTCCTTCGCTACAGCTGTGCTCGTTATTTCTGCCCGAGCGTCTGCAGCCCGGAATCCCTCCTCATCAGCTCTCGTGCCGCCAGGGCAGAATGCTACTTGCATACACAAAACTAAAGGATTTACAACTTCTTACCAACGTAGTAAATGAAAATGTTTCTCTCATGAAAGGAGAGGAGTATCACTGATCTCTGTATCCCTTCTGGTCTGTGGACTTCCTCCTCTTCATCTGTCTCCCCATCTCTCCTCTGCGCCTCGGTTTCCCCATCCTCTGTCCCTTCCCAAGCTCCCGTCCTTGTCACAAGGCTGGGAAGTGGACTCTATCACCACCACGTTCCAGACGTGAGGACACGGAGGACTGGAGACTTTGGGTGACCTCCAGCGCACGCCGCTCGTGACTGGCCCTGCCCGGAGCAGACGCCCGGCGCCCTCCGACCTCGCCCCGCCCACATTCAAGCCCCGCCCCGCCCCGCTCCACACCCTCTGCTCCGCCCCCGCAGGCCTCCCGCCCGCCCCTGACTCCGCCCCCTATCAACCCCTCTGCCCCGCCCACGTGCCCCGCCCCCGCAGCCTCTCTGGCCCGCCCACCTGCACAGGCCCCGCCTCTGCCCGCCTCGACCCCGCCCCTCTCGCCCTTTCCGCCCAGGCCCCTCCCTCCAAAGGCCCCGTGCTTTCCGCCCAGGGCCCCGCCCCTCACGCACAGGCCCCGCCCCTCCCCGGCTCGGGCTGCCACCTCCTCCCGCCCAAGCCCCGCCCTTTCCGCCCAGGCCCCGCCCTCCTGCCCAGGCCCCGCCCCTCCCCGGCTCGGGCTGCCACCTCCTCCCGCCCAAGCCCCGCCCTTTCCGCCCAGGCCCCGCCCTCCTGCCCAGGCCCCGCCCCGCCCCGGCTCGGGCCGCCGAGGACCCGGAGCAGAGGCGCCCGAGCCCGCGGCGGCGGCGGGACGATGTGGTTCTTTGTCCGGGACCCGGTCCGGGACTTCCCGTTCGAGCTCAGCCCGGAGCCCGCCGAGGGCAGCCCGCCGGGGCCCTGGGCCCTGCACCGCGGCCGCAAGAAGGTGAGCGCGGCCGGTCCGCAGGCCGCGGCGGACCTCGGGCTCGCCTAGTCAGCGCCGCCGGCGCCGCGTCGCGCCCGCCTGACGTGGCCGCGGAGCCGCCGGGACCACGGGCCGCGGGAGGGGGACGGGCAGCGCCGACGTGGCGGGAGGAGGGACCGGGACTGACAGGCGGGCGGACCCGGGGCCCCGGGGCCCGGGCCGGGGGTGAGGACGGGCCGGGAGACCTGGCGGCGGTTCCCGGGCCGCCGGGCCGCCGGGGAGGGAGGGCCAGCGGCCGGCCGCACCTGAGGCCCCGCGCCCGCAGGCCACAGGCAGCCCCGTGTCCATCTTCGTGTACGACGTGAGGCCCGGCGCCGAGGAGCAGACCCAGGTGGCCAAAGCCGCCTTCAAGCGCCTCAAGACGCTCCGGCACCCCAACATCCTGGCCTTCATCGATGGGCTGGAGGTATGCTGCCCCGGCTCTGCCCCACTTCCCCCCGTGTCCCGCCTTCTGTCTCAGCGCCCAGGGCCTGATCCCCTTTCCCATCCCCCTCCCTGTCACGTCCCCCCCAGCCCTCCCCTCCTCTCCCCTCCCCTCCCCTCCCCTGCGCTGACATCCGTGTCCCCTCAGACAGACAAATGCCTCCACGTAGTGACCGAGGCCGTGACCCCGCTGGCCGTGTACCTCAGGGCCCGAGCGGAGGCCGGGGGCCCCAAGGAGCTGGAGCTGTCCTGGGGGCTGCACCAGATTGTGGTGAGGGGGGCGTGGCCCTGGGGCAGGGGTGGGGGCTGCGGGTACCCGGCTGTAATGGCTCCTTCTGCCCCCAGAAAGCCCTCAGCTTCCTGGTCAACGACTGCAGCCTCATCCACAACAACGTCTGCATGGCCGCCGTGTTTGTGGACCGCGCCGGGGAGTGGAAGCTCGGGGGCCTGGACTACATGTACTCGGCCCAGGGCAACGGCGGGGCGCCCCCCTGCAAGGGCGTCCCCGAGCTGGAGCAGTACGACCCCCCCGAGCTGGCTGACGGCAGTGGCAGAGCCGCCAGAGAGAAGTGGTGGGTGCCCACGCCGCTCCGCTCTGGAAGCCCCGCGCCTCGGGCGGGACCCTAGACTGGCTGGCCTACCCCCCCCCCCCATTCCCGGCCGTGCTGCCCTCAGGGGGTGGGGCAGGAGAAACAGGCTTTGGGGTCCGGCAGTTCTAATTCCAGAGCTGTGACCGAGGCAGAGGCCCTTGTTGCTCTGAGCCCCTTTTTAAAATTCTGTCAAATGGGCCGATGAGACCTGCTTATCGGGGCTGACGGGGGAGGACCCGCTGCGGGACACGGCCAGGGTCTGCCATGCAGTGTGTGCCCGGCGCCCACGGCAGATCGGAGGCCTGCTGGCAGGCAGGGGCCTTCAGCAGCTCTGGTCACTGCCCCAGGTCAGCCGACATGTGGCGCTTGGGCTGCCTCATCTGGGAAGTCTTCAATGGGCCCCTGCCTCGGCCCGCGGCCCTGCGCAACCCTGGGAAGGTGAGTGTCTGGTCTCCCCACCCCTCCCTGCCAGCCGGCAGCCCTGCCCTGCCCCTGACCCTGACCCTGACCCTGACCCTTCTCCCGCAGATCCCCAAATCGCTGGTGCCCCATTACTGCGAGCTGGTTGGAGCCAACCCCAAGATGCGTCCCAACCCCGCCCGCTTCCTGCAGAACTGCCGGGCGCCCGGGGCCTTTATGAACAACCGCTTCGTGGACACCAACCTGTTCCTGGAAGAGATTCAGGTGAGCACCCCCCTGGGCTGGGGCCTGCGTTCCTCACACACACACACCCCCCTTTGCAGGCTCCCTCAGAACGAGATCTTCGGCGACCACAGTGGACCGTGGAGCTAGCTCTGAGCTCAAACCCTGGCTCCTGCTCTCATTTGTGTGTGGTCTCCCTTGACTGAAGCTCAGTTTGGTACCTTCTAGAAGGGGTGGTGAGGATTCAGTGAGTGTAAAGTGCTGAGTGTGGTGCCTGGCACACAGTAGGTGCACAGTGACTGTTCCTAGCCATTAACTCCATCAAACCTGTTGGCTGTGTGCCGGGCCTGTGCGGGGCTGCAGTGTGGGCAGGAGGGTGGGGGAAGGAGTCAGACTGAGATCCCTGCTCTCAGTCCCTCGTTGGGAACTCTCGTGGAACAGAGACAGGAAACTCATTCATGAGAAAGCCGTGTTCCCTGGGAGGGCATGGGTGCCAGGAGGGAAATAGCAGGCAGGTGCTCAGGAAGGGCTCCCTCAGTGATGTCTGAGGTGAGACCGGAAGTGTGTGAACGTAGGGGGTGGTCACTGGGGAAGACTATTCCAGGCAGAGGGAACCGCAAATGGCAAGATGGTGAGCAGGGAGCCTTCAGCTTAAGCTCTCTGAACCTCAGTTTCTTCATCTGGTGGGGTGACAGTACTGTCTGCTGCCCACAGAGGTGGAAGGAAGGAAGGGGAGAGGCTGTCCTCTGGACGGCTGCTCTGCCCCGGCTGTGAGGGGGCACACAGGGGCCTGGGAATGGAGTGGGAGGCGTGGCAAGCACTGCCCTAGGCCGGACATGGAGAAGCAGCGCCAGAAGCACGGAGTCCTGTGCCTCCTGGGCAGCGTGGGGGCGGCAGGAACGCGGTCACGTGGAGTTCTCTCACACGGCTGGCTGGCGCTGCTGGGCTGCCCTCTCCTTGGACCGGGCTGTTTCTGGCCAGTAGGAGGCGGTGCCCGTGTCCAGGTGGCGGAGTGCTGGAGAGAGCCCGGCCGTGACTGGTGGTGCCACCTTGCATGTGGTTGGCCTTTCTCTGGGCCTTGGCTGCCCCAGAACCTGCTGTCAGAGCACCAAGCCTGCCTCCAAGCTGGCGGAGCCCCTCGAGAGCCGTCAGGCCCCCTTCATCCGCGCCGGGACCACCTCTCCCAGGCTCCGCAGTGGCTGTGGGGGTGGGGGGGCAGCAGGGAGCACAGGAACCTTGCAATCATGCAGGACTGGGTTCGAGTCTTGGCAGCTGACTTTGAGCCTTAGCCTCCTCATTGGTGAATGGAATGACGGCACCTGGGTACAGCACAACCGGGTCCCAGACTCTTGAGTCAAACCCTCCTCTGACCGATTCTTAGCGTGTGAATTTGGACAAGCTCCTTTCCCCGCTCTGTGCTTCAGCTTCCTTGTTTGATAAAAAAAAAAGTTGTTTTTTTTGTTTTGTTTTTTGTTTTGTTTTTTTAATGCCTTGGCTGGTGTGGCTCAGTGGCAGAATGTTGATCCGTGTACCAAAGAGTTGCAGGTTTGATCTCCAGCCTGGTCCGGGCACATGCTGGATGTAACCAATCGATGTGTCTCTCTCACATTGATGTTTCTCTCCCCTCCCACCTTCCCTTTCACTCTCTCTAAAAATCAATGAAAAAAATATCCTTAGGTGAAGATTAACAAAAGTAAATGAAAAAATAAAATTTTGACTTAAAATTTTTTTTTTTTTTAAATATATTTTTATTGATTTTGTACAGAGAGGAAGGGAGAGAGATAGAGTTAGAAACATCGATGAGAGCCAAAACCGGTTTGGCTCAGTGGATAGAGCGTCGGCTTGGGGACTGAAAGGTCCTGGGTTCGATTCCGGTCAAGGGCATGTACCTTGGTTGCGGGCACATCCCCAGTAGGGGGTGTGCAAGAGGCAGCTGATCGATGACTCTCTCTCATCGATGTTTCTAACTCTCTATCTCTCTCCCTTCCTCTCTGTACAAAATCAATAAAATATATTTTTAAAAAAAAAAAAAAAAAAAAAGAAACATCGATGAGAGAGAGTCATCGATCAGCTGCCTCTTGCACACCCCCTACTGGGGATATGCCCGCAACCAAGGTACATGCCCTTGACCGGAATCGAACTCGGGACCCTTCAGTCCCCAAGCCGACGCTCTATCCATTGAGCCAAACCGGTCTTGGCTTGACTTAAAAATATTTTTATTGATTTTAGAGAGACATTGATCAGTTGCCTCCCATATGCACTGTGACTAGGGATCGAACTTGTAACCTGGGTATGTGCTCTGATCAGGAATTGAACCTTGACCTTCTGGTGCATTGGACAACACTCAGCCAACTGAGCCCCACTGGACAGGGTGCTTCCTTGTTGGGATGAATGTGGATTATGTTGGTACCTTTATAAAGCTGTAAGGAGGATTATTTAACCTGTGTAAAGGTTTTAGTATCTAACCCTGCTTGGCATGTATCTGTCTTCAAGAAATACAAGTTGTGGATATGGTGGCCTCTGAGGGGTTAGGACCAAAGGAAACTCAGTTGACAGCCTGGTTCCTTGGGCTCCGTGAGTGGAATTGACCAGGTCTGGGGGTAAACTAAGCCCTGACTTCCCACGTGAACTCCACCTTGCGTGGGGTCGCAGCTGTGCCCAATCCAGCCTCTTCACCTCTCTGGGCCTCAGTTTCCTCGTGTGTGATGGGATTAGTGATAAAGGGCCCGATCCCCTTGCTGTTCTAGCAACAGGCCAGGTGACAGTGATGAGATGACTGATTCTCATGTGCCAGGCACGGTGCTGGCAGTTGTGTCATTTTCTGGTTGAATCCTCAGAACAACCTTGGGAGGTGGTATAGTTATTTTCCCATTTTACAGACGCAGGAACCTTGCCCAGGGTCACATGGCTGATAAATGGGAGACCTGGGATTTGAACCCCGGCAGATGGATTCACAAGCTTACGTTCTTCAGGCTGGGTGACCCCTGTCCTTGCCTGTGGCCGGGGAGGGCCATGAGCAGGCTGCTCTCTTCCTCCTGCATCCCGCCCTGTCTGCCCTCCCGCAGATCAAAGAGCCGGCTGAGAAGCAAAAGTTCTTCCAAGAGCTGAGCAAGAGCCTGGACTCGTTCCCCGAGGACTTCTGCCGGCACAAGGTGCTGCCCCAGCTGCTGACGGCCTTCGAATTTGGGAATGCGGGGGCCGTGGTCCTCACCCCCCTCTTCAAGGTGAGCGGGCCAGAGCCTCAGTGAGGGCGGACGGCAAGGCTAAGAGCTCAGGGACTGGGGCTGGAGGCTGGCTGGTGGGTGGGAACCACAGAAGAGAAGGCTCCATTGTGGGGGCCAGCCCTGCGGGGCCATCCTAGGCACGGGCAGGCGCCAAGCCCAAAGGAGGAGCTGGTTAGGGCAGAGCCAAGCCCATACCAGGGGACTTCTGGTCTTTGGGGAGGGGAAACCCCGTGCCTCCAAAACTCTTTCTCCAAAGACCCCTTGCTCCAGAGCCCTCAGTCCTTCCTCCATGTCACAACGACAGTCTCCTGTGTGACCTGTGGTCCCATCCTGGCTCCCAGGGCCCCGGGGAACACCTGCTCCTCACCTCACTCATCCTCCCTCGTGGCCACGTGATCTCCTTCTGTGGGCGAGGTCCTCATGCCCTCCTCAGACCAGGCTGTCCTTAACCGGCACCTGCCTTTCCCCGTTCTGCCCGAACCCTTTCTCCTGACGGGACTTGGCGAGCAGGGAGTAGGAAGACAGCAAGCAGGTCCTGTCTCACTGGGAACCCCCAGACATTGCAGGCAGAGCTGTGTGTGCACCTGAGGAGGGAGGGGCAGCACTGCCATCCGCCTCCTAAGAGGCTGACCCAGAAAGGCCAAGGGCAGGGCTCTCTGAAATGGAACAGGGCAGAGTGGCTGCTGAGGAAGTGCCTGCCTCCCTCCCCATCGCTCCATCCCTCCTGGGAGCGCAGCCGGAGTTAATAAGCCTCTGAAGCTCCCGCTCCGTGGCTGCAGCTGAGCCGCTCTGCTCCTCCCTCAGGTGGGCAAGTTCCTGAGCGCTGAGGAGTACCAGCAGAAGATCATCCCTGTCGTGGTCAAGATGTTCTCATCCACGGACCGGGCCATGCGCATCCGCCTCCTACAGCAGGTAGCCCGGCCAGCCCCTCCACCCCACCCAGAGCCACCTAGGTTTCTGGGGAGGCACCAGCCGCAGGCCGGTGACTGAGGCACTGCCTGGCCCCCTAGAAACCCTTCCCACACGTGCATGAGGTGAGGGCTGGGGAGGCTGTGTTCTCTGGAGTCTCGATCATCACGGGCTCCTCGGCAGCTCTGGGACTGCCCCGCTGGCTGGACTGAGGCTCCAGCACCCCCACCTCAGCGCCTGATCGGTAGACACTGGCTGAGCGCTCACTGGGATGCGCATGCACCTTAGCCCTCGAGAGCAGGGACAATGCCTCCTGCCAACCCCAGGGAGCTGGGAGCACCAGACAAGATCGCTGAGATCGAGGGCCCCTGTGAACTAGGAACTACCTGGTGGCTCTCCGGTGTCATTCCCCCTCCAGCTGACAAATGTGCCAGCCCTCATCCAGCCAGTGTGGCTCAGAGGTTGAGCATCAACCCATGAACCAAGAGGTTGCTGGTTTGATTCCCAGTCAGGACACATGCTTGGGTTGCGGGCTCTCTCATCAGTGTTTCTTTCTCTCCCTTCCTCTCTCTCTAAAAATCAATAAAAATAGTAAAAGAAGCTGAAACTGATTAGGCTCAGTGGATAGAGCATCGGCCTGCAGACTCAAGGGTCCCAGGTTCGATTCCGGTCAAGGGCATGTACCTTGGTTGCAGGCACATCCCCAGTAGGAAGTGTGCAGGAGGCAGCTGATCGATGTTTCTGACTCTCTGTGAAAAATCAATTTAAAAAAAACCAAGAAAAACAAAAACCAGTAAAACAAATGTACCAGCCCGCCTCACACCCTTGTCTGGTTGGGATTATACCCCCTTTTACAAAAGAGGTCCACATGCAGGAGGACTCAGAGGGGCGTGACACAGTTGGCTTGCTGCGGAGGACCAACTCCCAGTCCCTAGCTCTTCCCAGCATCCTCCTGGCCTCTTCTCGCTCTCCACATTAGCCTGAGGCCAGATTGCAGGTGGGGGCTCAGGAGACCCCCTGGCTGGCAGTGCCTGCCACGTGGAGAAACCAAGCCAAGAGTGGTCCATGGCTGTGGTGGGGGATGGAGGGACTGACTGAGTTTCCCACTTCCCTCTTGGCCAGATGGAGCAGTTCATCCAGTACCTTGATGAGCCAACAGTCAATACCCAGATCTTTCCCCACGTCGTGCATGGCTTCCTGGACACCAACCCTGCCATCCGGGAGCAGACTGTCAAGGTGGGTGCGGCCAGGCCCAGAGTGGCCACCCTGGCTTTCCAAGGGTTGGAGGGGGCTTAGCCCAGGACACACAGGTCTTGATTTTGGCCTGTGAGTCTGAGAAGGTCATGGGACGGGCAGGCACCCTCCTGCATGTGGACCCAGGCCATCGGTGCAGCTAGCAGCTGTGGGGAGCGGTGGGCATGGCAGACTGTGGCTGAGCACCTCACTGGGATGTGGAAGCACAGGCAGACCAGACTCCCTGTTCTCGTGGAGCTTCTTTGAGGGATGGGTGTGCAGGAGACAGCTTACCAGTGTTTCTAGCTCTCTATCCCTCTCCATTCCTCTCTGTAAAAAATAAATAAAATACACACACATCAGGAAGTAATAGGATGTGAAGAGAAGGCTTTTACAAACAGTGGTCGGGGTAGATTGCCAAGGAGGAGTCAGTTAAGGAACGGTGAAGGACTGCGGTGCGTGGAGGTCTGGGGAAACGTGCCTCCTGCAGCAGGAACAGCAGGTGTGAGGGTCCTGAGGCTGGGAGTGCCTGGAGGATAGAAATAGCAGCAGGCGGTTCAGTGAGGGCGTGGGCTCTGGGAGACTGGCGGGTTGGGGGCCGGGGCCTCACAGGGACGGGCAGGGAGCTGATGCATTCGACGGGACAGGAGCCAAGCGCTGCCTGGTCTGACTTGATTGAAAAGAACCGCTGTGCTGTGTGGAGAATTGACTCAGGGCAAGGCCAGAGGCTGAGGTACTGTGAGGCCTGTGGCCGCGGCCCAGGTGAGAGCTGGCAGAGGCTGAGAGGTGAGAAGCTGCAGCAGGAGAGAGGAGGGCCACATTCTGAAGGTGAAATCTGTGGTGTTCGCTGATGGGTGGATATGGAGTCGGAGGCCCCGAGGCTCCTGCCCGAAGCAGCTGGAAGGTTGAGTCGCCATTTACAGAGAAGCCCGGGAGGGACAGGTGTGCGGGAGGAGTTGGGCCGAGTCTTGGTCATCATGTCTGTCAGCCAATGGGGACGCCCTCTGGCTATCACCTGTGCAGTTTAGGGACGGAGTCTGGGCTAGAGGTGCGCATCAGGGCATTGTCGGCCTAGGGGCATTCAGAGCCCTGGGAGGGTGAGAGCATCGAGGGTGAGGTCTGAAAAGGCAGTGGCCTGACGGTGGCCTCGGGGTCTGAACAGTAAGCGCTCAGCAGAAGGAGGCCAAGGAGGAGCAGCTGGCGGGGTCAGAGGGGAACCAGGATGGGGGGTGGTCTGGAAGACCAGACACCAAAGTTTCCAAGAGGAGAGAGAGCTCAGGGTGTCAGAGCTGCTGAGGGTCGAGTTGGGTGGGGATGAGATTGGCCATTGGGTCCAGCAGCATGGAGGCCACTGCCCTCCCCCTGAGCCGGCTGGTGGAAAGTGTGGGGTGAAAGGCCGAGTAGAGTTGCAGGCATGCCAGAGAGCAGATGAGAGGTGGGAGACCGGAGTGCAGGCAGACTTAGGAGGTTCTGCTGGAGATGGGGAGGGGAAGTGGGGTCCCTTCCTCAGCACTGTGGGTGGGGACAGGACCAGGCTGGGAGGCAGGTTTGGGAGGGCTTTGGCAGGTCAGTGCCCAGGCCCACAATGTCCCTGTCCCGCCCTGCAGTCCATGCTGCTCCTGGCTCCGAAGCTGAACGAGGCCAACCTCAACGTGGAGCTGATGAAGCACTTCGCTCGGCTGCAGGCCAAGGACGAGCAGGGCCCCATCCGCTGCAACACCACCGTCTGCCTGGGGAAGATCGGCTCCTACCTCAGCGCCAGTGTGAGTGCCTGCACAGCTGTCAGCTCTGTCCTCACAGGACCGCGGCTTCCCGGGCAGGCCTCCTTGTTTGGCACCGTCTTCCTGCCAGAGACCTAGTCCCAGGTTCTCCGGCCCTGCTGTCAGGTGGAGTGAGCTGTGCAGGTCACACAGCCAGTCGGTGGTGGGTCTGGGAACTGAGCCCAGGCCTGCTGGGCCCCACAGTATGTGCAACCGCTCAGCCAGGTTCTGTAAATGCAGACGCCTGCGGTGCCCAGGAGTTAACGGGAATGAGTGGATTGGGTCAGGGGGGCAGGAGGGAAGGAGGCACAGCCCCACCCTAGGGCAGCCGCTGCTCCGCCCCCATCACCTTAGGCCGTGTCCAGTGGCCTGGGAGGGGAAGCCAAGATCCGGAGTTTTAAGTAAATTCACCCCCACTTGTTAGTGACTCACCCCTTTTTTAGCCCCTGGGAGCCCTGGGCATGGAGGCCTTTGCTCTGGGAAGGGAGGCCTGGCAGTTCTGGGCCCCAGGACTGACCCTACACTCGGGCCCTCTCTCCTGCTCCACCCAGACCAGACACAGGGTCCTCATCTCCGCCTTCAGCCGGGCCACTAAGGACCCGTTCGCACCGTCTCGGGTTGCCGGGGTCCTAGGCTTCGCTGCCACCCACAACCTCTACTCCATGAATGACTGCGCCCACAAAATCCTGCCTGTGCTCTGCGGCCTCACCGTGGATCCCGAGAAGTCTGTGCGGGACCAGGTGAGCGCAAACGGGGCCTGGCCCTGGAGCGGGGCTCGGGGGGGCACGGAGCCCTGGAAGCCCCAGCTCTGCCCCTTGCTACCCACAGGCCTTCAAGGCCATCCGAAGTTTCCTTTCCAAACTGGAGTCTGTGTCAGAGGACCCCACCCAGCTGGCCGAAGCGGGTGAGTGGCCCACACCCATGTTCCCTCCTGCTCCATCCTTGCCCACCACGCGTTTTGGCCCCTTCCCCCTCACTGGTTTCCGAAAGCCGGGAGAACCCGAGAGCGCAGACCTGATACTGTTCACGGCCGTGTTGCCGATGAGGGGAGGCAGGCTGGAGGAGGGCGCCCACGCTAGAGCCTGTTTCACTCGGCCCTGTCACACTCCCCGCGGACGCCAAGTGCCTCACTGTCTCCTGTCACTGCCAGAGAAGGATGTCCACGCCGCCTCCAGCCCCGGAATGGGGGGAGCCGCAGCCAGCTGGGCAGGATGGGCCGTGACAGGGGTCTCCTCGCTCACCTCCAAGCTGATCCGTGCACACCCCGCGGCTGCCCCGGGTGAGCCCAGCGTCTCCCAGAGACCCCCGCCTGAGGGTGAGTGTCCAGACCAGCCGCCTCAGCGGCCGAGGGCTGGGGGTGCTGGTACCCAGGAGCTACCTGGGCTGGTGACATAGGGGACAGGGTTGGGTCTGCTCCCCAACTCCCTACACTCTGCCCCCACCCCAGAAACACTGCCCTGTTCAGAGACTTTTCTGGGTCCCAGTGTGGGAACTCAGTGAGTCTCTGCTTCCCAGGACTTCCTGCCCCGGCTCCCACGCCGGCCCCTCCCACCCCCATCACCTCAGCACACTGGGAGGCCCCGGAGGGCAAGGACACAGCGGAGGACAGCGGCGCTGCCGACCGATGGGATGACGAAGACTGGGGCAGCTTGGAGGTGAGTGGGGCTGAGGGGGCCTCCCCGGGGGACCCCAGCTTAAAGGCCACAGGCTGCCATTCAAGGGGCCCCGGTGGGCGTGGCCTGTCCAGGCCTGTCCGCACCTGCACAGCCTCCCTGCTGAGTAGACATCATGGAGCGGCCGCGGTGGCCAGAGCTGGCAGATGCGCTCCCGCTCACCTCCAGGAAGCAGGGCGGGCGGGCGGGGAGAGGCCGGAGGGCACGGGCTGGAGCAGCCCACTGAGCCTCCCTCTCGCCTGCCCCTGTCCCTCCACCTGCTTCTGTGCCCAGCAAAGAGAGGCCACTCCCAGGCCTGGATCCAGACCAGTCCTCCCTGGGGCAGGGGGGCAGGCCCGGCTGAGGAGGAGTGGGCTTTGCTGGAGGAAAGGGGGCAGAGCTTTGGGCCGTTTCCCCATCTGCCTGACCGCAGTCTGGGGGAGGGGTGGCACTGGATCTCATTGCCAGCCTAGGAGAGGGTGGAGGCAGGTCAGTGTGTCCTCATTGACGGGAAGCAGGCTTGTGGAGAGCAAAGGGAAGAAGGGTGGCACCCATGGCGGGGTGGTCCATGGTCTCTCTCTCCTTTCCACACTGCAGCAGGAGGCCGAGTCTGTGTTAGCCCAGCAGGACAACTGGAGTGCTGGGGGCCAAGCCAGCCGCGCTGGGCAGGTGAGTGCAGGGGGCAGGTGTGTGTCTCATGGAGAGCTGGGCCTGGCCCCTCCGTCTGGCCTTACCTCCCCCTCTCGTCTGCAGACCAGTAACCCCGACCACAAATCTCCCGAGTCGGACTGGAGCAGCTGGGAAGCTGAGGGCTCGTGGGAGCAGGGTTGGCAGGAGCCAAGGGCCCAGGAGCCGCCCCCTGAGGGCACACAGCTGACCAGCGAGTATAACTGGGGTGGACCAGAGCCCGGCGACAAAGGCGACCCCTTTGCTGACCTGGTGGCGCGTCGGGAGCCTGGCACCCAGGTACTCGACTCCAGTCCCGTGGGAGGTGCAGACCTGGGAAGGACCCCACAGGAGCTGGTCTCCCATTCAGTGCCTGCTTCCTTTTCAGCCACGACCCGATTCGTGGGGTGATGACAACTGGGATGGCCTGGAGACGGAGAGCCGTGAGTGCTCCCCAAGGAGGGCTGACACCCAGGGCGGCCCTCACCTCACCCCTCTGGCAGCCTGACCGGGAATCAGACCCAGCGTGGCCCCAGGCCTCAGCCTGCCTCCCTTCCCGTTGCAGGGCAGGTGAAGGCTGAGCTGGCCCGGAAGAAGCGGGAGGAACGTCGGCGGGAGATGGAAGCCAAACGTGCCGAGAAGAAGGCCGCCAAGGGCCCCATGAAGCTGGGGACCCGGAAGCTGGACTGAACTGGTGTGGGTGCTTCCTGGCCACGGGGAACAGCCCCGTGGATGTATTTATTGTACAAACCATGCCAGCCCGGCCAGCCCGGCCAGGCACATCTCACATGTACATAATCAGAGCCACAATAAATTCTATTTCACACCCCTGTGCTGGGCTCTTCTAGCCGCTCCGAGGAGGCTGGGTCTGGCACTGCCCAGCAGAGTCCATGCCTACCACGGAGGTGAATATACAATTTGCTTCAAAAGCCAAGAATAAAGAGGCAGGGTCTGATTTATCAGTTTCTAGGAAACCCTCTGGGAGGAAGGCCGGCAGCACCCTGAGACCCAACATCCACCTGTAACCAGGTGGAGCCAGGTGGGCACCCTCGGGACCAGGGCTCTGGAAGGGGCTACAGGCCTGGCGGTCCCTGGGTCCGACCCCGAGTCCGGGCAGAAGCTAGAGGCTGAGCTCGCCCCATTGTCGGGCAGAAACCGCTTGGTGATCGCTGAGGTCCCGGCTGAACGTGGCGTCAGCGGCGACGCTGGGGACGCTGGGACACGCAGGCCCCGTGCGGGCGGATGCGCGCGTAGCCCGGTTTGCAGACACAGCGGAAGGAGCCGCTCGTGTTCACGCAGCGCTCGCTCTTGCACAGCAGCCCGCGCTGGTTCAGCTCCCGGCACTCGTCGATGTCTGGAGGTGGGGTGTCAGGTGAGGACTTCGGAGGGGACCGGAGCTGCACAGCCCTGAGCTTCTGTCCAGGCCCCGCCCCGGCCTCTGGCCCCGCCCCGCTCACCCACGCAGCGGGCTCTGGAGGCGTCCAGCTGGAAGCCGCCGGGGCACTCGCACACGGCGCCGCCGGGCCGCAGCACGCAGCGGCCGCTCACACAGCGACACTCGTCCGAGTCCTCCTCCGAGCTGTCCTCCTCTGCGCCGGCCGGCAGGACACACAGGTCAGCACCGCCCCAGCGATGGCCGGACCCCGCCTGTCCCCTCCCTACTCACCGCGCGGCGGCTTCCCCAGCAGCAGGGGGCTCGCATCCCAGAAGGAGTTGCTCTCACTCTGCGATGTGGGGCACTGAGACCCTGGAGGGGCAGCCAGTGGTCAGCGTGGTCAGCGACCTCAGCTCTGCCCCTTGCCCCCCTTCTCCCCCCCCTCCCCCCCCACCCCCCGCCAACCCTTCCCGGCCGGCTCACCAGCTCCGCGCGGCGGGCACGGGCGGCACTGGGCACCCCACCCGCGGCCCTGACGGCAGCAGCAGTCCTCAAAGCTGAGGGTGGGCCCGGCCAGGGGGCCCGCGCACACGCCGTCCTCCCCGCGCTGGGCCCAGCACACGTCCCGCGGCTCCGGGGCGCGCTCTGCGGAGGCGGCGTGTCAGGGAGAAGCCCGAAGCGGGGACCACCCACCTGCGCCCCAGGCTTCGCGGCGGAGGGCCCTGGGTCCGTGCCGAGGACCCTCGCCCTCACCAGCCGGGCTCTCGGGGAGCTGGCAGTCTCGGCCAAAGGGCCCGGGCACCCAGGGCGGGCGGCACTCGCAGCGGTAGGAGCCCGGCAGGTTGACACAGCGGCCAGGGTGGCAGGCTGCGGGGTCCTGACACTCGTCCACGTCTACGGACAGCGGGGCATGGATGGGGGAGGTGTCACCGCTCATCCCGGGCCACCGCCTGCCTCCATTTCCCCAGCCACAGCCGGGCCTCACCCATCTCCGCGGGGCTCAGGCACTGCCGCTGGGCCGGGCTGTACTCGGCGGGCGGCGTGCAGGCGCAGCGGTAGCCGCCCCGGGTGTTCTCGCACACGCCGTTCCGGCAGTTGGACTCGTCCAAGCACTCGTCCACGTCTGCAGGGAGGAGACACGGTGGCAGCAGCCGGCCCGGGGCCCTGCGTGTCTCCGGGCCGCTTCCCGGCCGCCCGCCCGGCACTCACCCACGCACTCCAGCAGGTTCCCGTCGTAGTAGAAGCCCTGCTTGCAGTAGCACTCGTAGCCCGGCTGCGTGTTCACGCACTTGCCCTCCTTGCAGATCTCCGCCCCGAACAAGATGCACTCGTCGATGTCTGCGGAGGGACACCGCGAGGCTCAGCAGCCTCCCCCTGCGGGGCCGCTCAGGCCTGGGCGCCCGGACCCGACAGGGGGCCAGGCTGACCGGAACTGGGCCGCTCAGAGGGAGGGGCGGGGCCTGGCGGGGGCGGGGCTCACCGCGGTGGGCTGGGATGCCATAGTTGACGATATTGTTGTCCTGGGTGTAGCCCTTCCCGTCGGGACAGAGGCTGTGGAACTCAGCTGCGGATGAGAGCGGAAGGATTGAGCAGCACATGCCAGCCTGCCTGCCTGCCAGTTCACCTCGGAGCCCTCAGCTTCATTTCCCCCCAGTTCTTTTCCCGACGAAGAAAGAGGGTCTGGGAAGGGGAAGGGCCTGCTGGCTCCTGACCTGAGCTGTAGACCGGGCAGGGATAGATCTCACAGTGGTCTCCCCAGCCGGCCCCCAGCGAGCAGCAGCACTCCTGCTGGGTGACGTTGGTGGCCAGCACGCTGTCGCAGAACACCGTGTCGTCGAAGTTCAGGTAGCACTCCTTCTTGTGGTGGGGCTGCTCCACCTCTGAGGGGGGAAGGGCAGCTCAGGGCGCTGATGCTGTTTTCCGGTCCACACGGCCCGTCAGCCTCATCCCTTTGCTCCCCACACTCCCTCCTCCCCAGAGCCACCTGGGGATGGCCACCCTCCACCCTCAAGCCAGGTCTGGCCCACAGGATTCTTCCAGGCAAAAGAAATGTCTCCCTGTTGCCCAGATTCCAGAGGCCGGGACCAGGATGCATCTCTGAACCCCATGCAGCTCAGGGGCCAGAAGAGGGCCCGGGGAGGCACTCACCCTCACAGCCGTGCTGGTCCTGGGTGGGCGTGAAGCCCTCATTACAGACGCAGACGTAGGAGCCCTGCAGGTTCTCGCAGGCCCCGTGGGGAAGGCACAGGCCCGGGTCCTGGCTGCACTCGTCTATGTCTTCGGGGAGTGAGGGGACAGGAAGAGCTGCTCAGGGGGAAACCAGCCCCTTCCCTGGGGGTGGGGGGGGGGTGCCTCAAGGGCCTCACACAAGCTCAGAACCTGAACTTCCACTTTGGCTTCAAAGCACGCGCAACAGGAAGCCCTCCTGTCCGTGTGCATGGGGACGTGTGAACACGGGCAGCCTGTGAATCCTAAAGTGAATCCTTAACTGTTGTGAGCAGCGTCAGTCCCACTGACAACAGCGTGAAGTCCTATCGCTCAGGCCAGCACGTGAGAACTTTTCATTTCGGTTTCCCATCAGCTTTAAGTCCCATCACCCTATCAACCGCCAACAGCCCTCCCCTGCGGTTAGAGGACCGGGGTCCATTCCCTCCTTAACACAACCAGCTCCTCCAGACCCCTGCGCTTTGCAAACGCTGGTCTTTGGTCTGGAGTGCCACCCCGTGCTTCTCTCCGCTGAGAAGAGGGAGGGAACATACGTATGTTTTAGGTTCTGATTCAACTCCGTTGCCATGAATCTAGTTCAGACACTTTGGGCACCCGGCACTGTAAGAATCAGTTTGCACGCCAGCCGCCCCGAGCTGGGAGCCCTGGGCCACTGCTCGAGAAACAGTAGGTTCTCAGTAAACTCCTGCTGGATGAATACACGTCAAGGTGACGTGACACGCAGTAGGCACCACGTAATGGCTGTCACTGCTACTGTTATTCTAAGTAACAGCGTGGAAGGATGCCTGAGCGGACAGACAGACAAAAAGACAGACAGATCAACATGTGTCTGGAGATCACTGCTCCCTGCCCCTCCTCCTCACTCACACCCAGTCCCCCGTACCTTGGCACTTCCTGCCGCCCACCAGCCGGTGCCCCTGGGGACAGAGACAGCGGTAGGAGCCGTTGGTGTTGACGCAGTCACCCCCGATGCAGGCTGCGGGGAAGTCGCACTCATCGATGTCTGCGGGGGGTGGGGGGGGATCTCAGGGGCTGCCTCCTCACATACCCGAGGCTGCCCAGGCTGCCCAGGCTGCCCGCAGACCCCCGGTGTGCCCACACGCCGTGTCCCGTCTCGGGTGAGGATGGGGCCAGGCCAGGGGCTGGCTGGCTTGTTGACGGGTAGCTCCGGGACTTGGGGCCGGGGCAGTGGAGGTCGGGGGGGTCGGGGGGGGGGGGGAGCAGGCCGGCCGCCCAGCCGTGGGCGCCCCTCACCCTCGCAGCGGCTCCTGTCCCGTGACAGGTGGTAGCCAGAGAGGCACTGGCACTGAAAGGAGCCTGGCGTGTTGGTACAGATGCCGTTGTCACACACGTCCCCGGCTTCGCACTCATCCACGTCTGCGGGCACGGGGGCGGGGGAGGGGTTAGAGGGCCGGGATGGAGGCGCGTCACAGGCCTCTCCCGCCCCGCCCTTTCCCACGCCTTCCATGGGCCTGGAGAGAGGAGCGGAGGCCACAGAGCTCAGGAGAAGCAGGGGACCCTCACCCCCCTCCCAAGTGGGACCCCGTGCCCTGGGCGCAGGCCAGTGCTGCCAGGGACCCTGGCCCCGTCTGATTCCGAAAAGCGTGGGCCTCCTCCTCCTTCCTCATCCTCACAAGCCAGAGGCATCTTTCTGCCTCCGCTCTCCCCATACTGCCCGGCCTTCCTCTCCCTTCTCTCTTATCCCCCCGCCACCTGCCGTGCCCCTTTCTCCCCGTATCTGGGCTTCCTGTATGTCTGTCCTCTCACAGGAAGTTAGGAACCTGGCTTCTCCAGGGTCCTCTCTGGTAGATGATGTGGCCCACACCCCAGACTCCTTCCTGCCGTGGAGGTGCCCCGGCCACATGCCAGCCTCCAGTCCCTATCCTACGGCCGTCAGCACCCCCCTTCCTGGTCCCCCTCCCTCTGTCTTCCTCCGCGTCCTAGAAGCTTCCAGCATCCATGTGGACAGCCAGGCCCAGCCTCTGGCCTTGGTCCCTCGGTTTGTCACCCCCTCAGAGGCAGCTGCTCCCTCTCGGGACCAGGGGCTGGACCTGCCCCGCCTTGGGACCACCCACTCAGCCTGTCCAACATGAAGCTTATGTCCTCCTCCTCACACATGCCCCCTCCTGGGGACCCTCTCCCAGTGAGGAGCACCGCCCACTGAGCCACCCCAACTAGAAACCTGGAGGGCCCCTCTCTCCGTGCTTTCTCTCCCTCCCCCGGACATCCAGTTAACCTTTCTCTAACATCGCACCCCCTCATGACCATGAGGCCACCACTCTCCTCACATCCGCCAGCATCTCTGTCGCGGGTCTCCCAGCGGCCCAGCCGCTCTCCACACTGGGCGTCAGGGACTCGCTGAAGCAACTAGTGAATCTGCCGTTCTTCCTCTACACGCCCAGGTGCCGCTAACCCTCGGGATGAGTCTCACCCTCAGGGGGTGGGGGTGCAAGGGATGGGGCCTGCCCCTCAGCAGCCAGCCTCCGCCCCTCCTCCGGCCTTACAGCTCCCGCACAATGCCTGTTTTCCCCTCCGAGTCCCTGCGCCCGGTGCTGTCCCTCTCCCTCCTTTATCGCTAATTCCTGGTGATCTCCTCCGACAATCCGGGCCTCCCCTCCTCCCAGCCCCCCTGCTGCCGCCCAAAAGCACCCCAACACCTCCAGGCCTCAGCCTGCGCCCTGCTGCCTGCGCTCCGGTCCCGAGCGGCCTGGGGGCAGGAGAGACATGGCGCAGCGGGGGCATTCGTTATCCGCCCTCCATCCTTTCCTCTCTTCTTTTAATCTAAGGAACCTGCTTTGCAAATGCCGCCCCTAAGACCCTCGCTACGTGGACATTCCGGTGGCCCCTCCATTCTCTGAGGACACGAGTGAACCGATCAGTGAGCGAAGGGAGGGGTGCAATCGTCACCTCCTGCCCCCCGTCCGGACCCAGTGCCCAGCCCGGGTGAGTGGGTGCGGGGGCGCAGGGCGGTGGGTGAGTGGGTGCCGGGGGGCGGGGACGTGGGCAGGCGTGGGTGAGTGGGCGCGGGGCGGGGCTGTGGGTGGGAGTGGGTGCCGGGGCGGGGCTCACCCAGGCAGCGGCGGCCGTCGGCGGCGGGCGCGTAGCCCTGGGCGCAGGCGCAGCGGAAGGAGCCGGGGAGGTTCTCGCACCAGCCGGGCGCGCACGGGCTGCCCTCGGCGCACTCGTTCACGTCTGCGGCACAGAGCGCGGCTCGGACCCGCCCCCGGCGCGGGGCATCGTGCGGGCGCGGGGTCTCCTCCGCGGGGGTAGGGGTCCCCTTCGCGGGGGTGGGGGTGCGGGTAGGGGTGCGGGTGCGGGTGCGGGTGCGGGTGGGGGTGCGGGTGGGGGTGCGGGTGGGGGTGCGGGTGAGGGTGCGGGTGGGGGTGCGGGTGGGGGTGCGGGTGCGAGTGCGGGTGAGGGTGCGGGTGGGGGTGCGGGTGAGGGTGCGGGTGGGGGTGCGGGTGCGGGTGCGTGTGCGGATGGGGGTGCGGGTGGGGGTGGGGTTGCGGGTGGGGGGGCGGGGGGGACCCACCCAATCCCGGAGGCCCCGCCCGGGAGGGGACACTCCCCGCGGCGAACCCCGCCCGCCCCGCCCCATTCGGAGCCCCGCCCCGGCGGGAGCAGCCCCGGGGCGGCCCCTCACAATCGCCCTCGAAGCCCCGCCCCCAGGCGCCCGGCCCCCACCGCGGCCCCGCCCCTCACCGCGGCCCCGCCCCCTCACCGCCCCCCCTAAGGCAGCACGGCCCCCTCCCCGCCCCCCCTAAGGCAGCATGGCCCCCCTAAGGCCGCACGGCCCCCCCTAAGGCAGCATGGCCCCCCTAAGGCAGCACGGCCCCCTCCCCGCCCCCCCTAAGGCAGCATGGCCCCCCTAAGGCAGCACGGCCCCCCTAAGGCCGCACGGCCCCCTCCCCGCCCCCCCTAAGGCAGCACGGCCCCCCTAAGGCAGCACGGCCCCCTCCCCGCCCCCCCTAAGGCAGCACGGCCCCCCTAAGGCAGCACGGCCCCCCTAAGGCAGCACGGCCCCCCTAAGGCCGCACGGCCCCCTCCCCGCCCCCCCTAAGGCAGCACGGCCCCCTCCCCGCCCCCCCTAAGGCAGCACGGCCCCCCTAAGGCAGCACGGCCCCCCTAAGGCAGCATGGCCCCCCTAAGGCCGCACGGCCCTCACCGCGGCACGGCCCGCCGCCCTGGCTGCGGAAGCCCGGCGGGCAGGCGGTGCACTTGAAGCTGCCCGGCTTGTTCTCGCAGCGGCCGTCGGGGCAGGAGCCGGGGTCTCGGCACTCGTCGATGTCTGCGCCGGAGAGAGGGCCGTTTGGGCACAGCCTCCGCCGCCCACCACCCGGGCGAGCGGCCCTCGGGGCTCCGGGCCCAGCCTCGGAGCTCCCACCCCGGTCAGGGACAGCGGGGGGCCCGGTGGGGGACAGCGGAAGGCCCGGTCGGGGACAGCGGGGGGCCCGGTGGGGGACAGCGGAAGGCCCGGTCGGGGACAGCGGGGGGCCCGGTGGGGGACAGCGGGGGGCTCAGTGGGGGGACAGCGGGGGGCTCAGTGGGGGGACAGCGGAGGGCCCGGTCGGGGACAGCGGAGGGCCCGGTCGGGGACAGCGGGGGGCTCAGTGGGGGGACAGCGGGGGGCCGGGTGGGGGCCAGCGGAGGGCCGGGTCGGGGACAGCGGAGGGCCCGGTGGGGGACAGCGGGGGGCTCGGTGGGGGGACAGCGGAGGGCCCGGTCGGGGACAGCGGGGGGCCCGGTCGGGGACAACGGGGGGCCCGGTGGGGGACAGCGGAAGGCCCGGTCGGGGACAGCGGAGGGCCCGGTGGGGGACAGCGGGGGGCCCGGTGGGGGACAGCGGAGGGCCGGGTCGGGGGACAGCGGAGGGTCCGGTGGGGGACAGCGGGGGGCCCGGTCGGGGACAGCGGTGGGCCCGGTCGGGGACAGCGGGGGGCCCGGTGGGGGGACAGCGGAGGGCCCGGTCGGGGACAGCGGAGGGCCCGGGGGGGGACAGCGGAGGGCCGGGTCGGGGACAGCGGGGGGCCCGGTGGGGGGACAGCGGAGGGCCCGGTCGGGGACAGCGGAGGGCCCGGTGGGGGACAGCGGAGGGCCGGGTCGGGGACAGCGGAGGGCCCGGTGGGGGACAGCGGGGGGCTCGGTGGGGGGACAGCGGAGGGCCGGGTCGGGGACAGCGGGGGGCCCGTAGGGGACAGTGGAGGCGCCCACCTTCGCACAGCGGCGGGCGCGCGGCGCGGAGCCGGTAGCCGGGGTAGCAGCTGCACTTGTAGTGGCCGGGGAAGTTGAGGCAGAAGCCGCCGTCGCCGCACAGGTGGGGCTTGGCGCACTCATTCAGGTCTGCGGGGAGGGGGCGCAGAGTGCCGGGGCGGTCCCTACCCCCACCCCGCCCCCTGTGCACTCCGCTCCCCGGGCACCCTGCCCTCCGTGCACCCCGCTCCCCGGGCACCCCGCCCCCAGTGCACCCCGCCCCCTGTGCACCCCGCTCCCCGGGCACCCCGCTCCCCAGGCACCCCGCCCCCAGTGCACCCCGCCCCCTGTGCACCCTGCCCTCCGTGCACCCCGCTCCCCGGGCACCCCGCCCCCAGTGCACCCCGCTCCCCGGGCACCCCGCTCCCCGGGCACCCCGCTCCCAGTGCACCCCGCTCCCCGGGCACCCCGCCCCCAGTGCACCCCGCACTCCGTGCACCCCGCACTCCGTGCACCCCGCACTCCGTGCACCCCGCACTCCGTGCACCCCGCACTCCGTGCACCCCGCACTCCGTGCACCCCGCACTCCGTGCACCCCGCACTCCGTGCACCCCGCACTCCGTGCACCCCCGGGCCCCCGCCCCCAGTGCACCCCGGGCCCCCGCCCCCAGTGCACCCCGGGCCCCCGCCCCCAGTGCACCCCGGGCCCCCGCCCCCGCCCCGCGCTCACCCACGCACGAGCGCCCCCCGGCGCCCACGTGCAGGCGGTAGCCGCGGTTGCAGTGGCAGTTGTAGGAGCCGCCGGTGTTCATGCAGACGCCGCGGCCGCTGCCGCACGGCTCCGCCTCGCACTCGTTCACGTCTGGGGGGCGGGGGCGCGGAGTCAGAGCCGCCGGGAGCCGGGGCCCCCGCCGCCCGCCGCCCCGCTCACCCACGCAGTAGTGGTGCTGCGGGTGCGCCCGGTAGCCCGGGTTGCAGTGGCAGGAGTAGCCCGAGGGGCCCTGGATGCACTCGCCGTGGCCGCAGATGTTCTGGTTCAGCCGGCACTCGTCCGTCTCTGCGGGCGGGCGGGGAGGGCTCACTTTCCGCCGCGGCCCGAGGGACCTCGATGCCCCGCCCCCCATTCCTAATGACGGGGAACCTGACCTGGGGGGCCCTGCACATCCACACTCTGAGTCTTAGGGTTCCCTACACCCCCTTCCCAGATGACCCCAAACCACCACCCAAACCCTGACACCCCTGCCTATCTCCTCAACTCAGAACCTCTGCTATTCTTTTTTTTTTAATTCCATACCTGCACGGGCTCTGTCCCACTTACGCCGACAGCGACAGCATGGCAGGAGAGAGGAGAACCTTTGCTATTCTGTCCACTCACTGACCCCTGACCTTGGTTACCTCAATACTTTAAACCCTGCAGCCTAGGCACACCAGTATCCTCCAGCCAGCGACCCTCCCTTTGCCTCAGGGACCTTCGCCCCGTTCCTCCCCCTCCCAAAGCAGGCAGGCTCCGGCTTCCTGGGATTGGGGCTTGCCCCAGGGTGTGCAGAAGTGGCCGGATCCAGGAACCCCTCTCACCCTCTTGGTCACCAGGCCCAGGACTTCCCACCACCACCTTCTCCTCCTCCTCTTCCTCCTCCTCCCCCGGGTGCCACCCCTGACACTCCCCCTCCCCCATCCCCACGCAGCCCAGGCCTTGACGCTGAGCCCTGCCCTTCCCCGCACACACCCGGCCAGTGGGCCCTGGCAGGCTGTGCCTCTCCTAAGCGATCCTAACGCCCCTTCCTCTGAGGACCTCCCAGGGGCCCCTCCCTCAGCCCACAGCCCCAGGCTGCCGTGGGTCCTGGTCAGTGCAGGCCTCCAGGGCAGCCACCATCCCCAGGAGCCCTCCCCAGGAGCACGGCTGGCCTCCAGGTTTCAACCAGGCTGACCGCTCCCTTCTGGCTTTGGGACCCACAAAAGCATGGCCTTGAATCTAGCTCAGCTGTGTGACCTGGGCAAGTTACCAAACCTCTCTGAGCCTCAGCTTTCGCATGGGAAGCCCACTTCACAGAGTCTGAGAGGCTAGAGGACAGTTAGCATGTAGGACTCTCAGTCAGTGCCCGGCCCAGGCGATGGCTCAGCTGCAGCTGGCAATTATGATGCCCCAAACCCTGCAGGCACTTCCCACAGCCTTTGGGATCGAACCCAAGCCTCTTAGCAAGGCTCCACGGACCGGCCTGCTCTGTCAGAAACACTGATCCGTGTGTGGTTTCTCCCTCTCCCTCCGCTCCATGTTTCCACTGGCTTTGCCCAACTTCACTTCGCTTGGAATGTATTTTCCCCAACCTCCTCCCCTTTGGCTTCTAACAGTCCTTAAAGCCCTGCTCAGAAAGTCTCCTCTCATTGCCCCTCTGCACACCATCACAGCCCCCAGGTTTCCTTCTGCTCTGGCTTGTTTATTTTCCTGGCTTGTTTATTTACGAGATAGACTAGACTGTTATTCGTTAATCTGCTTGGACAGGGGATTTGGGTCTGTTTTGGTACCCCGGCGCTTACACAGTGCCTGCACACAGTAGGTGCTTAGTAAATATCTGCTGGATGAAGGAATAAAGGGTTTCAGCCTGGGTCGGTCACCATGATACCCAGTCCATTTGATGGCAGGGGGTGGTCTCTGCTGCCACGGGGGTCCCCCCGGCCCGGTGCACAGTGGGCCCAGGTAAGCGTTCTACGCTGAACCAGGGGAGGGCGGGACGAGGCACGCTCAGCGAGGACAGGCTTCCCGGGGCGGACGAGGCGCCGTCTTACCTGTGACCTGAGTGGGGGCGATCTCCAGCGGGGGCAGGTCCGGCAGGAACCAGCGCACGGTGGAGGGCGAGGGCCGGGAGACGAGCTCTGGGGGCACAGCACAGCCGTCAGGGCAGGAGGGAGGGGCCCCTCCTCCACGGGCCTCAGCGGGACATCACCCCCAGCTTCCCTGCCCCTCCCCCCGCAGGGACAGCCCTGGGGACGGGCCCCGGGGCCCCTCTCACCGGGGTAGGGCCTGGCAGGAGACGTGGTGGCGGTCGGGTGGCTCTGCTGTGCGGGCTGCTCCTCGGTCCCTGGCTGCAGGCGACGGCGGCGTGAGCCCGCTGTCCTCCTGGCCGCCCTGTCCCTCCCCCCGGGCTCTCCTACTCACGGAGTCGGTGCTCACCCCTGAAAGGGAAGAAGTCGGCCGTTAGTGCTGGGCTGGGGGAAGGGAGTCCAGCCTGCGGTCAGCAGTCGGGTATTCGTAGTTACGGCTCTGAGAGTCCAACAATCATGTCTCTGGGTCAAGTGTCAAGGGTTAGATCCTGGGGTCATGGGGTGCTGGCAGCACAGGTCACGGGAACAGAGGGAGAGTGATTGGCTGGTAAGGTCCTTGGTTATAGAATAAGGTTTAGGAGGTTACAGCTAGGGTCAGATCCCTGGGTCAGGGGTCAGAAGGTCAGATCTGAGGTTAGCATTTGGGCTGAATCAGTGGCCTGGTCTGAAGGTCAAAGGGGCTGTGGGGTCAGAGGATGAGATCTGGAGAGCAATGGCTGGCCAGCTCCTGTCGATCAGGGTTAAGTCCTGGGACTGCAATCCTGCTGAGGGTGAGCGGATCAGCGCTGGAGGTCAGTGGTTAGGACAGGGATTCGGTGTTGGAAGTCACACCGTGAGGTCATGTCCATGGATCAGGAGTCAAGGGGTCAGGCCTAGGGGTTCAGTGTCTGCCAGAGAATGGAAAGGGTCAGGCCAGACCTCTCTCTTCCTCTGCGTTCTCAGGGGGCGGCCCCCGGCTGGGGCTCTCGGGCAGCTGCTGGGGCTTGGGCGGCCCGTCGGGGTGCAGGAAAAGGGAGAAGTCGCTTTCGCCCTGAATGGTGAGCGTCTGGTGGGAGGTGAGGATGTGGTAGCCCTTCCCAGCGGGACAGATCTCCTTGAAGGCGGCTGTGGCCAGGGCAAGGGGCAGAGAGGTGAGCATTTCCTGGGCAGGCACACGGCCAGGCAGCCCCCGGCCCGGCCGCCCCGGCTCACCGGTGCCGTCGGCGGGGCAGCGCTGGCACCTCGCCCCCCAGGCCTTGCCGACGCTGCAGCAGCAGAGCTGGCGGGTGAGGCGCGTGGTCAGCGGGTGCTGGCACTGGTGCTCGGGGCTCACCAGGCGGAAGCACAGGCTCTTCTCCTCCGGCTTGTCCGCTGCAGGGCGAGTGATGGGCACGGGCATCTGGGCCTGAACACCGCCCACACCCTCCTCCCCGCCGCCGCCGGAGCGCGCCTCTCTGGCCAGCTTGATCCTCACGTGGCCCCTGACCCCATTTGACCCTGAATATACGTGACCCCCTGGGCCTGTTACTCTGACCTCTGTGTCCACTGCTGAACCCACCACCCGATTCTAGCTGCTCCAGACTTTATCGAGTCCGTGGTCTCATATGACCCCGACTCCATATCGTCCCTGACCCCATGTGACCTCTAACCCCAGGTCTCCGATGATTCTTAGCCACTTCTCTGCGCCTTGTTTCCCCATTCTGACCTCTGACCCTGCCGCTTGTGGCCCCGCCCCTCTAGCCCATGCCCCCAGTCTCACCAATGCACTGTGTGCGGGAGGGGCCCAGGCTATGGCCCGGCGGGCAGACGCAGCGATAGGAGCCGGGGTTGTTGAGGCAGTCACCATGGCGACACATGCCCGGCATGGCACACTCATTGATGTCTGTGGTGAGTGGGAGTTTGGTCCCTCTGGTCTGGGGCCATCGGGTGACAGCAAGCTGCTCCAAGCACCTCAAGGTCCCGCCCCAGCCCCACCTCCGCCCTCCAACGCCTCGGGACCTCCCCCAGGACAACGGGCCTGCCCTCCAGCCCACCGAAGCTCCCGGCGGCCCTACCCTGGCAGTGGGTGCTGTTGAGTCTCTTGTAGCCCTGGGGGCAGTCGGCGCCCACCTCCCCACGCACAGGCCCTGGCTTCTGCACCCCTGTGTCTGCAGGGAGAGGAGAGAGTGGCGGGGAGGGCACTGGGCCTGCAGGGGGCGCTGGGGGGCAGAGGAATTGGGGGGGGTGACAAAAGCTTGGGGGAGGGAGGCTCGGGCAGGAGTGTGTGTGGGCCCCAGGCCTGAGGCCTGAGCCCGGCACTCACACTGCAGCTGGGGGCACTTGTGGCACTTGTTCTGGCCCCAGGCGGTGCCGATGCTCCCGCAGCAGTCCTCCTGCTTGGTGAGGCCTGGGAGGGGATTGCTGCCGCACTGGGGGGAGTCAGGACCGGGTCACGGGGCGCCTAGCCCCCCACCCTCCCTCCTGAGGCTCTTCTCCCCCCTCCTCCCCCCGCAGACCCCCCGGTTTTGAGCAATCCCCTTGGGTTGGGTCAGGGCAGCCCGAGAGGCCGCGGACTCACGAGCTGCTTGGGCAGCGTGTCCTGGAAGCAGCGGCCCAGGGGCTTCTGGGTGGGGGGCCGGGGGTGCTGGGGCTTGGGGTGCGGCAGCAGGTGCTGGGAGGGGCCTGGGCCCTCGGCATTCAGCCCCTCGATGCGGTGAACTTGGACGGAGGCCTCAGGCGGGTGGTGGACACGCACGTTCACCACGGGGGGCGGGGCCTGCACTGGGGGCGGCACGGTGGCCTCAGGCCTGCCCAGCACAGCACCCCGGTGGGCAGCCAGGGGCCCTCCTGGGCTAGCCTCTGCCAGGCCCGCCGCCCCAGGGCCCGCCCGCCCCGGCCCCGGTCAGCCTGGCACCGGTACCTTCCGCGGAGATCTGGCCCGGCCCCAGGGGCACCAGGAAGGCCGCGTGCTGGGCCGGGGGCCCCTCCCCGGGCCCGGGCGGGTCGGCGATCACCTGGACTGCGTAGATGGCGTGCTTGCTGGCCCCCGTCTCGCTCTCCGGAGCCAGGGGCGGCAGCGCGCCCGCGGACAGGGCTCCGGCTCGGCCCAGGCCAGGGCCCGAGCCCCCCGCGCCCCCGCCAGCTGCTCCGGCGGGCACCTGGCAGAAGCGACCGGTGAAGTCGGGGGGGCACAGGCACTGGTTTCGGGAGGAGCACTGGCCGCCATTCATGCAGGGCAGAGGGCACACCACTGGGGAAGGAGATGGCCAGGGCTCAGTCGGCCCCACCCCCGCACCCAGCACCCAGGCCCCGTCCCCCACCCACATCCTGTCTCCCCCCTCCTTCCTGCTTCCTTGCCACCCACTGGCTCTGTCCTCCTTGGGAGCCACATCCACAGCTTTGGTAACACGCCACAGACACAGACACTGCCCTCTGGGTTCCCCGGCATCCTCTCCCCTCGCTGGCTCTGGGCCTCTGAGTCTGGGACTTAGATCCTAGCCATGTGCCCCCTACGTGGCCCCAAGAACTTACGTCTTCTCCCTGTGCCCGTGTTCTCGTCTGTAGGCATGTGTGTCTGTTAAATTAGCTGATAACTGTACAGATGCTTAGCAGAGCCCTAGCTGGTCTGGCTCAGTGGATAGAGCATCAGCCTATGGACTGAAGGGTCCTGGGCTCGATTCCTTTAAGGGCACATGCTCAGGTTGTGGGCTCCATCCCAGGAGGGGGCATGCGGGAGGCACCCAATCAATGATTCTTACTATTGATGTTTCTATCTCCCCCTCTCCCTTCCTCTCTGAAATCAATAAAAATATTTTTAATGCTTAGCACAGTGCCTGACACAGGGCACCGTGCCAGGAGTACAAACGGTGACGGAACAGCCTTTCCCTCCCTGCCTTCCTCTGCCTTTCCTGGGATGCAGTTTCTACCTGGCACGTCCTCTCCTACAGGCCCCTTCGATTCGGGCCTCAGCCTCTCTGGGCTCTGCCTGTCCCTCTCCCTCCCTCTGCTCGCCACCCCCAGGCCACCCCTCACCGCGGCCAGCAATGGCCACCTCTGTAGCTACAGCTCCTGGGACCTCTCCCGGCACCTGCACCCCGGGGGACACAGTCAGAAATCATCATCCTGACAGCCCCCCCTTCTGACCTCAGACCACCGGGACCCCCTGCCTGCCTGGTCACTCAGAGCCCAGCCCAGAGGCCCATCTCTCTGCTCCCACCCCCCTCCGTTCTGGCCTCTGCGCAGCCCACCAGTCCATCTCCCTCCTCCCCATGCCCTCGCCTCTCCCTTGCTTCGAGCCTCGCCACAGACTCCTCGCGCCCTGCTCCTCTCCTGCCTGTTCCCATCCCAGCACCCCTCTCCCGCCCCTCCACCCTCAGCAAAGCCCTGGCAGCCACACCCCTGCTCCAGGCTGGCCTCCTCCTGGGACATTTGAGGCTCTCGATGACCCAGAACGAACCCTCCATCGGCCCATCCCTCTGCATTTTCCGTGAGTGCCCACCCCATTCCGCAGGCTCCCTCCCACTGCGGGGAAGCCACATCCTCCCCTCCGGGCACTCATTCATGCTGCTCCCTCCTCCGCTCCAGAGCCGCCCCCCTCTCTGTGCGTTCCCCTCTCAGCAGCCCATGCCATTCTCCGCCGCCCTGTCCCTCTCCTGAGTTATCGCCCGCTGCCCCAGCTCTGCCTGGCACTTGACTGGCCATTACAGTCACGTCTGTCTGCCACACAGTAAAGGTGCCATGAAGCCTCCGCTCTGGACTCCAGGCGAGGTGCAGGGGGGAGGGACAGAGGGACTGAGCAAGAGGGCGGGACCTGGGTCTCTGTCCCACACACTCACATCCCGGCCAGACCTCCAGCCTTGGGGCCCTGAGCTCATGCCCTGGACCCAGCCCCTCTCTGCCTGCCCCATGATGCCCTCACTCTCCGGATGGGAAGGTGGGTACGGCTCTCCTGGCACCTGAGGACCTCAGAGGGTCAGCCGTCACCCACGGCCACCGGGGCCTGGCCCAGCGCATCCAGCCCAGCCCATCCTGCCTGGTCTCTGGGGGCCAGGACTGCAGGGCAGAAGGGCTGTGTGTGTCTGGGGCCGGGGGAGGCAGGATCCTCTCCTTCCTGCCTCCCAGTGAGTCACCCATAGCGGTGAGTGACCTCCCGGTGACACCCGCCCACTGTGGCCTGGGCACCGAGCCTGGGGGATGTGGGCAGCAGGACGGAGACAGCAGCTCGGGCAGGATGGCTAGGGGCCTGGGAGGTCTGGCCACATACACTCTGCACAGTCATCCTGTCTTGCACATTCACAGACACGTTCTGACACCAACACAGGTTCACATCAACACTCCACGGTGACTGGAGACCCACACCCAGAGGTATGCACTCAATCACAACGCCACATCAAGGCCCGAAGGCGCCGTCCGCCCTGTGCGTGAGTGCGCGCGCACACACATACACATACATGCACGCGCGTGCACACACACACACACACACACCTGGTGAGAACTGGGAACCCCATCAGCGAGTGGTCTGAGTGCAGGCGTGTGTGAGAGGGGCTGTTTTGCTAGTGCCATCCCAGGCCCAGCCTAATTACCCGTCCAGGAGGTAATTACTGCCGGGACACCTCCCCCGCCTGGCCCGCAGGCCGGGGGAGGAGGGCTGAGCCCAGGCCTGGCCTTTGAGGAGAGATGCTGGGGACGGTGGGCTGCAGGCGGAACTGGGGGGCATGAGGGCTGCCTGGCAGGGAGGCCAGGGCCTCTGAGGCAGAGCGGTGAGAGCTTACGTCCTCCGCAGTGGCACAGACGGGACACCAGGAAGGAGGCTGAGGACCAGAGCAGCCCCCGCTCCAGCCCTGCAGGCACTTGTTGGGGCTCAAACACCCCCCCCCCCCAGCCTCCCCAGTAACTAAGTCTCTGGGCCCAGCCCCACCTTAGCTCCTCCCCTGGGGAATGCAGGTGCCTACTTGAGGCATTTTAGTGACTTTTCCTCTTTCCTCCAGCAAGTCTGCTTCTTGGGGACGTATTCACCCTTCTCTGGGGCCTCCTGCCCCCTCTCCCATCCCTCAGAGCCCCCGTGAGCTGACTGACTCCCCAGAACCCAGCACCTTCCTGGTGTCTGTGCCATCTGGGACCCCAGAGTCCCCCCCCACACTCTTGCCCTCCCCCCCACATACACACCCACCCCCCCCAAACACCCCACACCCACACACACACCCCCCCCCACACACACACCCCTTCCTCAGGCCTCAGCCCAGCCCAGCGCTGCGGAGTCCCCCGCCACAAGCAGCCTCCCACCTCCGACCCCGGCCCCCCGACGCCCCTGGGCCCGGCCCCCAGAGCTGCTCCCGCGCCCTCGCCCCGCGGCCCCGGCCTCTGCCACGTCCCCCGCGGGTCCCGGCGGCCCCCGCTCCCAGCCCGCGCCCGCCTCACCCACGCGGAAGCCGGAGCCGGTGAGCGTGTCGGTGCTGTGGCCGTTCTCGCCGATGAGCGTCATGTTGGAGCCCTGCTGGCAGCTGTCGCGGCACTGGCCCTTGAGGCAGGTCCGCTTGCAGATCACCGGCGCGAAGACCACCTTGAAGCGCTCGCGGGCCAGCGCCCCGCCCCCGCCGGCGCCCCGCTCGCCCGCCGGGCCCCCCGCCGCCCCGCCGCCCGGGCCCCGCGGCAGCAGCAGGAGCAGCGCCAGCAGCGCCCCCGCGCCCGCGCCGCGCATCTCCCCGCCCGCCGCCCCGCGGGGCCCGGGCATCGGGGCCGCGGGACCGGGCGGCGCGCCTGGACCGGGGCGACGGTCCCGGCGCCGAGGCGGCAGCAGCCCGGGGCCCGGAGCGCGGAGCGCGGAGCCCGGAGCCCGGGGCCCGGAGCGCGGGGCCCGGAGCCCGGAGCCCGGAGCGCGGAGCCCGGAGCCCGGAGCGCGGGGCCCGGAGCCCGGAGCGCGGGGCCCGGAGCGCGGCGCCCGGAGCGCGGGGCCCGGAGCGCGGCGCCCGGAGCGCGGAGCCCGGAGCCCGGAGCTCGGAGCCGGGGAGAGGGCGGGAGGAGGCGCCGGGATCGGGCGGCGGGCGGCGGGGCCGGGAGATGCAGGCGGGGCGCGGGAGCCCGAACTTCCACCCCGGCCGGCAGCCGCAGCGGAGGCCCGGACGGAGGGGCGCGGAGGCCGCGGGCCGGCGGCGGAGAGAGGGCGCGGCGGCCGCTCGGGCTGGTCGCGGCGGGCGGCGGGCGGCGGGCGGCGGGCCGGAGCAGTTGTTTGCGCCGCCGGCGGCGGGGGCTGGGGCGCTGGCCCCCGGCCAGGGAGCCGCTTTTCTCTAGCCGAAGCGCCGCCGCTCCGCCCGGAGCAGGAGTGCGGGCAGGAGGCCGGGGGCGGTCCCCACCCCGTGCCCGCCCCGCGGAACCGCCGCTGGGCCCCGGCCAGAGGCCCTCACCTGGGCCGGGCCGGGCCGCGGATTCCTCCGGGCGGGGCGGGCGGCGGGGGCGGCCCAGACCTCTGCCCGGCCCGTCGGAGCGGAGGGGAGTCCAGGTGCGGCCCCTCTTGCACATGCGGGGGTCCTGTCACCCCGCCACTTCTCACTGTACCGGTGCACCCCCCTTTGGCCAGGGGCTGGGGGCCTCTTTGGCTGGGGCTCGGTGAGGGGTCCCTGAAAAGGAGCAGGAAGAACAAAGCTGGAAACCAGCTTTCCCCTCAGCACCCCCCCCCCCTTTTTTTTAATAGGGTCCTAGGGAGTGAGGAAGGGAGTAAGGAACAAGATGGGGATGAGGACAGGCAGGGGAAGGGGAAAGGTTTGGGTGTGCTCCTGGAGGGAGAGTACCCAGCCCCCTCCCCTTTAAATGGCTCCTTGTGCCCACCCTGCACCCCCTCCCCCTCCTGCATGTCTGGCCGGGCTGGCGGGGCTGGCTCTGGGCCTCAGACACTCTGGAATCGCCAAGGTCTGAGCTCAGGGTCTGGCCCCCTTCCCAGGCTAACAGCCGGGAGGAGGGGGGTGCTGCTTGAGGGCCCAGGGGCCCCGGGGCAGGGGTTGGCAGGGGCTGGGCAAGGCCTGGAGTTCGGTCAGGGCTGGAGAGGAGCCAGGCCTGTCCACCATCTGGACGGGAGGCCTGGAGGCTGTAGTGTCCTGGGGCCCAGGCCGTAAGGGGGGAGGCCTGGCCAGGACACCCCAGGATTCAGGCTCTGACTCACAGAACTCAGCAGGGGGTGGGTGTGACCAGCGTATTTCCAGAGCAAGGCACTACCCAGGCAGGGTGGCAGCAAGCCCTCTCCCGTTGGGCAGCAGGGATGGCAGTCTGACTGCGGATCGGCCCTCAGGCACACGTGTCCGGGGAGCTCACGGCGTTCGCTGTGGGGTAGGCAGTTTGGGGAGGACTGAGGGGAACCTCTCCTGGGGTCCCGGCCCGAATCGCTGAGGCCGGGGTTCAGGGTGGGACGGGTGCTCTCCCTTCCCCCCAGGGCAGGAGAGGGTGGGAGGTCACACTGAGGCAGGAATAATACTGAGTGCTTACCACCTGCCACGTGTACGGCTGAACACTATGTTTTTATTGGTTTTATTTTTAAAGTATATTTTATTGTTTTTTTACAGAGAGGAAGGGAGAGGGATAGAGAGTTAGAAACATCGATCAGCTGCCTCCTGCATACATACCCCCTACTGGGGATGTGCCCGCAACCAAGGTACATGCCCTTGACCGGAATCCAACCCTTCAGTCCGCAGGCCGACGCTCTATTCACTGAACCAAACCAGCCAGGGCTGTTTTTATTGATTTTAGAGAGAAAGTAAGGGAGAGGGATAGAGAGAGAGAAACTGCTGAGAGAGCCTCCTGCACACCCCCTACTGGGGATCAGCAGAGACCTGAGCAGGGACCGCAGTGCCTGTGCCCTGCAGCCCGCAGGGAGGGAGCAGGGAGTGGTATTACCTGGTCTGCTCCTGGCCAGCTGGGCCTCCCGGAGAGCCTGGTGGACACAGCACACAGCCCGTGGCACGGAGCAGGGAGACCAGGATGCACAGTGGGTCTGCAGGCAGACTGCGAGAGTCCACATGTGCCATCTTTGGCTCGGCCACCTTTTTTGTCCTCATCTGTGCCGCCACCCCACCTTCCTAGAATCTACCGGCACGTTTTCATGCCTCCGAGATGTATGTTCTCCTCTAGGTGCAAGGAGACCATGACCTCTGTGGCCACCCAGATCCTTTCTGCTGCCTCAGGTCTCCCCTCCACCACGTCTACCCGCTCCGGTCGGTCCCTCCTCCACCTGGTGCCAGAGTTGCCTTGATTCTAGCCGTACAACTCCTCTGATTTAAAAACCTCCAGTGGCCTGTTTGGCATGGCTCGGTGGTTGAGCGTCGACCTATGAACCAGAAGGTCCATGGTTCAGTTCCTGGTTAGAGCACATGCCTGGGTTGTGGGCTCGATCCCCAGTGGGGGGAGTGCAGGAGGCAGCCGATCAATGATTCTCTCTCATCATGGATGTTTCTATTCCTCCCTCCCTCTCCCTTCCTCTCTGAAATCAGTAAAAATATATATATTAAAAAACAAACAAACCTCCAATGGCTTTCATTGCTCACCTATACCTACAAAGTGTGGCTCAGTGGGTAGAGTGTTGGCCTGCGGACTGGAGTCCCAGGTTCCGTTCCGGTCAAGGGCACGGACCTCAGTTGCAGGCTCCTCCCCAGCCGGGCCCTGTTCCGGGCTCCTGCAGGCAACCAATCCTGTTTCTCTCACATCGATATTTCTCCGTCTTTCCCTCTTTCTTCCACCCTCTCTAAAAATCGATGGAAAAATATCCTTTGGTGAGGATTTAAAAATAAAAATAAAAAAGATGCTGTTGGGTTGCTGCCTTCGGGGGTATTTCTGTGTGTCTTTTTCTAAAGCAGCCATGCTGGCCCCCTGGGTCACGTTACCTGTTGGTTTCCTGCTAGAAACAACTTGAAACGTTATGAGTTCGACTGTTTTGCTCACCGTCTACCTCACTGACCTCCCACGATGGCACAAACTCCAGATCTCAGCTCAGGCCGCACACAGAGGCTGCGGACGTTTGTGAGTGACTGGAGCGAGGCCACGAGAGCACCAGCACTCACGGCGCACCTCCCGCGGTTACCGCGTGGCATCCCCCGCCGTGCCGCACAGGGGCCACCGCGGCTCTGCAGGACGGAACAGTTGGACTCCGGCCACTGGGTGGTCAGGTGTGGGGCCTGAGCTCAGGACTTCCTGACCCGAAACCTGCGCGTGTCCTCAAATAGGTGCGTGGGCCCGAGGGCAGTGACGGGCTTTGGCATGGGACACAGGGCCCGGGGCCAGGCTGGACTGCTTAGGCGGTAGGGAAGGGTCCTTGGGCAGAGGCTTCTTGAAGCCCAGGAGAGGCTAGCGGCTTGGCTGAAGTGATCCAGCTGGTCACCTGGAGAGCCGGGACTCCAGCCCGGGCCCCTCATGCCTGGGCGGGGGATTGGCTGCACAGGCAGCCGCCGCCTGCACAGCGGTTGGTTTCTGGCACTGAGTTTTCCTGGCTGCGTCCTGTACCCGATGTGTAAATTGGGAACGTCGTCTCTAACTTCTCTAAGCCTCCATTTCCTGGTTTCTAAGCGGAGAATCAAATGCGCTTACATGTAGGAAGTCCTCAGCAGGTGCCGGCCACGCAATGAGCACTCAGCACGCAAATGCTGCTCCCCAGCATCCGGGGCCGGGAGCCAGGACGGCGGCTGGCGGCTGCGGGAGGAGAGGTGCCATTGGAAGAGCCGGCCGTGGCCCGGCCCTGTGCCTCCTCTCTGCTTTCTGAGTGAGTGTTGTGGGGAAGCTTCTAGGCACTGGGGGTGGTAGCTGGGGACTGCACATCCGTTCTAAAGATGAGGCTGGAGATGTCAGAGGCCTGCAGGGGACATGCTGCCCTTGAGGCCTGTGTCTCCCCTGACACTTTGCTGAGCATGGCTGTCACTGAGGCCATCTGATGTGCCAGACACTGTGATGAAGGCGCTGAGCGATGGGCTTGGGAAATGAAAGGAACCTATCTTCACTCTTTAAAATATATATTGATTTCAGAGTGGAAGGGAGAGGAAGAGAGAGACAGGGCATCAATGATGAGAGAGAATCATTGACTGGCTGCCTCCTGCACGCCCCACACTGGGATCGAGCCTGCAACCTCCTGGTTCATAGGTCAACGCTCAACCACTGAGCCACGCCGCAGGGCTGTCTTCACTCCTGGTAAGTCAGGGAGGATTCCAGCTCTGCCCCTCGTCTCCACTTTTCAAATGCAGGCCCAGTCCACTGGTGAGAATGAGGCGGCAGAGTGCGCTGCCTGGGAGGAGCCCCAGCCCGGCCACATCCCAGCAGAGTGGCCGTGGATAAACTGCTTAACCCAGTGGTCGGCAAACTCATTAGTCAACAGAGCCAAGTAGCAACAGCACAACGATGGACATTTCTTTTGAGAGCCGAAAACCGACTTCTGCGCATGGGCCACGAAGTTTCAATCGCACTGCGCGTGGGTGCCCGCACGTGGTATCTTGTGGAAGAGCCACAGTTTGCCGACTGTGCTTTATCCATCCAAGCCTCGGCTTCCCCACCTGCAAATTTGGAATAATGATAAGATCTAAGCCTTGTCCTAAGGATTAAATGAGAGAATTAGTGAAAAACACAGCACAGTGCCAGGCCCAAAGAAAAACACACCAAAAGTTGAGTAGTATTATCTTTATCACTGCATCATCTGGCCCTTGCCTGTTTCACAGTGATGTCATATCAATTCACATTGCAGTGCCGAAACCAGTTTGGCTCAGTGGATAGAGCCTGGGGACTGAAGGGTCCCGGGTTCGATTCCGGGCAAGGGCATGTACCTTGGTTGTGGACACATCTCCAGTAGGGAGTGTGCAAGAGGCAGCTGATCAATGATTCTCTCATTGATGTTTCTAACTATCTCTCTCTCTTCCTCTCTGTAAAAAAATCAATAAAATATGTTAAAAAAATAATAATAATAAAGAGCTGAAACCGGTTTGGCTCAATGGATAGAGCGTCAGCATGGGGACTGAAAGGTCCCGGGTTCGATTCCGGTCAAGGGCATGTACCCTGGTTGCTGGCATATCCCCAGTAGAGGGTGTGCAAGAGGCAGCTGATTGATGATGACTCTCTCTCATCAATGTTTCTAACTCTCTATCCCTCTCCCTTCCTCTCTGTACAAAATCAATAAAATTGATTTAAAATAATAATAAAGAAGTATAGAGTCCTTCACTTAGTGCCCACTCAGTGATGGTTGGCACGCTGCCAAGCCTGGTACAATGATGGAGACCATCTGCGCAGTGCAAGGTCCATCAACAGCTTGATTCCGGACATCTGCAGAGTGCTCTAGAGTCTAGACCCATGGTCGGCAAGCTGCGCTCTCAAGCCACATGCGGCTCTTTGGCCCCTTGAGTGTGGCTCTTCCACAAAATACCACGGCCTGGGTGAGTCAATTTTGAAGAAGTGGCTTTAGAAGAAGTTTAAGTTTAAAAAATGAGACTCTCGGAGGGTGGGGCAATGGTAAGATATGTACACAGATAATAATTTAATAATAAATAAATAAATAATAAAAATGGAAAAAATAAAAATAAAAAATTTGACTTTCACTGAAACTGGTTTGGCTCAGTGGATAGAGCGTCGGCCTGCAGACTAAAAAAAAAAAGGTCCCGGGTTCGATTCCAGTCAAGGGCATGTACATTGGTTGTGGGCACATCCCTGGTAGGGAGTGTGCAGGAGGCAGCTGGTCAATGGTTCTGTCTCGATGTTTCTAGCTCTCTATCCCTCTCCCTTCCTCTCTAAAAAATCAATAAGATATATTTGAAAAAGAAATTTCAATCGTTGTGCTGTTGATATTTGGCTCTGTTGACTAACGAGTTTGCCGACCACTGGGCTAGATGGTTTGGTCAGCTGTGATTTGTTTCCCCAGTTAGCGGAAAACTGTATTGGGCGGCCGGGCTATTACTGACATTATCCATTTCACGTTTGGGACCTCTTGGCTCAGCAGCCTCAGCCACACTGCCTGCCTTCCAGCAGAGCTGTCCCGCTCACAGGCATGATGCCTGCTGGGCAGATGAGTGATTGAAGTCCGGAGAGGTGAGGTAAGCCACTCCAGGTGGCAGCCAGGAAGCAGAGACGCAGGATCAGACCTGGGCCTGCCTGTTTCCAGGCCTGTGCCTGGCCCACCCTCCTGTGAACCTGAGGCAGGGAGGGGCCCTGAGTGGAGAGAGGGGAGGGGAACCCTGAGCGGTGGGAGAGGAAGAATGCAGGGAGGGTGGGAGGCGCTGAGAGGGCCGGGGGCCAGCTTTGTAGGACCTTGGAAACCACAGTAAGGACTTTGGATTTTCATCTAAATGTGATGGGGAGCCGGGACCGGCTTGGCTCAATGGATAGAGCGTCGGCTTGGGGACTGAAGGGTCCCGGGTTCGATTCCAGTCAAGGGCATGTACCTTGGTTGCGGGCACGTCCCCAGTGGGGGGTGTGCAAGAGGCAGCTGATCGATGACTCTCTCTCATCGATGTTTCTAACTCTCTATCTCTCTCCCTTCCTCTCTGTATAAAATCAATAAAATATATTTTAAAAATAAATTAATTAATTAATGTGATGGGGAGATGCCAGAGGGTTTTACACAAAATAGTGACATGATTTGACTTCTATTTAAATAGAATTATCAGTTTCCTGCTCTGTAAAATGGGGCTCACTGTAGTACCGCCCCCCTAAGGTTGTCATGAGGAAATGAAAGGGACTAAGTGGGAGGATGCGGTAAGGGTCTCCGTTGGTGCCAGGCAGACAGGCTGCTGAGTGGATATTGGCCATGACGATGACACAGAGGTGCACTGAGGAATTCAGGGTGGGGCTGGGAGCCGAAGTCAGGGAGGACCTGGAAGTTCTAGCATACAGGTTAGAATCCAAGAATCCCTCTCGTCAGCTTGGCAGGACTGACGTGAGGCCGGTCCCGAGTCAGGGACGCTGCCAGGAGAGGGCGAGAGCGAAGAGGGCGCAGGCTCTCCAAGCAAGAGGCAGCAAGGATCAGAAAATGGCAGTCCCGTCTTCTTATTTTTGTTCATCCTCACCTGAGGATATTTTTCCATTGATTCTTAGAGAAGGTGGAAGGAAGGGAGACAAAGAGAAACATCAGTATGAGAGAAACACATCAGTTGTTTGCCTCCTGAATGCAGGGTGTGAGGGCCAGGATGGAGTCTGCAACTGAGGTACGTGCTCTTGACAGGAATGAACCAGGGACCCTTCAGTACACAAGTCAATGCTCTAACCACTGAGCAACTGGCTAGGGCAAAATGGCAGCTCCAACGTTTGTATAAGAAGATGGGGCCCTAACTGGTTTGGCTCAGTGGATAGAGCACTGGCCTGCAGATTGAAGGGTCCCAGGTTCGATTCCAGTCAAGGGCATGTACCTTGGTTGTGGGCACATCCCCAGTAGGGCACATCTCCCTTCCTCTCTGTAAAAACTTAAAAAAAAATAAAAAAAATAAAAAATATATATATATTAAAAAGAAGATGGGGCTGGGAGAGCACTCAGTCTTCAGGTTTATTGCAGAGCTTGTGCTGTCTAACCAAAGGAGGAGGCTGCAGATGAGATTATGGGATGGCCTGCGCATCTGCCTGTCCCACTTGGCTTTGCCAAACCTAAAAAGGGAGAGGACGTGTATGGAGAAGGACAGAGAAAATAGAAAACAATCACCAAGACCAATGTTAGGGAGCACGAGTAATTTTAATAGCAACCGACCCAAGAAAGGCATGATGGTTACCGACACGGGAAACAAGCCCTGCACCCTCACTCGCCAGCAAGCATTCCGCAGCTGTGGCCGCTCCCGGAACTGCGCATGCCCAGTGCAGTGTTTTACGCACCAGACTCTTTGAGGGCTTAACTTAAAAAAAAAAGAAAAGTTAGGAGCTGACTCTGCTATCAGTCCCGGGCCTGAGGGTGGGTAGGGGCTGGAGAGACGGAGGCACCAAACATGCAAACAGGCTGAACGGAGTGGAAAGTGGGAATGGTGCCTGCTGGCCCGCCTTGCAGGCTGAAGGGATAAGCACTGAGGCCTGAAAAGGCTCCACGCGCGGGCGAGGGCCCGTGGGCTAGAAGCGAAGGTGTCGTAGCGGTGACGCCATGGCCGCGCCCGTCCAGGGTCCCGCCAGTGCGGAAAGGGAAACCCCGGAGGCGGAGCCGGCGCGCAGGACGGCGCCTGCGCAGTCACTCCCGTGCGCCGCGGCGGAGCGGAGTCACCGCGGGGAAGTCCCGCCTCCTGGGTTCCCGTGGGGGAACGGCGGCGCCGGGTGGGCTACAGCAGAAGCGCCTCACTCGGGGCGTCGGGACTTCCGGGAAGCCTCTGGGCGTCATTTCCGCCCTCGTGTCCCCCCCCCCCCCACACACACACACGGAGGGGGCGGAGCCGGGGACCGGCGCTCGGCCGGTGCGTCACTTCCATTGAGCCGAGCGGCGACCACGGCAACATGGCCCTGAACGGCACAGGTGAGGGCTCGAGCTGCGGGGTCCGCGGCCGCGGGGTCCGGGGGCCACCTGCTCCGGCGCGAGCACCAGGCCCCTTGTGCCTTTCTTTCCCCAGAAGTCGACGATTTCTCCTGGGAGCCTCCGACCGAAGCGGAGACGAAGGTGCTGCAAGCTCGGCGGGAGCGGCAGAACCGCATCTCCTCGCTCATGGGCGATTACTTGCTGCGTGGCTACCGCATGCTGGGCGACACGTGCGCGGACTGTGGGGTGAGGACGGACTCGGAGTGCGGGAGCAGGGATGGGGCGCAGACCAGGCCGCACGGCCCTTCCCCAGCCTCGCCTCTCCGGTCCCTATTGCCTGGCGCCTCACCCCCGCCCCTGTGCTTTCTGACCCATAGACCATCCTCCTCCAAAGCAAACAGCGGCAGATCTACTGCGTGGCTTGCCAGGAGCTCGATTCAGACGTGGATAAGGACAATCCGGGTGAGGGGCTGCGCGTGCCTGTGGAGAAGCGTGGTGATAGAACCCTGGGGACCGCAGTGCTGGGAGGGGACAGTGGCGGTCTTGGGTGGGACGGAGGTAGGCGCTTTCCCTTTTAGCTCCGTAAAGGAGCATCCATTCAGTAAGAGCGATGAGCACTTGCCGTGGGCCAGACACAAGGGAGGGTCCCAGCTCCAGGAGCGATAGTCCTGACGAGACAGATGACTCCAGGACATGAGTAAATAGGATAGAAAAAGCAAACGAAAGAGTTGCCCTATCCAGCGGCAGGGAACACATCTGAAGCACAGAGAGAGCAGAGCAGTAGAGAGGTAGGAGGAGGCTCAGGGCCGAGGTGGGCGGGGCACCCTGACCATTCTACTCGGTTTCTCCTCCTTTAGCTCTGAATGCCCAGGCTGCCCTCTCCCAAGCTCGGGAGCACCAGCTCGCCTCTGCCCCGGACCTCCCCTCAGGCAGTCGGCCCGCCCCGCAGCCCCCAGTACCCCGCCCGGAGCACTGTGAGGGAGCTGCGGCCGGGCTCAAGGCAGCCCAGGGGCCGGCCCCTCCTGCTGGGCCTCCGAATGCAGACGTCATGGCCAGCACCCGGGAGGCCCTCCTGCAGAAGCTGGCCTGGGCCTCAGCCGAATTGGGCTCTAGCGCCTCCCTGGAGGCCAGCATCCAGCTGTGTGGCCTGATCCGGGCTTGTGCTGAAGCCCTGCAAAGCCTGCAGCAGCTGCAACACTGAGAGACCCGCCTGAGAAAAACCCGCTAGAAAAACAGCTGCTGCTCTTGTGTGGTTTGTTCTTCCCGTGGTTCCGAGTGCATGCCAGCCCCAGCGGCTCTCACCTTTCTCCTGCTTTAGCCTCTCCCTCCCACTGCCTCCTCTCCTTGGTGTCCCGAGACATGAGTTGGGCTTGTTTCTGTTCAGTTTCCCCACTCGGAGGGGTGGAGGGGTGACAGGGAGGGAGAGGACTCTGGGATGGTTACCTCCTCGAAGTCAGGAACAGGAGCGCTGGGCCTCTGCAGCACCCCTGGCCGCCTGAGCCACCCCGTGCTCCTCCCCCCCTTCAGTGAGACAGGGATTCCTGTCCCCTTGGTAGCTGCACGCTAGGGACCAGGCGTGGATTTACCCCGGCCTCCTGACCCCCCCTTAGATCCCCTTCCTTGGGAGTTATAATTGGGCCGGACAATGAAACTGTTGGGGGAGCATAAAGGGCTGAGTGAACCGTGGCCGCCGCTTTCTGCCTCCCTCTGTCACCCGTTCCCTTCACTCCGCTCTCCCCTGCCCAGGGGGAGGGGACTGGGCCCGCCGCCGCCCCTTTAAGAGAGGCCCCGCCCACGCGCAGGGGCGGGCCCGGGGCGGGGCCGGAGGCCTCCGGGAAGGAACAAAGCGCGGCCTGCGGGCGCGGGGCGCGGGGCGCGGGGCGCCGGTGCGGCCCGGGGTGCGGGCCGAGGGCGGCAGCGGGCGGACGGCGGAGCGGAGCGCCGGCCCGGCCATGAACGGGCTGCCCTCGGCCGAGGCGCCGGGCGGCGCGGGCTGCGCGCTGGCCGGGCTCCCGCCGCTGCCGCGCGGCCTCAGCGGGCTCCTCAACGCCAGCGGCGGCTCGTGGCGGGAGCTGGAGCGCGTCTACAGCCAGCGCAGCCGCATCCACGACGAGCTGAGCCGCGCGTCCCGCGTCCCGGTCGGGCCCCGCGGCGCCCCGGGCGCTGCCGCCGCCGGCCCCGCCGCCGGCCCCCCCGGCCCGCGGCGCCCGGTCAACCTGGACTCGGCTCTGGCGGCGCTGCGCAAAGAGATGGTGAGCGGGGGTTCGGGTGGGAGGGGGGTGGGTGCTGCTGCCGGATAGGAGGGTCCGGGGTGGGTGGGTGGGTGGGTGGGGTGCAGAGCGCGGAACCGGCCGGCCTGGGTCTCCGGACATGCAGGGGCCGGCCGGGTCCGAAGGGATAGGGGAACGGTAACCAGTTACCTTTATGGCAGTAGTTCCACGTGTTTTTAAACCCTTTCCTCGGATTTCATTCCGTCCTTACAGATGAGGGTTCGTGACTTGCAGAAAGTCACAGCTTGCAGGTGGTGTCTGTGTCCACAGACATTTTCACTCAGTGGGGAGACGGCTAGGGCTGTGGCCGGGCTGAGGGCGGCCTGGACCCCAACCCCAGCCCACCCTCAGTCTTTTGCAGGTGGGGCTGCGGCAGTTGGACATGTCCCTGCTGTGCCAGCTGTGGGGCCTGTACGAGTCTATCCAGGACTACAAGCACCTGTGCCAAGACTTGAGCCTGTGCCAGGACCTGTCCTCCTCCCTGCATTCAGACAGCTCCTACCCACCTGATGCTGGCCTGTCCGATGATGACGAACCTCCCGATGCCAGCCTGCCCCCAGACCCGCCTCCCCTCACTGTGCCCCAGACGCACAATGCCCGTGACCAGTGGCTGCAAGATGCCTTCCACATCAACCTCTGAGGAGCTGGGGACGGGGGGCATGTACCATGCAGAAGGCTCAGAAACTTCCCCCCAACAAGTACTCAGACTCCAGTGCCTGCTTTCCCCCATGCCACCTCACCCCACAGGAGGGCACGGCCTGGGCCCCTCAGAGGCACAGCTGCCAACCTCCTCTATCTCGGGTTGGCTGGCCCTGGGGCAGGCACCTGGGCTACAGCCTCTGCCCAGGGCACTGGCCTCCACTTCACCACATGTACGCACCTCAGCTTAGCCAGCTCCGTCTGTCAGCGGGCCCAAAGCATCTTGCTCTCCCTTGGTGTCTCGGGGATTGGGATGAGTATCTGGCTCCCATCTCCCTTTCCCCTGCTGCTGCTGTTGGCAGCTGCTGGCTCAGGGGCATGCCACCTCTGTCCCTGGGTTCCGCTGCCCTCCTCAAGGGCTCCAGGACCAATCCTGCACCCGCCCACGGCCTGGAGGGCCCAGACTCTGCAGGGCATTTAAGTTTAGGGGCCAGCCCCCTGGGCCATAGATAAATAAATACTCTCAGCGTTCCCGGTGCTCTGTCTGCTTGGTTCTGGGGCGGGAAGATAGCGGTTTCTGGCCAGTGCGGTCCCGAGCTCCGCCGGCAGGTGGCGCCAGGACCCTGGGTGGGAAAGGCTTGGCGGCGGCGGCGTGCGAATCCTCCCCCAGGAGATGGGGAGCTTTCCGAGTTGGCCCGGCCTGTCCCGCGGTTGTGTGTCTGCGGGCGACTCACTTCCCCCCTCTGGCCAGAGGCCTGGGAGCCCAGCCTCCTTCCCCGCTCACTGGGCCTTCCTGGCCGGCCTGGAGGAAAGGAGAAGGAGCCGCCCATCTTCAGGAGAGAAATTTTCCACCCCAGTGGAGTGGGGGCGGAGCTGGAGCAGCACAGGAAATGGGTGGGCCGGAGCTCCGGGCCAAGGGGCCCCTCGGAGGGAGGGGGAAGGCGCTTCTGGGAAGGGCCTGGGAGCTGGGAGTGCGCCGTGGTGGGAGGAGAGCGCTGCAGAGGTGGAAGGGGGTGAAGTCGCCATCCCAGTCTCCCAGAAGCCAGACAGGCCTGACGGAGCCATGGCGGTCAGTGCCCCAGGTCCCAGACACCCCCCTTCCTCAGTCTCACGGACCGCCTGGCCCCGCCCCTCAGCACTTGGGACCTTGAGGGTTTAAGTTAAAAGACAGGAAATGGAGGCCTTCTCTGCTGGGACGAGCCAAACCCGCCAGAGGAGCCTGCACATGTGGGGACCGTGGGTACTCATTCCCTCATGCACACACACCCCACACGACTTCATACAGACACACACACACATAATTAATTTCAGAGAAGGGAGAGGGAGAGAGAAACATCAGTGATGAGAGAGAATCATTGGTTGGCTGCCACCTCACTGTGGATCGAGCCCACAGCTCAGGCATGTGCCCTGACCCGGAATCAAACCATGACCTGGTTCATAGGTCACGCTCAACCACTGAGCCATGCCGGCTGGCACCACCCCACAGCTTCTGAGACCAAGAAGAGCGAACAGGCCCTCAAGGTGGACACTTAGGCTTTGGGGTTCTTGCCTCCTGGAGGCAGTCCGCTGGTTCTCCTGCGGAGGAGGCAGTCTGTGGACGGGGGTGTTTATCAGGTTCTCTGGCCGCGCACAGGCCTCGCAGAGCTGGGCCCGCAGGGTGGGAACAGGCCGTGCACTGCCCGGGGCCAGTTCCCTAACTGGGCTTGACACCCGCGGCTCATTACCATACTGGGCGGGCGGGTAGGCTGCGGCTCTGATCTAGGTGTGAACGGGCGCCTTCCCAGGGGAGGAGAGTACACACGTCCCGTTAGTGATAACGGATTCCACCTCGGCGGACCTCAGTGTAAGGTCTCACCGCTCCATCCCTGGGGAAGGGGGGCTGTCCTTCCCCCTGTGTGACCGGCGGAGCGGGGCTCAGCGGGAGAGTGTGCTCAGGTTCGAGTCTCCAGCTCCGCTTGCTGGTGCTGGGACTGGCTCCTGCTGACGCTGAGGAGTCCGGCTCGGCCCCGCACACGGATGCTGCCCCGGGGACAGAGCCGCCAGCCCGGTGCCTGACTCCTCCTCCGGGCCCGGCGATGAGTGATGGGCGCGCCTGGCTCCGGTCCAGGCTCGCACGGTGGCCCTGAGCAGTCTCCCCTTCCCTGGGCCTCAGTTTCCCCGCCTGGGGAATGGGCTGCCGGTGCGCACCCCGCGGGGCTGTGGGCAGGAGGAGGGGGCCCGGGGTGCCCTCTTCGCGCCAGCGCGTCCCCGCCGCCTCGGGGCGCAGCGAGCGGCGCTGAGTCCCGCCCCCCCCCCCCCCCCGCGGCGGGGAAAGGCCCCGGAAGCCCGGCCGCCCCGCCCCGCGCCCGCCGAGCCCCGCCCGCCTTCCGACGGGGGTGCGGCTGCAGGAAACGGCGCGCTCCGCTCCGCGCTCCGGCACCGACGCCCCGGCCCCGCGTCCCAGCCGGAGCCGCCGGCGCAGGCGGCCCGGGTCCGAGCCTCAGACCTCCGCCCCGACGGGGCGGGCAGCGCGCCGGAGCCCCGGAGCCATGGGGGCCTGGGCGGGGCCGGCGGCGGGCCAGCGGGAGCCCGGGCTCTGAGCGCGCCGGCGGGGCCATGACCTCGGTGTGGAAGCGCCTGCAGCGCGTGGGCAAGCGGGCCGCCAAGTTCCACTTCGTGGCCTGCTACCACGAGCTGGTGGTGGAGTGCACCAAGAAATGGTGAGTGCCGGGGCCCGGGCTGCGGGGACCCCATCCGGCCTCCGGAGCCCCGGAGCCCCGGCCCCAGCGCTGGGGCCAGCGTGCCCCCCGCCCCCGGCTGGCCCCTGCTGTCCGGGCACAGACACCAGAAGGGCCCTGGCAGCTTGTGGGACCCCCAGAGCTGGGGTGGGGGGCAGCTCTGAGGGAGTGGAGTCAGGACTTCCGCTGAGGCTGTCTGTGCCCGCACTTCCCTCAGCTGCGCAGGGCTGGGGGAAGGGAGGCCTGGTTTTGGCCAGAGGAGGGCTCAGGGTGGCCAGCTCCGAGGTGTGCGGCGCCAGGCTGGGGCGAAGCCTCCAGGGGCCTCAGTCCAGCGCAGAACAAGGATGCTGCCCCTCCCCCTGCCCACTTGTTGAGCCAGAACACACACACACACACACACACACACACACACACCCAGCCAGCCTGGGCTCCGGGAGGCTGGATTCATCTCCACCATGTCCTTAAAAGGGGAAACTGAGCGCTGGAGGGATGAGGAGGGAGGCGGGAGTGGCTTAAAGGGGCCTCGGAGGTTGTGGGTCCGGGAAGAGAAGGCGTGGGGAGGCAGGGTAGTGGGGTGGGGGCGATGGGGGGCCGGGGCCCGGCCCGGACGGCCAGAGGACCGGGGGTGTCTCGTTCTCCCCAGCTGCCGAGGCTCCTGCGTCACTCCCTAAATATATGTGCTCACCGGTGTCAGCTTGCCTTGGCTGGATTAGGGCGCAGCTGAGGGGATCTTACCCGCCAGGCTAAATTTAGGCTCCCGAGAGGAAGGGCTGTGGGGGTAGGAAGGGACTTGGGGTCCCTTAGGGCGCTGCCATATCCCTGGTCTTGCTGGGCCGCCCCGTTCAGCGAGGCCGGGGCAGGGGAGGGGACTGGCAGGGGAGGGGACTCTGGTCTCTGGCTCTGCCACCGGGGGAAGGCCGGAGGACGGCAGACATGGTCCCGGAGATCAGGCCAAAGGTGTGGGCAATGTCACCCGCGTGAGTCACAGCGGGCAGTCAGGCCTCTGGCTTCTGAGCCAGGTTCGGGAGCTGCCCCTGCCCAGGTCCAAGCTCCCGGGAGGGCGTGCCCAGCTGAGTCAGACCCGGCCAGGCCCCGCCCTCCCTGGGCACCCCTGTCCACTTCCCCTTTCTGGGAAGGCCCCATGGGTACCCCTGCTGGGCCATCGCCGCTGTTTGGGGTGGGGGGAGGAGCTTGGCTCCAGGCCGGAGGCCTCAGGGTCAGCTGTGTGACCTTCCGGGCCCCCGTCTCTCCAGGCCTCAGATCCTCAGGGTCTGACCAGGAGCCATTCATCTTGGCTCCGACTCCAGAGCCAAGGGGCAGTGCACTGGGTGAACTCAGTGCCCTGGCAGGGGACTGGGCACGGGCAAGGAGGCTCTTGCTGCCCTCGGCCGTCCCCACCCTCCGGGGCAGCAGGGGGACCCTCTCACCCAAAGGGGCCCCTCCTCCAAGGCCCAGCCAGTGTGAGCTCGTGGGGGGACCGGGCCTGCACAGGGGGCCCTGCACCGGGACTCCCCTCTGGGTTTGTCTGTCTCCTCACACCTCTGCCTGCCCCCTGAGTCTGCCCTGCACATCTGCTCAGCTTCGATAGAGCCTGGAGGCCTTCCCGGAGGCCCTCACAGGAGTCATCACCCTGCAAAGCTGGGGGCGGGGCTCTGGGTGTGAGAGGTGGGACGCACGCTGATTCCCGGGCGGGGTCCCTGGGCTGGGCACAGAAGGCCCTGGGAGGGTGTCTAAAAACAAGGGGGGCCTCTGACCACCTCTCACCCCTGCCCCTCCTCTGACTCAGGGCCTCCCCCCACACTTGGACCTTGCACTTGCCAATCGACCCCCTCCCCCACCCCGGAGCCCTCACACTGCCCATCCCTCCCCCACTCGTGCTCTGCGCCCACATCGGTCTCCAGGAGACCCCGTGCAGGCACCACAGGCTTGTGCGGCTCTCTCCCGCCTCTGAGGTCGGCGTGAGGTCTTTTTCTCCTTGGCCAGCACTCCCCCAGCTTTGTTGTGCTGAGCCCAGAGGGTCCTGCCTCTGCTCTGCCCCTGAGGGGCGCTTCACAAACGGTGTGAGCGGAGGGCTTCGCTGAGCCTGGCTGGGCCCCTGGCGGGTCCTCCTGAGTTTCTCTGTGTGTCCGTCTGTGCGGTCCCTTCTCCCTTCGTAACCCCCCTGACCACATGGGGCCTCTGCCCCGGGCCCCGCCCTGCTCAGCGGCCCCGCCCTGCTCCTGTGGCTTCAGATAAGGGGCTGTCCATGCCCTCTCCTGGGGGAGGGCAGCGTGGGCAGAGGGAGGACCCTGGAGGAGATGGAGGAGCTGGGCAGCCTGACTGAGCGTCCCCCCTCTTCCCCTCCCCCCTCCCAGGCAGCCGGATAAGTTGGTGGTGGTGTGGACACGGCGGAACCGGCGTATCTGCTCCAAGGTGGGGAGAAGTGAGCCGGGGGTGCAGGCTAGGGGTGGGGGGGGGGGTAACGTGGGTGAGGGCTGATGGGGTCTTGGGCTCCGGTTTGGATCGGAATCCACAGAACGGAGAGAAAGATGCCGGCAAGGGCAAAGGGGGAGGGGAGAGTTACCCCTGGGGGAGGACTCAGACTGCTCCTTGCAGGCCCACAGCTGGCAGCCGGGCATCCAGAACCCGTACCGCGGCACCGTGGTGTGGATGGTGCCCGAGAACGTGGACGTCTCCGTCACGCTGTACCGGGTGAGTCTGCCCCAAGGGGCCTGGGCTGGCCTCACTGCCCCGCCACGGGGGCCCCCGGCCGGGCGGCCCATCCATATAGCAAAGACGGCCGAGAACAGGGCTGTCTGTTCAGCAGGAGTGGCCAGGAGGTCTCCTTGGAGGCGTCACACGGCCTGCCACCGGCGTAGGACAGAGCTGGGACCGGGAGGAGCGGGGGCAGCCCAGGCAGGATGGACCAGCAAGTGGGAAGGCCCCGACCGCACACCCCTGAGCCGGCGCAGGCTCTGCTCCCGGCCCTGCCCCTACCCAGCAGCCCCTGCGCTCACCGGTGCCCCCCTTTTCCCAGGACCCCCACGTGGACCGGTATGAGGCCAAAGAGTGGACGTTCGTTATTGAAAATGTGAGAGCCGTGGTGGGCTGGGGGCTGGGGTCCTGGGGGCTCGGGGGCAGCACTGTACTCATCCCTCCCCCCTCCCCGCCCCTGCCCACAGGAGTCCAAGGGGCAGCGGAAGGTGCTGGCCTCGGCCGAGGTGGACCTGGCGCGCCACGCGGGGCCCGTGCCCGCCCAGGTCCCGCTGCGGCTGCGGCTGAAGGCCAAGTCGGTGAAGGTGGTGCATGCGGAGCTGAGCCTCACCCTGTCGGGGGTGCTGCTGCGAGAGGGCCGGGCCACGTGAGCGCCCGCCCGCCCGCCCGCCCGCCCGCCCTGCCTCGCCTGCAACCTCTGATCCCAGCCCTCACGCCTGACCTCTGACCCCCAGGGACGATGACATGCAGAGTCTGGCGAGCCTTATGAGCGTGAAGCCGACAGACGTGGGCAACTTGGACGACTTTGCTGAGAGTGACGAGGAGGAGGCTAACGGCCCAGGGGTCCCCGAGGCGCGGGCTCACGCCCCCCAGCCAGGTGGGCTCACAGCCGTGGCCGTGGCCTGACCACCAAGACGGAGGGAGGGTGGGGCATAGAAGCCACTTGCCCTGTGGGGCAGGGGCAGCTGGTGCACGCCCAGTGGCGGAGCGCACAATAGCCCAGGCCGCTCTGCCCTGCCACCCTGGTTGTCCAAACTTGGCCCCCGCTCCTCTGGGGCCTGGGGCCGTGGCTGACCTGCAGGATGCCCCTGGCCCTCTCCACCTGCCTGGGTGCCTCCCCCACCTTGTCCTTGTCCTGTAACTGTGCCCAAGGTGCAGAGAGGGGCACCCTCACCACTCTCACCACCCACGCTTCTGCCCATCACAGCTTCCGCATCCCTCCCTTCAGCTTACTGAGGCTTTTTTCTGTCTGTCCTCCTGGTTCTCTCTCTTCTCTGCATTCTCGGGCCTGTCTCTTCTCGCAGGCCGGGGCGGCGCCCTGAGGCCGGGGCGGCTCCCAGGTAGGCCCAGCCTCCAGTTGGAGGGAGGGGGTCAGACCTTCGGGGCTCTGCCTTGAGCTGAACCTGCCCCTCCAAACCCTCCCCCAGATCCCCCTCGAGAGCTGAAGACACTGTGTGAGGAGGAGGAGGGCCGAGCACAGCCCTGGCAGGCAGGTGAGGCCCAGACTGGGGCTGGATGGGGCCTGGGCCTCCCGTCACGGGCCCAGGCCTCAGCACCCCTCCCTCCTCCTTCCCCAGGTGCCAGCCCTCCGGGTACTAAGGATGCCAGCCCAGCCCCTGTGAGTGTCCCTGTGCCCCCAGCCAGGGCCTCCCGGGGCCAGGGGTCAGAACCAGCTACTGTAGTCGGGGGCCAGGTGGGGCCTGAAGCCCCAAGGCCCCCCGGAACCCCGCTGGAGACAAGGTGAGCTTTGGAACCAGCCCCACCCCCTTGCCCTGACCAGTTAGGACGACGCCCTCTGTCAACCTGCCTCTCCAGCACCGGGGCAATCTGAGGAGTGGGGGCGGGGCTGAGAGAGGGGGGGCCAAAAGACTCCTCCAACGCCCCCTCCTGCTCTCTCCTCAGGTCCTCAAGACATTCAGACCAGGATCTGGCCCCCATCCCGGCCCCTCGGCTCCGGAAAGGCTCTGATGCCCCCTGGCCCTCAGTCCCCCAAGGGAAAGATGAGGCCCCTAGAGCCTCGGGGGCTCCCCCCGCAGGAGGGGGTTCTGCTGGGGAGCCCCAGGCCCGGGCAGGCCCTCAGGAAGGAACAGAGGCCCAGGGCGCCAGGCCGCGCGCAGGCATGGAGGACGGAGGCCGCAGGAACTCTTTGGGAGAGCAGACGGTCAAGGTTGAGGGAGGCACCGTTGGGGACAGGCCAGAGGCCAGTGCGGTGGACAGTGAGCAGGGGTCAGGACCCAGAGGGGTGAACACTAAGAGGTCAGAGGTCAGAACGGGGGAGGCTGAAGAGAGTTCAGAAGTTAGTCAAGCGGATGCTGAGCAGAGGTCAGACATGAGACAGGTGGACACGGGGGGACCAGAGGCTCCAGGGGCGATGTCTGAGGCTCCTCGCTCACCCCCGGAAGAACCTGCAGGCCAGGAGAGAGAGGGTGCAGAGGTGAGGGGCGGGGCCCCTGGTGTTGGGGGGACAGGCCTGGAGCAGGGCCCCTCTGTTGGAGCAGCAAGCACCAGCCCCCAGGTGAGCAGGTCCCAGGAAGCCCCACCCACAGCGGACCAGGGGGCGGAGTCTAGGGATCTGGGGGTCCGGGAGGCAGAATCTGGGGTCTTGAGCATCCTGGGGACAGAGATGGGGAAGACAGAATTGGAGGTTCTGGGGACCCAGGAGACAGGAGCAGAGGGGTCAGGGTTCCCAGAGACAGAGAGCGGGGCGGCAGAGGCTGAGGCGCCGGAGGCCCAGGAGACAGAGGCCGCGAGCTCAGGGGCCCTTGAGTCGGAAGCCGCTGGGATGGCAGAGGCTGAGGAACTGGAGACCCAGAGAGCAGAGGCTGGGGCTTCAGGAGTTCTGAGAACAGAGACTGGGATGGCAGAGACTGAGATTCTGGGGGCCCCGGTGATAACAGGGGGCCCAGCGGTACTGAGAATAGAAGCGGAGATGGCAGAGCCTGCAATACCGGGGGCCAAGGAGACAGAGGTGGGAGGGCCAGGGGTCTCAGCAATAAAATCCCAGGTACCAGGCACCCAGGAGACAGAAGTAGGAGGTTCTGAGGGTCCAGGGTTTGAGACTGAGACAACGAAGGCAGAGGTCCTGGGGACCCCGGAGAAAACAGCTGAGGGTTCAGGGGCCCCAGGGGCGGGGACTGAGACAGAAGCTGAGATATCGGGGACCCAGGAGGTAGCAGCGGGGGCTTCAGGGGCCCCAGGGGCGGGGACTGAGACGGCAGGGGCCCAGGAGACAGAGGTGGGGGATGCAGGGGTCTCAGGGCCGGAGGTTGGAATGTCAGAGGCAGAGGGACTGGGGATTCCGCAGACAGGAAGCACCGTTTTGGAGGCTGAAAACTCGGTCTCTGGGGTCCCGGAGGCAGAGACCGGCCTCATGTATGAGGCGGCGGTAACGGCCCCAGGTACTGAGCAAGGAGCGTTAGGGTCCCAGGGATCAGAGTCAGAGTCTGCGCTTTTGAGGGCCCAGGAGTTGGAGGCTGGGGTTTTGGGGATCTCAGAGGCTAAGCCTGGGGTGTGGGGAGCCTGTGAAGCAGAGACGGAGGTTTCAGTTCCCCCAGAGAACCAGTCTGGTATTTTTGAGGCCCAGGAAGCAGAGGCTGGGGTCTTGGGAACCGAGAAGGGGAGAGAAGCTGAGGCCAGCCTGACTGAGATGCAGGTGGCCAGTGGGGCAGGGGCTGGGGCGCCCAGGCCCTCAGGGGCCTCTTCCCCAGAGGAGCCCGAAGAGGACGGGAGGCTGCCCGGCAGCCAGGTAGGGATGGGGGCTGCCGCGGGCCCAGTCTTCTGCTTCCCACTAACCTGGGGCTGAGCTGACGGCGGCTCTGCATGGACCCACCTGGCCGACGGGGTGGGGAGGCGCGGGCTCAGCTCCCAGGAGCCCCCTCACCCCTCCTCTCCGGGACACCCTGGCCCCCCCACCCCGTCTTCCCTGGGCTGCATGGAGTGGGACATCCTTAAGCTGATTTTTCTGGGCTGACCTTGAGGTGTGGCTGCTGTGACCTCTGATCTTGCCTGACCTTGCCTGGGGGTAAGATCGTGGAGATGACTTTGGCAGATGACCCCAGAGCTGGAAACGCTTGCCTGGCTCTGAGGCTCTGGCCGGGGGTCTCTGGTGACTCCTGCAAACCCAGAGCGGGGGCTGTTTTGTGCCCAAGGGCAGAGGGCGCCTGTTCACGTCCCCTGAGCCCATCCCTGTGTCCCCAGGCACCCCCCGGCCCGGTCAGCTCCAGCCAGTCGCTGCTGGAGTGGTGCCAGGAAGTCACCGCCGGCTACCAGGGCGTCCGCGTCACCAACTTTACTACATCCTGGCGCAACGGCTTGGCTTTCTGCGCCATCCTGCACCGATTCTACCCCGACAAGATGTGAGCCACCAAAGGGGGGGAGTGCCCTGGGGAGCCTGCGGGGGCCCCTGCGAACCGGCCTCTGACCAGAGCTCCCTCCACAGCGACTTCGCCTCCCTGGACCCGCTCAACATCAAGCAGAACAACAAGCAGGTGCGGGGGGGCGGGGAGCAGGGCCTGGCGGGAAGGGGGGGCCAAGACGGCGGTCCATTATCATGTCTGCAGGAGCGGAATCAGGTGGCTTTTGGAAGTTCTCCCCCTTTTATCCTTCTGGTCTTTTAAATTTTAAGTTGTTGGTGTCCCACAGTTTCGTTGTGTGGGTGTTAAAGCGTATTTCCACTAGTTGGTTTTTCCAGAGCCGCTCCTTCCTGCGCCGTTGCCGGGTTGCATGAGCGTTGCACTGTTGCTACGCTCCCTCCAATGGGAGAGCGGAGGCGTTGCTAGGCACACCCCGGCACGCGGGGTCGTGGGGAGCCTGGGCGGCCCAGGGCGGTCCACAGCGGAGCTGGGCAACGAGCCCCCACCGGGCCGCCCGGCTGACCCGCGCCCTCCGCCCCCAGGCCTTCGACGGCTTCGCAGCCCTGGGCGTGGCGCGGCTGCTGGAGCCGGCGGACATGGTGCTGCTGTCGGTGCCCGACAAGCTCATCGTCATGACGTACCTGTGCCAGATCCGCGCCTTCTGCACGGGGCAGGAGCTGCAGCTGGTGCAGCTGGAGGGCGGCGGCCGCGCGGGCAAGTACCGGGTGGCCAGCGCCCAGGCCGGCCCGCCCGACGCCCTGGACGCCAGCGGCCTGGCGCAGCGGCTGCGGGAGCACCGGGCGGAGCCGCCCGAGGAGCCCCAGGAGCCCGCGAGCCGCGGGGCAGGGGCCGCCCCCGAGGGCGCTTCCGAGGACCAGGGGGCCGGGGCCGCCCCGGAGGCGCGCGCGGCGGAGGCCCCGGCGGCGGAGGGCCCGGGAGCCCGCGCGGCGGCGGCGCCGGCGGAGGGGCTGGTGAACGGGGCCGCGGCGCCGGCGGGGGCCGTGCGGCTGCGCCGGGCCTCGGTGAACGGGGAGGCCGGGCCGGTGCCCCCGCCCCGCGCGCACGGCTCCTTCTCGCACGTGCGGGACGCCGACCTGCTCCGGAAGCGCCGCTCGCGGCTGCGGAACAGCAGCTCCTTCTCCGCCGAAGACCCGGACGCCGGCGCCGCGGCCGCGGTGAGTGCCCCCTCCCCCCGGGGGTCACGGGGCTACGGGGCGGGTCCCCAGGTGCCCCCGGGGCAGAGCTGGCATCCGATCAGAGGGAAGAGCCAGCGAGGCCGCCGGGCCCACAGCGACAGCGGGCAGAGCCTGGCCGGCGCCGTGGGCACCTGCTGGTGCCGGTTAAGTGTTGGCACCCAGCTCCTGGAATCCTGGGCTCCAGAAGGAAAGTCCCAGAGGCTCCCGTTGTGGGCACGCAGGGCAGCACCCCGTGTGGCCTTAGAGTGGGCTGGGTCTCCTTCCCCTGCAGGTGGCCCAGGGTCAGCTGGTAGCAGGCGCTGCCTTGCAGGCTGGGGGCCAGCTGTCCGTACCCCGGGGGCCGCTCAGGGCCTCCCAGCACTGAGTCTCTGGCGGGGGTCCTTAAACTGGGAACCAGTTTCCTCCTGTCTGTGCTGATGGGGGGCTGGAGACTGGAGACCCGCTGGGCACCCTCCTACTCCATTCATCCCCTGCGGGCCTCAGGCCAGAGTCTGCCGGGGTGTCACGTGGTCGCCACAGATCTTAAAGGGGAGATGGTCCCAGAGGGGGCAGGGGGTTGCGCAAGGACTGACTCCGAGAGCCACTGCAGTCCAGGCCAGGGCTTTCTAGCCAGTCTGCCCGCTACCCCATCCTGCCTGTGAAGGCAGGAGCGTGGTCAGACCAGACCACTCCAGCCTCCAGCTGCCCGGGATGGCCCCCGGGTTCTAAGGAAAGGAGGGGATACACTGGAAAGCCTTTTCTGAGCCAGGTGGATAGGACAGGCAGGCTTCCGGGGTGGGGTGGGGGATGGAAGGGGTGGTTCTAAAGTGGAGGGGCTGCACAAGCCAAACATGGCGGCAGGAACTGCCGGGCCTCTGGGGTCAGGTCGCAGGTGGGGGTGAGGCAGCCGGGGGAGCAGAAGCCTTGAGGGCAGGGTCAGAAGCAGAGCCCTGAGCCCTGAGGAGAGAGGGAGGGCCCAGAGGCGCCCCCAGGAGGTGTGATTGACAGGAGTCAGAGGGACACAGCCCCAGCCTGGCCAGTTTGCTGGCCTCTGGGCACAGCCTTGCTAATGGCTGCCCAGTGGCGTAGCTCAGTGTCTACCTACCTATGGGCCAGGAGGCAGCCAATCCATGGTTCTCTCTCCTCATTGATGTTCCTATCCTCTCTCCCTCTCCCTTCCTCTCCGAAATTAATCAAAATATTAAAAAAAAATAAAGGGGAGACTTCATCCTACAGTCTCCTGGTCCTTCCAAGCCAGGCCTCTTCCTGTTCTTGTCCCACAGGAGATATTGGGCCAATGGGCGGAGAGGGCTTCTCCTCTGGCCGCTCCCATCCCCCACGCCTCTGTGTGAGAGGGGGAATGTCAGGCCGGCCACGCCCTGGGGCGCTCCCCGAGTCCCAGGGGAGGATGAAGGCGGCACCCTGAGGCTGGGGTGGGGCCGCAGCAAAGCCCTGAGGAGGGCAGGCCCCCCCCCCCCCCAGTGCGGTTCCCCAGGGCTTCCCAGAGCAGGGAGCAGGGGCCGCACCCGGGGTGTAGGAAGGGGGATCTGGGCAGACAGGAGGAAGTGCTGGAGTTCCCACCAGCGCTGCTGTGAGTCAGCTCGGCTGCTGCTGAGGTTGGGTTTCTGCGCTGTCCTGCCCCTGCCTGCTGCCGGTGAGCTCTTGCTGGGCCTGGCTTGCCTCCACACCCATGTGACTCCTCACCGTGCCCCTTCCTGGGGGAAGGACTAGCCCATTTCGCAGGTGGGAACAGTGAGGCTCAGGGAGATGGTGAAAGAGGCAAAGGGTGTGAACTCATAAGGGTGGCCTCTTCCGGGCCAGCACCACTGGCTGTGTGACGGGGAAGCCCCTCCCTCTGTGCTCTTCTCCCGACCACGAGGCAAAGGCCTGGGAACCCCTTCAGGTGCTCTCTAGCCTGCAGCTCCAGGTTACACAGGGCTAGGACTTCTTCCCTTTTGACATCCAAGAGCACGAACAGAGGCCCAGTGGTCCTGTTCAGCCTAGAGCCATGGTCGGCAAACTGCGGCTCGAGAGCCACATGCGGCTCTTTGGCCCCTTGAGTGTGGCTCTTCCACAAAAAAATACCACGGCCTGGGCCAGTCTATTTGGGAGAAGTGGCGTCAGAAGGAGTTTAAGTTAAAAACATTTGGCTCTCAAAGGAAATTTCAGTCGTGGTGCTGTTGATATTTGGCTCTGCTGACTAACGAGTGTGCTGACCACTGGCCTAGAGGCAAGCAGCGAACCGGTGGCCCGGCTGGGAACACACCTTTGGCTTAGACATGCCTGGGCCCTCAGCCAGGCTCTGTCTGAGCCTCACCTGTGACCCTCAGTTTCCTCACCTGTAAAGTGGGCAGAGCAGTCGTGCCTGCCTCTCGGGATTGTTGGGGAATTAAATGAGCGAGTACAGGCAGAGTGCCCAGGGTATGAACGCTGAGTCAAGGTCAGCTATTCTTTAGTGATAATATAATAATGCTTTACGGTAATCTGTGTGCTCTGAGTGCGTTCTCTGGGCCCACCCTGTCTTCCGTGGCTGCCTCTGGCCGGGGAGACACTGGGAACTGACAGCACGATGGGGTGGGGGTGGGGCTATGATGGGGGAGGTCCAGCAGGCCATGGCGGAAGCATCTGCCCAGCCTGGGGCTCGGGGCGCTCCGGAGGCTTGGAGGGAAGCAGGAAGGGGCTTCTGGAGGGGGTGGAGCTGAGCCAGGTTGTGAAGGTCAAGTTGACTCCAGGCTGAGAAAGCTGCTTGGGGAAGTGAAGTCCATGACTGCAGCTGGAGGGGGCCTTGGCTGGGGTTGTGGCTGGAGAGGCGGAGGGTCAGGCGGGGCACGAGAGCGGCTGGTGCAGAGTCCATTCTGACTCCGGCCAGAGAGATGGCGCCTGAGCAAGGGGTGTCTGGGACTCCTTCTCAGAGGGCTGCAGGGTGGGATAGACAGTGGGGAACCATCAATGAGGCCTGGCTGTCAGCTGAGCCGAAAGTTGGGGGCCCCCAGGCCAGTCCCGGGGAGTCGCCAGGGGTGGGGCACATCAGGGGCCAGTCCTGCCCTTCCAGTCTCAGATGGTGGTTCCAGGCAGCTTTCCTGTTCTGAGGGATCTGTGCCGTGGGGCTGCTCTAGGCACAGACATTGGTAACAGGAGAGCACCCCCTTTTGGTCAGTAGGTGGAGGTGCTGGGGCCCTGGCCATGACGGGGATGCCAGCACGAGGTGGCAGGAGTCAGAGTGGCCTGAGGGGGGAGCTCCGTGGAAGAGGGGCAGTGAGGGGAAGGAGGGGCTCCAGCTGGCCCCTCACAGCCTTCACCCCTGACTCTCAGCAGTGCTCTGTGAGGCTCAGAGTGGACTGGCCGGGACCGAGGGCCAGGAAGAGAAGGCCGCCTTCCTCTGAGGAGGCATCCTTCGAGAGGAGCTGTGTGTGCAGGACTGGAGACACAGCCGGGTGGGCAGGGATGGAATTGCGGGCCCTTCCCTGCGTGTGTAAGGCTCTGGCTGGGCCCCTCCGAGCCCTCACTGTCTCCTTCCTCCACAGGAAGGCCCCAGCCCTGCCCCCAGCCCACCCCCAGCCCCGGCCCCTCAGCAGCCCCCTGGTGAGTAGTTTTGAGGGGCGGACCCAGCCCAGCCCAAGCTGCCCAGGGCCCCTGCGCTGGGGGCCTCCTGGGGCGGGTGTCGCCGGGGGTGCCTCAGCCTGGTCTCCGTCTCCGTCTGCAGGTGGCGGGCCCCCCGCGGAGGAGCTGTCCCCAGGCCCAGGGGAAGAGGCCGGGCTGGTAAGGTGGGCGGAGGCGGGAGGGGCTGGTGAGCGGGCACTCCGCGGGCAGGGCCTGGGGCAACCCACCCCGACCCCCCTTTCCACCAGCAACGGTTCCAGGACACGAGCCAGTACGTGTGCGCGGAGCTGCAGGCCCTGGAGCAGGAGCAGAGGCAGATCGACGGGCGGGCGGCTGAGGTGGAGACGCAGCTGAGGAGCCTCATGGCATCAGGTGGGCGTCTGGAGTCCACGCCCCAACGCGGGCCACCTGCAGCCCTTCCCGGCCTGGGGGAGCTGGGGGGAGGCGAGACCCGGTTCACATCCCCACTGACGGCTGGCACCGTGAGCCCTGCGCGGGGAAGCAGCTCGCTGGGCACACACTCTGGCTTCTGGGATGCCAGAAGGGAGCCCCCGGGTTCAGGGCGGGCCGGTGACTGTCGGCCGATTCAGGTGCCAACAAGCTGCAGGAGGAGGTGCTGATCCAGGAGTGGTTCACGCTGGTCAACAAGAAGAACGCTCTCATCCGGAGGCAGGACCAGCTGCAGCTGCTGTGAGTGCGGCCCCGAGCAGTGGAGCTTTGCTACTTTGATTAGGGCCACTCACTGCTTTCTTCTATGAAGACCTTTTTGAAAAATTGCTCAGCCATCTTACCCCCCAATTTCCTGTTGAAAGTGTGTGCCTTTAAACTGGTGCTAATTTTACTAACCGAGAGAGAAATGTGGTGCAGACAGGTGGGGGCTGAGGCCCCGGGTTGACCTTGTTCCTTTATAGTCGGGAAACCAGGCCCAGCGAGACCCAAGCTGGTGTCCCAGTGGCATCAGAGGAGCCACTCTGGCCATAACCGCCTTTGTCGTCCTGTATTTTGGATTTTTCAGAATAAGTTTAATACCTGCTGTTTATGAGTAATGTTCATGCAAATAATCCCGCTGGGCTGCAGAGGAAATGTTTTTTTCATTGATTCTAGGGTGAGAGATAAGAGAGGGAGATACATCCATCTATCTCCCAACTGGAATTGAACCCACGACCATTCAGTGCAGGGAGCAATGCTCACTGAGCAACACACAGGGCTGTTTTATATTTTGAAAAGGGGTGGGGCACCCTGGCCGGGTTGCACAGTGGTTAGAAAGTCATCCCCGTAGGCCAGGTTGCAGGTTTGATCTCTGGTCAGGGCACATACAAAAAGCAACCAATATCAATGTTTCTCTCTCCCAATCAATAATTAAAAATAAAAGGGGTGGGGGATGGGAGGAGACAATATAAACTTCCAACAACCGGGGGACAGTTGGAACAAAGGAGAGGGCTGACTCCAGGAGACAGCTCTGCCCCCAGCCCAGTCCTCGGACCTGGTGCGGCGGATGGGGGCCAGGGAGTGGCTCTCCGTCCCCTCCCCTCACCCGGCACCCGTCACCCCGCCTCCCAGCATCGAGGAGCAGGACTTGGAGCGGAGGTTCGAGCTGCTGAGCCGGGAGCTGCGGGCCATGCTGGCCATCGAAGGTGGGAGACGGGCCGGAGGGCAGGGGTGGGGGGCGGGCCGCGGCCGGGCCTCCTGACCCGCCTCCCGCCCGCAGATTGGCTGAAGACGGCGGCGCAGAAGCACCGGGAGCAGCTCCTGCTGGAGGAGCTGGTGTCGCTGGTGAACCAGCGCGACGAGCTGGTCCGGGACCTGGACCACAAGGAGCGGATGTGAGGGGCGGGGACCGGGGCGCGGGGCGCGGGAGGGCCGGGGTGCGGGGGCCGGGGGCCGGGGCGCGGGAAGGCCGGGGCGCGGGAGGGCCGGGGCGCGCACCCCCAGCCGGCGGGGCCGCGGGCTGACACCCCCCCCCCCCCCCCGCCCCCTGGAGGAGGACGAGCGCCTGGAGCGCGGCCTGGAGCAGCGGCGCCGCAAGCTGAGCCGGCAGCTGGGCCGGCGCGAACGCTGTGCGCTGAGCTGAGCCCCGCGGAGCCCCGCTTCCCGTCCCCATCGCCGCCCCGGCGCTCCCGGCGCCCCGGCCTCCGCTGCCGCGCCGCCTGCAGGGGGCGCTGTGGCTCCTCCGGAGGCTCCTCCTCCGGAGGCTCGGCGGCCTCGGTGCCGGACAGGAGCGGCGCCGGGCCTATTTATTTTTATTTCTGTGAGTGAGTGTGTCCGCGGGGCGGGGCCCGGGTGGCCGCCGCCCGCTTCCCGCGCCCCGCGCCCCGCGCCCCGCGAGCAATAAAGTTGGACGAGGCCTCGCTGCACCGGCTCTCTCTGGGCGGCCGGTCTTCAATGGGCGGAAGGGGTTGGCGCTGAGGCGATAAGGTTGTCTGTGATCCTAAAGGGGCCGTGCGGGCTTTGAGGGGGACCCTCCAAGGCTGATGGGCTTTGGGGTGACTGGGGAGCAGCCATTTCCAAAGAAGAGACAAAAAACGGAGTTGGGTTTGTTGACCATTTTATTTTGTTTTTTTAAAGTTTCTCAAAAAAAAAAATCTCATATTTTTCTTTTTTTTTTAAATATATTTTATTTTATTTTTTAAAATATATTTTATTGATTTTTTTACAGAGTGGAAGGGAGAGAGAGAGCTAGAAACATCGATGATAGAGAAACATCAACCAGCTGCCTCTTGCACACCCTCTAGTGGGGATGTGCCCGCAACCAAGGTACGTGCCCTTGACCGGAATCGAACCCCAGACCTTTCAATCCGCAGACTGACGCTCTACCACTGAGCCAAACCGGTTTTGGCTAAAGTTCCACTCTTTTTTAAAAACATATATTTGTATTGATTTCAGAGAGAGAGAGAGAGAGAGAGAGAGAGAAACATCAACGATGAGAGAGACTCATCAATCGGCCATCTCCTGCTTGTCCCATTGGGGCCCACAATGGGGATGGGGCCCACAACCCGGCATGTGCCCTTGCCTGGAATCGAACCTGGGACCCTTCAGTCTGAAGGCTGACGCTCTATTCATCAGCCAAACCAGCCAGGGCAACCATTTTATTTTTTAAAAAACATTTTATTCTCTGAAGTTCCCACATCCACGCTTCCCCTTCGCCTCTGGAGGATTCCTCCTCGGGCATCTTCACCTGAGGGGAGTTAACGCCATCGCCTAACGCCATCACCTGTTGGCAGGCGGGGCCTGGTCTGGGGCTGCAGCCGAGGGGGGCAGGGTGCTCAGAGCCAGCTCATCCTGACCCAGGATGCCACCCTGGTCCTCAGCAGCCAGAGGGCCACTGGCCCCGAAGAGCCTCACCAGGGCACGGGCCTGCGGCAGCTCCGCAAACGTCTCCGCCGCCAGCAGCACGGCCAGCAGCCCCAGGAGCAGGTAACCTGGGAGGAAAGGCTCTAGGGCAGCTTTGGGGGTGCCTACGGCGCCCTTCGCCCCCCTCCAGCCTGGCGGCCCACCCTGGTACCCGATGCCGCTCACAATTCTCTGCCCCGGTTCTTCCAACTGAAATCCCTTACCCCTGTGAGGCTCAGCTCCCCCAGGGGTGTCTGGGAGTTGTAGTCCAGGCTCCTCTCCTCCCACTGGGTGCTCGCCGGCCGGCAGCTGAACTCACCGAGAAGTGCGATCTGGCCAAGGTGGTAAAGCGCTGGATTCAGGTCCCGCTCACGCCCGGGCAGCAGGTCCCCCAGGCCGATGGTGCTGAGGGAGCCGAAGCAGAAGTAGATGGCCCCCAGCAGGCTGTAGCTGCCCTGCAGGCCCCACAGCAGCAGCGCGGGCAGCAGCACGAAGGTGCCAGCCACCAGCAGGCCCAGACCGAGTGCCTGCAGCAGCGCAGCCCTGGCTGGGGTCAGCTGCCAGCGGACGGCTACCCAGGCCCCCGGGCAGCTGAGCAGAGGCAGCAGGCAGTGGCGCAGTGTGGCCATCAGGGCTAGGGACGCTGGCAGCCCCAGGGCCGCGTAGACCACACAGAAGGCCTTTCCGCCTGCGGATAGTGGGGCCATGTGGCCGTAACCTGGACAGGAGAGAGACGGTGGGCAGTGAGTCCCTGTGTGCAACGCCTGCTAGGATCCCCCGCTTCCCCCAACGCCTCAGCGGAAGGCTGCCCTCTAGTGGCTGAAACTGCTGGAACCGCTGGGGCTCTGGCTCTGCTCCCCATCAACGGGAGAGCCTTGGGCCAGTCCCTTAACCTCTTTGGACGGCTTTTAAAATGAAAAACTGAAAGAGGCAGCCTGTCCCCAGGCCTCTTGTGGCTGGGACAATTCTGAGAATTGCTATCCTGCCCCAGGAGTCTGGCTTTCTAAGGACCTCAGTCTGCCCTGGGCCGATACTTTGGCACCCTCTGGGCAGGCCTCACCCACCCTTCCATGCCCCAAAGGTGCTTCGCGTTGTCCTGCGCGCTGAGCCTGGGGCTGGCATCTGGGCCTGCTCAGGCCCTGCCGTGCGCTGGGCAGAGGGCAGGGAAGACTGTCCGCGCTCTTCCCCCAGAAGAGCTGGCGAAGAGGCCGCTGCCCGGGACACGGCCTCGGCGCCAGGGCAGCGAGCGGGAAGCAGGGAGAGGGGGACAGCGGAGGACAGGACCGGCTCCGCCAGAGCTGGTTTACTCAGACGCCTGAGGAGCCAGGCAGCGGAGGCAGGAGACAAAGGGGAGCGGTGGGGACGGGTGCCCCGGAGAGAGCCTGTGCTCTGCCCGGGAGGGCAGGCCCGCCCGCTGCTGCCAGCTGGGCCTGCAGGAATCCTGGCTCAATGCAAATAGGTTTCCTGATTTTTCCAACCGAAGTTGGAAAACAGATGAAGAAAAAAAAAAAATACTTATGCCGAAACCGGTTTGGCTCCGCGGTAGAGCGTCGGTCTGCGGACTGAAAGGTCCCGGGTTCGATTCCGGGCAAGGACATGTACGTTGGTTGCAGGCACATCCCCTGTAGGGGGTGTGCAAGAGGCAGCTGGTCGATGTTTCTCTCTCATTGACGTTTCTAGCTCTCTATCCCTCTCCCTTCCTCTCTGTAAGAAAAATCAATAAAATATATTTTAAAAAAAAATATTTAGCGACTTTGCTGACAAAAAGCACCAACCAGAAAAGCCAGGGCTGCGCGTCCCGTAGCGCGTTTTCCACGGCCCCTCACACCTGCTGCTCCCTCTGCCGGGAATCCCTTCACCCCTCAGATCCCGCCTTGGCTGCCGTCTCCTCAGGCTTCTCACCGAGGAGCTTTCCCTCGCATTCCCTCCGGAGTCAGTGCTGCTCACCCGTGCTCCCAGGTTCCCTCACTTCCCTCCGCCCCGGAACCCACCCCATGGCGTGCTCCCTGCCTTGCTGCAGGCCCATGGGGTCTGGGCACCTCTCCTGGGGCTCCCAAGTGTGCCTCGGGGTGGGGCTGGGAGGCCACGCCCCTCCTGGCAGCTGAAGTTGAGGCACCAGTTGGGGTGTGTTGGTGTGGAGAGACCCAGCTGTGATGTCAGGCCTCCTAGGGCCCGGGCTCTGTCTGGCACTTTGGAGCTGGGGGAAGGGTTGTGACCCCAGGAATTAGGAGGCTCCCTCTGCCCGGCCACCTGGCAGCCTTACCCGTGGTGGTGAGGAGGCTGGCAGTGAAGAGCAGGGCTGAGGGCAGATCCCAGTTCCCAGCCTCGGAGACGTTGCCCAGGCTGGAGATCCCATGGGCCTGGGCCGCCAGGGCAGTGCCCAGCAGCTCCTCCAGTGCCCCGGTTGGCAGGCATGCCCCATACTCCGCCTGGAAAGCGGCCAGCTCGGCCCTGAGCTGGGCCTGGAGCCGGCATGCGGGGGGCCCCTCCAGGGCCTGGAGCACCGCAGCCCCGAGGCCCAGAGCCAGCAGGTGAGCCGCAGTCAGCAGCCCGTATCGAGCCCAGGGCCCCAGCCCCCCCATGGTGTCTGCCCGGGAGTCTGAGGTGTCCTGAGAGCCGGCTGCCCCACCTCAGGCAACTGGGAGGGTTGGCAGGTGGGGCCGGGAGGAGGTGCCGCGTGGGTGGCTGAGAGTGAGGCCTGGGACCCAGCTGGGTGAGTGTGAATGGGAGGAGAGGAGCCGGCTCAGGCCTCCCAGGCTCTCGGCCATTATTTGCCCAATTCCCCCAAGCTGGGTGCTGAGGCCCAGGTGGAGGAAGGCGAGGCCCGGAGAGGTAAAGGCTCAGGACCACACTGCAGCGGTTTACCAGGGACACGACCCCTCGGTCACCCCCCTCCCCATCCACTCGGGCGCGGCCTGGATCCCGAGGACACGGCGGGAGAGGACAGACACGTCCCTTCCTCCCCGCTCACACAGGACCTGTTGGCAAGGAAGCCTGCGGGTCCCCTGGCCTCTGCGCCCTGACGGCACCCCTGGCCGCGGGCGAGAGCCTGGGCAGCAGGGGCTCGCTGGGCAGGCTCCCGGAGGAGACAGTTCAGCTGGGGATAGAAGAGGCCGTCCCGGTGGGAAAGAAAGGGCTGAGGTGAGGAACAGGGCCTTGAGGACAGATGGGGCCCGGAGACCTATGGGGGGGGGGATTACTGTTTGCTTCCTGGGTGGAAGGCAGTGGCCTGGGCAGCTGAGTGGGGCAGGGATATGGGATTGGGATGGTCTGGTGGGGATAGAGTGGCAAGGCGTGGAGGACACAGAGCACTGGGCACAGACGGTGCTGTCAGGTCTCCATTCCAAATCCTTCCTGGTACCCCCCCTGCCCCCCAACACTGGACACAGTGAGCCTGGCTGCCGTGGACCACGGAGGGGAGGGGAGCCCAGACTGGGACTCCATAAACCTCAGGGCCCCATGGTGATAGGAGAGTGTGAGTGGAGCCAGGCGCCAGGGTGGCTCACTCCTGTGTCCAGACCCGGGACAGCCAGCCAGCCAGCCAGGACAGACCTCCGGAAAGCTGCCCAGCGAGCAGCGTGGCCGAGTCCCAGGCGAGGTCACATGAACTGGCCCCCAGAGGCTAAGTGGGGGCCTCCGGCAGCGGGACCAATCAGACGGCCACCCGCGGTGGCGGGAGGGCCTGGCAAGGTGAGGAGGTGGGTGAGGCCAGTTTGGGCGGGTGCCAGGGAGGCTGACAAGGCCTTCAATGCCTGCCTGAAGCTGGTGGACCGGACCCCAGGAGAGGGTGTGGCCCAGGCCCACTGCCCGTCTGCCGGGGGTTGGATCCCTGGTTACTTCCAAGAACGGCGACAGGCTGTGCTCGGGGCGATAGCTTGGGGAGTTTATTTGGCTTCATTGGATCCTGAGGCCAAGGCCCCCACCCTGGCCGGGGCGGCAGGAAGGCACCTAGAGAACCCTGGCCCCGCACGGCCCCCAGGGCAGGGGGTTCCGGCACTGAGCGGGGCAGGGGCCACAGCAGCAGGACGTGGTCAAAAGTGCTGGTGACAGCTGAGGCCGGCCCCTGGCCCTCGCACCTCCCTCCTCCCTGCGCCACCCCTGGGGGCGATTCCCTGAGACAGGCTATGGTCCTCCCAACCAGCTGGGCACAGTGTCAGGCCCCGCGGGGCAGGTAAGGCGGGGGACCCACAGGCTGCAGGCATGCGGGGGGTGCAGGCCCCCCATCCAGTGTGAAGGCTTCCTGTGCAGTGTAGTGTTCCTGGCCCCCAAGGGGGGCGGGTCCCTGGGGGAAGCCAGGTCAGCGGCAGAGCCGGCCCGGCTCCTGTTCCAGTGTATGCTGTGGCTCCTCGGGGGCAGCTGGAGCGTGGGGAGCTGCCGGTCCACTCACGGCCCCGCCTCCGGCATCCACGGGGCCTGGGCACCCATGTCTTTGGTCTGCGCCCGACAGTCCTGAGGCGCCCCCCGGAAGGGGTTGGCGGGTGGAGAGTCCCAGAAAGGGTCTGAGTCTGGGAACAAGGTCCAGGGCGCCCGGCGGGGCGCGGGCTGTGGCGAGGGCAGGGGCGAGGGCCGCGGTCCGGCAGACACGAAGCTCCACGGGTCGATGCGGCTGCGCAGGGGGGAGGGCCGAGGCCGGCCGATGAGGCCCAGGGGCGGTGAGCGCGGGGTCCCGGGGGTGCCAGGGGCAGAGCGGGATATCCCCGGCGGGGGTGAAAAGGTGCTTCCTGTGAAGAGGGAGAGGAGCAGATGGTCAGGCAGCACCCACCTTGGGTGCCCAGGAGACAGGCCCCGCTCCGGGCCCCTTTTCCCATCCGCACGGCGAGCTGCCTGCCTCCTCACTTCCCACCCCTCATGCTCACGGCGCCTCTTCCAAGGCAGGCCAGGAGCCAGGCCCCCGGGGCGGGCGGCCTGGGCTGGGCAGCGGGAGCCGCAGTCCCTGGCTCCCCCTGTGCCTTCGTTCCCCATCAGAGATGGGCCGGCCAGAGCAGCTGCCACAGGGTTCCTACAGGACCCGAGACAACCTCTGCGAAGCACTAGAAACAGGACCTGCCATCACTGCTGTCACCCTCATTCCTTTTATTTCTCAGCCACTCCTGGCACTGGTGGCTGAACTTAGGATTCAGTTCCTTTCACGCGTGCCCAGCCCAGGCGGGGGGCCCAGCGCCCAGGTGGGGGGCCCAGCCCAGGTGGGGGGCCCAGCGGAGGCCAGGCGGGGGGCCCAGGGAGGCCAGGCGGCTGGCCCTGCTGCCCGCCCGCCCGCGCAGCCCTCCCTCCCTCCTCCCCGGCCACTCACCGCGCCTCCCTTCCTCGCGCCGGGGACTCTTGGCCGAGGGCTGGCCCGCGGGGACTCCCAGCTCCAGCAGCAGGGGCGCGGGGGTGGGTGGGCCCGGGGCTTCGGGGCTCAGCCGGGAAGTGGGGGCTTCGGGCGTCTTGGGGGAGGCGCGGAGGAGCCGGGAGGGCAGTGAGGAAGGGGGCTGGGTGGGAGACAGGGTGGGGGGCGTTGGCTGGGGCTCCCCACGCGGCTGCAGGTCGCGGCCGAGGCCCAGCGAGGCGAGCAGGGCGGTGCCGCGCAGCAGCGCGCGCTGGATCAGCTTGGGGGTCCCGGAGCCGCCGCTGCGTTCCGCCGGGGCCAGCCGCCGCGGCTCCTCGGGCTCTGGGCTCGGCCGTGGGGGGTTACCTGGTGGCGAGGGGGGCGTGGTTAGGGGGTCTTCAGGTGGGTGCTCTGTATCCCTCACTGGCCCTGGTGTGAGGACTCGTTACCATCTCCCTGACCCCGCTGGTCGTCCTCCCCCATCGCACACACCCAGGCCTTTCACCGTGGGGGCGGGGGAGGGGGGAGGGGAGGCCGTGCAGGCCAGAGCAGCAGCGAGGGCAAAGCCCAGAGGCAGCTCGGTGCCCGGAGCCAGAGCTGGGGGTGTAGGGGGAGGAAAAGGGGTCTCAGAGGCAAGCATTGGCCAGGTCCTCGCTGGCCAGGCAGGAGCACCTCAGGGCCCCAGGGACAGGGTGAGGGCCTGAGCCCCTCGCCCACAGTCTTCCTGGCTGGGCAGAGCCCGGTCCTCTGCCTGCCTGTCCCCGCTTCCGGTGGCTTATCGGGGGCAGCAGGTGACCTCCAATGTGCACAGCAGCCCCAAGAGACACACATCTCTGTCCTGTTCCAGAAATGAGGCAGGCTCAGAGAGGCCCAGCTGGACGGTTTAGCGAATGATGTTGACTGATCTCATTCCGCAGGAGGCCCAGGATCAGAGAGGTGAAGGGCTTGTCCGAGGATGGGGTGGAGCGGGAGCCTTTGTCCCCCACCACTTCCCAACCTTTCTGCTCTGGATTGCAGGACATCTGTGCCCTAGCCCAGGGGACCTGTCAAACCCCAATCTGTCCGGCCCTCCGTGGCTCTGGGACCTGCCACGGCTCTCCGTGGCCGCTGGAGGAAAGGCCACGCTCCTCGGCTGGGCTTTCAAACCCTCCCCGGCCTGCCCCTCACCCTCCCTTCCTCCCTGGGCCAAGCGTAACGCGGGCCTCCTAGAGTGGAGCACTGGGCGGGTGTCAAGAGAAAGAACTAAAACTGGAAAAATTGAGCTTCTACTTTGAATCAGAACGTGGGTGTTTTTTGGGGGAGTGTGTCCCTGTCCTCAGCCACAGCCTTTACGCAGTCTCTGCCTCTGAAGACAGGTCTCTGCGTAAAACCCCCCATTTTTAGGCTCTTCCTTAACGGGCACCTGCTTATTTCCCAGCTTTGCTCACTCATCCACTCAACAAACTTCAGCTGACCAACCCCACCCCCCCCCGTCAGGGCCGCTGGGCTCCACAGACCCCAGAGACACGGTCACTGCCGGGCTCTCAGCCTGCTCTGCGTTCCGCCAGACTCCCTTGTGCTCAGGGCTGTGAGCCCCACGCGCACACCGTTCCCTCCGCCAGCACACCTTTCCCGCCCAGCGAGGCCCAGCTCAGATGCCGCCTCCTGCGTGAAGCTGGTACTGTGGTTTACAATAAGAAACACGTGCTTGGTGTTTCAGGCACAGAGCCCCTCAGACCCTGGAATTTTCCAAGCGACAGAGTGACTGACGAGGGTAAAAGGAGCACCTCTTAAAATTCACAACAAGCCCCTTCGACCACACCCGAGTTCACATCGATGGGTGACTTTTGGAAAGCCCGTAGGGCTAGGGGTCTGGTCGCCAGAGGAACCAGCCACATCACTGGAGTTGGAACTTTCCAGAGAGGAGAGTGGGGGGCTGGAGAGTGAGTTCTGTCACGATGTTTTCATCGACCCATCATATCCACTCAATGAAGCCTTTATAAACCCCGGCTGAAGGGGCTCGGAGAACTTCCTGGGTAGTGAGCACAGCTGGGCGCTGGGAAATCGGTGCATGCTGGGAAGCGGTGCGTGCGGAGAGGGTGTAGGCGCCCACGCCCCTCCCCATAGCCCTGGCCCCATGCATCTCTTCCGTCTGGCTGTTCCTGATCCGTATCCTTTATAATCAACAGGTACCCCAGTAAGTACCCTTCCCCCGAGTTCTGTGAGATGCTCTAGCAATGATCAAACCCGAGGAGGGCTGTGGGAACCTCCAATTCATAGCCAGGCGGTCAGAAAAACGGGTGACAACCTGGACTTGCCCCTGGCACCTGACTGGGAGCAGACTTGGGGGACTGAGCCCCTAACCTGTGGGGTCCAGGTAACTCACTCCGGGCCAATAGTGTCGGAAATGAACTGCACTATTTGGGTTAGGGTTCGGGTTCGGGTTATTGTGTGGAGTGGGAAGTTCTTGCAGGGGCTGGAGGTTAAGGTCATGAACTCTTGTGGACGACCGGAGTGCGGCTTGCGCTAGGGCAGTGGTCGGCAAACTCATTAGTCAACAGCCGAATATCAACAGGACAGCGATAGAAATTTCTTTTGAGAGCTTAATTTTTTAAATTTAAGCTTCTTCTAACGCCACTTCTTCCAAATAGACTCGCCCAGGCCGTGGTATTTTGTGGAAGAGCCACACTCAAGGGGCCAAAGAGCCGCATGTGGCTCACGTGCCGCAGTTTGCCGACCACTAAGCTAGGGGAACCCAGAGCTCAGCCGGTGGCTGGGTGGGCAGGTGATGTCCTTTCAGGGGGCCATTCCATCCTCCCTCCCTCCCTAGAGCCTGCCCAGGGCGCAGGGCTGCCGTGCCCTGTTCCGGGCCACGCCTGCCAGGGGGACCGGAGAGCCAGGAAAGAGCCTCGTCAGACTCCAGGCTGGGAGACTGGGCTCTACCCAGCTCAGCTGTGGGCCTCCGTTCCAAACTGGGTCCCAGGGCTCGCTCTGCTGTGCCTGCTGGCTTCTGGTGGTCTCCCTGCAGTCCCTCCAGAAAGAGAACAGCAAAAAGCCTTCCGTGGGGCAGCAAGGCCACTCACCATTGAGCGTTGGGGGCGTGGAAGGAGATCCTAAGGGGGAGGAATCCTCCGAGTCCAGGTACCAGGTGGCTTCGTCCATGCGGGACCTTCTCCTGGTTACAGGAGGGGAGGGCGTTGTGCTGGGTGAGCCTTGGGACTGGGAAGGCAGACAGTCCCAGGCTGGGGCGCTCAGGCACTCACCTCCCGTTCTGGGCTTCCCCGGGCTTGGGGGAACTGGGGCCCCAGGCCCAGCACGCGCGGCGCTCTCCATTGCTGGAGTCCTCCTGACGCCGGGGGGACTGGCGGCCCCAGGCCTGGCCTGGCTCTGCAGGCTCCACTGTGGAGGGAAAGCCAATGGCGTCTGAGCTGAGGGCGAGGCTCTGCCCCCTGTGCTCTCCCGTCATTACACCCGGGCTGCGGGGGTAACAGGTTAGAGGCTGGGAGCAGGCCGGGCTCCGGTCCACAGAGAACGTAACAGAACTGGGGCTTGGTAGGTGGGTTTAGGTCCTGGGGTAGGCAGCAGGGGGTGGGGGACATCTCATCTAGTCCTCCAGCGGGCACCTGCTGTTTATAGTCAGTACAGACACCGCAGAACTCGGCCTGGGTTTGAATTCTGCTCTGTCATCAGCTGTGTAATGTTAGGCAAGTTACTTTTTTCACTTTCCTTGTTTATAAAACTTAAAAGGACAACTCCCTCACAAAGTTATCATGAGGAATTAAATCAATATTAGCAAAACGATTAGAAAAATGTGGACTCATAACATTAGAACATACAGGTATCATACAACTGTTTGACGTTTTAAAAGTTAGTAAAACAGCCGAAACCGGTTTGGCTCAGTGGATAGAGCGTCAGCCTGCGGACTGAAAGGTCCCGGGTTCGATTCCGGTCAAGGGCATGTACCTTGGCTGCAGGCACATCCCCAGTGGGGGGTGTGCAGGAGGCAGCTGGTTGATGTTTCTCTCTCATCATTGTTTCTAGCTTTCTATTCCTCTCCCTTCCTCTCTGTAAAAAATCAATAAAATATATATATTTTTAAAAAGTTAGTAAAACAAACGCTTGCCGAAGCCGGTTTTGCTTAATGGTTAGAGCTTTGGCTCAATGGATAGAGCGTCGGCTTAGGGACTGAAAGGTTCCAGGTTCAATTCCGGTCAAGAGCATGTACCTTGGTTGCGGGCACATCCCCAGCAGGGGGTGTGCAGGAGGCAGCTGACCAATGTTTCTAGCTCTCTATCCCTCTCCCTTCCTCTCTGTAAAAAAATATGTTTAAAAAACACACAAAAAACAAATGCTTGGGGAACTCGAAGGTGCCAGCCTAGACCGATAGGGAGGGAGACGGGCCGGGGCCGGGGCCACGGATCAGGTTGGACAGGAGGCGGTGAGGTTGCTTACACTGGATGGCCCGAAACCGGGGGAAGGTGGGCGAGTCCCCAGCTCCGACCTCGAAGACGTTTCTCCTCCGGTCCAGGCCGGGCGAGGCCTGCACAGTGATGCGGTGTTTGAAGTCTGGGTTTGGGAAGGAAGCAGGGCCGGTTCGTGGTGAGGGAAAGCCAAGGTCCCACCCCGCAGGGGCCCTGGGCCAGCTCGGAGGCCGTGCGGGCCGGGCCCGGCGCGGTGGGAATGTGACCGCGGCCAGTGTACCGCCCTCCCGGGCCCGGGCCCTCCTCCTGCCCGGACTCCAGCCTCCGGAGGAGCGACCGAGCCCAGCCCGAGCTTCCCGGAGGCCGCCCCGCCCCGCCCCGCCCCCCAGGACTTCCGGGGTCCCGCCCCTTCCCCGCTGCAGCCACTCACAGGCAGACATGCAAATATCCCCGCCAGGACCCACCCACAAACACGCCGAGTCCCAACCCCGACCAGCCTTCAGCTCCCGGGCCCGCCCACTCGCTCCCCGAGCCAATCGGCGCGAAGGCCTGACCCCGCCCCCGCCGCCAATGGCGGGCGGCGCGCCGGGCCCGCCCCTTCCTTACCGAGCGGCATACTGATGCGCTCGCCGCCGTCGCGCGCGCGGAGCTTGCTGCGCTTGAAGGTGCCGCGGCGGCGGCGGACGTGCGGCCGCTCGCGGTCCACCTGCTGCAGCAGCAGCGTCAGCTCGCGCTCGAACACCTCCAGCTCCCACTGCGCCAGCAGGTGCTCGCGCCGCCGCAGCTGCTCGGCCTGGGAGCGCTGCTCGCGCGCCGCGCGGGTCAGCTCCTCCTCGCGGCTCAGTAGCTCCTGTGCCCGGGACGGCGGAGACGGTTCGGATCAGTCCGGGAGGGCCCCGGCCCCGCCCCAACTCTCCGCCCTCCTTCCCACCCCGGACACTGACTCCTCCCACCTTTTCCTTGGCCCGAAGTTCATCGAAAAGGCCTTGGATCTCCCGCTTCCAGCCTTCCTGCATGGAATGGAAGGAGTCCCGCGGCATTTCCCGCAGGACCTGGGCCTCCAGCGCCTCCAGCTGCTGCAGGATGGAGGCGAAGTCCGGCCTGCGGTGGGGGTCCTGCGCCCAGCAATCTGGGGACACAGCATGGAGGGGGACAGAATAAGGAGAGGTCTGTGGGCGGGGGAGCTCTGTCCCGCACCCTCCCGCCTCGTCCCCTTACCGGCCATGAGCTGTGCGAAGGGCTCGGGGCAGGTGGATGGGATGGGCAGTGTGAGCTTGTTAACGGCCACTCCGTAGGCCACAGCCAGGCAGTCGATGCCGCGGTAGGGCACCTCTCCCGTCAGCAGTTCCCACAGCAGCACCCCGAAGCTGTGGGAGAGAGAAGGGCGTGTCCTCTCCGCTGCTCATCGCCATCTCACCCCAAAGCAACCAGGAACTAAGTGGCTTGGGTGCCTCCCCATGAGCTCCACCTGTCTGCCCAGCCCTGGGTTTTGGCAGCCACATCTCCCCTCTGCAGCCCCACGGCTGGCCCTGTCCAGCCTCCGTCCTGGCCGCACCTCCAGACGTCGCTGCCCTTAGAGAAGGTGGAAGCCTTGATGACCTCGGGCGCCATCCAGGCGTAGGTGCCGGCAGCACTCATTTGCGTGGTTTTGTGCCACTCGCGGGCCAGGCCGAAGTCAGTGATCTTCAGGGTCTTGTGCTCCATGTCGTCACCCTCGATGGGCTGCAGCAGCAGAACTGGGGGGGAGAGAGGCAGGGCTGTGGGTGCTCCAGGCTCAGGCGGGAGGGACCGGGGAGGAGTTGGGAGCGGACTGTCCTCTGACAGACCTCTCGCTGGGTGCTGGGGGCACGGAGGCGACGTGGCCCGGGAAGGAGAGCTCGCTGCCGGGGCTGGGATGGAATCCGACAAAAATAACCAAACTGGGGGATGTTTCCAGAGGGGCTGCTATAAGCCACGAGTTGTGCACTCAGTTCTAGCAGTCAGTCACATATAGATGTGTTGTGGGGTAGGCGTCCTTATCCCCATGTTACAGGGTGAAGAAACGGAGCAAGGAAATGACTTGACTAAGGTCACAAACAAATTAAACAGAGATTCCAACGCAGCCTGTGTGGTTCCAAAGCCCGGTCTGTAACTTTCTCCGGACACTGCATTGAGTAGAAACTAGCAATACAGCAGCCTCCTATCCCCGATGGCCTCCATTTGGAGAGAGACCTGTGTCTTATCACTTTGCTAACACAGGAGTGTGAGCCAGAGCCTCCCTCGGGGTGGGGAGCAGGAGGGAGCCCTCTGGTGGGAAAGGAAGTCCACCAGGCGCCCAGACCCCTGGTGCCCGTATGGCAGCGTGGCCGGGGCCGCCACTCCCCAGGGAGCGAGACTCCGAAAGATAACTCCTCACGCAGCTGGATGTGAGAGGAAGGGAGGGGTCTGAGCAGAGGACGGCTCTTGCCCAGAAAGGAGGAGCCCGGGATAAATGTAGGAGTGGATGGTTAGACTTGGCAGGGGCTCATGGCTTTGACCCAAATGGGGCCACCGTATCTGTACGGAGAGAAGCAGCAACTTGCAAACCTCTCATCAGGAAAAACACGGCTCACACGAGAGGCGTTTCAGAGGACAAATAACAGAATCCCCGGGCTCTGGAAGGACCTCTGCTCTTCTCGTTGTGGAAAACTGCACTGCAGGAGTGCCATCCACGCCAACGGCATTTCCGAGCCTGTGGCACTCCAGAGCACACCTCAGCCCTCCTGCCCAGGTGGCAGCTGCATAGTGGGGGCAGCACAGAGTACTGGGGCGGAGTGCCAGCGTGCCCTGGGTCAGGGGCGGGCCCTAGCACCCAACGCAGCCCGTGAGTCAGAGAAGACTTCTCAGAAGAGGTGGCAGAACCGGGGTACTCACTTTTCCAGGCCTAAAAGCCACAACCCCTGATCCTGCGTCTGGCCAAGCTCCCTGGGCCTTGTGGGGGCACCTGGCTCCCCAACCCTTCCCCACTGTCCTGGGCTACTGGGCCTCTGACGGCTGTGTTTCCTTCAGGGCCTCCCCGGCCCTCAGCCCTCTCAGGGCAGGTGCCCCTCAGGGCCTGGCCTCTCCTACCCCTCTGCCCACTGCTCCCAGCCTGCGCTGGCTCTCCCGGGTGCCCGCCACCCGTTGGCACCTCCCACAGTTGGACCTCTAGGCCAAAGTCAGTTCAGCTGCCCACCAGCTGGCCTACCTGATGCCCACAGGCCCTCAACAGCCACCTCATCATCCCACCAGGCCCGGCCGATCCTCTTGCCATTTCTCCTCATTCAGAGAACGGTCCTACGATCCCTCTCCTCTGAGCCTGAGGGGCTGGGTCCCGAGCAGTTAATAAAGGCGAGGAGGGTTGTCATGAGATCCTGCTTTTGAAGGAAAGCCTTAGCACAGGGTCTGCCCCCAGCAGGAGCATGCTGAATGCCAGTGTGCTAAAGACGTCCCTCACTCACATCTCTCCGTAGGCTCTCTCGCCTCCATCCTCTACACAACGTGCTCCGGCTTGGCTGCTGGAGGCTCGGAACGGGGCCATTTAGCAAACCCTTCAGGAGCTCATTCCCAAGAACTGCAACAGGCTGGGGGCAGGCGGCTGGAGTGGGACCAGCCAAGGGGGTCTGTGTGCCGGGGTTGGGAAGGGACTCCTGTCTCCTCTGGTGCCAGGACCCACCCGTCCTCTTGAAGACCAGCCCTTGCTGCCCCCTGGCTGTGTCTCTAGCCACAGGTGGGACCGCACAGACGAGGGAAGCACCTTCTGCACCATGTCTCAGGCCCGCAGGCCAGCCGCCCCTTTCCAGCCAGCGAATCTGAGACCCAGATAACCCCCCCCACGTCTCAGGACTAGTTCGTACGGCGGCCATTCTGCCACCTCCCACCCAGCTTGACCTGACAACTTCAATGTCTCGTCCTCTCCCCGGCATCTCCCGTTTTTCTCCGACGGCTTTGAATTTGTCCCACCCCAAGTTGCTCTTCTGGTGTCTGATGTAAACCTTGGGGACGGGGTGGTCAGGGGCCATCGGAAGAGAGAGCTAGAGACGCCCCTCTCAGCGCCCCCAAGGGCTGCCTGCCTCCCCCCCCCCCCAGGCTGCCTCTGTGGGGCTCCGGAGCGGCCTCGGCCGCTCACACCTCTTCCGCTTCCCTCCCACGGTCTCTACTTCTCCTTTCTGCGGGCCTGGCGCAGGTCTCCAACCGAGGGGGGGGGGGTCCTTTGGGGGAGAATTGGGGGAGGTCAGCCCCAGGCCGGGCTGGCTGGTCAGTCCTGTGACTCGTGGGCCTGGAGAATTCCCCCTCCACTCCCCGCCAGGCTTCCTCACAAGGCCCCCATTGTCCAGGAAAATCACGCCATTGTTTCCTGCCTGCGCCCCCCCAGTCCAGGGACTCCCCCGCCCCAATCCTGCAGACAGTACCTCAGGCCTAGGACTGGGGTCTGCAAGGTGGGAGGCCAGGCTCAGGGAGGCTGAGGGCACCCCGCCTGCCCTTTGCCACCACCACCCAGCCTGGGAGAGAAGCAGGGGGACGGAGAGGAGTGGGGGTGCAATCCCTGGCTCCTTCCTCTCCCACAAGCCCCCCGCCCCCAGCTCTTTCCTCCCCTGTAGGCAGCTGGGCTGGGGAGGGAGCAGAGGCTGGAGCAGGGGCAGGAAGCTGGCTCAGGGGCAGCAGGAAATGCAGGAAGCGGTGGGGAGGGTGGGGAGCAGGGGCCTGGGCTATTGTTCCATTTTTTCTGGAAAGAAAACTGGAGGAAAAACAGAAGATGGAGTCCCCTCCCCCTGGGGCCTTCGGGGAATCCCCCTCAGGCTGGGCTGTGAGTTGGGGGTCCTAGATGGCTGGAACCGAGAAGTGAGGCCGAGAGGTGGGACTGCCCCCGCTACAGATGACAGGAGGGGCGGCTGGCAGACAGCCCCTGGCCCCGCTGGCCCTGGCAGGGACTTGGAAATCACCGGCTCCCGGCCTTCTCCCTCCAGGTCCGTTGTCTGAGGTGAGCCCAGGCCAGGAGGCTCAAAATATACACCTCACCCTGCAAGCGCTGCCCGTGCCTCTCCAGTAATCCCGCCGGCCCCACAGCCTACACCCGGGCCTCCCCAGGCCCAGCCCTGGGTCCCCCCACTGTGTGCTGGGGGCCGCCTCCTGGCCTTCGCTCTTGCCAGGCCCCGCTGGGCATTCAGCTGGGCGCCTCTCTGGACGCTGACCGCCTGAGGCCTGTGTGAAGCCTGCCGCTCGAGGAAGCACTCTGAACTTGTCCCTCCTTGTTGTGGTCCCTGCTGGGCAGTGTGCACTCCCAAACAGCTGAGGATGGAGGCCCGTCCCACCACACCCACCCCAAGGGCTGGTTCCAGGCGAGGCCCCGGTGGTGATCCAATCCCCAAACGTCCACACTCACGACTGAGGACCTACTGTGTGCTGGCAGCAGACCCCAGGGCTTGTCAAGGCTGTTAAGCCACTTCCCCCTCCCCGTTACTCCCTTTTCACAGAGGCTGAAACTGAGGCTCTGAGTGAAATAACCACCTGGAGGTCATGCAGCCAGGGGCAGGGGGAGGGGAAGGGCGGGAGTTGCAGCCCACGACCCCCAGGACCCCCAGGCTCTCCCCCCGGAAATCTCTGTCCGGAGTGCCTGCCTGTCACAGGGGAGGGGAGAGGAGAGAGCCAGCAGCACAAGTGTGAATTTTAGGAGCCAGGAAGGCGAGTGCCAGCACCCAATGTTCTGCTACCGTGAGGCGGCCATCATTAGGCCGGACCATTATGGCCCACCTGAGCGATCCCAGTGTGTCGGCCTCTGTAAGCTGGGGCCAAGCACTGGTATCCCTGCTTTGGGGGCAGTGGGCATCCCAGCCCACTGGGACTCCCCTTGGGCAAGACGTTCTGCCTCCATACCACAGAGCACCCTGGTTCCCTCCAGAGGCCAGGCAGCCCAGCAGGTCCAGCTGAGCCTTGGCAGCGTGAGCGCGCTCGGCCGTGCCCCCCGCCAGCCCTGCTCCCCGAGACTCACTGTTGTTGGACTTGAGGTCGCGGTGGATGACGGGCACGAGGGCCTCACAGTGCAGGTAGTGCATCCCGCGGGCGATCTGCACAGCCCAGTTGACCAGCACGTGGGGGGGGACACGCCGCCCGGCCAGGGCGCGGCTGAGGGGACCCCCGGCCGCGTACTCCATCACCAGGCACAGGTTGGGCTCCTCCAGGCACACCGCCTTGAGGGCGATGATGTTGGGGTGCGCCAGCATGGCGAAGAGCCGGGCCTCCTGGCGCACGCTCTCGGCCGTCACGCTGATGTCCTCGTCGGGGTCCTGCCGAGCGGCCTTCACGGCCACCAGCTCCCCCCGCCAGCTCCCGCGGTAGACCTTGCCGAAGCCGCCGATGCCGATCACCTCCTCCAGCCGCAGCTCCTGGAAGCTGGCCACCTCGCAGGGGGGCGGGCCGCCCCGGGACACATAGTTGGACGGGAAGATGCCTACCTGGCCGCCCACCTGGCCCGCCCACCAGCCCTCGTCGCCGGAGATGGCTGCATCCCGGGACAGCACCTCCACTCGGTCCCCCTTCCGCAGGGCCAGCTCGTCCTGCCCGTTGGGCTCGTAGTCAAACAAGGCTGTCCACACGGGGTTGGCGTAAGCCGCCGCTTTCGGGGACCCCTCCGGCCAGCTTCCGCCGCCGCCGCCCCCACTGCCGCCGCCGCCGCCGTTCCACGAGCCCAGCGGGCTCTTGAGGAAGAGGTTCTTCAAGGGCTCCATGGCGGGGCGCCGGCGCCGGGGGAGTGGGGCCCGTCCCTGGGCGCCCCGGGTCTCCACCCCTGCCGGCCGCGGAGGCCCTAGTCCTGGGCCCCGGGCATGCGGGCCCCGGCCTCGGCCCAGACCCACGCCTCTCTGCGGAGCCGGGAGTGTCGCCTCCGGGCCCGCCGCATCGCGGGCTTTCGGAGGGGGGCCGGCGGGGCGGCGCGGTCAGGCTCGGGGGCTGGGACCCCGGGGTGTCCGGCGTCTCACCATCGCCAGCTCCGAAGGGCCTGGGCGTCCCTCGGCAGTCCGGGAGCCCGGCCCGGCGCCCGCCGAGGGGAAGGGGGGCGGCGAGGGGCAGCGCTGGCCTCGGGGCGGGTCTGTGCGCGCCGGGCGGCCGGAGCGTCCCTCGGCGGGCCGGGCTGCCCCTTCCTGGCCCAGCTCCCTCGGCCCGACGGCTCCAACCCCGTTCCCTTCTTCCTCCTCCCTTTGTACTTTGGCCCCGGGGGCGGGAGGCAGAGGTGGAGGGTGGAGTCTCACTTTTTTCCGCTCTTCTCCCTCCGGCAGGAAACAGCATCAGATGACGCGGGCTGGTAGCCGGCTCCGGGCGGAGGCTGTGGGGCCGGGCCGGGCAGCTCCCGGTCGCGGTGGAGGAGAGACCGGAGGGGGAGAGACCGGAGGGCGGGGGGCGGACCCCGGTCGGAGCGGTCTCTGAGGACGGGCCACCCCCGCCCTGGGCATCGGCGTCAGTTAGGAGCCCGGCTTGGCAGTGGAGCAGACCCGCGTCTGGTCTCGGCTCCGACGCTGCGACCCATCCGCTCCGCGCCTCCTCCTCCTGCCTGAAATGGGGGCTCGCTTGGCAGAGCCAGTGGGGCGGGTGGGGGAGATGGGAGGAGGGCAGAACTGGCTGCACCTCACATTCTTGGAACGGGTTGTCTAAGGCGCACGTCTGCCCCTCACCGGGTAAGCAATCCGCTTCTCCATGCCTCTTCCCAAGTGCCGGTAGGCAGAGACCTGAGACCTGTCCTGAACGTAGCCCAGGGACTGGAGTCAGAATCGCCAAGGCGCCCTCCGCCACAGTGCTGACCCCAATTGCCTTGAGTCTGTCGCTTTAAGAAAAACGATGCTATCCTATTTTGACTACTCCCGCCTGCCCTGGAGTGTCGCTCTCTGCGCTCCACATCCGAGCTCTGACCCGGAAGTAGAGGCCGCTCCAGTCCACAGATACTCTTGACGTTTGAGGTCCAGCCCTAAAAGGGGCTGACCTAGAGGGAGGTGCTCCAGCGGAGCTGAAATCGCTGTAACCCTGAGGAGTCCTCACGTCCATCCGTTTCCCCACCACTTTCATTGGAAGGGCTTAAAAAAAAAAAAATATATATATATATATATATATATATATATATCTTTATTGATTTCAGAGAGGAAAGGAGAGGGAGAGAGAAACATCTACTGGGGATGGAGTCCGCAATTCAGGCATGTGCCCTTGGCCGGAATCAGAACTGGGACCCTTCAGTCCGCTGGCGGGCGCTCTATCCACTGAGCCAAAGGGCATGGGAAGAGCTTTGCGCCAATTAACAGTTCCTGCGCGGGGGGTGAAGGGGGATGGGGGAAGGGGTCTCGCTCACGGCCCGTTGGCGCTTTGGCCCGCCCCAGAGCACCTTCACCTTCAGTTCCACCCAGCGGTGCTTTTCGCTCGGTTGGCAGCGCCTAGGCGTGCGCATGCGCCCAAGGGCTTCTACCCGGTGGCTGCTCCTCCCTCAGACTTTGACTCTGCGCATGCCCAGGGGGCTCCCGGCTTCTCGGCGCTCCGGCGCCTTCTCGCGCTTGCGCATTCGCGCCGTCAGATTTTCCTTTTCCGGGTCCCAACCGGGGCCGTCGGGCGCATGCGCCACTGCAGGCTGGCGGCTCGAGGCACCTTCTTCCGGCCTCCCCCTTGGGCCGGCGCCTGCGGGAGCGGGGCGAGTGTGGATCCCGAAGCGAGTGACCTGTGACCCCGGAAGTGGACCTCAGGGTCCCGGGGCTCTCCCGGACCGGAGCCGGGGATCCGTCGTCTGCGTCTCCGGATTACCTACCCCACGCCCACCTCTGGATGCCGCCGACGGGTGCCCGGCCCGTGCCCCGCGCCTGCTCGCCGGTTCGGCCTCTCGGAGCAGTCCTGGGTCGGGGGTGGGGGCCCAGACCCCGCCCCTGATGCGGCTCCCCCGCCGCGCCCTGGCCTGGCCCCGCTGACTGCCCCGACCGGCCCCGCCCCCTGCCCGCAACCTCGCCCCGCGGACCCCTCTTCCCTGCGGGGGAGGCCATGGCGTGAGCGCGGCCAGCCCCGGGGCCTTCGGGCGCCAGGCGGGGCATGGGCCGGGGGCCGCCCCCATGAGGGTCCCAGGAGGGGGGCGCGCGCAGCAGTGGCGGGGCGATGGGGTCGCAGGTGTTACAGATACTGCGCCAGGGGGTGTGGGCCTCGCTCACCGGCGGTTGGTTCTTCGACCCGCACCAGAGCACCTTCTCCAACTGCTTCCACCTCTACGTCTGGATCTTCCTGCTTACCTTCCCCTTCCTGCTGTACATGGTGAGACCCCGCCGCGCCGCCTACCTGTAACTCCCGCCGCCCAGAGTGAAGGCAGATGTCACCGGGGGTTGGCAGCCTGGCAGGGGTTCGGGACTGCGCCCTGGGTGCCGGGGTGCGGAGAGAGGAATCTCCGCAGAGTTTGGATCGCGGAGAGAAGGAGTCAAAAATCCTTCCTTCGCTGGGCTGGGTGACCTTGAGCACCTCCTGTAGTTTCTTGAGTTAGGAGACAGGACCCCTGGCAAGGTATCCCAGTGGTTTCCCTGAGGGATGGCGGAGCTGCTTGTGAGTTTGAGTCGCAGCCACACTGTGCGGGCTGGGCTGTTGAGAAGGGACCTGACTTGCTCCTGCCCACCCCTCCCTCCAGGTCCTGCCCCCCAGCTTGGTGGTGGCCGGCGTGTACTGCTTCGTGGTGGCCGTCATCTTCACCACCATCAAGACCGTGAACTACCGGCTGCACGCCATGTTCGACCAGGGCGAGATTGTGGAGAAGCGCAACTCTGCCCTGGGGGAGCAGGAGGAGGAGGCTGCCCAGGGGGACAGCAACCCGCTCAGGTGGGCGGGCGGGGCGCCTGGGCCTGAGCGCGGGAGGAGGGAGGTGGGGCCTCGGGAACACTGGCCCCGTGAGTGGTCAGTGCGGCTCTGTGGTTGGCGCTGGAATTGAGGGAGAGCCGGAGGTGACGGGGATGGCAGAGAAAGTGCTATGTGAAGAGAGAGGGGTAGCTCCTAGCTGACGCTCCCCTCACCCCCCTCAGGGACCCTGGAGTGGAGATGACAGTGTTTCGGAAAGTGAGCTCCACGCCCCCAGTACGCTGTAGCTCCCAGCATTCCGTGTTTGGCTTCAACCAGGTCTCGGTGAGTGGTCCCGGCCTCCGGCCTCGGCTGCTCCTCTCCTGGGAGCCCTCCCCACCGTGGGTATGTCCTGGGCTTACTTCCTGTCCTGTTCGCTCCTTCACATCTTTTTCCATCTGCTCAGGAGTTGCTTCCCCGGATGGAGGACTCAGGGCCGCTCAGAGGTAGGGGGCTGCAGGTGGCGGTGGGGAAGGAGAGGGCAGGCAGCCGCCCGGGGCCCTGCTGATGCCTTCGGGCCTCGGTTGCAGACATCAAGGAGCTGGTGCGGGAGCAGGGCAGCAACAACGTGATCGTGACCTCAGCCGATCGGGAGATGCTCAGGCTAAGCTCCCAGGAGAAGCTGAGTGAGTGGGCCTGGTGTGGCAGCGGCTTGGGGGAAGACTGTCTGTCTTAGGGTCACCCCAGCTGTGCTTCCCTGGTGCTTTCTTTGTTCTGGGTGGGGCCTCCTCGGGGTCCTACCCCTGCTGGGCTCTCAGGGAGAGCACGGGCCCTGGGTCCCTCAGCCGCCAGGTCCTTTGGCAACGTGTCCTTCACTCACCTCTACCTTCCGTCTGTTGACAGTTGGAGATCTTCCCCAGACGGCTTTGGGGGCTGCCCCAGACCCCTCTCTCCCCAGCACGGATTCTTCGGAGCGCTCTCCCCTGGCTGGAGACGGAGCCCCCTGGAGCGGGAGCAGCGTCGCCGACACTCCTATGAGCCCCCTGCTGAAGGGGAGCCTCAGCCAGGAGCTGAGCAAGAGCTTCCTGACCCTGTCCCGGCCTGACCGGGCCCTGGTGAGGACCAGCAGTCGACGGGAACAGCACCGGGGCTTGGGTGGCTACCAGCCCCTGGACCGGCGGGGCTCCGGGGACCCCATGACCCAGAAAGCTGGCTCCTCGGACTCCTGCTTCAGTGGCACCGACAGGGAGACGCTGAGCAGCTTTAAGAGTGAGAAGACCAACTCAACCCACCTGGACAGCCCCCCTGGCGGGCACGCCCCCGAGGGCAGTGACACAGACCCGCCCTCCGAGGCGGAGCTGCCGGCCTCCCCGGATGCCGGCGTCCCCTCCGATGACACGCTGCGCTCTTTTGACACGGTCATAGGCGCAGGGACGCCGCCGGGCCCAGCGGAGCCGCTCCTGGTTGTGCGGCCCAAGGACCTGGCCCTGCTCCGGCCTAGCAAGCGGCGGCCGCCCGTGCGGAGGCACTCCCCGCCTGGCCACCCTCGCAGGCCCCTGCTGGAAGGGGGGGGCTTCTTTGAAGACGAAGACACCAGCGAGGGCAGTGAGCTGAGCCCGGCCTCCAGCCTCCGATCTCAGCGCCGCTACAGTACCGACAGCTCCTCCTCTTCCTGCTACTCCCCGGAGAGCTCCCGGGGCGCGGCGGGAGGTCCCCGGAAGCGCCGGGCCCCTCATGGGGCTGAGGAAGGGGCTGCCGTGCCCCCCAAGCGGCCCTACGGGACCCAGCGGACGCCTAGTACTGCCAGCGCCAAAACACACGCCCGTGTGCTGAGCATGGATGGGGCGGGGGGCGATGTCTTGAGGGCCCCCCTGGCAGGCTCCAAGGCCGAGCTGGAGGCGCAGGCAGGGGTGGAGCTGGCTGCCGGGGAGCCCACTGTGCTGTCCGCTGAGGCCCACCGGGGACCCGCTGCCAACCAGCCTGGTTGGCGCGGGGAGCTGCAGGAGGAAGGCGCCGTGGGCGGAGGTGAGTGCCAGCTCCAGGCTGGGCAGGGGGAGCCGGCTAGAGGCTTGGGTTCGGGCAGGGGGCAGGCTGCAATGGGCCCGGTCAGTTGGCTCAGCCTGTCTCAGGCAGCAGATGGGTGTGAGCTCAGCGCTTGAGTGACATTGTCTGCCAACCCCCCCAGGGAAGCGGGGCTGAGGAGACGGGCAGGGACCTCGGCACCTTGCCCTCGGTGCTGGGGTTCGTACCTGAAACCTGTGCCCTGAGGACTCTCAGCAGCACGTCATCCTGGGCCCCCAGTGGGCAGGGCAGGTCGCACTGTCCTTACTGTCAGACGGGAACTGGCATGAGCGGTTGGTGGCCTCACTGGGGCCCGGAGCCAGGGCACGGTTGGACTAGGCCTGACCTTACCTCCAGGCAGGAGTGCCTGCCCCCCCCAGCAGCTCTGTCTCAGCCACTGTCCCTTATGCTCGGGCTCTTTCCGGGCAGCAGCTGAGGAGGCCGGAAAGCGGGACCACTCGAGCAACGTGAGGCGGACCCAGGCGATCCGGAGGCGCCACAACGCGGGCAGTAACCCCACTCCTCCGGCGTCTGTCATGGGCTCGCCCCCGAGGTGAGCACCTGCCAGCGGTCGGAGGGCGGTGGGGCCGGGGCCAGCGGGCTCTCGGAGCTCTGACCCGCGCTGACCTGTCCAGCAGCCTGCACGAGGCGCAGCGGGTCCGGGCCTCCTCCCACTCCCGGGCGCTGACGCTGCCCTCCGCCCTGCACTTCGCTTCCTCGTTGCTGCTCACTCGGGCCGGCGCCAACGTGCACGAGGCCTGCACCTTTGACGACACCTCGGAGGGCGCCGTGCACTACTTCTACGACGAGAGCGGTGAGCCCTCCCGAGCCCCGAGAGCCCTGCCGGCCCAGCCTCTGACTGCGGCCGCCCAGTGCCCCCTCTGCTCCCGCCGGGGGTCTCAGCCCCGCAGCAGTGCGCCGTGGGGACGCCCGCACCTCTGGCCTCTGCTGAGCGCCTTGCCTGCACCCCCCTGCGGCCTCTGCGGTGTGGATGGTCTGCCCGGCCTGCTGATGAGGAAACAGGCGCAGCCTGCAGTCAGAGGCTGAGCCGGTGGTAGAATGGGGTCCGCACCGGGTGCCCGAGCGCAGGCCCTCCCCTCTGCTCTGTCCTCGGGAGCTGGGCCAGGGGACACAGCACAGAGTTCTCTCGAAGGCTGTGGTGCCCCCGTGGGCCGGGCCTTGGTGCTCCTGTCTCTGACATGCTGTCCAATGCCCTCACCCCTGCTCCAGGCGTGCGGCGTTCCTACACCTTCGGGCTGGCTGGAGGCGGCTACGAGAACCCCGTAGGGCAGCAGGGCGATCAGGCAGCCAATGGGACCTGGTGAGTCTCCCCACGTGGGCTGCTCTTTCTGGGACGTTTTCCCTCCCAGGCTGAACAGGCCCAGGTGGGGGTGGCGGTGGCTCTGTGCATCTCCCATGTCCCCGTTCGCCGGGTTGGGGAAGGGGCAGTGAAGGGCGGGCCTCCAGGACCTACTGGGTCCCTGACTCCATGATACTTTGAAGCAGGAGGCTTCCAGGAACCCGGGGCCTCCTGCCCGCTCTGGAGCCCGGATTCTGTTCTTTTCCTGATCTGAGCAGCCCCTCCAGTTATGGCCTGTGTTGGCGCCGACCCCGCCCAGTGCCAACGGCCCTGACCCGTGGCTGTGGTTTCCGCAGGGACCGCCACTCACATTCCTCCAGCTTCCACTCGGCTGACGTCCCCGAGGCGGCCGGCAGCCTGAACCTGCTGCAGCCGCGGCCCGTGGTGCTGCAGGGCATGCAGGTGCGCCGGGTGCCCCTGGAGATCCCGGAGGTGAGCGCCAGCGGGCAGGGCAGGGGCCTGCGGAGGGCCGGGGGGACCACCAGGCCCGCTCTCAGCCACCAGGAGGGACGGGCTGAGGGAGGGCTCCCGGGCCTGCAGGTGTCTGTTCTGAGCTTTGGTGGCTGGCACAGGATTTGCCTGGATCTGAGTAGTTCAGGGAGCTGCTTACTCAGCAGATGCAGCTGGAGTATCTTCTTTTTCCTAATATGTTTTTACTGATTTCAGAGAGGAAAGTAAAGAGAGAGAGAGAAATACCAATGTTGAGAGAATCATTGATCAGCTGCCCCTGCACGCCCCATCCTGGGGATTGAGCCCACAACCCAGGCATGTGCCCCGACCGGGAATCCGAACATGACCTCCTGGTTCATAGGTTGATGCTCAGCCATCGCGCCATGCCGGCTGGGCATGGAGTGTCGTCTTAATCCTGGAGGGGCCCGTAGTCAGTGGGGATGACAGTTGTTCGCGAATCCCTACAGAGGGGCAGTTTAACTTACTTACCAGACGGTAACTGCGCTCCCTGACACGTGGGGTAGCTTGGGGCCAGTGTTCCTGCCTGTCATCTCACAGCCACAGGGCTCTCTTACTCCTAGAAGTGTCCTGATGAGGACAGTAATTTGCGGGGTCAGCCAGAGCTGGAAGTACTAGGCATGTGTGGAACAGAGATTCGGAGGTTAGGGTGGTGATAAGAGAAGCACTCAGGCCTCTAACACCCAGGCCCACGGGCAGACCCTGGGCACCGCGCAGAAGCCCCAGTGCCTCTGCCTGAGGCCCATGTTCTCCTGAACTTCCACACGTGACAGCTGCGCTGTCCTGCACAGCCGCCAGTCACCTCCACGGGCGGGCAGTGTGTTCCTGCTCTCCGTTACATCCCCGGCCCAGCACCGAGCCAGGCCCAAGGCTGTGCCCCATAAGTACTTGGTGATTGAAGAACACAAATCACAGAGGTTGTAGCAGTGACAGTGGCACCAGGTCTGTCCGAGCCGGTGTTCTGTGGGCGCCAGGGTGGCTAGTCAGAGTGACCCCGATGGCTCTGTCTGGGAGATGAGCAGCATGGACACTGAGTCCTGAAGGACAAGGTGAACTTCACTGAGCCCAGAAAGAGGCAGGAGGTGCTGCCCGAGCGGAGAGGACAGACAGACGTGGGAGTAGTCCCGGGGCTGCTGGAAGGCGGGGACTTTCTGTGCTGGAGGGAACGGCCCCCCAGTACAGTGTGCCCGGGGAGGGGGCGGGGGCGGGTAGGGGGGGACGGGGATGGACCGTGGAGAGGGCGAGGGGCTGACGGCCGCGGCTGTGGGGACTGCAGTTTGACCTGCTGGACCAGGACTCCCTGCACGAATCCCAGGAGCAGACACTGATGGAGGAGGCCCCGCCCCGAGCCCAGCACAGCTACAAGTACTGGCTTTTTCCCGGCCACTGGACGTCTGTGCGCTACGAGCGTCTCGCCCTGCTGGCCCTGCTGGACCGGTGAGTGCCCGCGGTTAGCCCCCGTCCCTTCCAGACCTCGTACATTGGAGGCTGTCATGGCATCAGAGAGCCTGACTGCTGGGGGCACTGAGGGGCCCCGAAGACCAGTCTGCGGTGGGGTTTCTTTAGGTTCCCTGGGCACAAAGGGATGGCCAAGTGGGTAATACTCTCTCTCCCAAACCTCTGCTCAAACACTTCCTTTTCAGTCTATCATGTTATTTGTTTCTATAGCACATTTGGCTAAATTGAGTCCAAATGCCTAAAAAAGCTGACAAACTATTTGTCACCCCATTTCTTGGGAAACTGAGGCCCAGAAAGCCCCATGACTTATTGTCTGTGTGGACAGTTCAGCCTCGGACCTTTGTCCTGGCTTCCTGTGTTCTGGGTCCCACAGGCTCTGTGAGCAGCGTGCGCTGAGCACGGCCTGGGTCAGAGGGTGGCATGCCTTCGCTGGGGATGGGCAGGTCCCATGAGTGGTGGCACCTGGAGCCCTCAGTCTCTAGAGGGGGCACAGATTGGGGCACAAGGTGGCTTCCTGGAGCAGATGCAACCTGGCCACGCCCCTGAGAGGTCAGAGGTCAGAGGATGAGCCTGGCCTGAGCACAGGCCCAGACGGGGGCCTTTGTGGTCAGGTCCGGCGCCCATTAGTGGTGAGGAGGTGTGTGATGGCCGCTGTCTCTCCAGGACCCGGGGGCTGCTGGAGAACGTCCTCGGTGTGGGCCTGAGCAGCCTGGTCGCCTTCCTAGGCTACCTGCTGCTGCTCAAGGGCTTCTTCACCGACATCTGGGTCTTCCAGTTCTGCCTGGTCATCGCCTCCTGCCAGTACTCCCTGCTGAAGGTCAGGCTCCTCCCCTCTCCCAGCCCTTCCCACGGCCTGTCCGAGGGCGGTGAGCAGCCAGAAGGCAAGGGGCCTACACCCCTAAGCCAGCCCCCATCTCACAAACGGGAGAACTGGGCTCAGTGCAGTTTATGGTCCTTCCCTGTCACTCATAACAGCCCAGTGGTAGCACTCAGCGGCTCCTGGGGCCCCTGTCCCCCAAGGGTGCTGGCGCCCCATGCAGTGTGGCTCCCTCTCTTCCAGAGCGTCCAGCCTGACGCGGCGTCGCCCATGCACGTGAGTCCTGGAGGGGCAGCCTGTGCCAGGAGGCTGGGCCCGGGCGGGGCGGGTTCGGCTAGCCCCAGTCCTCCGTCCTCCTGCCCCTCCCGGCCAGGCTTTCTGTCTTCGGTCCCGGGCCAGGCCTGGGCGCCTGAGTGTGCACATGCTGCAGGGTGGTCGGTGGGGAGGCCCGCTCCTCACAGGCCCCCTTCCCAGGGCCACAACTGGGTGATCGCGTACAGCCGGCCGGTCTACTTCTGCATGTGCTGCCTGCTCATCTGGCTGCTGGACGCCCTCGGCTCGGCCCAGCCCTTCCCGCCCGTCTCCCTCTACGGCCTCACGCTCTTCTCCGCCTCCTTCTTCTTCTGTGCCCGCGACGTGGCCACTGGTGAGCCTGGGCGGGGCCGCGGTGCGCGGGGAGCACAGCCTCGGGTGGGCCTGGGCCAGCCTCCAGGCTGACCGGTCCTCCCTCGCCCTCCCAGTGTTTACCTTGTGCTTCCCCTTCGTCTTTCTCCTGGGCCTCCTGCCCCAAGTCAACACCTGCCTCATGTACCTGCTGGAGCAGATAGACATGCACGGCTTCGGGGGCACAGGTACGTGCCCGCAGGGGCTGGGAGGCTGGGGGCGGGGGGGGGGAGCCAGGAGGCGCCATGGATTTGAAGAGCTGTTTGTCTCCCCCCTCCCCAGGCAAGTGGCTTAAACCCCCAAATGCCAGGAGCTCTGGAGGCCTCTCAGAGGATGGGGTCCCCGGAGGCTGGCCTGGGAGGTGAGGGGCGCGGGCAGTGAGGTGGGGCCGGCGGGCGGGAGCAGGGCTTCAGCTGCCGTTTCCTCCCCCGCAGCCGCCACCAGCCCGCTCACCGCGGTCTTCAGCCTCTCCCGCAGCCTGCTGGCGGCTGCGCTGCTCTACGGCTTCTGCCTCGGGGCCATCAAGGTAGCGGTGACGGGCGGGGGCACGCTGAGGCCCAGGGGCTGTCGGGACAGGCTGTGTATCGGGCTTAGCTCGGCAATGGCTTCTCCGGGGGGTGGCACCCTCCCCCCTCACCTCCCCCCCCGGCCGGCATGCCTTCTCTCCCCAGACTCCTTGGCCAGAGCAGCACGTCCCAGTCCTCTTCTCCGTCTTCTGCGGCCTCCTGGTGGCCCTGTCCTACCACCTGAGCCGACAGAGCAGTGACCCCACCGTGCTCTGGTGGGTGCCTGCATGTGCCAGTCTGTGTGCACACATGTGTGTTCGTATGTGTGTCTGCATGGCAAGGGTTGGGGGGCGGTCTGTGGGACTGCATGTGCCAGTCACCTCCTGACCTTGGGGCTGGGGGAGGAGGGGGCTCTCTCCAGACCTGGTACCTGATTCTTCCCACCGCCCCCAGGTCCCTGATCCGGAGCAAGCTCTTCCCCGAGCTGGAGGAGCGGAGCTTGGAGACAGCCCGGGCCGAGCCCCCAGACCCCCTGCCAGACAAGATGCGCCAGTCCGTGGTGAGGGCCGAGGGCGGCTCTGGTCCCGGGAGGGCGCTGAGGGGTGTGTCAGCCACTGGGTGGCGGGCACCAAGCTGGTTTTCCCTGGCCCCGCAGCGCGAGGTCCTGCACTCCGACCTGGTGATGTGTGTGGTGATCGCCGTGCTCACCTTCGCCATCAGCGCCAGCACCGTCTTCATTGCCCTGAAGGTCTGTGTGGCGAGCCCCCTCCCCCCCTTGGTGCTTGCGGGAGCCGCTTTATCTGAGGCCTGTGCCCAAGGCCCCTGTGCCCCTCGCCCGCCCCCTTGGCTGAGCCTCTGGCCTCTCTTGCAGTCCGTGCTGGGGTTCGTGCTGTACGCACTGGCCGGGGCCGTGGGCTTCTTCACACATTACCTGCTGCCGCAGCTCCGCAAGCAGCTGCCCTGGTTCTGCCTGTCGCAGCCTGTGCTGAAGCCGCTGGAGTACAGCCAGTACGAAGTGCGCGGTGAGTGCCGGGACCTCCACCCCGCCGCCTGCCCTGACTTCCTGGCTGATCCATGTGGTCCTCTCAGCTCAGTGCCAGCAGGGGGCAGCCTCCTCCTGGGCTGCCCTCGCTGCCCTCCTGCCGCTGGGCCCGCTTGGCCCCCGCTGTGCCCTCCCCTGCCTGCTCTGCCCTCCTCTGCTCCCCCTGCTCTCCGAGGACAGGGGAGAGGTCCGGGCCTTGCAGAGCTCTCCTGTCCGGAATCACCGCTGTTACCAGCGGACTGAATCTGCTGGTGCACATTGTCACCGGGCAGGCAGCAAGCTCCCTGGAGCCTGTATTTAATCGTCTGGGTCTGTTCTGCAGAGGTCCATGGGCCTTGTCTTTATAAAACGATGGCAGATTTCGCCCCTGGGCCAGCTTTTCCATGTGGCTGTAATGAGCTCGAGCCGAGCCCTTCAGAAGGGCCCTAGAGCTCCGGTCACTGTACCTGGCCTCACCCACCGCCTGGGCGGCTGCGGCATCTGGGAAGCCCTTGTCAGGCCTTGGAGCACCTCCCTCAGCCCCTCAGTGCGCCCTGCCCAGGCCCCGCACCCCTGTGTGCTGCAGACCACCGCCTCCCACAGTCTCCGGGGCCGGAACCCCGCGCCCAGGCCTGCCCTCCCCCGGTTCCTCCGAGGCATGCCCGCCCACTCTGCGGCGGCGGGAGGGTGGAGGGCAGGGCTGACAACGGCGCCTCGTGTTGCAGGCGCCGCCCAGGTGATGTGGTTCGAGAAGCTGTACGCCGGCCTGCAGTGTGTGGAGAAGTACCTCCTGTACCCCGCCGTGGTGCTCAATGCCCTCACGGTGGACGCCCACACGGTGGTCAGCCACCCGGACAAGTTCTGCCTCTAGTGAGGACCGCCCACCCACCGCTCTGGACTGGGCCCAGAGAGGAAACGGAAAGGGGGACCCAGCCCCTCACTCCCTGTCCCTGAGCAGTTCCTCCTGGAAAGCAGTGTGTCTCCCAGATAGGTCTAAAGAGGGGGACCCTGAGGGGCAGAGACTAAGTGTCATCGGCCCAAAGAGCAGGGCCAGCCCAGCAGAGCCCAGACAGCACAGCCACTGTCCCCTGAGCGCCCCCTCCCCACCCCACCCCTCTCCAACCCCGCCAGGCAACTGATGCAGTGCCTGCCCCTGCCCCGCAGCTGCCGGGCGCTGCTGATGACCGTGGCCGGGCTGAAGTTGCTGCGCTCAGCCTTTTGCTGTCCACCGCAGCAGTACCTGACCCTGGCCTTCACCGTCCTGCTCTTCCACTTCGACTACCCGCGCCTCTCCCAGGGCTTTCTGCTCGACTACTTCCTCATGTCCCTGCTGTGCAGCAAGGTGAGCCGCATTGGGGCCCCGGGCTGGGGCTCCGGGCCGTGCGGGCAGCAGGGCTGCCTCGGTGCGGGCTGGAGGTGACTCCCCAGGCCTGCGCCCCTCTAGCTGCTGCCCACTCAGCCCGCTGTGCCTTCCGGCAGCTTCTAGAGGGGCCGAGAGGAAGGTGTGGTCTCACAGGGTAAGTGATTTGCTTCAGGTCTCCGGGAGATTGGTGGCCAGCTAGGATTTGTGTTTATTTACACACACACACACATTTTTAATTGGCTTTGGAGAGAAAGGGAGAGGGACAGAGAGTAGTGTCAGCTGGCTGCCTCCTGCACCCCCACATTAGGGATCGAGCCTGCAGCTGGGCGTGTGCCCTGACTGGAAACTGAACCCAGGACCTCGTGGTTCATAGATCAGTGCTCAACCACTGAGCCACACGGGCTGGGCCCACCCGGATGTGAATCCCGGTCTTCCTCTGAGTGACGACACCTGACCACCTTCTTGTAAGCAGTGGATCGGTCTCGGCCTTGTTCTCGGGACACCAACCTCTGAGCTCTGCCGCTTGGCAGCAACAGCCCTGGAGCCCAGCTAAGAGCTGAGTTGCAGCCCTAGCCGGTTTAGCTCAGTGGATAGAGCGTCAGCCTGCGACTGAAGAATCCCGGCCAGGGGCACATGCCTGGGTTGTGGGCTTGATCCCCCGTGGGGGGTGTGCAGGAGGCAGCCGATCAATGATTCACTCTCATCATTGATGTTTCTATCTCTCTATTTCTTTCCCTCTCTAAAATCAATAACAATATATATATATATATTTTAAAAAGAATTAAGACAACAACAACAAAAAGCCCTCTCTGCCAGTTGCAGGACCCCCGTGGGCTGGGCTCACAGTGAACAAACCGCTGGTCCTGGCTCTGCCCTGGGTCCTGCCGTCGTGCCGCGTGGGCCTGAGCCTCTCTCGCTCGCCGGGCGTTCTGGCCTGGTCTGGTCTGGTCCATGGCGACGGGAGCCAGCCGTCTCCTCTGAGCGCAGCGCCTGTGACTGTCTTGACTTTGGTCCCATAGTCGAGGCCAGCCTCCTCACTGACAGGGATGGCCTGAGCCAGTCCTGTGCCCGCTCCGTCCTCTGAACCTCAGCCTCCGGCTGTGGAGGGAGCCTGCGATGGAAAGCTCTCGAGTGGTTGGACAAATTAAGTGCCCTCAGTGTGGTTGCTAATGGTAACAAGGGCTTTGAGCCAGGTCCAGAGAGAGGGCTGGGAGTGAACTTGAGCTTGACTCCCATGTGGGCAGCCAGTGGGGTGCGCCAGGGCTCTGAGTGGGCACTTGGCGGACCCCTCCCTGTGAGTGACCTCATGTCTTTGACCTTCTCCCCTCTGACCCTGCAGCTGTGGGACCTGCTGTACAAGCTGCGCTTTGTGCTGACCTACATCGCGCCCTGGCAGATCACCTGGGGCTCAGCTTTCCACGCTTTCGCCCAGCCCTTCGCCGTGCCTCGTACCCGGCCTACACCCGCTCCTGGGTGGGGGTGCAGAGAGGACCGTGGCTCGGGATGGGTGCCCGGGATGGACTGGCGGGGTGAGGGGGTGAGGGGGCGGGAGGGTCCAATGTCCTGGCCGCCTCCTTGACTCGTCGTGCCCAGACTCGGCCATGCTGTTCGTCCAGGCCCTGCTCTCGGCGCTCTTCTCCACGCCCCTCAACCCCCTGCTGGGCAGCGCCGTCTTCATCATGTCCTACGCGCGGCCCCTCAAGTTCTGGGAGCGCGACTACAAGTGAGTCTGGGGAGACGGCGCCTCACCCGGAGGCCCAGAGGCGGGCGGGGCAGCTGGGCCCTGCGGCGGGCGGGGTGCCGGGCAGAGTGGGCTCCAGGTGGGTGGTCCGATGAGGGCGGAACCCAGGCCGCGCCCAGGCCTCGGGCCCACACCCTGGGCTTCTTGGCGCGTGGTCCTGGGTGAGTCCTCCCGCCTGAGCCTTAGCCTCCCCTAAGTAACGGGGCCGCTGGCATCCGCCCGGGCGCGGGGTGGTCGGCGGGACGTGAGGGGGCGGCGGGACCGCCATCTGAGGTCACCAAGTTGTCCCTCTCCACAAACAGCACCAAACGTGTGGATCATTCCAACACCCGCCTGGCCACCCAGCTGGACCGGAACCCCGGTGCGTGCTCAGCCACCCGCGGCCTTCCCGAGGGTCTCCGTGGAGGAGCCTCGCTTACCTGTCACCTTGTCCACTTCCTGTCTGTGCTGGGTCCCAGGCGCCGACGACAACAACCTCAACTCCATCTTCTACGAGCACCTGACGCGCTCGCTGCAGCACACGCTGTGCGGGGACCTGGTGCTGGGCCGCTGGGGCAACTACGGCCCCGGGGACTGCTTCGTGCTGGCCTCCGACTACCTCAACGCCCTGGTGCACCTCATCGAGGTCGGCAACGGCCTCGTCACCTTCCAGCTGCGCGGCCTGGAGTTCCGGGGTGAGCCTGTTTCACAGTGTGCAGGCTGGAGCCAGTCAGCTCTGCCGTTTTCCGGTGACCTTGAGCAAGGCACTCTTCCTTCCTGGCTTTGCCAGGCTGGGCAGTGGGTGGCAGGGTCTCCTTTGGCCGCGGCTGTCCCTGCCGGGCCTTTGGGGCTGACGTGACTGAGCGGGCTGCGTGGCGAAGGCTTGGGCCTGGAGCCCTGCGTTCTCCCGCCAGTGCCTGCTGGCCTACCCCATGGCCTTGGCCTTGGCCCAGGTTGGGTGCCAGACATCACACCGCGGGTGAACTAGCTTCTTCCCCACAGTGAGACGCACACACTGGCCACCCGCTAGAAGCGGCCCCGGTCGGTGCACAGGGCTCTGAGCTCATCACCCTGAGCAAAGCCCTCCACTGCCACCCCATGTGCCCCTGGAGTCAGGAGAAAGACGCCTGTTGGTTAGCTCACGCACACAGCACCCGCTGGGAGGGCGACTGGTGCCACCCGCGCCCTCTCTGGGAGGGCCGGGCCCTCTGAATGGGCGCTCCCCGCAGGCACGTACTGCCAGCAGCGCGAGGTGGAGGCCATCACCGAGGGCGTGGAGGAGGACGAGGGCTGCTGCTGCTGCGAGCCCGGCCACCTGCCGCGGGTCCTGTCCTTCAACGCCGCCTTCGGGCAGCGCTGGCTGGCCTGGGAGGTGACAGCCAGCAAGTACGTGCTGGAGGGCTACAGCATCAGCGACAACAACGCCGCCTCCATGCTGCAGGTCTTCGACCTCCGCAAGATCCTCATCACCTACTACGTCAAGGTACGGCCGCTCTGGCCGGGGCACCCGCGCCCGCTCCGGGTGTGGGAGCCTGTTGTGCCCGCGGGCAGCAGAAGGCTCGCCGGGGGCAGAGCACGGAGGGCAGGTGGGCAGCCCTCACTGCCAGGCCCCCCCTCCTGCATTCCTTTTTGGTGCTTGGAGGCTGTGGAGGGCCCAGCCTGCGGAGATGGTCTGCCTGGAGCCCAAAGTACCTCATAGCCATGCTGCCCTGGCACACCTTCGGCTCCTGGTAGCCCTTCCTCTTGTGCAGGGGCAGCCAGCCCTCGCCAGCCTGTCCCCCTCCTCCCTCAGCCCCAGGGAAACGGTGCTGCTTCTGTTCCCGCCGCCATGACTGAGCTGAGGGGCCCCTCATAGCGTGGCTTCCAGACGCTCCTGTCTGTTTGCCCAGCAGGCTCTTAGGGGTCCAGCGGGCCCTGACTGGGCGCAGGATGGTTTGTTTCTGGGGGTAGGTCCTGTGGCTGTCATGCACGCTTCCCACCGGCTTGTGGGCAGCCCCACTCACTCAGCCCGCCTTCCCAGCTTCTGGGGTCTCATGGCCTCATGGGACTGAAGGTCCTGGGATCCCACCTCACCTCAGTCACCCTGCTGTGTGGATGTAGGCAGGTCTGCGGTTTGTCCGAGCCTCAGTTTCCCTCACAAATGGGGCATCTTCTGAAGCAAGCGTTTGCCACGGTGCAGGGCCCTCCCAGGGCCGCGCAAGGAGGGGTGCTTGCGTGGCCCAGGGGAGAGCAGATTTGCCTGTAGCTTCAGGAGGCTGAGCCCTGCTCAGTGTCCGGGAGAAGGCCCTGTACCGGGCTCTCCGCCCTGACGCCTGCCTCCTCTCAGAGCATCATCTACTATGTGAGCCGCTCGCCCAAGCTGGAGGCGTGGCTGAGCCACGAGGGCATCGCGGCAGCCCTGCGGCCCGTGCGGGCGCCCGGCTACGCGGACTCGGACCCCACCTTCTCCCTGAGCGTGGACGAGGACTATGACCTGCGCCTGTCGGGCCTCTCGCTGCCCGCCTTCTGCGCGGTGCACCTGGAGTGGATCCAGTACTGCGCCTCCCGGCGCAGCCAGGTCTGTCCCCTCCCCGGAGGCCTCCTCACCCCAGCCCCACCCCAGCCCACGCTCCTGTCCCGGTCTGAGCGGCTCTGGGGACGGGGGTCCTTGTGCCGCAGCCCGTGGATCAGGATTGGAACTCGCCGCTGGTCACTCTGTGCTTCGGCCTCTGCGTGCTGGGCCGCCGGGCCCTGGGGACAGCCTCACACAGCATGTCTGCCAGGTGAGCGCCCCGTCCGGGGGCCTGTCACCCCCCACCCACCCACGGGGAGTTCCAGGCCAGAGGCCAGCGGGAGGCAGCTCTGGTCTCCCTTCAGTGCGGCTCTAGTGGGCAAGGCACCCCCTAGTCGTGACCTGTGTTCCTCACCTCCCTGGGAGGGACTGGGCAGAAGCCGACCTTGTCCAGATGAGGAAGCTGAGGCCTAAGCTTAGACCGCTGCCCGTGGAGCCAGAGCTGGGCAGCCCGGGCTCACCTCCGCTCCCCCCAGCCTGGAGCGGGAGCCGGGCAGTACGGGCTCACCTCCGCTCCCCCCAGCCTGGAGCGGGAGCCGGGCAGTACGGGCTCACCTCCGCTCCCCCCAGCCTGGAGCCGGAGCCGGGCAGCCGGGGCTCACCTCCGCTCCCCCCCAGCCTGGAGCCGGAGCCGGGCAGCCCGGGCTCACCTCCGCTCCCCCCAGCCTGGAGCGGGAGCCGGGCAGCCCGGGCTCACCTCCGCTCCCCCCAGCCTGGAGCGGGAGCCGGGCAGTACGGGCTCACCTCCGCTCCCCCCAGCCTGGAGCCGGAGCTGGGCAGCCCAGGCTCACCTCCGCTCCCCCGCAGCCTGGAGCCCTTCCTGTACGGCCTGCACGCGCTCTTCAAGGGCGACTTTCGCATCACCTCCCCGCGGGACGAGTGGGTCTTTGCCGACATGGATCTGCTCCACCGCGTGGTGGCCCCTGGTGTCCGCATGGCCCTCAAGCTCCACCAGGTGGGGGGCGGCCCGGGCGGGGGGGGGGGGCAGCCCTCAGGTCGGGCCCTGACTGGGGGGCGGGTGGGGGGGCAGCCCTCAGGCCGGGCCCTGACTGGGGGGCGGAGGGACAGCCCTCAGGCCGGGCCCTGACTGGGGGGGGGCGGGGGGGCAGCCCTCAGGCCGGGCCCTGACTGGGCGGGGGAGGGACAGCCCTCAGGCCGGGCCCTGACCTGGGGCGGAGGGGCAGCCCTCAGGCCGGGCCCTGACCTGGGGCGGAGGGGCAGCCCTCAGGCCGGGCCCTGACGGGGGGCGGGGGGGGGGGCCAGCCCTCAGGCCGGGCCCTGACCGCCCCCGCTCCCCGCAGGACCACTTCACGTCCCCGGACGAGTACGAGGAGCCGGCTGCCCTGTACGACGCCATTGCCGCCAACGAGGAGCGGCTGGTCATCTCGCACGAGGGCGATCCGGCCTGGCGCAGCGCCATCCTGAGCAACACGCCCTCGCTGCTGGCCCTGCGCCATGTGCTGGACGACGCCTCCGACGAGTACAAGATCATCATGCTCAACCGGCGCCACCTCAGCTTCCGCGTCATCAAGGTGGGTAACCGCCCCCGGCCCGGCCGGCCTGTCCGGCCACAGCCCCCGACCCCGTCCCCCCGCAGCCCCCCGGCCCCGTCCCCCGCAGCCCCCCGGCCCCGTCCCCCGCAGCCCCCCGGCCCCGTCCCCCGCAGCCCCCCGGCCCCGTCCCCCCGCAGCCCCCGACCCCGTCCCCCCGCAGCCCCCGACCCCGTCCCCCCGCAGCCCCCGACCCCGTCCCCCCGCAGCCCCCCCGACCCCGTCCCCCCGCAGCCCCCGGCCCCGTCCCCCCGCAGCTCCCCGGCCCCGTCCCCCCGCAGCTCCCCGGCCCCGTCCCCCCGCAGCCCCCAGGCCCCGTCCCCCCGCAGCCCCCAGGCCCCGTCCCCCCGCAGCCCCCGACCCCGTCCCCCCGCAGCCCCCGACCCCGTCCCCCCGCAGCCCCCGACCCCGTCCCCCCGCAGCCCCCGACCCCGTCCCCCCGCAGCCCCCGACCCCGTCCCCCCGCAGCCCCCGACCCCGTCCCCCCGCAGCCCCCAGGCCCCGTCCCCCCGCAGCCCCCGACCCCGTCCCCCCGCAGCCCCCGACCCCGTCCCCCGCAGCCCCTCGGCCCCGTCCCCCGCAGCCCCCCGACCCCGCCCCCCAGCAGCCCCGCGACCCCGTCCCCCCGCAGCCCCTGTCCCCCGCAGCCTGACCCTGCGCTGCCTGCAGGTGAACCGGGAGTGTGTGCGCGGCCTGTGGGCCGGGCAGCAGCAGGAGCTGGTGTTCCTGCGCAATCGCAACCCGGAGCGCGGCAGCATCCAGAACGCCAAGCAGGCGCTCCGCAACATGATCAACTCCTCCTGCGACCAGCCCCTCGGCTACCCCATCTACGTGTCGCCCCTCACCACCTCCCTGGCGGGCAGCCACCCCCAGCTGCGGGCGCTGTGGGGGGGGCCCGTCAGCCTGGGCGCCATTGCCCGCTGGCTTCTGCAGAGCTGGGAAAGGTGAGCCCTCGCTGCCCCCCACTCCCCCCACCCCCAACCCGCCTGGGGGCTGGGTTCACGGGCAGGAAGCTGAGGCTCGGAGAGATGAAGCCACTTCCTCCAGGGTCTCGGGAGGAAGTGCTGGAGCCAGGATGGAGCCGAGAGCTGACCCCTTCCCAGAGCTGACTTGGCTCCACCCCAGCCCCCAGCTGAAGCTGGCCTTTAGCCTGACAGATCCCGGAGAGCAGACAGCACCCCAGGGCTCAGGAATGTCAGAGACTTGTCCCGAACTGAGCACTTCCGTCTGTGAGGCCTCTGGCCTTTCCACCCACCGCTTCGCCTCCCCCAGGCTTCACAAGGGCTGCGGCGCCGGCTGCAATAGTGGTGGGAACGTAGAGGACTCGGACTGCGGTGGTGGCGGCGGCCTGACCTCCCTCAGCAATAACCCCCCCTTGGCGCACCCCACGCCCGAGAACACGGCAGGTGAGCCCCAGGCCAGGCCGAACCAGTGAGCGAGGGGCCAGGCGGCCGGCTGAGTCTCTGCCCTCTTATCTGTCTTCCACAGGCAGTGGCGACCAGCTCCTCCCGCCAGGCGCCGGCTGGGGCCCGAGGCCCTCCCTTAGCAGTTCTGGTGATGGCCGCCCCCCTCCTCTGCTGCAGTGGCCACCCCCTCGGCTCCCTGGACAGCCCCCCGCTTCACCTGCCCCCACTGAGGGTCCCCGGCCCACAAGGCCCCCTGGCCCTGGTCTCCTCTATTCTGAAGGTCCCAGTGGGAAGTGGAGCTTGGGGGGTCGGAAGGGGCTAGGGGGATCCGAGGGGGAGCCAGCCTCAGGGAGCCCCAAAGAAGGCACCCCCAAATCTCAGGTAAGGATCCTATGGGAGGAGTGGGTTCTGGGCAGCTCGGGTTTTCTTCTGCTAACCTGTCTCCCCTCCCCCAGGCGCCCCTTGACCTCAGCTTCAGCCTGGACATCAGCACCGACGCCTCACCCCCCAGAGCGGCCCAGGACATTCCTGAGAGCGGCACACCCCCGGGGGCCCCGGGGGACTGGCCTGCCCCCTCCGAGGAGCGGGAGAGCCCAGCCGCCCAGCCCCTGCTGGACCATCAGTACTGAGCGCCCCGCTCTGGACCCGCCCGGGACTCAGTAACCTGGACCATGGCCTCGGGGCCTCTCCGCTGGACCACAGGACGAATGGTTTTGGCTTCCGTCCACGGCTGAACCCTGACCTCTGGCTGCCTTAGCCAGAGCCCCAGAACTAAGTGGCCCAGAACTCTCACCTTGACCCCTGATCTCTCAACCCAAGTCCAGGGCCTGGACTCGCAAACTGAGGCAGGCAGCCTCCCAGCCGGGCCCGAGAGCCAAACCCATGGGCTGGTCCCGCTTCAAGCCGGCTGCCAGGACTGGCGGCCGCGGGGCCGCGCTGCCTGCAGGCAGCCCTCACCGGGACCAGGGCTGAATGTGGGAAGGGTGGTTTCTTTTCCTGTTTTTTTCTTCCGTGCTTCGGAGACACCAGAATTAATAACACTATTTTTGATTTTGGTTGGTGCTTTCTACTCTGTGTGGGGATGTTTGGATGGAAGGGAGAGTTGGCCAGGCAGTGAGCGAGCGTGGAGAGGAGTGGAGAGGATGGGGATGAGGAAAGTTCAGAAGACACACTGTTAGTCTCCTTTTCAAGCCTTGACCTAAAATCCATTTTATTTCATTTCTTCTCACCTGTGTGGCATGTGAAGACCATTACCGTGGCTGGCTCCTGCAATTATCAGCCCTGATAACTGGCCGTATGTGGCCCAGACCTTCCTCTGAACTAATTTCTCCCCCATAAGGAAGGTGACACCTGTCTGCGGGATTTTAAGGACAAAGAAGTGTGTAGGCAGGACCCCGCGCCCAGCCAGTGCCCGGCAGCAGGGGGCCTGGAGAGTGGGCACGAGGTGGCCTGCCTCGCCCTCCGGTTGGCCTGGGGGGCAGGCATGCTTGTCTGTGCGGCTTAGCCCGGGCCTGGACCCGGAGAGCCGGACACTCGCTGGGCTGGGCCTGGCCGGCCGGCCAGCGCTTCCCTCCCCAGCGGCCCCGCCCCGGTGGCCCCGCCCCGAGCCCCGCCCCGCGGGTGGCCCCGCCCCCAGGCGGAGCCGGCGCCCGGAGCGGTGGCCGGAGAGCCGGCAGCGGGACCCCAGCGCGGGAGGCGGCCCAGGCGGGAGCCCAGAGGTACCGGCGGGCGCGGGGGCGGGAAGGACGGACTGGCGGACTCGGTGCCGGGTGTGCGGGAGGGGCCCCGCCGCCTGGCTGCCTGTAGCTTCCCACCGCCCTCTGGCTCCGGCTCCGGTCCCAGGCGGCATGCCGAGTCCCTCGCCTGCGGCTCCCAGGTCCCACTCCGACTGCTGGGCTGCCTCGCCGGCGTGCGAGCGTGCGCCCCTGGCTTCTCTTTGGCACTTGCCGCTGCCCCTGCGGCTGGCTGTCTGCGGGGCTCCCCTGTTTGGGGGCTCCCCTTCTCCCTGGGTGGCCTCCTCCCTCGCCTTTGCACACCGCCCCGAGCCCGGGCCAGGCCCGGAGGAAACATCTGTCGCACCCCTGGCAGCAGCAGGAGGGTCGTGACCTCCAGATGTGCTGGGAAGCATCCAGCGCCTTCTCCTGGGGCAGCCGGGCCTTCCGGATCTGTGGGGGCGGGGCCAGCCCCCCTTCCCCAGTGACACAGGCGGGGAGGAATGTCCCGGCCTCAATGGACCCTGTGTGAAGCTGCTGGGTGGGGGGCAGAGCCCAGGAACACCCCCAAGGCACGGCCGGAGCCTGGCCCGGGGCCAGACAGAGCGAGCGCGGCCCGCGAGCTCGCACACACGGAGCTCGGCTCACTCGGCAGGGCTTGACCGACCCTCCCTCTGTCCCCTCACTCACCACACCGCACAGCCAGGCCCCGGAGCTGGGCACACGGAGCGGGCTGCATCTGCCTCTCCACACCTCGCACATGGCCAGCTTTCCTTCACCCTCCAGTCTCCCCAGAGTGTTGAGAAGGGAAGGGATTGGTTCACCCCATTTTAGGGATTAGAGATCAGGTCAGCTCAGGGCTTGTCCTGGGAGGAACAAGGAGGAGGCAGCCTTGCAGACCTCCCCTGGCTTGGGTTGGAACTAGCTGAGGGGTGCACAGAGCCCCTGCCCCAGCCCCCAGCCCAGCCCCACACAGTGTTATTGGATGATGTATACAGACCCACTAGCTGCTAGCGAGACCATTTGCTGACACCCCAGTGGTCAGCAAACTCATTAGTCAACAGAGCCAAATATCAACAGCACAACAATTGAAATTTATTTTTAAAAAACATATTTTATTGATTTTTACAGAGAGGAAGGGAGAGGGATAGCGAGTTAGAAACATCGATGAGAATCATCGATCAGCTGCCTCCTGCACACCTTCTACTGGGAATGTGCCTGCAATCAAGGTACATGCCCTTGCCCTGAATCGAATCCAGGACCCTTCAGTCTGAAGGCCAACGCTCTATCCCCTGAGCCAAACTGGTTAGGGCTGAAATTTCTTTTGAGAGCCAAATTGTTTAAACTTCTTCTAACGCCACTTCTTCCAAGTAGACTCGCCCAGGCCGTGGTATTTTGTGGAAGAGCCACACTCAAGGGGCCAAAGAGCCGCATGCGGCTCGAGAGCCGCAGTTTGCCGACCACGGCACTAGCAGATGCCGGCACCCCTAGTGGCCACCTCCATCCTGGGTTCACACCCCCCCTCTGCACCTGCCCCTGGCCGCACTCATTTCCGCACCTAGCAGGTCCCCGGGGCCTGGGTGTCAGCATTACATCCTGTGAGATCTTGAGCCTCGGCCCAGCCCCCACCTGCCCCGCACTGTACACACAGGAGCAGGCGTGGGCGGCACCGCACTGTTTATGGAAATGGACAGACCCGGGCTCACACCCGAGCTCTGACGCGGAATTGCTTTGGGCAAGAGCGTCGTCCCCTTAGGGGCGTCAGTTGGACGGCCTGTCACCTGGCTCAGACCTCCCTGGCGCACCGGTGAGGCCAGGCAGCAGAGATCCCCGCGGGTCTCGGCTCCAGAGAAGGGGCCCAGCCATTGGGACTCACTCCCCTGCCCCAGGCACGGCCACAGCAGCCTGCGCCAGGCCTGTCCTTCGGGCCGGTGTGACTTGGGTCCCATGACTGAGCTGGTGTGACCCCAGCACCTTCCTCAGGATGTGGGGCTGGGCAGGGGGCTGGGCCCAGAGTTGGGGCCACTTCCTGTGCCAAAGGAAGTCCTCTTGTCGCTCTGCTGCCCTGCCAGTGCCCCTGGGGACCCCTGTGTCCTTGAGGTTTGGGGCCGTGAGGGCCGGGGCCTGGAGACCTGGCCTCTGGGTGCTCACCTCCGCGGGGACCCCAGAGGAAGCGGGAAGGGAAGGGAGGAAAGTCTCTGGGGACAGGACGTCCTCCCTTTGTCAAGTGGGCAGGACCCAGACACCACCGGCCCCACGGGTTTCCTGTCCCGGCCGGACAGGCCCTCTGGCCGCCTGGCCGGGCCGTGGTGGGGACCTGGGTCTGGGCCCGGGCCAACGCCGGGCGTGTGAGTGGGAGCCGGGGCGTCTGGCAGCCTCGGGGCCCCCCAGGCTCCCAATCCTCAGGGCCAGGGCCCCGGCCGCCCGGCCCAGCCCTGCCCTGCCCGGCCCCGGGGCCGCAGGAGGGGGCTGGAAGCCTTAGCCCAGGCAGAGGAAGTGGCCAGGAAAGCGGAAGCGGCTTTGATGGTCTCAGAGGGGCCGGAAGCCAGCCCGCGTGGTGGAGGACGGGGCTGGGAACCGGGGTTCCTGTTTTCTCCCCGTCCCGTCTGAGCACCCCTCCTCCCGCAGGGCAGGAACGGGCCGGCGGGCACCGCGTCCAGCAGCGCCGCGCCGCGCCCCCCATGCGGCCGGGCCCCGGAGGCGCCAGGCCCGCTGCTCGCCCATGTGGGCCGGCGGCGCTGGGAGCCCGCGGCGGGGGGCGGCCCCCGCACCCTCCGACGACCTCTTCGCCCGGAAGCTGAGGCAGCCGGCGCGGCCCCCGCTGACCCCGCACACCTTCGAGCCCAGGCCGGCCGCCCGCGGCCCGCTCCTGCGCAGCGGCAGCGACGCGGGCGAGGCCCGGCCCCCCACGCCCGCCAGCCCCCGTGCCCGCGCCCACAGCCACGAGGAGGCCGGCCGGCCCGCCGCGGCGCCCCCCCGCCTCTTCTCCGACCCCCTGGCCCTGCTGGGGCTGCCGGCCGAGGAGCCGGAGCCCGCCTTCCCGCCGGCGCCCGAGCCCCGCTGGTTCGCCCACTATGACGTGCAGAGCCTGCTCTTCGACTGGGCGCCGAGGCCCCGGGGGGCGGCGGGCCCCCCCGAGCCCGGCCCCGGGACCCCGGCCCCCGCCGAGGCCCGCACCGCCCGCTCGGACCTGCTGCTGGAGGCGCCCGGCTTCGTGAGCGAGCTGGGGGGCGAGGGCGAGCTGGGCCTGGGCGGGCCGGGGCCCCCGCCCGTGCCCCCCGCGCTGCCCAACGCCGCCGTGTCGGTGCTGGAGGAGCCGCAGAACCGGACCTCGGCCTACAGCCTGGAGCACGCGGACCTGGGCGCCGGCTACTACCGCAAGTACTTCTACAACAAAGGTGAGCCCGCGCCGGGCAGGTCCCTTCCCGCTGCGGCTGTCCCCGCCGTGCGGCTGTCCCCGCCGTGCGGGCTGTCCCCGCCGTGCGGCTGTCCCCGCCGTGCGGGCTGTCCCCGCCGTGCGGGCTGTCCCCGCCGTGCGGGCTGTCCCCGCCGTGCGGGCTGTCCCCGCGGTGCGGCTGTCCCCGCCGTGCGGGCTGTCCCCGCCGTGCGGCTGTCCCCGCGGTGCGGCTGTCCCCGCGGTGTGACTGAGACTGGCCTTTCCCTGCCCGGCCCCGGGCCGGACCTGGGTCAGGCTCTGCCTCTGGGCCCGGCTGCTTGCGGGGCCGGTGCTAACCACCTCCCTGCGGCCATGCCCGCCTCCGCCCCAGCCCGGCACGCCCCTCTGCTCCCATCTGCCTCCACCACGCTCAGCCTCGTGCCCCTCGGGCTGGGAGAGCGCTCCCAGCTACATTTCTGAGAGGTGGAAACTGAGGCTGGAAGCCCACGCTAACAAGAACCTGGTTCTTGTCCGTGTCCAGGAGGGAGGGTCCACGCATCCCGGAGCCTGGGAGGTGTGGGCGGGGCATGGAGGCCGTGGGCGGAGGAGAAGCCGGCACTGGGCCCTCTGTCTGGGACAGGCGTGCGGGTGTGTGTGTGTGTGTGTGTGTGTGGAGTGCAGAGGTGGAGGGGCTTAGGGCCTGGTGTGAGGGCCGGCGCTGGGTGTGGTAGCATGTGGGCGGGCTTCGGGGGCCTTAGTCCAGGGTCTGCACTAGGTGATGAGATGGGGCCTCGGAGAGGGACTCGGTGACGGGTGGGGCCCAGCGAGGTGAGACTGCCGGGCGGGCGGCGGGACTAGCCGCTGCTGCCTGGCCCCTCAGAACACCAGAACTTCTTCGGGCTGGACGAGGCGCTGGGCCCGGTGGCCGTGAGCCTGCGGCGGGAGGAGAAGGAGGGCGGCGGAGGGGGCACTCTGCACAGCTACCGGATCATCGTACGGACCACGCAGGTGGGCCGGGGCAGGGGGCAGACCGGGGCATCCCCAGCCCCCTGTGCGTGTCCTGAGCGCCTGCCTTTCCCCCTCAGCTCCGGACCCTCCGGGGCACCATCTCGGAGGAGGTGCTGCCCCCGGGGCCGCCCAGGGGCCTGTCCCCAAGGAAGCTTCTGGAGCACGTGGCGCCCAAGCTGAACCTCTCCTGCCTGCGCCTGGGCTCCGCCTCGCCGAAGGTGCCGCGCACCCTGCTCACGCTGGACGAGCAGGTGGTGAGTGGCCGGGACCCCAGCCCCATCGCCAGGCCCGGTCTGACCCCGCCTGCCCAGCTCCACGCTCCTAGCCCCGACCGCGGTCCCGGACAGGGAGGGAACCCCAGGAAGCTGGCTGTTAGAGCGGCTGTGGGCGGCCAGCTGGAGCCCGGCCTCCGTCAATCAGACCCAGACCAGCAGCCGCATCACCTGGGCCGGCCCGGACCCCGTGCCTGAGAGCCTGACCTTGAGGATCTGATGGGTTGGGGAGGGAGCTGGGGGTTAGGAGCTGGGGTGGACTGAGCTGCAGGTCTTGGGGGTGAAATTAAAGAGGGGGCCATGGTATAGACATGAAGAGGGGAGGCCAGAGCTGAAGGGGGGCGGGGCCACCGAGCCTCGTGGTGCAGTTGACCCCGGGTGGAAAGGAGCCGGGAGCAGACAAGCAGCAGAGGTGGTGTGGGACGCAAGGCCTCAGAGGCTGGGGTGGGGTGCTGGGTGTGAGGGGGCAGGGGGCAGGCCAGCTCTGAGATGAGGAGGATGTGAATATATCTTGAGACCAGGACACCCTATGTAGGATCCTTTCCATGAATCATCTCCTCTGTGGACACAGGAGCTCCAACCCCCTCCCCGTCCTGTCCCACCTGGGACTGCTCTACCTCCCGGGCGCTGGGCACACACACAAACCCTGCTGATAGGCGAGGACACAGCTTAGAGGCGGCGCTGAGGGCTGGGCACCCAGGCAGCCCAGCCTCCAGGCCAGCGTCCCGTCCGCTCCCGAGACCCAGTGTGGGGGGGGCTAGGGGGGACTGGGGGGAACTGAGGCCTGTGTCTTCTGCCTGTGCCTTCCCTGCCCCCAGCTGAGCTTCCAGCGCAAGGTGGGCATCCTGTACTGCCGGGCGGGCCAGGGCTCGGAAGAGGAGATGTACAACAACCAGGAGGCAGGACCCGCCTTCATGCAGTTCCTCACGCTGCTGGGCGATGTGGTGCGGCTCAAAGGCTTTGAGAGCTACCGGGCCCAGCTGGACACCAAAAGTGAGACCCAGCCCTCGCCATTCTGGCTCAGTGGATAGAGCATCAGCCTGTGGGCTGAAGGTCCCGGGTTTGACTCTGGGCAAGGGCACATGCCTCTGTTGCAAGCTCAATTAGAGTGCATGTGGGAGGCAACCAGTTGATGTGTCTCTCTCACCTCAATGTTTCTCTCTCTCTCCCTCTCCCTTCCGCTCTCTCTAAAAAAATAAAATCAATGGAACAATACCCTCTGAGACCCAGGAAGCTGGGGGTGGCGGGTGAGGGCAGACCCGTGCTGAGGGGCAGGAAACCTTGGTGAGAACCAACGGTCTTGTCACTTTTCTGTCTCGTATTGCCCTAGGGGTTCTGTGGGTAGCTGGGATAGGGATTGGGGCTGGCACTGGGGCGACCCCTCCTCTGATCGCCCCGCTTATGCCTTCCATTCTCTCTCTGTCCTCTCCTAGGACATCTGTCCTGCCTCCCTCTTAGCAGGCCATTTCTTATTTCTGTCTTCATTCTGTCAGCACCCCAACCTGACCCCAGGCTGGCGGCTGGAGCCTGTGGGGGGGGGGGGGGAAGGGAGCCGCTGAGGCTGAAAACCCCGTGGCCTGGCCGTGGGCTGGTGCAGGAAGGGGGCACAGCGGCTCCTGGCGCCGGGCAGGGCTGGTGGGCACCGCCCAGACCACCCTTCCTCCCTGTGTCCCAGCCGACTCCACCGGCACGCACTCGCTCTACACGGTGTACCAGGACCACGAGATCATGTTCCACGTGTCCACAATGCTGCCGTACACCCCCAACAACCAGCAGCAGGTGTGAGGCTGGGTGGGGTGCTGTGGGGGGCCGGGTGGGGTGCTGTGGGGGGCGGGGGAGGGGTGCTGTGGGGGGCCGGGGGGGGTGCTGTGGGGGGCCGGGGTGGGGTGCTGTGGGGGGCCGGGGTGGGGTGCTGTGGGGGGCCGGGTGGGGTGCTGTGGGGGGCCGGGTGGGGTGCTGTGGGGATGGCAATCTTTGAGCCTTGGCTTGAGCTCTGCTGACCTCCAGCAACCCTCCCGGCTGCTGAGGCTCCTCAAAGGGCGGATCCCCGGTGCCCAGGCTCCGCCCTGCTTGCATGAGGAGGGACTGGGAGGATGGGGGGGAGACAGGTCCCCCTCACACCCCCAACCCCCCATCTGACCCGCAGCTCCTGCGCAAGCGCCACATCGGCAACAACATCGTGACCATCGTGTTCCAGGAGCCGGGCAGCAAGGCCTTCTGCCCCAGCACCATCCGCTCGCACTTCCAGCACGTGTTCCTGGTGGTGCGGGCCCAGGCGCCCTGCACCCCGCACACCTCCTACAGGTGGGTGCCCCCGCCCGTCCCGCCCCGGGGGCCCCCGGAGCCTTCCCGCTGCCCTGACTGCCGTCTTCCTCCCGTAGGGTGGCCGTGAGCCGCACCCAGGACACCCCAGCCTTTGGTCCGGTTCTGCCCCTAGGTGGAGGCCCCTTCGCCGCCAACGCCGACTTCCGGGCCTTCCTGCTGGCCAAGGCCCTCAACGGCGAGCAGGCGGCGGCCCACGCGCGCCAGTTCCACACCATGGCCACGCGCACGCGCCAGCAGTACCTGCAGGACCTGGCGGCCAACGAGGTGACCACCACGTCGCTGGACGCGGCGTCGCGCTTCGGGCTGCCCTCGCTGGGCGTGCGGCGGCGGGCGGCGCCGCGGGGCGCGGGCGCCGAGCTGCAGGCGGCGGGCGCGCTGGTGTGGGGCGTGCGCGCGGCGCCCGGAGCCCGGGGCGCGGCGGGGGCCCCGGCGGGCAGCCCGGACCCCGAGCCGCCCGAGGTGCCCTGCCTGCTGGGCGTGTCCGCCGAGGCGCTGGTGCTCGTGGCGCCCCGCGACGGCCGCGTGGTCTTCAACTGCGCCTGCCGCGACGTGCTGGCCTGGACCTTCTCCGAGCGGCAGCTCGACCTGTACCACGGCCGCGGGGAGGCCATCGCCCTGCGCTTCGACGGCCCCCCCGGGCAGGCCGTGGGCGAGGTGGTGGCGCGGCTGCAGGTGAGACCCGGTGCGGGGGCGGGGGGAGCGGGGCGGGGGGGGGGGGAGCTGCAGGTGAGACCGGGGCGCGGGGGGGCAGGTGAGACGGGGCGGGGGGGGGGCCGCGGCAGGTGAGACGGGGCGCGGGGGGGCAGGTGAGACCGGGGCGGGGGTGGGGGTGTGTGGCAGGTGAGGCCCGGGGTGCAGGGGAGGGTAAAGGGGAGGCCCGGCGGCGCTCGCAGCCCCCCTCCGCGCGTCGGGGGGGAGCCGCTGGCGGGCGTCGCTGGGCAGCCCCAGCCCGTTCGGCCGCGGCTGCGGGGTCCTGGGGCGGCGGCCCCGGTCCCGGTCCCCGAGCCCTCCTGTCGGGCCCCCCGGGAGGGCTGTGCGGCTGGGACGGGGCTCCCGTTGGGGCCGGGGCGCCCCCTCCGATCGCCGCTCACGCCCCCCCCCCCCCCCCAGCTGGTGAGCCGCGGCTGCGAGACCCGCGAGCTGGCGCTGCCCCGCGACGGCCAGGGCCGCCTGGGCTTCGAGGTGGACGCCGAGGGCTTCGTCACGCACGTGGAGCGCTTCACGTTCGCCGAGACGGCGGGGCTGCGGCCCGGGGCGCGCCTGCTGCGCGTGTGCGGCCAGACGCTGCCCGCGCTGGGCCCCGCGGCCGCCGCCCGCCGCCTGCGCTCCGCGCCCAAGGTCTGCATCACCGTCCTGCCACCCGACGACGGCGGCCGGCCCCGCAGGTCAGCGCCGCGGGCGGGCGGGGCGGGGCGGGGCGGGGCGGCTGCCCCGCGGGGCCTCCGGGGCAGTGATAAATGGTGCGCCCGGTTCCAAAGCTTTATTTACTGACATTTGAACTTGATGAGTCTCACGTGTCATGAAACGCTCTGCTTTTTCTCAGCCTTTCTTAGCTCGCATTAGTAAAGACACGGGCACACCTGGAAGAGAAAAGGCGGAGGCCGGACTTGGTCCCCACACAGTAGCTTTTGGGTCTCGATGCTAAATGATTTACCCGTGTTAGCTTTATTTTTAATATATATATTTTATTGATTTTTTACATAGAGGATGGGAGAGAGATAGAAACATCCATCAGCTGCCTCCTGCACACCCCCAACTGGGGATGTGCCCGCAACCAAGGTACATGCCCTTGACCGGAATCGAACCTGGGACCCTTCAGTCTGCAGGCCGATGCTCTATCCACTGAGCCAAACTGGTTTCGGCCCGTGTTATCTTTTTAAAAATATTTTTATTGATTTCAGAGAGGGAGAGAGAAAGAGAAACATCAGTGATGAGAATCATTGATCGGCTGCCTCCTGCACACCCCACACTCTGGGGATCGAACCTGAGACCGGGCATGTGCCCTGACCAAAGTCGAACCGTGACCTCCTGGTTCGTTTGGTTCATTGGTTGACGCTCAGCCACTGGGCAGCACCAGCCGGGCATACCTGTGTTACTGTTTTAGTCCTCACAGCGTGGTGTGAGCTCAGGACTATCGCCCCATTCACAGGAGGAGCAGGGACAGAGTGACTTGCCCTGGACGCCACTGCGGGTTGAATCTAGGTCCGGGAGCACGGCCCGCAGTCAGGCTAACGTTCTCATTGTGAGGGCGTATGGCAGGCTCTCCTCCCGGAAGGGAGCCCCACAGCTGATGGCGGGCTGGGGATGCGGATGCTGGGGACCAGGTGTTCCCGCCTGAAGCTGCCCTTCCTCCCCAGGAGCTTCTCGGAGCTGTACAGGCTGTCCCTGCAGGAGCCCAGCAGGCGCGGGGCCCCGGAGCCAGTGCAGGAGGAAGCCCCGGAAGTGGGCCTGATGCCCACCACGCAGCAGCTGCTGCACGTGTGCCTGAGTGATGGCGGCGGCGGCCCTCCGGGGCCCGGAGACCTAGCCGAGGAGAGGACAGAGTTCCTGCACAGCCAGAGCTCGCCGTCGCCCTGCAGGTGCGCCCTCTCAGCGCCCCCCCACCTCGCCGCCCCCCCGCCCCCTCAGTGAGGCTGGACAGGTGGCTTCTGCTAGCAAGGGCCGCGGTGCAGCTTCTGCTGAGCTCTCCTTGCTCTCCCAGCTCCCTGTCAGATGAGGCCCCAGTCCTGCCCAACACCACCCCAGACCTCCTGCTGGCCACCACGGCCAAGCCGGCGCCTCCCGGTGCTGGCAGGGAGACACCCCCCGTCCAGGTGAGCAGGAACAAGGCTCTGGAGCCCTTCAGGCAGGGTGGGCACAGGCGATAGTGGGCGTCACTACGTCCACACCCATTCCCGCCCCTCAGGACGGGCCGGCCGGCCCCAGCGGCGAGGAGGACAGAGGTGACCCAGCCCCAGAGATGAGGGCCTCCTTCCTGCCACGAACTTTGTCTCTCCGAAACTCCATCAGCAAAAGTGAGTGTGGAGCCAGGCGGAGCTCAGGACGGGAGGTGGGCAGAGGGCAGGCTGGCCCGGGCTTCCCTGGCTGAGCCGCCTCCTGTGCCCAGTCATGTCCGAGGCGGGCGCGGAGACCCTGGAGGACGAGTGGCAGTCCATCTCGGAAATCGCCTCCACTTGCAACACCATCCTGGAGTCGCTGTCCCGGGAGGGTGAGGCCGCTGGGGGTGCGCGCTGCGGGGAGGGGCCCGGAAGGGGCTCTTACTTCCTTTACCGACCTGCGGTTCCTCTTTCCCCGCAGGACAGCCCATCCCGGAGAGTGGAGAAGCCAGAGGAACCCCAAAACCTGATGCTGAGTAAGGCTCCCCACCCTGACCGCCCCCTGTGCCCACGCAGTGGACTTAAGCCCACCCACACACACATGTCTGAGAAGACGGGGTGCCCTCTCCCGGGGGCTGGGGCCGGCTGCGGCATGACCTCTGCCTCAGTCCCGCTGGGTCTTGACCCCCATGTGCTCAGGCCAGAACCCAGGAGCCTGTCGGAGAAGGTCTCTCACCTGGAGTCGCTGCTCAGGACGCTGCAGGAGGACCTGCAGAAGGTGCGGGGCGGCTGGGCGTGAGGGGGAACGGCAGGGGCCACACAGGAAAGGGACCGCCGCTCTGACTGCCTCCTCGCCCCTCCCCCAGGAGAAGGCGGACCGCGCGGCCCTGGAGGAGGAGGTCCGCAGCCTGCGGAACAACAACCGCCTGCTCCTGGCCTCCAAGCACCTGGGCTCGCCCGCCGCCGACCGGGCCTGAGCCACGGGGACGGCCAACGCCGGCTGCGGGCCTGCTCGGACTGCCCGGTCCTCAGGGCGCGGGGTCACACGGCCCCGGGCCCCCTCAGGAACTCGCCCTGCCCATGGGCGCGTCTTAGCACTGCCCCCACTCCCCAGCCCATTCCCCGTGGCCAAGTTGCCCTCCCCGTTCCTGTTTGTAAATATTCTGTGAGAAAGGGACTTCAGGGATTAAAGGAGCCACTGCAGTTTGCGTCGTTTGCGTTTGATGTTCATGGCAGGGAAGGGGTCTGCCCTCAGAGACCCCCAGCTCCCAGGGCCTGTCAGAGAGGCAGGCCCAGGGGACCGGGCTGGGCTGGCGCTCACTGAGGGGTGTCTGATGCGCAGCCACCTTTGGCTTCTCTTCCACGGACATCCATTTGGTCTGCGGGAGGCACGTGGCCTCACTCACACCTGCTCTGCTTAGTTATCCAAACGAAACCTGATGGGCTGTCAGGGCCAGAGGGTGGATCTGCAGGACAGGGAAGAGATGGAGTTTAGGGGTCAAGGAGCCTGACCACCCCCTTTTCACCTGCAAGCCTCCCCGCCCCCCCCCCCCATACAGGCACCTCCTTTCCTCTAGTCACTGAGCTCCCAAGCCTGGCACTGCCTACTCCGCTCCGGAAGGGCCCTCTGTGTGTGTGTCTGCAGAACACAGATCTGGTCATGTTGATAGATGTTCAATATGAGACCAATGAGGCGAGATTTGGCTGCAGAGAAAGCAAAGCCAGGGAGGAGGCTGTGTCAGCAGCCCTGGCGGGAGGGAGTGGAAGCCTGAACTAGGCGTGATAGGGTGGAGATGGGGAGGAGGCGGCAGACTTGCAGGACGTGGGCTTGGGGAGAAAACGCAGCATCCGCAGGCAGCCCCTGGAGCGGAGGCTGGGGATAGCTGTGCTCATTTGAAACAGGGCTCTTTGGAGAGGACGTGGGTGTGAGCTGTCCAGTGGACTGGCACGCAGGAGAGAGGTCTAGGCTGGAGATAAGGATTTGGGGCTGGTGCGCCCTGAACAGGATGAGGTCACTCAGGAAGTGTGGGAAGGGTTTCCGGGGGTCACGGGAGGACACTGCCGGACGCTGGAGATGCCAAGAGGGGACCGAGGCGTGGCTGCAGTACCCCTCTAAGCCGCAGGTTGGCCAAATTTCGGGCGGCTCCTGCCCCGCCATCCACTTCCTCAGTCTAGGGTTAGCCTCTCACCAGACAAGCCCCTCCTCCAGCTCCCCAGGCGGCCCAGGACCGGGGCTCCATCTGCCCCGCCTCCCCGGGGCTGCCTGGCAGGTTCGCCGGGTCTTGACCCGCCGCTCCGGTGAGGCCCCGCCCCTCGCACGGAAGTGCAGTCGGTGCTGCCCCCAGCGGAGCTCACCCTGGTTCAGGCCCCGCCGCTGACCCCGCCCCCTGACCGAGAGGCTGCAGCGGGGTCCACGCTAGACATTTTCCGGTTTCACCACTTCCCGCCGCCCCTGCGCCCAGTCTGCGGTGTTCCCACGGGCCTCGCCAGCTGCTGTGGCAAGTCCCACTGATAAACCGCTCGCCGCTGCCTTCACCTCCTGCAACAGCGCAACACCCGGAACACAGACGTCATCTGCTACCCGACCGGGATTTTCCCCCAGCGCGTACCTGGCTTCCGGTTAGACTACACGCGCGCATGCGCACTCAGAAAGGCTGGTCTTCGCGGCCGGGCTCAGTGCGCCGGAATCCTGCTTTACTGCGCATGCGTCAAGCCAAACCGGAAATGCCTCTGTTCTAGCCCTTTGGGTCTTGGCCTGGCTTTGTTTAGGCCCCGTGCGGCTGCGGAGTTAGGATTTCTTAGGCCCTTGGTCCTAGCAGAACAGGCTACCAAACCACAGACCTTTACCTGGCACTCACTTCCCCAACAGATACTCTTCCTTGGCCACCCTGAAGATGAAGTCCAACCCTCTGAGTCCAGCATTCTTGATCTTTCACAGCCTGACCCCATTGAACCTTTCCACACCGTTGTCTTACCCTGCTCACCTACAGATGCTGGCTGGTCCCTTTGAAATCCACCTTCCTCTGTAAACACAAGCCGAAGTTCCCCACAGCCAATAGGCCCTACGAGGCCTTCACTAAGCTGAGAACCCCACCATCTTAGCTGCCTTCCATCCACTGGACAGTGACTAGGGGTTTCCAAGGGCATCCTCGGAGGGCTAGCTCCCCAATGATTAAATATCCATCCAAATCTGTATCACCAATGCCCAGTCTGACGTGACCAGCATGAGTGTGATGAAAGAAGGCAAACCTCTGATAGGCTTGGCAACAAATTTATTAGTTCAGAGTGAAAGCAAGAGTCCAACTGCTTTGATTCTTCAGTAAAAACTGAGCCTGTTGACTGGCGAGCTGCCAGCCTGCCCTCCCCCCCACTCTCCAAACAGCTCGCCCTTCTATTAAGGCACTTAAAAAAGGAGAACAGAAAAGTCTCAGACCTAACCTCCCTGGATCATGGAGAGGAGAGGGCCAGAGCTGTCCCGCCAGTCTCCTCAGCCACAGCTGAGCAAAGCAATAGCCGGCAAGAGTCCTCGGCAGGGCAGGAAGTCCAGCCTCTCAAATGCTGGTGGTAGGCACAAGGGAAATGCCAGCACCACAGAAGAGCTGGTAACAGGGGCATCGTTTTGGCTCAAGTGTAAATGAATCCATGATTTGAGGAAGACACTTGATAAGGCTTTGTGGCCTCCAAGGCATAGCTCCAGCCTGTCCCTCTCTCTAGGAGGGTACTAGAAGCTGGAAGGTGGTGATGGGAGCCTCCAGAATTCTCTACAGAGAGGAGCTGAACATCAGGACAAGGGAAGGGTCTGAGTCCTCCCAACTCCATTTCCAGAGAAGTTAATGCTTCTGCTTAAGCACCTCCAAAATGAGAGAGAGATATTGCGATGAAAGAATAAAATGCAACCCCCACCACCACAAAGACATCACCCAAAGAAGTCGGGGGCAGCTGGAGCACCCCTCCCCAGAATCCATAAGTGCTTGCTTTGGGAGGGCTTCCATCTCCGCACCCCGTGCTCCGGGCAAGGCAGGTGTCACCCCCACTTAGGAGCTGATCTGACTCAGCAGGGCTGAGAAGTCCATGTCTGCGATGGAGGAAAAGTCTTCATCCCCTGACAGGAGGCCGTTGGAGAGGCCAGAGGGGCCCAGGGGAGCAGGAGCTGGGTCAGGGGGATTCTGGGACCCTGACACCAGGCGTGTTATAGCCTCAGGGTACTCCATCAGCATGGGCTCCGCTGTGTGGGGGGCCATAGACACACCCTGGCTCAGCATCTGCTGAAACTCAGAGTTGTCGACAGATGCCAGGTCCGTGAACACGGCCGGGTCAGAATTATTGCCCAGCAGGGACCCCAGGTCTTCATCAGCGTCAAACTGCAGATGTAGCAGGGCCTCCGTCAGTGTCCCTTCCCCTGCCGGGGTAGGCTTGGGGGCAGGCGGGGCCACAGCCTGAGCAAGGCTGGAGGCTAGGATTTGAACAGGGCCTGGGGTCTGAACCAGAGCTGGTGCCATGGCTGAGGGAGGGGCAGGTGCCATGGCTGAGGGAGGGGCAGGTGCCATGGCTGAGAGAGGTGCCATGGCTGAGGGCTGGTTTGGGATCTGCTCAGAAAAGACCATGGGGGAAAACTCCTCAAAGTTGATGGTGCTGAGGGAGGATGGCGTGAAGTGATAGGGCTGGGGAGCTGGAAGAGAGACAGAGAGAAACGGTCAGAGGAAGCCTGAGACCCACCGTCCTCTGTATCCCAGCCCATCATCAGGCACAGGACCAACCCCTCCCTGTGAGTCACGGCCAGCATCCTTCACCCAATCTGTCTAGGCTGGGGGTCCAGTTCCGGCCCACCTCTTGGAGCCCTATCCACACCAGCCAGAAAGCACTCCCAGCCATCACAGGAAGGGATGCTGTCAGGAGTCAGCTGGTCACGTGTCATCTTATAGCTGAAAAGCCAAGCCCCAGGAGGCATGGGCCCACGGAGTATCCGAAAGTGTGGCCTGAAGGACACCACTCTTGTCTGAGCCACACACCAGCACATGCATTTTGCTGCTTTGGACGTGATTTTTGTTTCCCTAATTCAACTGAGAGCTGAAGGCAGAGACCGTCCTTTTGAACTCTGGATCCCCGGTATCCAATCTGGAGTTTCTAACGGGCACAGTGGTCCTCAGACCTCTCTGTGCATTGGCTGGCTCCTGACCACACTTCCAAAGTTCCTGATTCCAGATGTGTAACGGCCCGGGACCTGCACCTTTACCTCTCCAGACGGCTCTGGCAGATAATTAGGCTTCAGGCCCTGAGAAACATGAGCCCAACACGCAGCAGCCTCCAGACACCTGCGGATGAGGCTGGCCGCTGTGTCCGCTCCCAGCGCGTGTGAGCCACAGACGGAACAGATTCAAGCCTTTAATTCCAGTGACAATAGGAAATGGTTACCTGGCTTAGGGGCGGAAGTCGAGCTGCGGGAAGGCACGGCAATGCGCCGGGGAGGAGGCCGGGGGTCGGTAGGTCCTGTGAGCAGGTCCGGGTCAGTTCTTGGCCCCCAGGGTCTCCACCCCCCGCCCCCACCCGTGCCTTCTCTAACTCTCCCCACCCCCACCTCACCATTGAAAGGACTCTTCTTCATGATGCTCTTGAAGGTCTCGTATGTCCTTTTGCGTTTCTCCTCGATCCGGTGACGATCATCTGGGAAAGTAATGGGAGAACTGAGTCTCGTTCTTCTCAGCTAGACCCCAAGCTCTCCAAGGCCCTCAGGAGCAAGGTGTTGAGCCAAGCTTCCCTGAAACCCTTTCTCCAAACCTCCCCGGTCAGTGAGAAGAGCTGCATGACACTCAGTGACCCTAAGAATCCCCCAGCTTTCTGAGAAGTCTCTGTCTGAATCTGCCTCCTCTGAAGGGCACAGGAGTGCCTGCAAGTGGAGGGGCCCTGGCCTGGGAGAACGGGGGCCTCATGAGGCCCCAATCTCAGCTCATCCTCTTCCTTGCACTGCTCACTCCTAGCTCATCTCCAGCCTCGATCCAGGCCTGGCGGTGTCTCCTGTGCTCGGGGACCGCTGAAGCATCACAGGCCTGCTCCGCCTTCCACAGAGGCTTCTCCTTTGCGGGCTTGCTAGTTGAGTCTAGAGCTTTCAGAACTGTCTTTCTAGCTATAGCAGCAACTGGGTAACTCCCAAGTACTCAACACCATCAGTCCAGAGCCAGCCTCACATCTCTCCTCCCGTGCTCCCTCCCCACCTGTCTGCCCTGTCACCAAAGCTAGCAATCTCGGAAGGCAGCTATGCTCACCGCTATACCACCAACGCTGCAGAAATTAGAAATCTCGGAATCATCCTCAACATCTTCCTCTCACTCACACCTTTCATTGACTTGACATTTAGTATTTACCAACCACCACCTATGTGCCAGGCTCCACGCTAGCCACTGTGGATACAGCCCCGAGTAACCAGACAAGGTTCCTGCTCCCAAGAGTTGACATCCTGGTGACAGAGGGCAGGGAAACCACCAAACAAAGTGGTAAGAGCACCGAGGAAGACACAGGTGAAGTCCAGTCCCCAGGGTGAGGTCAGGGAGTCTAGCTCAGAGATGGCCAGGAAAGCACTGGGCAAGCCATCATGTGAAGATGTGGGGCCAGGCGCTTCAGAGGCGATAGCGAGAACACAGGCCCGGAGGCGGGACGAGCTCGGTGTGTGAAACTCAGAAAGGGCTGAGGGGCTGCTGGGTAACAGGACGGCAGCGTATGCCAGCGTGCTGCCATTCCCTCTGCAAGGCTCAGGCCGAGTCTTCTCTTCCTGGACTACCGTGACACCGTCCAGCATGGCCTCCAGCCTCCAGCCTCTCCCTCCCAGATCCTCTGCTCACCGTTGCTAGGGTGAGCTTCCGGACCTGTTCACATCACTTCTCTGCTAAAAAACGGGTGCCCACTGCCTTCAGGACAAAACCTAACATTCATGGCTCTCCTGCCCGGGCCTGCTCACTGCCCAGTGCCACCTCCCACCACAAAGCTGCCCCAAACTCTGTGCATGCTCCAACACCCTCCCTCCCCGGCGCTGTCCACCTGCCTGGGGGCGTGCTTCTATCTTTCTCCATTTCAGTGCCACCTCCTCCTGCTGCTGCTGCCTCCAGCACATACCTCCCTCCGTTTCACCAGTCACTGTGTTTGCATGGCTTCCTCATGTGACTGAACCTCTGGGGTCAGGGACCGCGTCTTAGTCACCTCTGTGTTCACAATACCTGGCACAGGGCCTGGCACCAAGTGGCCCTCAATAATTATTTGTGGAGCCGGGACTGGTTTGGCTCAATGGATAGAGCGTCGGCTTGGGGACTGAAGGGTCCCGGGTTCGATTCCGGTCAGGGGCATGTACCTTGGTTGCGGGCATATCCCCAGTAGGGGGTGTGCAAGAGGCAGCTGATCGATGACTCTCTCTCATCGATGTTTCTAACTCTCTATCTCTCTCCCTTCCTCTCTGTATAAAAATCAATAAAATATATTTAAAAAAAAAAAATAAAAATAAATAATTATTTGTGGAATGAATTGCTGGTTTGGGGGCTGCTTTCCAAGCTCCTAGGGCAGAAAACAGGCTCGATGAGGGGCACTGGACAGAGGATCATTCTGGCTGTTCCTACTGTGGTGATATGCACAAAAGCCTTGGCGAAACCATGCCGTGTGACAGTGACAAGAGACACAGGCGTGGTAAAAGGACCTGCGTTCAGTTGCTGACTCTGGTTCACTATCTGTGTGACCTCAGGCAGATTAGATGCTATCTCCTACCTCAAAGAGTTCCTGAGAATAAAATCAGGCGATGCACTGATATGCTTGAAATAGATGCAAGAGTGCAATAAGAGCTCAATAGTCTTGAATATTGTTATTACTAAGCAAGGCCAGAGAGAAAGTGATAACTGAGTCAATCCCACCAGCTCCAGCTTCAGACTCGGCTACACCCAGCCGGGCCTCGCTCCCCTCGGCTGAGCCGCCCTCCGCTGTGTCTGTGTACCTGTGTCCGGCAAGTACTGGAACTCCATGGGCTCGCTGAGCTCCCGGTCCGAGGGCCGCCGCAGCTGCATGGAGACGCGCACGGGGGCCTGCAGGGTGGGGTCCGCGTAGGGAGGCGTCCGGAACACAATGGCCACTTGCCGGTGCACGTCGGCTTGTGAGAAGGAGCCGCGGGCCTCCCAGCCCGGCCCCGTGAAGTACACCTCGATGTCCTCTGCGGGAGAGAGCAGCGGTGTGGGCTGTGCTCGCCCCACCCGCAGCCCACCCGCCCCATCGCTCATAGGCCTCCCCGAGGTGGTGGGGGGGAGCGTTAAAGCCAGTTCCCCCACTCCCACCTCTGCTCCGCCTCGCCCCGCTTCCTGGAACGCACCTTTCTGCACCTTGTCACACAGCAGGAAGATCTCGTCCCCGCCGAGGCAGCTCCCGGAGTTCCGGTTCACTCGGCAGATCTTGAGCTCCGCTGTGTTGGGGGCGCCTGCGGGTGGGAACAAGGAAGAAAGCCCTGAACCACCAGAGGTCTCCAGGACCGGCCTACCGAGGATGCAACATCCTGGTGCACCCAAAGCCAGCATCTGCAGAGCTTGCTGGCCACATCTTTGCAGCCACGGTTCAACCATTCCCACTGGCTCCTCACCCCACCAACTCAGCACCGGTCTCTCCTCTAGCCCTACTGTGTGCCCGCACTCTTCTAGGCATGAATGCGCCGACTCAAACCTAAGCATGTCTGCCCTCAGGGAGTTACAGTCCAGTGGGAACCAATCTGGCCACACCTCCTTTCTCAGTTGGTTACACCCACTTTGGCAATGAACCCTTCCCTCCAGAACCCCCACCCCCGGCCCCATGCATTCTAGTTTCCTGTCCTTAGGGCCTAGAGCTCTTGTATTTTATTTTTTTAGAATACTTCTATTGATTTTTTAAAAAATATATTTTATTGATTTTGTACAGAGAGGAAGGGAGAGAAATAGAGAGTTAGAAACATCGATGAGAGAGTCATCAATCAGCTGCCTCTTGCACACCCCCTACTGGGGATATGCCCGCAACCAAGGTACATGCCCTTGACCGGAATCGAACCCGGGACCCTTCAGTCCCCAAGCCGACGCTCTATCCATTGAGCCAAACCGGTCTCAGCTACTTCTATTGATTTTTAGATAGAGAGGAAGGGAGAAAGAGAAACATCAATGTGAGGACATAACAAGAATAGGCTGCCTCCTGCACACCCCCCACTGGGGATCAAGCCAGCACCCCAGGCATGTGCCCGGACCAGCAATCAAACTGGTAACCTTTTGGTGCATGGGACAATGCACAATCACTGAGCAACACCGGCCAGGGCAAGAGCCCTTTGTTTTCATTCATCCTTTTGGTTATTTAATTAAAGACTGCAATTAATCAATGTCGGCCCAATTGATCTGTGAACTTCCTGTCAGCTTTCATCATTGAATTATTACTTTCTAACATTGTCTTGCTTCTGGGAGCTCATTTCCTGGAGTCATTACTACAGTTCTGGGCACGCATCCTTTCATCTAAGTCCCTGCCGGCCTGGAAGCTCCGTCACAGGGCAGCTGAGTCTTCCCGCCTTGTCTCCCCGGCCAGCAGGACTGCACACAGAGACGACGGAAAGGCCGGATGACCGAACGAAGCCAGAGTGCCCCTCGCAGCCATAACCACCAACTCCTTCTCCTCACAGGCCCACTCCTCTCCCTTCCTGCACTCCCTGGCCACTCACGGTTGTCAAAGATGGGATGAGAGAGGACAGGTGACAGGCGGAGGGGCCTGCCCGATGGGTCCCGCACTGTCACCTGGAAGCAGAGCCGCACAGCATTCAGGTCGTAGTCTCCGCGCTGCTCTTCTATGGGAACTGCCAGGAAAGCGGCTGTCAGGAGGGCGGGGCGGGGGGGCGGGGGGCAGAAACCTGGGGCTAGGAAGGGCTGTTTGAGGGTGTGTGAAACAGGAGGCGTCCTAGAGAAGGAAGAGAAGGTTCTAGACCCATCACTGACCTGCGCGACCCTGGCTATCATGTCCCCTCTCTGGCTCTGGTTCCCCAGTGGTAAATGGGAGTGGCCGAATGGCCAGCCAGAGTCCAGCCGTACTGTGAGTCTTGGCCAATGAGGGAGATGCAGGGACGTGGCCTTGGAAGGGTGACAGAGGGTGGGGGCGCTCCGGGCGGGCCCTCACCTTGGAAGGGGTTGTTGTTGGTCTGGATGCGCTGACTGATGGCCTGCTCCAGGTCCCGCTTCTTCACACACTGGATCCCCAGGTTCTGGAAGCTGAGTCCCCCAGACGTCAGGCGCCCTGTCTCCAGCAGCGCTGGGCCCTCCTGCCTCACCCCGTCTGTCCCTTCCTCCCCTGTCCTCTCACCAGCCCACCTCGCCATGCTCACCCTCCGGCATGGCTTCCCGCTGTGCTGCAGTGAAGCCCACTCCTTCCTGGCTGACAAGACCCTCTGCCTGTGACCTGGCCCTCGCCACAGCCCTGCCAGCTCCCACCCTCAGTCACAGCGGCTTTTCTGTTCTCCAAACACGCAAGCCTCATTCCCGCATCAGGGCCTCTGCCCCTGTTCCTTCTGCTCCGAATGTCCTCTCCGAGCCTCCCTGCTCCAGCTCACCTGCATCTTACCCATCCCTGCCCTCCCAGTTCAAACCAATGAGACCAGCTCCCTCGTCTCCCCCCCCCAGGCTATTCTCCGACTTATTCCTGTTTCATCTTCCTCTTTAGAGGATTACTCTCAAGCAGGGTTTTGCTTATTATTTATATTTTTTATTTACAGCCTGTCTCTGTCAACTGGCATGTAAGCTCCAGGGGAGACTGTTGGTTCTACGGTTTTCTTTCTGGTGAGAAAGACATGTTCTAGCCACACGGTTAGGGTCAGAGGTAATTAGGCACCCAGCCCCATCTGATATGGCTTCCCACTTGCGCTGCAATGACGTAGATCTGCTTCAGAGATCAGACACATACACATCCTTTCAGGACCAAGGACTCTGCCTGCAGAGCTGGGGACGGAGCAGCAGGGAGGATTCTGCCCCGGGTCCGGGAAGGACTCGGTAACAGTGACCCCGGCCCTCGCCTTGTCCTCCCACCTCACCCCGAAGCGCGGGCCTGCGGGAGCTCACCTGTGGATGCAGCGGTCCGGGCAGAGCTCAGCCTCATAGAAGCCATCCCGGCAGTCTTTCCCTACCAGCTCGTGGGGGTGCGGCCGGTGCGGGGGGTCCTTGGTGACCAGGGAGATGCGAACCGTCCCTGGCCCCGTGTAGCCATTGATCTGCCCGAAGCACAGAGCGCGCTGAGGCTCAGGAGTTCCAGACCCGGATTTCCCCCCACCCCCCGGCCCGGCCCTGCAGGCCCCGCTGACCTTAATGGTGGGGTGGGTCTTGGTGGTGTCCGTGCTCCTCTCGCCGGGGATGCTGCCCGCCGAGCGGCCCTCGCACTTGTAGCGGAAGCGCATGCCCCGCTGCTTGGGCTGCTCGATGATCTCCACGAAGGGGCCGGGCGCCTGGGCGGGCTCTGCGGACACACAGCCCGTCAGGCGGCGCCCGCCTCCCGCGCCGCAGCCCCCAGGGAGGAAGGAGGTCCACTTACCGGAGGGGAAGATGAGGGGGAACAGGTCTGAAAGCGGAGGGAGAAAAGGGTCAGCACAGGCCCCTTCCCAGCTCCACTGGGGAGGGCCTCCCGGGGAAACTGAGTCAGGGCCTGCCCCCCTGGAACCTGAGCGAAACTCAGGGGCGGGAGAGGAGCCAGGAACCCGGGGATGGCGTTCCCCCTTCACTCGGGGAAACTGAGTCAGGGCCCTTTCTGCTTCCCTAAGGGAAACGACGGGGCGGCCCCTCCCCCCGGGATCCTGAGAGGAAACCGAGTCAGGCACACTCTCCCCCAACAGGGGCGCGGACTCAGAACTGCCCCGGAGTCCGGGGGGTAACTGAGTCAAAGCCCCCGCTCCCGCCCCCTACTGAGCCCAGGTCCCCGCCACCCGGGAGGGAGGGCCCGTGAGCCGCCCCGCGCTGCCCCGCCCCGCGCGCGGCCCCCGCGGCCCCTCCGCGCAGGACGGGGCGGAGGGCGGCGCGGAGGTCCCGCCGCGGCCCCGCGCCCGCGCGCCCACCCCGGCCCGGCGCCTCACCGTCCATGGCCGGGGTCCCGGGGCCCGGGGGCGGGGCCGGGGTCGCAGCTGGGCGCGGGCGCTACTGCGGGGCCATTCGCCAGAGGCGGAAATGCGCCGCCGCCGCCGCCGCCGCGGTCACTGCCGGGAAGGCGCGCCTGCGCGCTGGCCCCGCCGCCGCCGCCGCCCCTGCTGCCCGCGGGGCCTCGGGCTCCGGTCGCTGCGGCCGCCGGGCTGGCGGGGCCGGGGCCGGGGCTCTGTCCTGCGCGCTGCGGGCGGCCGGTCGGTCGCTGTCGGCGGCGCCGCGCGGAGGGCGGGCCGGGCGGCTCAGCTTAGGGGATTTCGGGGCCCCTCCCGCGCGGAGGAGCGGTGATGTCACCGCCTGGAGCGCAGCCAGGCGCGGCCGCCCGCCCCGCAGGAGGCCCGGCCGCTCCCGCGCCGCGCGGGCCGCGTTCCCGACGGCGGGGAGGGTGCGCCCGCCGCGGAGCCTCACCTCCCGCCGCCGCGTTCCCGCCGGGGCGGGGGGCGCGGGGAGCTGCCGTGCGGAGGCCGGCGCGGTGCGGGGCCGTCACACCGCAGCCCGGGCCCGGGGGGCAGGGGCGCCGGGCGGTGTGGCCCCGGGCCTCGTCCCTGCGGCCTGGCTGCACCTCAGGAGGCCCGGACCCCCGGGCCGGTGGTGTCCGGGGACCCCCCACCCCCGCGGGCCTCGGCCTCGGCCGGAGGCAGGATGCTCGGCCCGGAGGCAGGCGGCGGAGTCTTCCCCAGATGGAAAACGACTTTATTTTCTACGAGTTCGTTCTAAATTAGGGAATCATGTGGGAATTGGAAAAGACTGGAAATTCTGAGCCGCTGTCTCAGGCCCTGAGAAAACAGGAAGAGAAAAGTGAAAACAGTTACCGCCCTCCCACTCTTTTCGTTTCTCACGTGGCTGGCCCGGGTTAGTCAAGCCATTTATTTTTCTGAGGCGCAGAAGAGGTTCCTTAGAACCTTTGCTTAGTAACAGGCAATCACCACTGACCCTTGCGTAATCCTTTAGAAGTGAAATTCTGATACCTGCTGCCACAGGACAAACCTTGCGTACATTCTAAGGGCAGTAATCCAGGTGCGAGTGGCCATTGTGTGAGGTAGAGTTAAGTTCACAGAGGCAGAAAGTAGGATAATGGCTACCCATGGCTAGGACAGCAAGGATGGGGAGTCAATGTGTAGTGGATACCAAGTTTATGTTGGTGGATAATGAAAAGATTCTGGAGATAATGAAGATAGTTGCTCAACCATGTGAATGTACTTAATGCCACTGAACTTACACTTAAAGTGGTTAAAATGGTAAATTTTATGTACTCTTTAGCAAAGGATATAAATTATCAATACTAATCAGTTATTCATTTGATCTACCTCACACTATACACAAAACACTCAGCATAACAATACCAACTCTGTCACCAATAATGTGATTACTGAAACAGTATGTATTTTTTCAGTTCTTGTTCCTAGACTATTTGTAATTTTGGGTACATATCCATTGTCAAGTTAAAATAGCTCCTTTCTACTCTAGCTGGTTTGCCTGTTGGTCTGCGGGCTGAGGAGTCCAGGTTCAATTCTGGCCAAGGGCACATGCTTGGGTTGTGGGCTCCATCCCCAATAGGGTGCGTGCAGAAGGCAGTGAATGATTCATCATTGATGTTTCTCTCTCTCCTCCTCTCCCTCTCTAAAATCAATAAAATTTATATATTTTTATTTTTTTAATTATTTTTTAATATATTTTATTGATTTTGTACAGAGAGGAAGAGAGATAGAGAGTTAGAAACATCGATGAGAGAGAGTGTCATCGATCAGCTGCCTCTTGCACACCCCCCACTGGGGATATGTCCGCAACCAAGGCACATGCCCTTGACCGGAATCGAACCCGGGACCCTTCAGTCCCCAAGCCGACGCTCTATCCATTGAGCCAAACTGGTCTCGGCAAAATTTATATATTTTTAAAAAGGAAGCTCCTCAGCAGCTGCCAGGCTGGGAGCGGCCAGGCCCGGAGCGGCCAGGCCCAGAGCAGCCGGGTCGGGTGCAGCCAGGCCCAGAGCAGCAGCTGCCAGGCTGGGAGCGGCCAGGCCCGGAGCAGCAGCTACCAGGCTGGGAGTGGCCAGGCCCGGAGCAGCCACGTCTGGTGCGGCCAGGCCCAGAGCAGCGGCTGCCAGGCTGGGAGCGGCCAGGCCCTGAGTGGCCGGGCCCAGAGCTGCCGGCCCCAGAGTGGCCCAAAGCAGCCGGGTCGGGTGCAGCCAGGCCCAGAGCAGCAGCAGCCAAGTCCAGAGCAACTAGGTCAAGAGCAGCAGTGGCCAGACCCGGAGCAGCTGGTTGTGGTACGAACGAGAGCAACAGAGGCCAGGCCCGGTGCAGCCAGGCCCGAAACAGCTCGCTCCTCGCCTGCCCCCGCCCCAAGGCTGCCTCTCAGACATGGCTGGAAACTTTTGCGGGAACTTGAGGGTCTGCTGAATCAAGTGATGAAGGCTTAGATCTGGATGTGTTGAGTTAGTATAGCACTGGGGTGTTGATCTGTGAGTGCCTTGGGTGGGGCCTGGATGAGGTTGGTTGACCTATTTGGAAATGTCTTTTGTCTGAAGTGTATCATTGGGCATGTGGAGATATTATTGATATGAGAAAATGCTAAGTAACTGATTTACTATCTGAAAAGGGATTTACTATCGAGGAAAGGGAGGGAGGAAGAGACTGAACATAAACTGTGCACCTATGGATGAGGACAATGGGGGATGGGGAGGGGGTGGAGGGTGGGGAGGGAACCTGGTGGAGGGGGGAAGAAATGTAATAATATGAACAATAAAGATTGATTTAAAAAAAATAATAAATAAATAAATAAAAAGGAAGCTCTTGCCGAAACCGGTTTGGCTCAGTGGATAGAGCATCAGCCTGCGGACTGAAAGGTCCCAGGTTCAATTCAGGTCAAGGCATGTACCTTTGTTGCAGGCACATCCCCAGTATGGGGTGTGCAAAAGGCAGCTGATCAATGATTCTCTCTCATTGATGTTTCTCTCTATCCCTCTCACTTCCTCTCTGTAAAAAAAAATCAATAAAGCCGAGACCGGTTTGGCTCAATGGATAGAGCGTCGGCTTGGGGACTGAAGGGACCCGGGTTCGATTCCGGTCAAGGGCATGTCCCTTGGTTGCGGGCATGTCCCCAGTAGGGGGTGTGCAGGAGGCAGCTGATCGATGACTCTCTCTCATCGATGTTTCTAACTCTCTATCTCTCTCACTTCCTCTCTGTACAAAATCAATAAAATATATTTTAAAAAATCAATAAAAAAATATATATTTTTAAAAAAATATATTTTATTGATTTTACACAGAGAGGAATTGAGAGGGACAGAGAGTTAGAAACGTCGATGAGAGAGAAACACCGACCAGCTGCCTCTTGCCCACCCACCACTGGGGATGTGCCCGCAACCAAGGTACATGCCCTTGACCGGAATCGAACCCGGGACCTTTCAGTCCGCAGGCTGATGCTCTATCCCGGCTAAAATATATTTTTTTAAATAATAAAAATAAAAAGGAAGCTCCTTTCTACTCTTCGTTTACTAAGAATGGTTATGAGAAATCGAAGTTGGTTTTTATCAAATGCTCTTCCTGCATCTATAGAGGTCATGAGATTTTTCTCCTTTATCTGTTAATGTAGAGTATGACATAGGTTTCCTAATAGCAAACCATCTTGTATTTTGGGATAAACTTAACTTGCTCATGGTGATGTCATACTGTGGAATTTGATTCACTGATATGAGAGGATTTTGCAACTCTCTTTGTAAATGAACTGACTGTAGTTTCCCTTCATTTGTCATGACCTTGTCTAATTTTAGTATCAAAGTTGTATCAGCCTCATAGAGTGATTTGAAAAAAAATACCACCTTTTCTATTCTCTGGAAAAGTCCATGTAAGTTTTGAATACTTTGTTCCTTAAAAGATTTTGTTGTTTTAAATCCTCACCGAGGATAGGGTATTTTCCCATTGATTTTTAGAGAGTGAGAGAATGGAAGGGAGGGGGAGAGAAACATCGATGTGAGAGAGATGTATATTGATTGGTTGCCTCTCACACGCACCCTGACCACCAGGACCAGGGATCGAGCCTACATCTGAGATACTTGCCCTTGACTGGAATCCAACCCAGGATCCTTCAGTCCGAGGGCCGACGCTCTACCCACTGAACCTAACTGGCTAGAGCTGTTCCTTAAAGGATTTATAAAACTCACCAATAAAATTGCCTATAGCTGCCGAAACCGGTTTAGCTCAGTGGATAGAGCATCGGCCTGCGGACTGAAGGGTCCCGGGTTCGATTCCGGACAGGGGCATGTACCTTGGTTGCGGGCATATCCCCAGTAGGGGGTGTGCAAGAGGCAGCTGATCGATGACTCTCTCTCATCGATGTTTCTAACTCTCTCTCTCCCTTCCTCTCTGTAAAAAAATCAATAAAATATATATTTTTTTAAAAATTGCCTGTAGCTGTTGTTTTCCTCGGCAGAAAGATTTTAACTTTTTCATTATGAACATTTTCAAACACATGAGGTTTCATTATGATATTTGGGGGATGGGGGGGTGGAGAGTGGAAGAGAGAGGGAAAGACAGAAACACCAATGTGAGAGAGACACATCAATTGGCTGCCTCCTGCAGGAGCCCCGACCAGGGCCCCCGCCCGGGAGAGACTGCAACCAAGGTACATGCCCTTGACCGGATCAAACCCTGGACCTTTGGTCCACAGGTTGACTTTCTATCCACTGAGCCAAACTGGCTAGGGCCAAACACAGTATTAAAGAGAATGGTATAATTAGCCTCACATACCCATCCTTCAGCTGACATCAATGACCAGTGGTAATGCTTGTTTCATCTCTCTCCTCCACTTCACATGTGAGCGGTCCTTGTTCACGGGCCCTGGGCAGCAGCCCCGCCGGCCGGGCTCCAGCCCTGTAATGGCAGCTAATGCTTGGGCATTGGCAGAGTGCCAGGTGCTGAGCTAAATGCTGTACATGGGTGACCATTTGAATCTACAAAAGCTTACAACCCACTTTTGGGATAGGTGTTGTCCCATTGGTATCTACTCATGGGAACAGGTTCAGAGACATTGAGTAACATGCCCAGGGCCACACAGCTTAATGGAGGAGTCAGGATTTGGACCGGTTATGCCTGACTTGAGAGGGGACATTTTGTGCAGTTACCTATCGCATTGTGACCATGAGCCAAGTCCTAGAGTCAGAGTCAGCTTCCTCGGTGCCCCTCCAGACCCATCTCTGCCCACAGGATGCTCACAGACGCTCTGGTGTTTCAAAGTCCTTTCTGATGGAGGGTCCAAATCTGTCTCCCTCTGACCTCCCTGTCAGGGTCAGCCTTCTGCCGTAGGGCCCTCGGACCCAGCTCCTGACTCATTCATTCACCAGGTATTGGCTGTGGCCTCCGATGTGCCTGGGACAGAGCGTACACAAGACAAAGTCGTAGCCCTGGTGGGGTTGATGTTTATTTTATTTTTAAAATATATTTTAATTTCAGAGGGGAAGGGAAAGGGAGAGAGATAGAAACATTAACGATGAGAGAGAATCATGGATCGGATGCTTCTTGCACGCCCCCTATTGGGGATCAAGCCCCAGAGCACGTGCCTTGACCAGAATTGAATATGGGACCCTTCAATCTGCAGGCCGATGCTCTATCCACTGAGCCAATCTGGCTAGGACTGGAATCGATGTTTTAAAAGGAGACAGACATAAGCTCCATGTTGACAGTGACACATACACACACACACACACACCCTGTCCCCTTCTAGCCTCTCTGGTTCATTCCAGATTTCCAGATTCCACACCCTTTGGGGAAGTCCCACATGAGGCAGTCACACAAAGCACAGGACCTTGGGGCTGCCTGTGATGACCCCACAAGGCATACCCTGGCTTGTTCCTGGGGCTCGGAGTGGCCACAGGTCTGGGTAACCCCAGAACTTCCCTCTGTCCAAATCCTGGCAAAAACAGAAAAAGAAAATCCTGTTTCCAGCTGCCATACACCACACAAGCAGGCAGTAAGACACGTCCATTCTACTGGCCTCCTACCTTCTCCCAAGGCCAGACACCCCTATCCCCCCTCTCCATTCCCCTCCCACCAACTAAGTCCTGCCTCTGCTTCCGCTCTCTCCTAGCCAGGGCCTCTGGGCACGTCTGACTCAAGTCCATTCGGCCTTTCTCCAGCCCAAAGCTTGCCGGCACAGTCTCACTGTGCCCCAGACACACAGATCTCAGTCCCTCCTGTTTTCAGTCCAGCATGGCCCAAGCCCAGGAGTCAGCGCTGTTTCCTTAGCCTCCCGCCCTTCCTCTGCACCTCCTCAGCCTGACACATCTCTGGCACTGGAGAACATTTTGAGATAGTATCACAGGACACACACACACACACACACTTCCTTGTACCCTGAGACACTCCCTCTTTAGTCACTGACTCAGGACCCAGTAGAACAAAAGAAGTCACTGATTTCAGGCTCATAAACAACAGATTTGGAAGAATGAATGCTCGGATACTGAACTGATCAACTTACCACCCTCCACCAAGGGGAATGATGCAAAGATGAAGCGAGGGAAGACAGGAACAGCAGAAGTGTCAGAAAGGAGTGGAGAGGTCAGGGTGTTCCCAGGAAGAGCCTGTTGGCCTAACCGCAGCTGCGGTGTAGAAAGGAGAGAACCAGAGAGAGGCTTGTGAGCGCCCTGATCCTGTGCCGTGTTTCTGGCTGGAACCAGGCCAAGGGCACATCCAAATGTCAAGAGGGAGCCTGGGAGTCGGAGTGAGCAGCCTCACAGAGCCCCCGGGCCTTGGGAGGGGTCAGGGCACAGAAGGAGGCTCCCATAGCCACCAAGAGTTAAGTGATTTAGCATCAGGAGCTGGTAGAAGGGAAAAAAACACACCACACTAATTTGAAAAGATATATGCATTCCCATGTTTACTGGAGCATTACTTATAATAGCCAACATATGGAAGTAAAAACTAGGTGTCTAGCGATAGATGAATGGGTAAAGAAGATATGGTGTGTCTTCATAATGGACTATTATGTAGCGATAAAAAGGAATGAAAGCTTGTCATTTGCAACCACATGGATATTATGCTAAGTGAGATAAGTCAAAGACAAGTACCATATGATTTCACTTTAGAAGTGGAATCTAAAAAAAACAGAACAGCTGTAGCTGGTTTGGCTCAGTGGATAGAGTGTTGCATGCAGACTGAAAGGTCCCAGGTTCAATTCGGGTCAAGGGCACATGCCGGGGTTGCAAGCTCCATTCCCAGTAGGGGCGTGCAGGAGGCAGCCAATCTCATCATTGACGTTTCTCTCTCTTTCACCCTCTCCTTTCCTCTCTGAAATCAATAAAAATATTTTAAAAATAAATATCTGGGGGCTGAGGGCATGTGTGTGGAGGGCAATAGTAAGATATGTACACATATAAAAAAATAAAAAATAAAAAAAGATATGTACACATATAATACCTTAATAAAAAATGAAAATAAATAAATGAAAAAACAAATGAATAAACAAAACAGTAAGACCCATAGATATAGAGAACAAGCTGATGGTTGCCAAAGGGGGGCGGTTAGGGGAGTTGGGGGAGGGGCAGAAAGCAAAAAGTGCAAAGGCCTTGAAGTGGCATTTTTATTTATTTTTTTATTTTTAGGGAGTGAAAATATAAACTTGGGAGTATTTCATTTTTTATTTTTAAAATTTCTTTATTGATTAAGGTGTTACATATGTGTCCTTATCCCCCCATTACCTCCCCATCCCCCGCACTCATGTCCTCACCCCCCTGTTGTCCGTGTCCACTGGTTAGGCCCATATGCATGCATACAAGTCCTTTGGTTGATCTCTCCCCTCCCCCCCTCCCTCCCCAACCTTCCCTTGAGATTTGATGGTCTGATCGATGTTTCTCTATGAAGTGGCATTTTTAAAAAAGAGCTGGCAGGCCTGGAGTGGCTCTGCCTTCAGGATGAGGAGGCACAAGATGCAACTGAAGGGACCAGGCGGACTTCCCCTGGGTGCCACGAGGGACCAGAGGAGAGACCAGACACCCCTCCCCCAGCAGTAACGTCTAGCCTTTGTGGAGGGGTCCCAACAGGACCCTTCAGGTGAGTGAATCTCATTTAAATCTCAGCCAAAACCGGTTTGGCTCAGTGGATAGAGCGTCGGCGTGCAGACTGAAAGGTCCCGGGTTCGATTCTGGTCAGGGGCATGTATATTGGATGCAGGCACATCCCCAGTGGGGGGTGTGCAAGAGGCAGCTGGTCGATGTTTCTCTCTCATCAACATTTCTAATTCTCTATCCCTCTCAATTTCACTCTGTGTAAAATCAATAAAATATATTTAAGAAAAATAAATCTCAGAACAACCTGGTGAGGCACTATTCTTCCATTTTGCAGGTGAGTGAATTGAGAAGTGAAGACACTCACTCAAGGAATCAGCACAGAAGTGGCAGGGCAGGTGTTTCCCTCGCTTTAAAAAACCCGCGTCACTAAGGTTCATTTGCATACAATAGGTGCATGTGTTTTGAGTGTGCAGTTCAATAGGTTTAGCAATGTTTACATCCACGTATCTATCACCACAATCAAGATATTGAACATTTCCACCACCCAAAACCCTCCGTGCCTCTTCCCAGCCAATCCCCACGCCTGTCCCATGCCCCAAGCAATCCGTGATCCGTTTTCTGATTCTATTAATTCAATTCGTCTTACCTAGAATGTCATAAAAATGGAATCATACCATATGTACTCTTTTGTGTCTGGCTTCCTATGTCATCTATTGTGAAGTTTCCAAAGTGTTTGCTGTTTTGCTGTTATTGAGATTTTAGAGTACCAGTCTCAAATTTGAAACATGTGTACTGCAAATAGTTTCTTCAGTGTGTGGTTCACCTTTTCATTTAGCTTATGATGACTTTCTAAGAATAGATTTGTATTTATTTCACACTTTTAAAAACATGTCTATTGATTTCAAAGAGGAAGGAAGGAGAGAGAGAGAGAAACATCAATGATGAGAATCATTGATTAGCTGTCTCCTGTACGCCCCACACTGGGGATTGAGCCTGCAACTGGGCATATGCCCTTGACCAGAATTGAACCCTAGACTCTTCAGTCCTGTTCCAACTCACCCTCAGGTGGGAACGTCTACACAGGCGACTGGGGTTCCTCAGCCAGAAACTGGACTTATACGGGTTGCCCACAGTTCTTACTAAATTTGACCGAGCATAAACTAAAAACAAGAGACAAACATTGAAGATGAACGAATCACACGGTTTATTTACCAGAGTCCTGGTGGTTTCCAGAAGCCTAGGCAGGGTCCCTGGAGATCCGCGCCGACAGACACTGGACAGGAACGATGCCGGCAGTGCTTCGGCCACATGGAGGCCTCAGAGGTTTGGCTCCCGGGCAGTGACAGCGTGTCGGGCAGAGCTTCACGCGGTATTTCGAACAGGAACAGGAAGGAGCGAGAGTCACCGTCAGTGGAGGAGCATCAGGGGCCTCTAGGTCCCTTCTTTTATGGCCATTCTGGGTGTTCCCTTGTTCCTTCTGGGTGTAACCAATGGGTCTTCAGTGTGTGTTATCGGGGGTCTCACAGGCAGCCTGACCTGGCACATTGCTACTTGTTTACAACTTTAGAGATTAACACATGTTAGGGCCTTCACACTTGGGGTAATCTTGTCTACAACTTTAAAGATTAGCACCTGTTAGGGCATTCACACACACTCAGGGTTACAACCTCAAAATATGCACTCTAAGTTTCAAAATGGGGTTAGTTATGCTAGGTTTAAATCACACAAGGTAAACACTTCCACTTAAGTTTAAATCACACATTTATAACTATAACAAGCCCGCAGGCTGACATTCTATCCACTGAGCAAAACAGCTAGGGCTATTTCACACTTTTTTTCCTTTTATGGCTCATGCTTATGTCTTATCAAAAAAAAAATCTCTGCTTACCCTTAGGTCACAAATGTTTTTCTCCTGCATTTTCTTCATTAAGTTTTATTGTTATAGTTTAATGGTTTTTGTTTTACAGTTAGGTTTAGAATCAATATTTAATGACATATAGGCTACGAAGAATCAAAGCTCATTTTTCCCCATATGGATGTCTGGCTATCCCAGCTTTATTTGTTAAAAAGCCTACTTTTTCTTCACTTGAATTCTCTTCACTTTGACACGAAACAATCCACTATATATGTGTGGATCTATTTCTGGATTTTATTCTGTTCCATAGATCTGTTTTGATATGTTTCTATTATGCTAGTATTACACTGCGTGGCCTCTGATCTCATTCTTTTTCAAAACTGTATTGGCTATTCTGGGTCCTTTGAATTTCTCTCTATATTTTAGGATCAGCTTGTCAATTTCTATCAATAAAATCTACTGAGATTTTTAAAAAATATATGTTCTATTGATTTATTTTTACAGAGAGGGAGAGAGAGGGATAGAGAGTTAGAAACATCAATGAGAGAGAATCATCAATCAGCTGCCTCTTGCACACCCCCTACTGGGGATGTGCCCGCAACCAAGGTACATGCCTTTGATTGGAATCGAACCTGGGACCTTTCAATTCACAGGCCGACGCTCTATCCACTGAGCCAAACCGGTTTCAGCAAAAATGAATGTGTTTTTGACACTCTATTTGGTGGATGAACCTTGAAGACGTTGTGAAAATAAAGGGAAACATCACTAAAAAAGGGGTCAGAAGGCCAGTAGGGGGAGCTCTCACTCAGTACCACTGACGCTAAGGACAATAATGGTCAATTACAGACCCCAACAGAAAAGATGTACATTGCAGCTCCTACAGGAACTGCACCCAGCAATTCAGGGAATGAGAACTTTCGGTTCCCTGAACGCTTCTTGCCTTTCTCCAATGGACTTCTGTTAAAACAACTCCTCCCAACTTCCTCTTTTTCTCTCCATAAAACAATGTTCCTCTCTTTTGTTTGTCAATTTGCCTATTTGCTTGTGGCTTTTGCTATAGCTTGCTTGTCCTGAATTACTATTCTTGGCACTTCCCTAGTAAACCCATTTGTGCTGGTAAAAATCCTAATGGCCCTTGGCAGAAAAGAGGTTCCCTACCCCTCCTCTAAGTCTTTTCTCAGCTGATACACTTCCAGCCAGGCCTGCCCTGACCCTATTTAAAATGGCAGCCTACCTGCCCATCTCCTTCCCCTTGCGCATTCTTTTTGGTTTCCCCACTTACCTCTCTTTAATACTGAATAATTTACTTTATTTTATAGTTACTGTTTGTTACATACATCTTTTTCCTCCCAACCTCAAGAATGTAAGCTCCATGAAGGCGAGGTTCTTTATTACTGATGTATCCCACACTCCAGGAATAGTGCCTGGCACATGGAAGGAGACTGTTAAACATTTGTGGAATGTCTGAATGAATAATGTTGTGTTGTTCTTACAACCCATAAACTTCACGTACAAGACAACCTGGAACTATCCTCAGTCCCCATAAGTAGTCCCTTCACAGCCCCACCCGGACTCCCAAACCTGCCCCTCCTCCCGCCACCGCGGAGCATGCGCAGTTCACGCCCATCGACGCCTCCCACAGCCCCTGGGACTGAGGCCCGTCACCCCCAAAGCACAGTCACCCGCGCTGCGCCCACGTGACTGGCGTCGCACCCTGAGCGTCACGTGACGGACTCAGCTTTCCTCCAATCGTTGTGTACGTTGTGGAGATTCCACCCAGGACCCGGGCCGCGATGTAAAAACGCCCCACTGTCCGGCCGGCCAGGCGGGCCGTCCTCCCGCCCCCAGCGGGGCAGCGGGGCCTCTCTCGGGTCCTCGTCCGGAGCGGCACGGGGAAGCCCGGGCCTGTAACGCGCTCAGACCCGGAAGTGACGTCTCCCAGAGGGGCCGGAAGTGGCAGTGGAGGGAGGGAAGATGGCGGAGGTGGTGAGTCCGGTGCCCGGGGCGGGGCGGAGGGAGCCAGGGGAGGTGGGTAGAGCCCGAGGACCCCCAGTAGCCGACCCTGGCGCCGCGCTGTCTCCCCAGGGGGAGATCATCGAAGGCTGCCGCCTGCCGGTGCTGCGGCGGAACCAGGACAACGAGGATGAGTGGCGTGAGTGACGTCGGGGGGCGGGGCTAAGCGACCCGAGGGCGAGGGGCGGGAGGGAGTCAACCGAACCCTCGGGAGGAGGAGGGGCCGGGAGGATTCTGGGCGGGCGGGGCCGGTCCCCCGGAGGGCGTGGCCTGTGCGGCTCCGCGCTGGGCAGGGCGGGGCTTGCGGAGGGGGTGGCCCTGGGTGGGTGACCGGGGGCTCGGGCGGGAGCTCCCTGCTGCCGGGGCGTAGAGATCGGCTCGGGAGTGAGGTTCGGGGGAGAAGGGTGGAGCCTCATGGCCTGACCCTGCTGTGGCCCCTGTGCTGTTCCGCAGCCCTGGCCGAGATCCTGAGCGTGAAGGACATCAGTGGCAGGAAGCTTTTCTACGTTCATTACATTGACTGTGAGTGGCGGGCTGGGGGAAGGAGGGGCCGCGGGGCAGAGTGGGGGGGATGGTCTCTGGCACTCCTTCCTGAGCCGTCCCCACCGCTGCAGTCAACAAACGCCTGGATGAATGGGTGACCCACGAGCGGCTGGACCTGAAGAAGATTCAGTTCCCTAAGAAAGAGGCCAAGACCCCCACCAAGAACGGGCTCCCTGGGTCCCGCCCTGGCTCTCCCGAGAGAGAGGTGGTGAGTAGGTCCCCTGCTTCACCTCCTCTCCTGCCGCCGCCTCCTCTCCTCTCTTGGCTTCAGTGGTTCCTGGATGGGCTGGAGGCAGCACCCTCCCATCCTGGTTTCTGCTTGCAAAGGATGGGGACCAAATCGCAGATGTAGCTTCCAGTCCAAAGGCCATTCCTGTGTCCTTGAGAGGGTGGGGTTTGATGATTCCACGCCGAGGGGCCCCCCACTGCCCTGCCCCATCCCACCACCATCCGCACCCCAGAGGAAGACCCTGGACCTATCTCTACAGCCGGCCTCCGCACAGGCCAGCGGGAAGACCTTGCCAATCCCGGTCCAGATCACGCTCCGCTTCAACCTGCCTAAGGAGCGGGAGGCCATTCCCGGCGGTGAGCCCGACCAGCCGCTCTCCTCCAGCTCCTGTCTGCAGCCCAACCACCGCTCCACGGTACCCTCAGCAATTCCAGGGACCTTGCTTTCCTCTCAGGTCCCGCCTTCTCTACCCTCTGACCCACCTTTCTTGGTTTCTCTCTGCAGAAACGAAAGGTGGAGGTGGTTTCACCAGCAACTCCGGTGCCCAGTGAGACAGCCCCCGCCTCAGTTTTCCCCCAGGTGAGCCCTCCAGACCACTTTTTCTTCCCTTCCTTCCTTCTGCCTTCTGGCAGCCCCTTTCAAACGCATCTCACAGCCACTGCTGTTCCTGTCATCTCACCTACAGAATGGCTCAGCCCGCAGGGCGGTGGCAGCTCAGCCAGGACGGAAGCGAAAATCCAACTGCTTGGGCACTGATGAGGTAGGTCTCGGGAAGAGGGAGGCTGAGTGAAAGGGAAGGCACACAGCAGGTGGAGTTAGTGGCCAGGTTAAAAATAAACCAGTGGTCTTGGTTTCTTTATCTGGAGAGTGGGGATTATGTAGTATAGTGGTCGGCAAACTCGTTAGTCAACAGAGCCAAATATCAACAGCACAACGATTGAAATCTCTTTTTTGAGAGCCGAAAACCGACTTCTGCGCAGGGGCCATGAAATTTCAATTGCACTGTATGTGTGCGCCCGCACGTATTTTGTGGAAGAGCCACACTCCAGGGGCCAAAGAGCCCCATGTGGCTCTTGAGCCACAGTTTGTCCACCACTGATGTAGTACCTCCCCCACAGGGCTGCTGTTAGGCTTGAACAAGGGAACCTGGGGGCGGGGGGATGGGGGGGCAGGGCTGTGAGCTGTGGTCTCCTGTAACCCAGTGTCTTCCCTGCCCCGGGCAGGACTCCCAGGACAGCTCAGATGGAATACCGTCGGCTCCGCGCATGACGGGGAGCCTGGTGTCCGACCGGAGCCACGACGACATCGTCACCCGGATGAAGAACATCGAGTGCATCGAGCTGGGCCGCCACCGCCTCAAGCCGTGGTACTTCTCCCCGTACCCACAGGAGCTCACCACGCTGCCAGTGCTCTATCTCTGCGAGTTCTGCCTCAAGTATGGCCGCAGCCTCAAGTGTCTGCAGCGTCACTTGGTATGAAGGGGCAGGTACCGCCCCACACCACCCCCGTCCTTCGCCACCCTGACCCGCCTCTCTCCCTCAGACCAAGTGTGACCTGCGCCATCCCCCAGGCAACGAGATTTACCGCAAAGGCACCATCTCCTTCTTTGAGATCGACGGACGCAAGAATAAGGTCAGTGACCGAGGCTCGGTGCCGAGTCCCGGGAACTTGGAGTCTGGGGAAGCCAGATGCTTAGGAAAACACTGACCAGTCCGGCCAACAAGTTGGCTCACGCCAGTTTTATTGAGTTCCCATCCTGCCTCTCCCTGAAAGGCAGGTGCTGGGAGATAAAAACATGACCAGGAATTAGACAGAAATCTCTGCTGAGAGCTCAGTCCATGGAGAAAACAGATGCACCGATTGCCACTTTTTTTTTTTAATGCTCATCCGAGTACATATTTTTTCCATTGATTTTTAGAGAGAGTAGAAGAGAGGGAAAGACAGAGAAATATCGATGTGAGAGAAACACATTTGATTGGTTGTCTCCTGCACGCATGCTGACCGGGGCCCGGGTCAGGGAGGAGCCTGCAACTGAGGTACGGGCCCTTGACCAGAATGGAACCCAGAACCCTTCGGATAGGCCGACGCTCTGTCCACTGAGCCAAACCGGCCAGAGCCCAATGGCCACTTTAGATCTCCCCGGGTGTTAGGTATCCTGAAGCAGAGGGTGCATTATTAGGACCCAGAGGAGGCAGTACCAAAGCTTCCCAGAAGAGGTGACTTTTCAGCCTTGACATGAAGGACGAGGTGGTAAGGGACCCCCAAGCATGGGGTTCTGAGGGGCAGGCATGTGAGGGTAGGTGTGAAGGGCAGAGGATGAGGGGAAGCTGTTACAGGGACAGAGCTCCGGAGGTGGGAGTGAGGCAGGGGGGAGAGTTGGGGACTAAAGCTTCCAGCCTGCTTTAGTCTGGTTGTGGGGAGGAAGGGGTAACCTGGAGGCACCGCTGAGAGACCCCCGTTCCTGGGGCCCAGGAGGTGGTGAGGGCGGCAGGCACCTTGCCTGGCAGCGGAGAGCTCTGGCTTGGTGCGGGAGCTTGAGAAAGAGCCGCTTTACCTCTGTTGTGCTAAGGGCGGACGTGCATCCAGGTGGCAGTGCCCAGCATGTAGCTAAAAGCCATGTCTGAAGCGCAGGATAATTATGTGCAGAGTAATAAGTTTTTTGGGCAGGGGGCTCCTAAGGCTATTTTTTAAGTTCTAGAATGCCTTACCTCGGTTTAGACTGAGTCAGTTCCCAAGAGGTGTGACTGTAGGCAAAGGAGTTGTATTTTTGACAGCCAGACTCCTGTCACATGGGCAGGGCTTCTCTCATAAGCCTCATCAGCCTTCCTGGGTGCGCGTCAGCCTGTTTGCTGCTGACCACGGCACAGGGCAGTGCGGTCCCCAGGCCGACTCAGGTGGAGGCATGTCCAGGGCTGTCCAGGGCCACTCTGTCCTGCCCGATGGAATCAAAGTGGCCCCGGTGGACCTGTCCCAGTGGCCATGCTAGGCTCAGGGTGCCCGGAGCCCTGACAGGCCTTTTCTTCGCAGAGTTACTCCCAGAACCTGTGTCTTCTGGCCAAGTGTTTCCTCGACCACAAGACCTTGTACTACGACACAGACCCCTTCCTCTTCTACGTCATGACGGAGTACGACTGCAAGGGCTTCCACATCGTGGGCTACTTCTCCAAGGTGAGCGCCGCCTGCCTCCTCAGCCCGCCCCGCCCCGCCGGGCTGTCCTGCCCTCACTCACTGCCTTCCAGGAGAAGGAGTCGACAGAAGACTACAACGTGGCCTGCATCCTGACCCTGCCTCCCTACCAGCGCCGGGGCTACGGCAAGCTGCTGATTGAATTCAGTGAGTACCTCTGCTCACGGCCCGGGCCCCATCACACAGGCCGTGATTCTCAGCCCGGCACCTCGGCCGGAAATCAAGATGGGACTCTTCCAGGATTCTTTCATTCTCAGGTTCACTGCCACGGTCAGCCGGGGTGGCACCTCAGGATTAGGTTCTCAGCCCCTCACTGCTCCTTGACCAAGGCTCTAAGCATCACCCACCTCTCCCCAAATTTGACTCACATCCTGCCCAGGGCCATGAGCTGCAGCCGAGTGAGCCACTGCTGCTCATGCCTCTGCCTCTGTGCTGTCCTGCAAGTTCCGGGGTGAGGACAGCTGTTTCTGGAGCTTGGTAGACATGTTCAAAGTGCTGCTCATTCAGCAGAGATGGAAACTGGTTGTGTGGTCATGGCCCTGTCCAGTGTCTTAAGCCCAGAAGGGACTCTGCCCTCATCCCTCACGAACTCTTCAGTGTCCCCTCCGATCCCAGGTCTCCCTTCTGCTGCCCAGCCTCCCTCTCCCGTTCTGTTCACTCGCCATTCACCAGCTAGCCAAGCTCCGAGCTGGAAGGCGGGGCGGGGGCCTTAGCTGTTCGGGAAACCAGGCTGGACTTACCAGGTCGTGGACCGCTTGGGCAATGTTATTGGTAGGACGATGCTGCGATGGGGCCATCTTTAGAAGCCCTCAGCCTGGTAACAGGTGATGCTTAACGAAGCCTCAATGGAGAGGGGTGCAGGCAGGGCTACCACGGAGGGTGCTCAGTTGGGCAGTCAGGGTGGGAGGGTGTGAGGCCAGTGTGGTGCCCAGTGGATCTGTCAGGACTTGACACGTACCATGACCCAGCAAGGTTAAGTAGGAGCCCGGGGGGTTCCGTCCTCCGTGCTTTCTCTCCAAACACGATCCTCTGCCCTCCACACCGGCTTCCTTGGTGGAAGTCCTGAGGTTGGGCAAGAGGCCAGGCTGCTGACAAAGATGAACCGAGAGCAGGGAAGCAGAACGGGCTGTGGTGCAACACAAAGCGCTTATGACCGAGGATGAGGAAGGGTGGGGAATCCCAGGGCGATGAAGATGCCCAGGAGACGTGAGGCCGTGCAGGGCTTTGCAGGTCTGAGTTCTGACCAGGAACCGCCAGTGCCGGCTCAGCAGGCCAGAGGGCAGAGCAGTCAAGTGGGAGGGAGCTTCGAGAGGGAGGAGTCTTCCCTGATTGGGAAGCGCTTTGGTGCTCCTTGCACCCTCACAGCCACCTGGTCAGCCCAGTCTCCGGGCTGCTGCCGCTCAGGTCACCACTCGGGAGCGCGCCTCTGGCCCGGCCCACAGGCGGGGTCTCTGCTTCCCTCTTCACACACCCAAGTACACAGGGAGTGTGCAGCGACAGGGAAATCGGAGACTCTTTCCTTTCTAGAAGCCGTTTTCTCTGCCTCCCTGTACTCCACCTCTAAACTCTTACCCTAACCCCACCACCCTCCTAGCTGGTTGTAGCCCTTAGTGCCTTCAGTACCCGCCACTGTGCTTGGCACACAGGTCATTGTCCTTCATGAGGAAACGGGCACAGAGCAGACAAGCCACGCCCTGTCAGACCACCCCACAGCAGGGCCTGGATGGGAAGCAGGATTCTGCCTCAGCGTGGTCACATGAAGCGGTGGCCCTGTGCTCACTCCCTTCCTCCCCGATGCTTTAGGTTATGAGCTCTCCAAAGTGGAAGGGAAAACGGGGACCCCTGAGAAGCCCCTCTCGGACCTTGGCCTCCTGTCCTACCGAAGCTACTGGTCCCAGACCATCCTGGAGATCCTCATGGGTCTGAAGTCTGAGAGCGGGGAGAGGCCACAGATTACCATCAAGTGAGCCTGGCCCACCTACCGGGCGTGCATGGCCTGGCCTGGGTGCTCCCAGGCTCTCCCCGAGCTCCCGGGGCAGGGAGGGCCCCGGACCTGACCTTTGTCCTCCCGCAGTGAGATCAGCGAGATCACCAGCATCAAGAAGGAGGACGTCATCTCCACCCTCCAGTACCTCAACCTCATCAACTACTACAAGGTACGGGGCGGCAGGGACAGGCGCGTGGAGGTGCAGAGGGCGCGCCCCACGCGCTGACCGGCTTGTCCCGTCCCGCCAGGGCCAGTACATCCTCACGCTGTCAGAGGACATCGTGGACGGGCACGAGCGGGCCATGCTCAAGCGACTCCTCCGCATCGACTCCAAGTGTCTGCACTTCACTCCCAAGGACTGGAGCAAGCGGGGGAAGTGGTGACCAGGCACGGCCGTGGGAGCGCCCACAGCGCTAGGCAGGACGAGCCGACAGCCCCTCCCACCCTCCAGGGCCCCGTGGGGGACGCTAGGGAGACAGAGCAGGCTGAGGACAGTTCCACAGGCGAGGGCCGGCCTGGCAGGGGCTGGTTGGTGCCCAGCACCAAAGTGAGCTCAGGGCTCAGGTCACCTCTCCGGCCAGCTGGCTGCTGGCTGCTGGCTGCAGGCCCAGGCTTGCTGTGAGCCAGGGACCAGAGGGAGCAGGCAGACGTGTACAGTGAGAGGGGAGTGGGGCACTCTGTACAGAGGGTTGGTGGCTGTAAAAAATTTGTAAAGTAGGAGTTGGGGGTGGGGTGGGTATTGGTTACAAAATTCTGGCCTCTCGCCCCAGTACCCGTCCTGCCCCTGTATCGTCTCTCACACACACACACACACACACACACACACACAGACACACACACGTGTCCCCTTCCCCCTGTAATAAACTGTTTCTATGGGCCAGAGCCATGAAATGTTCTTGTGGGAGAAAGCAGCGCAGAGCTGTGGGCAAACACGGAGGCTGTGAGAGCTCGTTTATTGGGATGGTGGACTCTGGATCCAAAATGGAGAGCTGGTTTATTGGGTGGCGGGATCAGTGGCTTCCAGTTTCCCGCTCTGGTTCTCAGTCCTGCGGCACCTGGGCATGGATCTGCAACAGGAGCCCCTTTCACTACGGGCTTCTGAGGTGGAGGGCTGGGTGGTGCGTACTCCGGAGGGACCCAGCTCCTCAGAATGATGGTCCCTTCCACGCAGGACAGAGAGGGGTGGTGGGGGAGCCACGCAGCCCTGACCCAGTCTAACCTTCCACTTAGAGGCAGGCTCCAGCAGCCCTAAAGCCCAAGGCCATTTAGGGGCAGGATTCTAGGCAGCCCAGTGAATAAGCGGAAGCCTGAGACGGGAATGGATGGGCCTGGGAAGAAGCGGGCCCGTATGTCTACTCACCGCTTCCGCGAGGCCGGGCCAGGCCAGGGCCGCACGCACCTTGGCATCCGGGCCCGGGGTGGTCTCCAGGCCCCACAGGGTGAAGCGGCTGAAACTGGCGGAGGCGCCCATGAAGCGGTCCTGGGGGAGGCGCCGGCTCAGCACGGGGCCGCCGCTCCCGCCCGCCCCCCGCACCCCCGCGGCCCCGCGCTCACGAAGTCCCGCTCCAGCGCCTCCGGGGGCTCCAGCAGCTCCTGCCCGTCACGGTCTGATCCCGCCGAGAAGTCCTGCTTCCCCAGCGGCTTCTCCTCCATCACCATCACGTAGCCCAGCAGGCCGGGCGGCACCTCCACCTCCTCGCCCCGTAGACTGCGGCCCCGAAACGACACTTGGAGTCCTGAAGGAGGTGGGCGTAGGCCTCAGTGAGGGCCTGGCCCATGCCCAGCGGGGCAGCCCCGGGGGCGGCTCTCCCGCCGCCCCCAGTGGACCACGGTTCCCAGGAGCCCTCGCGCCCGTCCTCGCCGAGGAGCGCGCGGCGCCGGCGCGGGGGCTGCCGGGAGCCGTAGTCCAGCCGCGAGCGCTCACCGTCGGGACCCTGCCGGATGGCCGGGGTGAAAAAGCGCTCCACGGGGGCCGGCCGGCTAACCCCGACTTCACAGGGCAGAAGGTGCAGCGCGGCAGGCGCGGCGTCGCGCAGAGTGACGGGGCGCAGGTGGATGCGGTGCTTCTCCACGTCTTCCTCGCCGCCGCTGTCCATCCTCCGCCGGGTTTCCGTGGCCAGAGCTGGCGCGTAAAGTGCGCGAAGCCTGTCGGGAACCCTTGGACAGTCAGCGCAGAGCCTCCTGGGAAGCGTAGTCTTTTCTGACTTTTGCAAGCCCCATCTCCCTCTGTTTAAGTCCCAGTTTTATTTTTCTTCTTGAAAATTATTTCTTCTCTTTTTAAAACATTTATTGCCCATCTGGTGTGATTCAGTGGTTGAGCTTTGACCTATGAACCAGGTCACAGTTCCATTCCCAGTCCCAGGACATTCTGGAGTTCCGGGCTCAATCCTCAGTAGGGGGCGTGCAGGAGGTGCCCACTATGATTCTCATCATTGAAATCAATAAAATCGTTTTTAAAAAATTATTTACTTATAAAAGATAAAATTATTTTAGAGAGGAAAAGAGAAAAAAACAACAACAACTTGTCACTCCACCCATTTATGCACCTATTGGTTGATTCTTGTATGTGCCCTGACTCGGAATCAAACAAAACCTTGGCAATCTTGGTGTATAAGGACTATGCTCTACCAACTAACATACCGGGTCAGGGCCTTGAAAATTTTTTCAATGGTATATTTTTTATTTTGATAAAAATTTGTTTTCTATTACAGTTAACATACGATATTAGTTTTAGTTGTAGAATGGTACATTCTTATTTTTTTTTAATTAAAATTATTCCAAAATATATTTTTTATATTGATAGGGAGGTTCTTTTAAATTTTACTAGGGATATCAGCTCTTCCTCAAATTAATTGAAGATATTTTATATTAATTTGCGGTTTGTCTTCCAAACCTGTGTATTTTTATTTTTATTACACAGATGAATTTATTTTGTACAGTCAAATTTACCAATCTACAAATCTTTTATTTCTAGGTCTTTTAGTTTTCACAATACTTTTTGGGTTTAACTCTTCTCTAATATTTATTTGTATAGCTATGTTCTGTCAAGTTCTCTAAAAAAAAACAAACACATATGAGCTGGTGATCAAGATTAAAATTGCATTTAATTCATTGATTTTCGAGAGAGAAAAACATCCCCAGACATCGGGAGCTGGCCTTGGTGTTCTGTCGAACATGAATAATTCCATCGATTATCAGACAAGGTCATGAGGGACCAAAAGAAAAACAAGGTCGCTCTGTAATCACGTGAACATGGACAAAGGCAAGCATTGTCCAAACCACAAAAATGGCGAAACATCCCTCTATTGTGGATTATATGTGATTTGCTTCTTTACCAATTATAGCTTTAGCCTCCATCTAGTGAAGATGTCAACATTACTATCTCATAGAAATACTTCCACTCCTAACAGCATCCAATCCAGAGAAAAGCCCCGCTTCCTTAAACCCTCCCCCAAATCACCTAACACATGCACAGACCCTAAAAACCCTTCTAACGCCCACTTATTGAGATGCCCCACAGTGTAAGAGCAATAAACCCATTCATTCAGCCACAGACGTGTTCCTGGTGGTCTTTGGCTGGAGAGTATTGACAGATTAATTTAGAGAATCTTTTTTAGTTTTCTATCAAGAATAAGATACATAACCCTGGCTGGTGTGGCTCAGTTGGTTGAGCATCATTCCATGCACCAAAAGGCTGCCAATTCAATTCCTGGTCAGGGCACATGCCTGGGTTATGGGCTTAATCCCCAGTAGGGGATGTGCAGGAGGAGGCAGCCAAATGATGTTTCTCTCCCTCCCTCTCTCTAAAATCCATTTTAAAAAGTTTAAAAATAAGATACGAAGTACCAATTACAACTTTTATGTCTGTACAATTGAGGTTTTCTTAATACAAAATAGTTTTTATTTTTTTAAAGTATTTGAATTGATTTTTACAAAGAGAGGAAGGAAGAGGAATAGAGAGATAGAAATATCAATGAAAGAGAAACATCCTCGATAGGCTGCTTCCTGCAAGCTCCCCACAGGGGACTGAGCCTGACTCCGGCAGGTGCCCTGGCCAGGAACTGAACTAGCAACCCCTTGGTTCCTGGCTTGCCGCTCAGCTGCTGGGCAATAGTTATATTTTAAAGTGTATTCCCAGATCTTTTTTTCCATTTTACCTTCTGATTATTTACATACACAGCACAGGTTGGCAGACCTCACATATGATCTCTGTCACAATTGCTCAACTTTGTCATAAAACAGCCATAGACAATATGTAAATGAGTGGGCATGGCTGTGTTCCAATAAAACTTTTAAAAAAAATTTTTTTTTATTGATTTCAGAGAGGAAAGGAGAGGGAGAGATAGAAACATCAATGGTAAGAATCATTGATTGGCTGTCTCCTGCACACACCCTAATGGAGACCAAGTCTGCAATCTGGGCATGTGCCCTTGATTGGAATCGAACCCAGGACACTTCAGGCGGCAGGCTGACGCTCTATCCACTGAGCCAAACCAGCTAGGGCCCAATAAAACTTTATTTGCAAAATCCAGCAGTGGGAAACCAAAGCATTTGTGTGACTCACTTTATTGCAATATTCACTTGATTGCGGTGGTCTGGAACCAAACCCCAATATATTAAAGGTTGCCTTATTTTGTGTCACTCAAAGAACTTGTCCATTTATCAGATTGGAGGCATAGAGTAGTTCATAATATTTCATTATCCTTTTGGTTTTTAAATATATATATATTATTGATTTTTTTACAGAGAGGAAGTGAGAAGGATAGAGTGTTAGAAACATTAATGAGAGAAAAACATCAATCAGCTGCCTCCTGCACGCTCCCCACAGGGGATATGCCTGCAACCAAGGTACATGCCCCTGACCGGAATCAAACCCGGGACCTTTCAGTCTGCAGACCAACGCTCTATCCACTGAGCCAAACCGGTAAGGGCTATTTCATTGTCCTTTTAATGCCCATGGGATCACTAGTGATGACCCGCCTTTCATTTCTGGTATCAGTAGGCTTCTTGGAATGGGTCCAGAGTGGAATAACTGTCCTGTGAATATTCACCAAAGAGCACCTTCTGCAGGTAGAAGGCATCATTTCCTTTCCAAATCATGCCTATCCTTGCCCAACAAGCTCATGAAAAGGTCGTAATGGGAGGCGCTGGCCAGGTAGCTCAGTTAGAGCATTGTCCCAATACTCCAAGGTTGCGGTTCAATCTCCAGACAGGGCACATGCAAGAAGTAACCAAGGACTTTCCTAGCCAATGTATGCCCCACACACATATCATTTAAACATGACACACAGAATGAAGAACAAGATGCATCTTCTTAAACCTATAAAATAAGTATTCTATTACTAAAATGATATACAAATGAAAAACAAAAAAGTGACCAATAAATACATTAAGTGGAATATATCGATGTTTTGTCTCTCTCTCCCTCTATCTCTCAAATCAATACATTAAAATTTAAAAAACTATTTTAGTATATTTTTATTGATTTCAGAGAGGAGGAGAGAAAGAGAGCTAGAAACATCAATGATGAGAGAGCACGGACATGGCAGCTGCTGGAGGACCTTGGGTACCAGACAAGCTTGAAGACGTTGTCTAGTCAGCACACAGGAGGAAGTTTGAAAAAGCCCTTCTGCGATGGCTCCCCTGCGCCCTCTACCGACAAAGCTTAGTAATGCGCCAGCTGACGAACATAAAGGGTCCAGGCCCATTTTCAGAGTAGGCAATAAAGAATGAATTTGGAGCTGAGAGGCAACTACTCAGCCACCAGTCAGCTTATCTTACTTTCATATTTCCCTCTCCCTTCTCTCATGCTTTTTAAAAAAATATATTTTATTGAATTTTTTCAGAGAGGAAGGGAACAGGATAGAGCCAAAAGCATGGATGAGAGAAACATCGACCAGCTGCCTCCTGCACACTCCCCACTGGGGATGTGCCCACAACCAAGGTACATGCCCTTGACCGGAACCGAACCCGGGACCCTTCAGTCCGCAGGCCGACGCTCTATCCACTGAGTCAAACTGGTTAGGGCTCTCATGCTTTTTGTAAAACTATTTTTTAATTTACTTCAGAGAGGGTGAGGGAAAGAGAAACATTAATGATGAGAATCTTTGATCGGCTGCCTCCTGCACACTCCCTACTGTGAATTGAGCCTGCAACTCAGGCAGGTGCCCTGTCCGTGACCTCCTGGGTCATGGGCCAATGCTCAACCACTGAGCCATGGCCACTGGGTCTCCCATGTTTTTAGTGATATTGTTGCTACTTCACGATGATATATGGCCTATTTATTTATTTACTCTCACACCCACCTTTGTTTATTTCCTAGTTTTTTTATTTTTTTAAGGTTGCTTTTTTTAAAAAAAATATATATTTTATTGATTTTGTACAGCGAGGAAGGGAGAGAGAGAGATAGAGTTAGAAACATCTATGAGAGAGTGTCATCGATCAGCTGCCTCTTGCACACCCCCCACTGGGGATATGCCCGCAACCAAGGTACATGCCCTTGACCGGAATCGAACCCGGGACCTTCCAGTCCCCAAGCCGACGCTCTATCCACTGAGCCAAACCGGTTTCGGCTTAAGGTTGCTTTTTTAATTAAATTATCTGTGTACATATTTTAACATTGCCCCCCGGATACATACCCTCCCTCCCCAGAGTTTTGTGTCCATTGGTTGTACTTATATGCATGTATACAAGTCCTTCGGTTGCTAGATCATATGTTTAGATCAACACACACACACACACACACACACACGCTCATATCTCTTGGTTGGATGAAATGTGTTCTCTATCAGATTCCCTTATGGGTGCATAAATACTTGCTGAAAAACACAAAACTCTGTTGACACTTGGAAGGACAATCCGTGCGGATATAAAAACCTCGGTTTACCCTTAAATGTTTAGAAGATGCTGCTCCAAACGCCATGTTCCTTTGTATGTGCCATTTTGCCTTTCTAAGTTATTTGATCTTCCTGCTTGGAGATCTTGGGTATTTTTGTTGAAAAAAAAAATTGAAAACTAATGGTTTTATAAGGATGCCTCAAAGTTGACTGTTCTATTTTCCAAGGTTTCCAGCGGGCCCCTTGAATGTTCGATTCTTCTTCCTTGGAGAGTTTTTTAGAATGCAGCGGTAAAAACCGCTGTGGTTCAGTGGTTAGCTTTTCTTCAGGGACCCTAAATGCAAATGCGACTCCTTCTTTGGCTATCTTCTGTTTTCATGACTTTCTTATGATCCCTTGAGACTCCTTCGTCTCACTTTCATTCTCTTGTTTTTGTCTTTCTTCAATGCCCCTTATTGAAGTCTATTCTCCTTCGAGTCTATTCTCCTTTGGGCATCTTGTAATGGAATCTTTATTTCCAGATACTTTTGTGTTTCTTTTTTAAAATATATTTTTATTGATTTCAGAGAGGGAGAGGAAGAGATAGAAACATCTCTCTGATGAGAATCATTGACCAGCTGCCTCCTGCACGCCCCCTACTGGGGATCGAGCGGCAACCCAGGCACACGCCCTCTTTCGTGTATGACGGCTTTCTTCTGTTTCCAGGCTGCCTGTCCGGGGGTGTGTGTGTGTGGACTACTTGGGGAGATGAGACCCATTTTCTTTTTTAAAATATATATTTTATTCATTTTTTACAGAGAGGAAGGGAGAGGGATAGAGAGCTAGAAACACTGATGAGAGAGAAACATCGACCAGCTGCCTCCTGCACACTCCCCACTGGGAATATGCCCGCAACCAAGGTACATGCCCTTGACCGGAATCGAACCCGGGACCCTTCAGTCCCCAAGCCGACGCTCTATTCATTGAGCCAAACCGGTTTTGGCAAGACTTCTTCCTTTTTGTGTGTTTTGCTCCCCCAGAGCAAAACGTGTTTCAAAGGCTGCCCTTTCAAGTGGTACCCACACTTACAGACCCCTTCCTGCAGTCCCAGGCCTAACCCCCAGGCTTTAACACTCCCAGACTTACAGGGCCTCAGTCTTTCCGCTGCTGTCTGGGACCAAAGAGGCCCTCGCCTTCTTTGCAGAAGTTGTTTTCATGTTACCCGCGGCGTCCAGACGCTGCGATGGGGCTTAGGTGTCCAGTCCCTCCTCGCCTAACTTCAGGCGTCAGAGTCTGGGAGTCAGAGGCCAGGAGGGTCCTTGGTTTGGGATCCCAGCTCCGGGAAGCAGAGGAGGCTTTTCTCCTGCCCTGCCCCCCTCCCCCTGCCCGGGGCAGATCCTGGGGAATCCCAGCCTCCTGGGGCAGGAAGGGATCTGGAGCCCGCAGTCTGGGGGTCGGACTCTAGAAGCTTTCTGGGAGCCTCTGCCCCCATCCCAGGGTTCTGCTCCCGAGGAGGGCCCAGAAGGAAACAAACGAGGGTCACTGGTGAACGGGTTTTTAAAAAGGGTCCATAGGACTGTCCTGCTCTGCGGCTGCCCCTCTGAGACAAGACCCTGGCCCCCCTGGCCCGTCCAGGCCGGCTCAGCCCGCAGCGGACAGCCCTCGGAGGTAGTCCCCCACCAGGGGCAGCACAGCCCAGTCGTCCGTCCGCAGGACCACGGGCACGCCGTCCGCCTGGGCCGCCTCCAGCCGCAGCAGCAGTGCCGAGTCCGGGGGCAGGCGGACGGCTATGTGGTAGCTGGTGGGGGGCTGGGCCACCACTACAAAGGGCTGCAGGTGGCGTGACACCAAGGCCTCCAGACCGTGTGGCCCAAGAGGGCACCACAGGCGACTCTCGGCGCCCTTTGGCAGGCAGGAGTCCCACAGCTCCTCGAAGAAGCCTGAGCTGGCACCCCCAGGGGGCTTCGGGAAAGGCAGGAAGAGGTCGGCGAACTTCACAGGCAGCGGGGGCAGGTGGGTGTAGCACGTGAGGCCAGTGGTCCTGGTGTACAGAGCACGGATATCCAGCTGTGTGGGGGCTGGGCGCCGCGGCTGCAGGGGCAGGAGCAGAGGGCGGGCCGGGCGGCCAGGGCACAGGCAGGGCACGTGGACAGCCCCCAGGGGCGCATAGACGTGTCCTTCCACTCGGAAGCGCAGCTCCAGAGAGTACACGGGCTCCAGCACCTCTACCTGGAGCTGCAGCACGGGCACCGGGCCCTCAGCCCTCTGGGTTCCCACGCTCAGCCGAATCGGGGCTGGGGCCTCCTGCACCATCAGTGCCGTGGCAAAGCCCTGGTTCTCGGCCACCAGGGAAGAGGTCAGTGCAGGTGCAGCAAGGGAGGGGCCCAGGGCCACCCCCAGCTTGGGCCCTGACAGGTGGCTCAGGAGGATGTAGTAGAGGCGGGCGTGGTCCCGCCCATCCGGGTCCTCTAACTGCCTGGCCAACGCCTGCAGCAAGTCCGCCAGGCCGCCCCCCACACCCGCCCGCAGCAGGGCCCGGCACACTCGCAGCAAGGCCTGCTGGAGGCCCCAGGCGGAGCAGTGGGCAGCTGCCGCCTGCAGGAAAGCGAGGGTGGCACCCTGAGCATCCCTGTCTGCCACCCTTGCCAGCATCTGCAGGTGCCAACGAAGGGCCTCACCCCCACCTGGCCTGGATACCACCTCTTGCCTCAACACCACCCTCAGGGGCTCCCCCAGCTCAGGGGCCACTCGATCCAGGAGGTCAACGAAGTGGGGAGCCAGCACAGGCCGGGCTCGGTAGAGCTGGGCCAGTCCGTGGGTCAGGGGTGTCAGCACTGCATGGTGCCCGGCCAGGCAGCGGGCGACGAGGTATGAAGCCTGGAAGCAGAGGGTAGCCAAGGCCCGGGGGCCTCCGGGAAGGGCCGCCCTCTGCTGCAGGCCAGCCAGGAGCTCCTGCAAGTAGTGGCAGGGGCTCTGAGCCTGTCCGTTCTCCTCCTGCTCGTCCTCGGCACAGAGAAGGCACAGCAGGTGCAGGCGGGCCAGGAGGGCCATCGGGTCGAGAAGGAGGCTGGGCAGGAGGCCACGGCAGAGCTGCGGCTCTAGCAGCAGGGGGGCAGCCTCCTCGCCCGCGGGGCCCAGCGGGCAGTTCTCCGGGAAGCTCAGGAGGCAGTGCAGGTAGAAGAGGTGGGCGGGCAGGGGCAGGGCCGGGTGCTGCGCGGCCAAGGTGAGCCGGCGGAGCAGCAAGGCCTCGTCCTGAGCGGTGAACAGCGCCTCGCCGAAGGCCGCCTTCAGCGCCAGCACCGCGTGCAGCAGGGTCAGCTGGGCTGTGCCCAGCAGCCGGACCAGCTGCGGCTTGAAGAGCACCAGAGGCTGTCCCCGCAGACCCCGCAGGGCCCAGCCCAGCAGCCACAGGAGCTGGGCCTGGGCCACAGGTGTGAGCAGGTACGAGGTGTCCAGAAGCTGGGCCACCGCAGCCCGCAGCTCCCGGGCCTCCTCGGGGCTGGGCTCCAGCGCGGAAAGGCCGCACTCCTCAGCGGCCGGCCAGCTGGGCGCTTGGGGCTGAAGGTGGGCTTCGCCCGCTTGAGCCAGTGTCCAGTCCCAGGCGCCCCCCCCAGGGGGAGAAGCCCTGACTGTGAGCAGGCCCTGCAGGCTGGCCCCGGCCCTCGCCTGTATCACCAAGGTGTTCCGCAGGGCAAGCGCCAGCAGCAGGCTGAGCGGCTGGACAGGGGCCACGGGGCCCTCTTGTCCCAACAGGCCACGGAGAAGCCCCAGGCAGCCCCCCAGCAGCCCAGGCTGGCAGCTCTCCAGCTCCCGCAGGCACTCGCACGCAGTGGCCTGCAGGGGTCGCTGCTCCGAGGCGGGGCCAAAGCCTCGCCCCTGATCGCCACCTGAAGCCAAGCCCAGCAGCAGGGGCAGAAGCCGCAGGGAGGCCCGGGAGGTGGGGCCGAGCGCACCTCCGGTCACCAGGGCTGTGGTTGCTGCCAGCAACAGGGGCCTCCGCAGAGCTGACGGCCGTGGGGGTAGAAGGACCAGGGTACCCAACAGGGAGGTGGCAGCTGCCTCGGCTGCAGCGGCATCCGGCCACAACTGCGCTGGGTACTCCAAGCTCAGGGCCAGCAGGGAAACCTGGGGTGGGAGAATGGAGGATGGAGTTCAGAGCGCGGTGGGCTGGGGAGGCCATACGGGCCAGGGCGGGGCGGGCGGTCAGGGCCTACCTTGGTCTGTTCGCTCAGCTTCTCACTCCTCAGGTCGCTCAGCAGGTCACGACCCAGATCCTCACCCTCAGGAGCTGCCATGAAGGCGGACGGACTGGCCCGGAAGGCGGCCAGGCGCTGGGCCCAGGCCTCCCGGCTCAGGGGCCCCATGGCCAGGCACGTGGGTCTCTGCAGGGAGGGGGGGGTCAGGCCGGCGCCGCCACCCCGGAGGGAGGCAGCGTCACCCCGGAGCCCTTGCAGCCCTCAGCCACCCGACTACACGCCAACGCCAGGGGGACCCCCGAGCCGGTTTCGGGGTGCCGCTGGGCTGCCGCGGGATCTCTGCGCGGAGACCCGCGGGGGCGCGGGGGCGGGTGCCGGCGGGGCGCCAGCGCGGGGTGCGTGCCCAGAGCTCATCAGCCCGCCCTGCGCCCGCGGCCGGCACCGAAACCACAGCGCCGCCCGGCGCGGCGCCCGGTAACGGCGGCCGCTCACCTCCTGACTCACCGCCGCCGGCGCTGCGGCCGCTCCTTCCGGGCGGCGGCGGGCGGGGCGCGCGGCGCGGGGCGGGGCGGCGCGTGGGCGGCCGGGCGGGCGGGGCGCGGCCGTAACGGGGCCGCCGCCTTCCCCGCCCACCGCCGGCAGGTGCCGACTCGCCGGTTTCGCCGGCTGAGTAACTGTCCCGCTGCGCGCGGCCCCCTCCCCCGAAACCGCCGCCGGCCGCGGGGGGGCGGGGGCGCTCCCAGACCGGTGCCCTGGCGCGAGCTGCGGTCCCGGGGCCGGGGGCCAGCGCCCCGGGGCGGCGATGGCAGCCTGCGCCCCCCGCCGGCGCCCGGGCGCACCGCACCCCGGGGAGGGGCGGCGCAGGGGCCGCTGCGGGCGCGGGGTGCGGTCCGGGCTCCCGCAGGAAGCGGCCGCGGCCCGGCTGAACCGGTCGGGCCGGCGCCCCGGGGCTTGGCTTCGCTTCCCCGACGCCGCCCGGGGAGCCCCCGCCCGCTCGGCGTGGGGGCGCGGAGCCAGCGCGGGTCAGCGGAGGAAGCTGCCGGCCTGTGCCAGAGGCGGCGCCGGCGGCCGGCCATGGTCGCGGCTGCCGGGCCGGCGCGAAGCTGGGGACGGACCATAAACCGGGATGAAGCCGAAAACAACAGGATGCGGAGTGCGGGCTGGCAGCGCCTGGCCTGTCACGGGGTCATGCCTGGCACCGACCCGGAAGCCTAGGCTTTGCCGGGAAGACCTGGGGCCAAGAAGTGCGGGGTCCACAGAGGCTGGGTCAAGGCTTTCGGGGGCACCAAGGGAGCTGGGCAGGGGCCTCCTAGGAGCTGGTCCTGGGCCGGGACCAAGGCTGCTGATGCCCCCGTGCTGCATGTTCCCAAGGCCCAGAACTGCAGGCGGCGGACCCCACGCCCGCTGGCCTGCCGCCTGCGGCTCTCATCAGCCGCTTTGAAGATGAAACAGGCCTGAGGCCCGCACTAGCAGCTGCTGACTAGTTTCTCTCTCCTCCAGGCTTCACAGGTCCCTCCCTCCCCCAACCTGCTGCCCTCCAGAGGGGAGGAGGCAGGAGTGATGGGGTAGCTGGAAGAGAGGGTTTGGGGTGCCGGGGATGGAGACAAGGATCCTCCCCAGGACAGGTCCGACTGGAAAGCCTGTCCCGGCTCCACGGCCCTGGCTCCACAGGTGACTCACAGGCGGCAGTCCCAAACCACCTCCCTGGAGGTGCCTCCGTTTCTCCATCTATAAAATGGGAGAGATGCCCCCCTGAAAGAGGGTGGGGTGGGCGGCCTGGCTCATTAGCCGAAGATGAAAGAGCCAGGATGAGGGCGGCCTGGGAGCGGCCTGTCTGGTTTCCCTGTCTGAGGCCCAGAGGGTGCTGATAACTGACACCCCAGCCCTCAGCACTCACAGGAGGGAGCCCTGGTTATTAAACCCTTTTACAGCGAGGGACAGGCTTCAAAGGGTCCGAACCTGACGCTGCTCTGGCCCCCACTCCGCCGTGAACAGCCGCCAGCCTCTCTGAGCCTTGGCTCCCTCGGGCCCAGGCCCGAGGGGGGGTGCCCACACGTGGGGCCCAGTGCTGTGGTGGCTCATCCACGGGGACTCAGGCCCACAGCACCCTGCGGGGCCCTTGGAGGGGTACCGCTCACAGGTGGGGAAGGAGGCCCAGAGTCCCAGAGCTCCCGAGAAGTGGAGCCCGGACTTAAGCGCTGCCCCTCACTGCCCTGACGTGGCCTCCTCCCATACCAGCTGCCCTCAGCCCTCCTGGCTGTCCAGATCCTTGGCTGGGCCCTGCCCTCCGCTGCTTGCCCTGCTCCCCGGTGGGCGGGTGGTGCTGGTCGGTCCCTGGCACAGGACAGGCATAGAGCCGAACTCAGCTCACCAGCAGTGAGGGCATGAATGTTCCTCAGTCTGCAGCCACAGACCTGCCTCTGACGGTGACCTCCCAGGGACGCCCAGTGTGGGCCGCGGCCAGGTAGCCAGTGAGGGAACTTCCCCCTCAACGCCCACACCTCCCTGCTCCTCTTCCTTCCTCTGCAGTGCAGCCTGCCTCTGGGGAGTGATAAACACAGGCTTGGACCAGGGAAAACCAATTTCCTGAGGGGTCCTGAGCCGCCTTCTCACCTATAAAGCGAGGGATGCGATCAATCTTTCCTCACAGCACTGGGCACTAGGGGTACAGGGGTGTTTCATTTTATTATTATTTCTATATGTTTTTATTGATTTCAGAGAGATGGAGAGAGCTAGAGAAACATTGATGAGAGCCAAAACCGGTTTGGCTCAGTGGATAGAGCGTCAGCCTGAGGACTCAAAGGTCCTGTCTTCGATTCCGGTCAAGGGCATGTGCCTTGGTTGTGGGCACATCCCCAGTAGGGGGCGTGCAAGAGGCAGCTGATTGATGACTCTCTCATCGATGTTTCTAACTCTCTATCTCTCTCCCTTCCTCTCTGTAAAAAATCAATAAAATAATCATAATAAAAAAAGCATCGATGAGAAACAACAAAAACAAAAGAAACACTGATGAGAGAGAAACATCACTTGGCTGCCTCCCACATGACCACTCTCCCTCACCCCCTGGGGACTGAGCCCCAAATCCAGGCATGTGTCTGACCGGGAATTGAACTGTGACCCCCTGTTGCATGAGATGACACTCAACCAACTGAGCCACACTGGCTTAATTAAATGTTCGGGGGTGACAGGAGACGTTTGAGAAGAACATGCCTGAGAGAAAGCAGAGAAGTGGGTGCCAGAGGCAGAGGTTGAAAGGAGTGGGGAGTGACTACTAATGGGTACTGGGTTTCATTTGGGGTGATGGTTGCACATGGTGAAGACATTAAGAACCACTGAACTGTACACTTTAAAAGGGTAGATTTTCTGATACATGAATTATCTATATATAACCTACAGCCAAAAATAATCTACCCAGCAAAGCTATCATTCAGAATCAAAGACCAGATAAAGAGCTTCACCAATAAAAAAAAAGCTAAAGGAGCCAAAGCTGGTTTGGCTCAGTGGTAGAGCGTTGGTCTGCGGACTGAGGGGTCCCAGGTTCGATTCCGGTCAAGGGCATGTATGTTGGTTGCGGGCACATCCCCGGTAGGGGGTGTGCAGGAGGCAGCTGGTCAATGTTTCTCTCTCATTGACGTTTCTCGCTCTCTAGCTCTCTCCCTTCCTCTCTGTAAAAAATCAATAAAAAATAAAAAATAAAAAAAAAAATAAAAAACTAAAGGAGTTCATCACCACCAAACCAGAATTATATGAATTGCTGAAGGAGGTTCTTTTGGAAGAGAAAGTAAATAAAGATAAAAACTATGAACAACAAATATATAACTATCAACAAGTGAATCTAAAAACCAAAAAATTTTTTCAAAATCTGATGAACGATATTAACTGGTGAATATAATAGAATCAGAGGTATGGAAGGGGAGTGAACTGACGATTCTTGGGGAAAAGGGGAGAAGGGGATGTGGGAGGAGACTGAACATAAACTGTGCACCTATGGATGACGACAATGATGGGTGGGGAAAAGGCAGAGGGTGGGGTGGGAATCTGGTAGAGGGGAGCAACGGAGGGGGAGGGGAGAGGAACATCTATAATAATATGAACAATAAAGATTTAAAAAAAAAAAAAAAGAATTACCTATATATAAAGAGGTAATATGCAAATTAGACTGGAACACTGTAACCGTGACGGGTCACGACGGGACAGAAGGAGGCTGCGCGCAGAGACTGCTCTGGCCTGGGCAGCCCCAGGGAGCGGGGCTGGCCTGGGGACCGGGAGTTCGCTGGCTCGCTATGACATGCACTGATCACCAGGGGTTGGCGTGGAACATGGCCGGTGACCAGCAGCTGCAGCGGTTCTAGCTGGGGCGGTCAGTTCTCAGGAAAGGGAACATTTGGCTGAGGCCTGAGTGATGAGAGGCAGGCAGCCATCAAGTAGCGAAAGGCGCTCCAGGTTGCCGAAACCGGTTTGGCTCAGTGGATAGAGTGTCCGCCTGCGGACTGAAGAGTCCCGGGTTCGATTCCAGTCTGGGGCATGTACGTTGGTTACGGACACATCCCCAGTGGGGGGTGTGCAGGGGGCAGCTGATTGATGTATCTCTCTCATCGATGTTTCTAGCTCTCTGTCTCTCTCTCTTCCTCTCTGTAAAAAAAATCAATAAAATACTTTTTTTAAAAAAGAAATAAAGTCTGGCAGGTCAGACACGTGGCCACAGTGGTGAGCTTCACCAGGCGCTGGCCTCTTCCAACAGGAACCCATGGCTTCCCTCGGTGTTCCCGAGGCTCCAGCTGGTCCAGAGAGCCTGCTCCTCTGCCCATGGCCCCCAGCGCCACCTCAGGAGCTTCCTACCCCCGTGCAGCCCCCTCCCTGCCAGCCCCAGGCGGCCCTGCCCCCCCCCCCCGCCCCCCGGGCAGCTGGTTGAGAGGCCCATGGCAGGAACTCAGCAAGAGATGAAGGAATCAGTCCCCCCAGCACTCCACTCTGTTCGGGGCTTTGCAGCCTCCCCAGAGCTGCCAGGCAGGCTGGACAGAGGCCTCGGGGCCAGGGCACACTGGCCGCTTTGAGGCTGAGTTCATTTTCCAGGGCTGCTGGCCTTCCGGCAAAAAGAAATTGATAGCATCATTCGACAGCTCTGAGGAGCAGAGCAGAAACGAGGAGCCCCACTTCACAGATGTGTAAACGGAGGCCCCAAGATGAAGAGTCTGGGGGACCCGACTGGCCAAGTGCTCTCTACTGCTTGTCCTCTCAGCACATCTCAGCTTCCGGGAGCCCCCTGGCCTGAGAGGCTGCAGCCTGCACACCGTCCCGGCTCCCCTGAAAGCCTTCCCTGAGAACAGGAAGGCGGGGTGCAAACCTTCTCCCTCCACCTGCTCCTGGGCTTTTCTTGGCTGCTCTGGATGGCAGCCACGCACTCCGAGGGGCACGGTCCTCACTAGTCTGCGGGGTTCCGCCTCCTTCACACCCCGGCCCACTATGCCTACGAGAGGCGTTCACCCACAACATCCAGAGTCCACGCTCATGGCTGCTGGACTGACCCAGGCCCCTGTCACCTCCTGCTCCAACTGTAACTGCAGCCTCCCTTCCCGGTCTCCCTACTGCCACCCTCACACACACCCCTCCTCCGAACACACTCCATCCCCCATTCCCCGACCCGGAGCCCCGCCACGCTGGTCCTCACACGATGTGGGCCACCTGCCTCTGCTACGCGGTTCCCACACCTCCCGTCCCCTCCCCTCCCAATCCGGCCGCCTCTCCCTTCGGTTCACCGCACACACAAGGCTCACTCCCACTCTGGAGGCTTCGCACCAGCTGTTCCTCCTGCAGGCCTGCTCTTCCCAGCTCCACACAGCTGGCTCCTACCTCTCCTTCAGACCTCAGCACCCCGCCTGTCACCATCCATCACCAAAGTCCTGTGTCACAGCAATAGTTTCCTTAGCTTTTTGTTTACCTTTACAGGTTCCGCCTCCTTCACACCCCGGCCCTACTGTACAGTTGATGTGCCTACTGTACAGTTGATGTTCAATAAGTACTTGTTGATCAATTAAGGAATGCATGAATGATATCTAACTGGATGCATGGACAGTGTCTTCATGGAGCTCACAGTTGAGCTTCCGTGTTTACCCAAGTTCGGACACACTGGTTCCAGAGCTGCCCAGGAACCACAGGCCGCACACCATTAGCCTGAGATAAATCTGACCCACGTAGGCATTTTATTGAACTCATTCCATGTTTTAAAATTTTTTGCGTCCACACACTACCCTGGAGTTTCTATTTCTCTTGGAAAAGGGACAGGTGTGGCCACATGGGTTTCTCTGTCACTGTCACTGCCCCTGTAGGTAGCACATTCTCCACAGTCCCCAGCACTCTCCAGCCTCTCCCTGACAGCCAGCGCCAGTCGCCTCTTATCACCGAATTTGCACTATTGTTCTCTTTGTAATAAAAAAAACTTGCTCTGGCCTGGCCAGTGTGATTCAGTGGTTGAGCATCAACCTATGAACCAGGAGGTCAGCTTTTGATTCCCGGTCAGGCACATGCCTGGGCTCCATCCCCAGTAGGGTGCATGCAGGAGGCAGCAGATTTATGATTCTCTCTCATCATTGAAGTTTCTCTCTCTCTCTCCCCCTCCACTCTCTCTAAAAATCAATGGGAAAATATCCTCAGATGAGGGTTAACAGCAACAACAAAACACAAACAAAGGACTTTGCCCTTTACCTATGTGTATACCAAAAGTTGGAACAGGAAAGGCTGAATGGGTCACCTGAATCAAGAAAAACAGGATATTCATTCATTCAATCAATATTGCTAGGCCACCACGCCAGGCACACAGAGGTATAAAGAGAGCCACGGACAGCAGGGGCCTCTTTCCCTGTGGCCTCATTCCAAACACTTTCTTTCCACAAGCGGAGACATGGAGTTGCTTCCCAGCCATGAAAAAGACGGCCTCTTGTACCCAGGGCCGCCCTGAAGACGGCCACAGGTGCTCACCGAGCACTGACTGTGTGCCGGCCCCCTCAGGCCTGGCACGGCCACAGTGCTCAATCCTTACATACTGAGTGAATGAACTAAGTGCAGCTCTCCTAGGCAGACTGTTAGTCAAATTGTTTCTCAGGGGTTTATCCCAAAAGATAAGCGCATAGTAGGTGCTCACTTGGGGTCAGTTGAAAGAAACAGTCTGGGATAAAAGTGGAAGGTTGACAGGCAGACATGGGCTGCCTGAAGGCAGATCCCTGGGAAGGGAAGGGATGGGTGGGGTGAATAGTACCCCCACTGCCAAGTCCCCACACCCCCTCCCAGGGACCCTGGGAGGTAGGTGATAGGATTCTCAGGCGACAGACTAAGAAGCAGGAAGGAAGGAAAGCCCCTTGGCTACACTTACAGGTTCCGGGAAGCAGTGGAGAGGGAGGTTCATTTGACCCCCGGACCCACCCTCTCCCCACCCAGCTGGATGCTCCACAGCCGCCCTTGGGGGAGGGAAAGGGCCTCCGGAAGCCACCCCTTGAAAAACTGTCCTCTCCAGCTGGATGCCCGAAAGGACTCCTCTTTTCACCTGTGACTTTTGAACCTTGTTCAATGTGACTTGTGAATTCATTTTTCAGACTCATTTCCTCTTAATCTGTTCCGGGAAACGTTTAATTTGTAAGGAAGGTGTGTGTGGTTGAGATGTTTATTATGGGGCAGGGAGAGAGCGAAAAAGGAGGGTCCTGTCCCATTCCTGCCCTGACTATGTAAGAGAAGCTCAGCTGAGGCCAAAGTGGCCAGTGGCCAGCCTCATGGAGGCCCCCAACGCTCAGTGAGCACCTACTATGCGCTTATCTTTTTGGATAAATCCTGGAGAAATGACACTGACTAATGATGAATGGCTGGGGAAGGTCCCAGGCAGAACCTGGGCCAAGGGTGGGCTCTAGGGGGAAGCCGACGCGAGCTTCCTGTCCGGGCTGCAGCCAGGCTGGGACTGACTTCTTATGGAGTCCGCGGCTCTCCGTCCATTTGGGACAAAGATGGGGGTGTCTGCGGGTGTGTAAGCCCCAGTGGTTAAGGCCCTGGCGTCTTTCAGGATCCCGGTGAACTCAGCGGTTTGAACGCCCCGTTCCTCCACGAAGCCCTCCGCACGCCCCGGCCAGAGCCCAGCGCTCCCCGATTCCCATCGCGGCCCCGCGGGTGGCCGCCGTCTGCCCGCTCCGGGCCCCGCGTGCCCTCCCGCACGCAGCCGGCGCCGAGCAGACATCAACGGATTGCTCAGCCCGCCGCCGGGATCCGGGCTCCCCGGGCCCCGGCGGGTTCAACAAGTGTGGGCCGGGCCGCCCGCTCCCGCCCGACGGTTTCGCGCCTCCCCAGGCCCGGGGCGCGCCGGGCCGGACCCAGTTGGGCGAGTTTCATTTCATCACCCCAGAGCGTGCGAGCGCCGGTGCAAATAACGTTGCCTCCTCCCTCCCCTGCCCTCCCCTCCCTGCTCCCTCCGAAACTCCCCACTCCGCTGCGAACGCGGCGCCCGGTCCGGGAGGTCTGGGCGGCGGCGGCGGCGGCGGCGGCTGGGCTGGTTGGGCGGCCGGGAGCTGGGTGCCCGGCGCCCGCCCCCCCCCCCCCCGCCACCCCCCCCCCGCCGCGAGGCCACCTCACCCGCAGCGGAATGAGAACCGGTCCGACAGGTACCGCATAGGTGGGTTGTCACCGTTATTTCCCAACGCATGCGCCGTGCGCCGGGCCACTGCACGCTAATTAGCCCGGATCGCCCGCTCCCGCCCCGCCACCGCACGCCGCCGCGCGCCCATAAAGCGCGCCCCGGCCGCCGCCCGCACTTGAGGACTCGCCGAGCGGCCGCGGGGACGCCAGCCGAGCGGGAGAGCTTACCCGCCGCCGCCGCGCCTGGCTGTTCGTCCTTCTGAGGAGGAGCGGGTCCGGCGCGCGGCGTCCGGGCCACGGGCTCTGAGGAACGCCCGGCGCTTCGGCGACTTCTTCCCCGACCGCCTCAGCCCCGGGAAGGTGGACGGCGCCGGCTTAGGTTACGGAAGCGGCCGGTGCCGGCGAGCAGGGTTCGAAAATGCCCCGCGCGTTTCTGGTGAAGAAGCCGTGCGTGTCCACGTGCAAGCGGAACTGGAGCGAGCTCCCCGACGAGGAGCGCGGCGAGATCTACGTGCCCGGTGAGTGCCCGGCCCGCCATCGCCCCGGCCCGGCCCGGCCCGCCGCCTCCCCCGGCCCGGCCCGCCGCCTCCCCCGGCCCCGTCGAGGCGGTGGACGCGCGGGCGCCCGACTTAATGTTCCAGCGGCCGCGGCCCCGTTAGCCGGCGCCGGGGGGAGGGGAGGGGGGAAGGGGGCAGGGGGGAAGGGGGCAGGGGCAGCGGAAGGAGATGCCGGGGGGCGGGGGCGGCCGCGCCGTGGGGGAGAGCGGTTCCCAGGCCCCGCGGGGCGGGCGGGGCGGGCGGTCTGAGGCGCCCTCTCCGGGCGGCGTCCCCCCCTCACCGCCGAGCCGCGCAGGGGGCGGCCGGTGTGTCCCCGCTCCGGGACCCCCGCTCCCGCGTCGTAAATCCGGAAAGCCGGGCTTTATGAGGCGGGAAGGGGGCACTGGAGCGGTGCCTCTCCGGGGGCAGGGAGCGGGCTGGACTTTCGCTGAGATTTGTGCAAAACGTGCGAGACCCGAGTGTGAGCCGCCTCCACTGGTCCCGCTCCCCCTGCGCGGCGGCCGCGGGTCCGGGTGAGGCCGGGCGGCGGGGGCTGAGAGACTGCACCCGCTCGCCCTGGAGACCAGGGGGGGTCAGGGCCCCCCGTTACGGAGGACGCGGTGGAGCTGAGGGTGGGGTTGAGGAGGCCACCCCACAGCCAGGGGCCAGGCCCGGGGCCGGGCACCCCGTTTGTGCGGAGACGCCGGGACCGCGGCGTCGGGGCCGCTCTGACTGAGGAGCCCGCGCTGCTTCCCGCCGCCGCCCCTCCCTCAGCCCAGAACCTTCTCCCCCGGAGAAGCCGCCTCCGCCGAGCGCCCCCTCCCCAGGCCGGGGCGGGGGTGCCAAACCCCCGGCAGCGCCTCCGGGGGGGAGGCGGCCATTAACCAACCGACTTTGACCCTTGGCCGCTGGCACCGCCCCAGGCCGCGGAGGGAAGCGGAGACGGAGGGCGGAGGGGCCCTGGGAGGGCTCTTGCCTCAGTTTCTCTCCAGAAGTTTCTGGAAAAGGCGCTCTGGTTACCTGTGTGGTGGAGGCCGCGGCCCGGCGGGAAGTCTCTCAGCTCAGCCTCCTCTCCGCCCCGCACCCGGGGCCGCCCGCCCCGCTCTCCCGGGACTGACAGGAGGGGGCCGCCCCCTGAGGGGCACCGGCCCGGGCGGCGTGTTTACCGTCCCCGCTCCCCGGTCCCTTCCCCGGCGCCGGCGCCTCCCCGGCCGCCCTCACGGGGTGTGACTTGCCGCCTAGCTGCACCCCGGGATCTGATAACCGAGCTCGGACTGAGGTAAAGGTGAGCCGGGAGCCGCGCGGGAGGCTCGGCGTGCTGTTATTTTTAGTTTATTTCGCATCCCCATCGGGAACAGATCATGTGCTGACTTTTACAAAGGACAAAGAAATTCCGCTTTTTGGAATCATTGACTTCCTTCGCCCAGTGATTTCCCCCCACAGACCTGGCGGCTCCAGGGGGCGGCTGAGGAGACCGCACCCCGGCGCTGTCCCGGGGGTGAACGGAGGCTCCTGGGTGTCCGTCACCTGCTGCTGGGACCCAGGGAGGGAGGCCCGCGGGCCCCCGCCCAGCAGGACGGTCCCGGCCTCGGAGGGTCTCATCCAGAGTGCCTGCGAGAATGCGCCCTCATCGCTCTGCAGGGAGAACCCTGTGGAGTCAAGTAAAGGGTAGAAGAAGTTAAAAAACTTAATTTTGCCTCAAAAGCCGTGTGGCACATTGGAGTTTTCCCACAGTTTTTGGAAATGAGAAATGGAATGTTCTCGGGCCACGCTCGGGTGCCCCAGAGGGCTGGAGAGTGGGGGGGGCCAGCCTGTCCCCTGGCGGGGCCATCCATCACCAGTCGACTGTGACCCCAGGAGCCGGCTGGGCACGTTTCCATCACCCCACCTCACAGGCTGGGCACGTTGTGACCAGCTAAGCATGGACCCCGTCCTTCCCCCCAGAGGCGCTGCAGGGCTGGGGACAGGGCGTGTTTGTGGTCTACCTTCCCGCCAGGCCCTCGACCCTTAAGCACAGAGCACAGTGGAAAGAGTTGTGTTTTTACCGACCGGGCCCAGTCCGACCAGCACTCCAGCTCTCCCTGAGGCCCAGCCCAGTTCAAGAGGTTCCCCAACTCACTCCCCAGGGCAGAACCTTTCCCGTGGGCCTCACTCTCCTCCCAAAGCCAAGGACAAGCCCAGGAAGGGGGGGAGGGGGGCACCGCGCTGTGAGGTGAAAGGGTTGCAGTTCAGGTTGAGATGCTGTCTGCTGGTGCCCTTCACTCCCTCTCCCCCTGGTCTCCCCTGGCGTTTCTCCTTTGTTATGGCAATGCTGACTCTAGTGCTGGGAGTAATGCTCATTTCTTAGGATGCCCCCACCCTTTGTACCCAGGGGCTGAATTCCATTTCCTGGGCTGAAGGGGAAGCTCAGAGCACGTCGTCCAGGGCGTTAAGTGCAGCCTCAATCTGGCAAGCCAGAAAGGCTCTGGAAGGTAGCTGGAATGACAGGAGCATCCCAAGGCCTCTTCCAGGCCCCCAGCCACCCCCTCCTCTGCTTGGAGCCTCTGCTGCCTGTTCTGCCGTTCCTCAGCACGTGCCCACCCGAGGAGGCAGGCAGGCACCTGGCCCGAAGGCAGCGCCGGAACCTTAGAAAGGCCAGGAAAGTCAGCTTTGGGTCCCAGAATATATGTGTGGGATGGGGAGAGAGTAGGCCTCCGGTGATCATGAGGATGAGGATGATTTTTTTTAATGTAGTGATTTGAGTGAGAGAGGGAGAGAGACGTCAGTGTGTTGTTCCACTTATTTATGCATTGATCCGTTGATTCTTGTATGTGCCCTCAACGGGGGTTGAACCTACAAGCTTAACATATCTGGACGATGCTCTAACCCAGTGGTCGGCAAACTCAGTCAACAGAGCCAAATATCAACAGTTTGGTTGAAATTTCTTTTGAGAGCCAGATTTTTTAAACTTAAACTATATAGGTAGGTAGATTGTTATTAACTTAATTAGGGTACTCCTAAGCTGGCCTTTGCTAAAAACTCAAGGGGCCAAAGAGCCGCATGTGGCTCAAGAGCAGTTTGCCCATCACTGTTCTAACCAACTGAGCTACCCAGCGAGGCTGGTGAAGGTTACTCTTGTAATTCCTGGGAAGTGTTGGCAGTGAACTACTGGTCGCCAGGCTCTCCAGGGAGCAAGGCTGGGTTAGCAGACAGCAGGCAGTGGATGGGGACAGAAGAGCAACTTGGACCTGGGCAGGGGGCTCGATGGGACTCCTGCCTGTCCCCTGGGGTGCCACCACCCAGGCTGCCAACCTGTTTGTTCCTAGCCTGGATGACCCAAGGCAGAACCTGCCAGAGCATTTGTCCCAGAAAAAGAGCTGTGAGGGCAAGTCCTCTGGGCACAGGGAGGACAGGACCGAAGCCTGGGCTTGGCTAATGTCTGGATTTCTTTTTAACGCTGTTCACTTCCGACAAGTCTTGTGTGGAGTCCTGCAGGGCCCAGCCCCTGCTGAATGGAGGGTAGGAAGGATGCAAACCGGCCATAGCTCCTGGTCGGGGCTGTCCACCTAGTGAGGACTGAGGGCACAGTTTCAATTTCATTACAGATGGTATGAAAGTGGGTGGGGAAGGGGGAAAAGATACTGCCTGAGAGGAAAACGGGGTGTTCACAGAGTGGGACAGGGTCTTTGGCTGGTGTTCCCATTCAGCCGTGGAAACACATGGGTCTGTCCTTCAGCTGGTGTTCATTCTGGGAACACCCCGTTTTTCTCTCAGGCAGTATCTTTTCCTCATTCCCCACCCACTTTTCATACCATCTGAAATGAAGTTGAAACTGCTCTCAGACCTCACACTAGGTGGACACTGGCTTTCTTTCGGGCATTGCTCGTTGATCTGCTGGGGCCGGAGGAGACGGGCACAAGACCCCTGCCCTTGAAGATAAGGTGTCAGGCTGCCTAACACCTACCTGGGTCCCCCCCCAATTTAGAGCCAAGTGGACCCCCACCCCCAGGCCAGCGCCAGTGCCAGAGCCAGCACCAGCTCCGTGGTCAGAGGCTGTGCATCCTCCCATCTGCTTCACTTGCTCCTTCCCCCCATTCCCCCACTCCCCACCCCAAGAGCTGGGACCAGACCTCCTGCCAGCCCTGGCCTGAGGCCTTAGACAGAGCAGGACCTGGCACTCTGTCCAGTATTTGGCCCAGTAGCTTAAAAAAAAGATTGAATCCTCGCCTGAGGAATTGCTTATTGATTTTAGAGAGAGGGGAGGGAGGGAAACATTGATGTGAGAGGCAACATCGATTGGTTGCCTTCTGTATGTGTCCCGACCGGGGAACGAACCCACAACCTTCCGGTATATGGGACGACACTTCAACCAACTGAGCCACACTGGCCAGGTCGGACCCAGTAGTTTTCAATCCAAGAAAGACAGGACTTGCTGAGGGGGAGGGAGGGAGGGGAAGGCCTCGGATGGGCGGCTGCTCTGGGCCCGTGCCCTCGATGTCATGCAGGAGGAGGCAAGTTGGGCAACAGAAGGGGAACCCGCAAACCCCCTGAGGGAATCAGGAGAGGGCCAGGCTGGTTTGGCCTTGGCCTTGGCCTTGCCACACGCCACAGCCGTGGGCGGGCAATGAATAGCCACAGCGGCCACCGCCTTGCCGGAAACATCTAATTAGGGGACAGAGGTGCACAAGGCGGGCCCAACCAGTTCTGCTTCCTGCCTCCTGCCACTCAGTGACACTCAGTGGCAGGAGCGGCACGCCGATGAGCACTCCCTGTGCGTGCGGCAGCCTCAGGGACACGCTTGGGGGAGGCGGGGAGGCAGGTTTGGCAGGGTGGCTGGGATGAGGCAAACATCCCCACCCTGGCAGCCCTGAGCTGCCCCTCAGTGGAGCTAGAGGAGGCAAGGAGGCCAGGCCAGGTGGGCGCACACATACCCAGGTCCTTAGCTCTGTCATGCCAAGGTGTCTGTGTGATGGGAGAGGCAGGCACAGGGTCTCCCCCCAAACCAACGTGGGTCCTTAGAACGCTACCCATGGGCCACCTGTCAAAGGGAAGCGCGAGCCACACCAGCTAGCTCACCTGCTTCCCTCCTCCCTCTGCTGCTCCGTGTGCACGTGTGGCCCAGCTCCCACTTTCCCGAGCCTCACGTACACCCTCCTGCCACGAAAGACAAGCGGGGAGAAGTCCGGTTTGTCTCCACCTGGACTGAGAAATGGAGGTTGTCATTCAGCTTTGAATTCTTGGCCAAGATCTGTAATAGCTGCTAAGCTGCCAACACTCAGACACGCCCCTGTGCCCCCAGTTCCCCCAGCCCGTGAATGTAGGCGGCCGCCCTTGTAGCAAGGCAGGAGTTGTGTCTCCCCAACCCCCGCTTGGGCTTGCTGGCCGGCCTTCCAGGGCCTGGGGAGGCGCCACGCCATCTCGGGGGCCAGGGCCAGGCACTGGTGAATCAACTCCCGGAATGAGGTGGCTCATTAAAGGTCCCCGGACAGACGGACGCCAGTGCCAGCAGAACGGGTTTGGGCGGCAGGCCGCGCATTCTTCCTCTGTCAGACCTTTGTTGTGTTTTGAGGGGGCGAGAGCCAGGGCCTCTCCCGAAACTTGGGTTCTCTCACATTCGCCCTCCCTCAGTACGTTCCTCTGCCCCCCACCACCATCCCCACATCCGTCTGTCCACCCGGACCTCGTCGCAGTGGCCTGGGTCCCTCTGTCTCACAGGCTGTGGGCAGTGGGCCTTGTCATGGGCCCGACACCCCGACTCACCCTCCTGACTCCCTCCCCTGAAGCTCACTCGTCCTTTCTTTCCTGGCCCCTCTGGGTTTTCCCTTCTGTGGCTGGGAAAACGGTCCTCACGCATGGGCCCGTTTAAGTACAGAGCTTTGCATTTTTGGAAGAAAATTCTCAACTAAACTGAAACATTAGATTGCGTGCCCGCCGCCAGCTCAGAGGCTGGTTTCCTGTGTGTCACTCGGGACTCTTCCTCCTCCCTAGTGGGGCCCGGGGCCAAGCCTCCCCGGCCCCGTTCGGTGTGGGGAGCGGTCATGTCAAAGGCTGCCAGGTATCGGTGCAGAGGAGGGCGGTGGTGCCCAGGAGGGCGGGCCCAGCCTCACTGTACAGCGAGCGGTCCTTGCTGTGGGGGAGGGTTGCGTAACAGCTGGGCAGGTGCCCAGGAGACTGTTACGCAGCATCCACCTGCTGCTCCCTGACCTCCTCCTTGCTCCACCCCACCTGGCCTGTTTGCCTGCCAAGCTGGGTCTGTGGGAGTGGGGACCCTGGAGCCCTACTGGGCTGCAGCAGCAGGGACTGGCCAGTCTGGAGGAGGAAGGGGCTAGGACCGTGGTCGGCAAACTACGGCTCTCTGGCCCCTTGAGTGTGGCGCTTCTACAAAATACCACGGCCTGGGCGAGTCTATTTTGAAAAAGTGGCGTTAGAAGAAGTTTAAGTTAAAAAAAATTTGGCTCTCCAAAGAAATTTCAATTGTCTTGTTGATATTTGGCTCTGGTGACTAATGAGTTTGCCAACCACTGGGCTAGGAGCATCCAGTCCCCGAAGGCCAGCAGCTATCTGCCCGGAGGAGAGGCCAGGGTGGCCCAGGCCACCAGGAAGTCTCCTGGGGCAGGCTGAGTCCCTGGCACAGGCCTCCGGGCTGCCCTTTGTCCTCGCAGGAGCTTGGATGAGGCCCGGAATCCAGAGGGGCGGGCCCAGGTGGGGCAGGCAGACTGCTCTGGAGGATAATTGGCAGGCAGGTTCTGTCCTCCCAGTTCCGCTAAGACACAAATTACTCAGCGGGCAGGCCTGTGGGTCGAGGCGCTTGGCTGGCGTCACCTGTAATTACCTTAATGGGGCAGGAGGGAGGTGCGGTGTGTAGTGGGCTGGGGGTAGCCCTGCTCTGCCACATGCCTGCCAGGGGCGGATGGAGGCTCCAGGTTCCAGCCAGCTAATTGCCAGGGAACCTTTCTGAAGTCCCCCTGAATCCCCCTTTCTCCACTAAGCCGCTCATGGCCCTTCTTCTCTCTGCAGTCAGCCTGGGCTTCTACCCACCACAGCCCCGCCTGGAGCCAGAGCCGTCTGTGGCTGAACCCCCTTCTTGCCCGCTGGCTTTGGACATGAGCCTTCGAAACTCCAGCTATAGCATGACCTCTGGACCCTGTGTGGTGGCCCAGCTGCCCTCTGAAGACATGAGCCGCCTGGCAGACCCCCAGAGCAGAGATCACGGCTTCCTGCGCACCAAGATGAAGGTACTGACTCGCACTGTCTGAGGAACAGCCGGGAGATTGGCACAAATGAGACCTGTGGAGACCGGCCTGCGGGCTGGGCCCAGGCTTCTGCGGAGGTGACCCTCATGGGCAAGGCAGGGGCTGGAAGAGAAGAGAAGTGGCTCTAAAGTGAGGCTGCCATGCTGGGAAGAAGCAGAGGGTTCAAAAGACAGTTAAGCCTGTGGAGTCCATTCTGGGGGTTTAGTTTCATTTCTGGCCTCAAGAAGAGCCACCTCTTTACACCGAAGTCCTAGGAAAATCAAGGAGACCTTCTCCTGGCACCTTCTCCTGGCGCCCCATCCGGGCAGCGACACCAGGGGGGCCTGGAGTCCGCTGGCGGTGGCTGTCTGCTGAGGCACATGCTCAGCAATCTCCACCTCACCCAGCGGCCCTCCAGGCCCTGCACATAGGGCAGGCGGGGGGCGTGGGGACCCCCGCTGGGCTCAGCGGTGGGAGCGGTGCGTGTGCCGGGCTTGGGGAGCACCCTGCGGCAGGGCTGCCTTGGCTGGCCCTACTTTCCTGAAGCTCAAGGCCAGGAGGCACCCGCTGGCACGGATCTAGTGGAAGCGTTCTTGAAGCGCCGTCCATGTGCCAAAAGATTGGAGAAACTGACAGTGGAATCCCGAGCTTCCCTCTGTTTCCTGCGGAGGCCAAGTGTGTATTGTAATGAAAGGGGAACCACAGATGTGTGCTGGGCTGGCCAGAGAGCCAGCACCTCGGGCCCCTAATCCCCACACCGCCTTCCTCCCAGCCTGGGCCCCAGTGGATAGGGAGGGATGCCTAGAAAGCAGAGCGCACCGGAGAGCGGGTGCTGGAATGAGTCCTGGTCTTATTTTTTAATATATTTTTTATTGATTTCAGAGAGGAAGGGAGAGAGAAATAGAAACATTAATGATGAGAAAGAATCATTGCTCGGCTGCCTGGGAATTGAGCCTGCAACCTGGGCATGTGCCTTTGACCGGACTCGAACCCTGAACCTTCAGTCCACAGGCCGACACTCTATCTACTGAACCAAACTGCCCAGGGCGAGTGCTGGTCTTGACTAGCAGTGTCCACCTAGTGTGAGGTCTGAGAGGCAGTAAGGAGCATCTGCCCGGTGCCAGAGCAGAGGAGGGGGTGCGGTGTGCCAGCTGCACAGGGAGCTCAGGAGGAGTTGCCGGCGATGGGCACCCACCACCAAGGACAGGCAGCCTCAGAATATGCCTCTACTTGGGATTGATTTGAGATTTTCCACAATAACAGGACAAAACGAAAGTGCTTAGAAGCAAGCAAGTCATCAGGTAGCTAAGGGACCCAAACCATATCATGTCGGGCCTGGCTCAAGTAAACCAGGGGCTGGGCTGACCGGAGGAGCCCCAGGTGCCCAGGCGCCCAGCGGTGGCTTCAGCCGGGAAGGGCTGTGCAGGAGACAGTGTTGTGCACATTTCCCCCGTCCCCGAGGCATAGAATGAGGACGGAGAACAGAAACGACGGGGAAGATTTGGGCTCAGCGAAGGGGAGAGTGTTCTAGCAGGTAGAGTCGCTGAGGATGAATGGGGCTGTTTCTATAGGGAGTTCCCTGCCCCTCTCCAGAAAAGAAGGGGCGGGCTGGCAGCCTGGAAGGTGGACTTGGGAAGCACCTGCCAACCTGCAGTCCTGGCTGCTGGGTATCTGTCACAAAGACTGTCCTTGCCCACAGGTGACACTGGGCGACAGCCCGAGTGGAGACCTCTTCACCTGCCACATCTGCCAGAAGGCCTTCACCTACCAGCGCATGCTGAACCGCCACATGAAGTGTCACAACGACGTCAAGAGGCACCTCTGCACCTACTGCGGGAAGGGTTTCAATGACACCTTCGACCTGAAGAGACACGTCCGCACCCACACTGGTGAGGAGCCCTTGGTTGGTGCCTGCTGAGGCACGTGGGACACTCAGCAGGCCCGCCATCTGGGGCGGGGGCTGGGAGGGGCGCACGGCCTCCGTCCCTTCCTCTTCCCCAGAGGCAGGGCCGGGCCTTCCTGTGCCGGGTCCTGACGCCCGCCCTGTTCTCTGCAGGCGTGAGGCCCTACAAGTGCAGCCTGTGTGACAAGGCCTTCACGCAGCGCTGCTCCCTGGAGTCTCACCTCAAGAAGATCCACGGCGTGCAGCAGAAGTATGCGTACAAGGAGCGGCGGGCCAAGCTGTACGTGTGCGAGGAGTGCGGCTGCACGTCCGAGAGCCAGGAGGGCCACATCCTGCACCTGAAGGAGCACCACCCCGACAGCCCGCTGCTGCGCAAGACGTCCAAGAAGGTGGCCGTGGCCCTGCAGAACACCGTCAGCTCCCTGCTGCAGAGCAACCACCACCTCTGAGCGCCGGCCACCCTGGCAGGGCCGGCCTCCTGCGGCCTGCCAGCCGCCTCCTGCGGGAACACTGGTGATGGGACTGGAGCCCCGCACTGACCTCTGCGCATGTCGGCCCTTTTGTATTTTGGACGGAGCCGATCCAAACCTGTGTTATGGGCAGATGGGCGTGCGTCTGGGCGGGGCCAGGCCAGGACTGCCTTTGAGGAAGCAGCACACCCGCAGAGCCAGGAACTCTGTCCAGAGGAGGTGGTCCTGTGACTTTCTGCCCCCCGTGGATGGCAGGGTCAGCGGCACTGGCACAAAGCATCGCGAGAGACGGCGGTGGTCCGTGGCGATGACCCGCCTGGCGGTGCTTCCGGCGCCCAGGGCTGCAGGGTTCTGCCCTCGGTGGGCGCGTGTGCGCTGAGGATGTGCACGCCGCACACGAAGGCCTTTCCGTATCACCTCATTTTAAAAACCCATGACAAGGTGCCAAGGAGGTTTTATTTCCTTTTTTTAAAAGATGACAAATGTATAGATATTAATATATTTTTGGTGCTGATGGCGACTATTTTTGAGAGGATGAAGCTGGCTTATCTCTCTCCCATGCGGTTCTATTTATCCTGGACATTTCACGTCCTCTGTGCTGTGCTCTGGGGTGGCTGCCCTGACGCCCCGAGCTTCCTACGTCCTGTGTCCTTCCCCCGGCCTTGCCTGGAGGATGCACTGCCCCCTGGTCCCCTGTCACGGAGACGGCACATCCCCTCTGCTCTTCCCTCCCCCAGCTCTGCCTCCTCCCTCCTGCCTCCTTTCTAGGCAGCCTGGCCGACCGAGGCCTTCCGGTCAGACAACAGACTTGTGCATAACGGCTCACGGTTGGGGAGGTCGAGGGCTTGTCCGGGTCCAGCCTCGGGTGAGCCAGGCGGGAGAATCTTTGAGAGGCCCGGAGCCGTGGCCCGAAGCACAGGAGAGGCCAGGCCACAAGGCCTGCTCTTTTCCTGGTTGAGTAAAAAACCTGAGAACAGCAGCAAAAAATTGGGACAGAATAATAACCAGACACATCAGAAACCTATAGCGGAGGACAGTATTAGATAGCTAATAAGTTATATTTGTAGCCTTTTTTTCTGACTTTTTCAAGTAGCAAGGCTGGATCCCGAGCCAGTGGCTCCAACTGAGGGACTCGGCCAGGCTCCCTTAGTGTGGCAGGTATCCTGCTAATAACAGGCATGGGGTGTGGGTCAGAGGGGAGAGCTGGGCAGGGGCTGGAGAAGGCACACTTGAAAGCAGTCCGCAGAACACAGCCCCGGGCCGCCCGAAGACCTGCCCAGGGAGAGCAGCACCCGCTCAGCCGGCTGCGGGCAAGGAGCTGTCGCTTCCCTCCGTGTGGAGACTTGTTCAGCTTGGCTGAGAGTGGGCACCGCTGTATTCTGGACGTCCTATAGGACAGAATAACATCTGGAAGCTCTGTTTGTTTACATGTCTGTATCCCTGTGTTTCTTGTCAATCTGAGGAAGTCACAAAGCTCTGTGTTATCTATTTTATTTTATAACTTTCCAACTATTAAAATAAAAGAAAATCTTTTTTCTGCTTTTTTCTGTTTTATAGGCCTATTTCCACTTGCAGGAAAATTAATCCAAACAATTGATGCGTTCTATTAAAAGCTTAATCCTCTTACGGTCACCAGTGGGTACAGACAAGGGCCTGACCGACAGGTTGGGTGGCCAGCCTCCGTCTCGGCAGTCAGTGCCTGCAGACCCTAGCCTGGTGGGGCCTCGCCCAGGGCTCTCTGCCTGCCCGATGCTCTCACATCCTGATCCCAGGCTTTCCATGGGCGGGTACAATCGTGCGGTCAAGCCTGGCCTCACTTCCCAACAGCCTGCCAGGACCCCAAATAACAGGGCACACAGTCCATGTCACTTCCGGGTCAGACACAGATGGGAGGGCCACACTTCACAGCACCTGTCCTGTGCCAGCCACACTCTGTGTTATACGCATCAGCTCACTGCACCTTCCAGCCACCCTCTGAGGGAGGAGGCTGTTGCCACCCGGCAGAGAGGTCAGGTGGCTGCCCAAGTCTCCAGCTACCCCGTAATGGAGCGGCTCCGGTCTCTGCCTGCAGGCACTGTGCACACTGCGGTGTAGAGACCAGGAGGCCTCGTGGCACCTCAAGAAAATCCGAAGTAACAGCAAATCCAGAGATGGCCTGGTCTTCCCCCTCACCACCCAGCATCGTTGGGGAGGCCTCACTGCCCAGGTCTCGGAGTCCCAGGTCAGTATTCTCCCGTCACACCCTGCCGGGGGACGAGGAGGAGTGGGGAGCTGCCAGGCTGGGCCCCGGCGTGATACCCCGCATGGCGCGGAAGGGTCCGTGCTCTGGTGCTGTGCGGAGGAAGGGAAACATTGATTTGACCTCTGAGGCTCCCTGTGGGAAGCCCTGATGATTGGGAAGGGCCACTAACCCTCCTGTGCCTCTAGCTCTTTATCGCAAGGCCCCCACGCAAAACACAACCAGATCTCCTTCCGCAGGTCCCACGGCGAGCAGAGCCCACCGTCAGAGCCCGGTGATGAGCTGCTATGTAAACTGAGGCGGAGCTAAGGACAGGCAGGCTTCCAGGAAGCCAGGGATGGGGCTCCCTCTGAGCTCTTCTCTCCCATTCCTCAGAGAAGCTCAAGGCTGGGACCTAGCAGGCTCAGGCCAGTCACTTTTCCCCCAGCCAGATCATTTTGAGGGTTCATCATGGTCTCTAGACTTGGTATGACGAGGGAAACAAGAGTGGCGGAAGTAGGCCCAGCCAGGAGAGAGGAACTTGGTGCGGGTCATATAACTAAGGACAAGTGGATGGCTGCATACAGATGCTAGAGGACCCAAAACAGAGTCTTTTGTATCTGAAAGAATGAAGACTTCCTGGAAGAGGTGGGACCCAGCTGGTCTAGGAAAATGGGAGGGTCAGAAAAGAACAAAAGAAAAGGGAAGGTGTTTTAGGGATCAGGCCCTCGCCGGTGTGGCTCAGTGGCTAGATCCTTGGCCTGTGGACTGACGGGTCCCAGGTTCAATTCCGGTCAAAGGCACATGCCCGGGTTGTGGACTCAATCCCCAGTAGGGGATCTGCAGGAGGCAGCTACTCAATGATTCTCATCATTGATGTTTCTCTCTCTCTTTCTACCTCTCTGAAATCAATAAAAAATATATTTAAAATAAATAAATAATTAAAAACAACAACAAAACCCATAACATCTATGAGGGGCAATAAAGCAGGTCGCAATAAAACGAGGTATGTCTGTATTTCCTTCGACAATCTGGCTGCTTGCACCATTGGTCAGTCAGCCACAGCACGGGTGTTTTTTGTGCCCTGCCCAGGTGCCAACAAGAACTGGGAACAAAACAAGATTCTGAGAGGCAGGAGAGCTGCCTGGGCCCTAGCAAGAGGGTCTGACTGAGGATGAAGGTAGAGTTCTATTTTCAAACCGAAAAACAAGGCCACCAAGTGCAAGGCGGGAAAACTACAATAGGAGGTGCTATAAAGGGTTATACTTTATATTTTTCGTATATCTTCTATTTTTTTTTTTTTTACAATGGCATATATTATTTTTTCAATGAGAAGAAAATAAAGTTATAAAACAATTTAGGGTGTTAGTAGACTTGAAATTCAACACATCAACAGGGAGATGGGGCTGCCCCCCGAAAAGCTAATGTGACCTTTGACAATAACAGAGATGTGGCAACCAAGACAGGTGGCCAGGCGGCAGTCGGTGAGTGGCAGGGAGGATCAGAGACCGGGTGGAGGCCCAGCAAGTGACCTAACCCCTCAGTTTTCTCATCTCTAAACTAAGGAGAGTTCCTACCTTCGAAAGTCCCTTTCTGCCGAAACCGGTTTGGCTCAGTGAATAGAGCGTCGGCCTGCGGACTGAAAGGTCCCAGGTTTGATTCCGGTCAAGGGCATGTACCTTGGTTGCGGGCACATCCTCAGTAGGGGGTGTGTATGAGGCAGCTGATTGATGATTCTCTCTCATCGATGTTTCTAACTCTCTATCCCTCTCTCTTCCACTCTGTGAAAAATCAATAAAATATATTTTAAAAAAAAAAAAAAAGTCCCTTTCTGCAGGCCGGCGTGGCTCCGTGGTTGAGCCTCCACCTGTGAACCAGGAGGTCACGGCTCCATTCCAGGTCAGGGCACCTGCCTGGGCTGCAGGCTGGATTCCCAGTGTGGGGCTTGCGGGAGGCAGCCAGTCAATGGTTCTCTTTCACCACTGATGTTTCCATCTCTCCCTCCCTCTCCCTTCCTCCCTGAAACCAATGTAAAGAAATATTTTTAAAAGTCCCTTTCTGTTATAAAGACTTGGTCTCTAGGCCCCCATTTCCACAAAAGCCTGAGGAAACTGACCAACTGCAGTGGAGATGAGGAGGCACCAAGGCTGAGAAGCTGCTCAGATCGGAAACCTGGCTGCTGGCAGAGGGAACCGGCTTATTCCGCTTATTCCAGCAGTTCCGTGGGCAGACCCTGGGCCAGAGAGAGGGCTGGGGGACAGACTCCACTGCAGGGAGTCTGTTTGAAACTCTAGCCCCCAACCCCCAAGCCAATGCGCCCAGCTCTTTGAGTCCCTTCCTGTAAGCAACCAGCCATTCCTGTCCATGCCCTGAGCCCGCCCTCCGGGCCTGGCAGCTCTCCTCCTGGGCAGCAGACTCGCTGATGGGGGCCTGGGGGTTGGTGCTCAGGTCCCAGGCCACTGCAGGGCCGCTGGAGGGGAGACTAAGTCAGCTGTGGGGAGTCTGGTCCTGGGGAGGGAATGCATTGAGCGAACCGTCAGGTCTGCTTCCTGAATGGAAGAGCTGGGCCTGTGAGTGTTCCCTCTGTTCCTCACCTGCTCTCTCTACATACAGTGGTGCGACCGGCCTGCCCAGCACCCGAAACCGCTCAGCGATGTGCGGCTGAGAACGGTGGCCCTGCACGCCCAGCCTCAACAGCAAACGGGGCGCCCCTGCCTTCACCCCACTTCTGCCTCCAGGCCTGAGGGGCAGCTAGCCCACCCCACACCACCCAGAAGAGACCCGGGCCGAGCTGCCCATGGCGGAGCGAGTGCCACCATGCTCTGTTCGAGCTGCTGCCCGCCCTGCCCGCAAGCCCACAGCGGAGCTCATTGCCCAGGGCAGAGGGACGGCGCCGAGGGCAGGAGACCACGCCAGAGGCTCCCGGGCGCCGAGATGCCGGGCCACGGGCACTGCTAAGCCCCAAGCGCTTGGGGCCAGCACCTGGGTGTCGGCATGTAGGTAAACAGCCCTATAACAGCAGCTAATCACCCCTTTCGTTTATTGAGTCCTAGGCACGCTGCACCCCGGCTTCTCTCTGACATCATCGCTGACCCCGCAACCTCCGGGAGGGAGTCATCGCTGTCCCTATTTTTGGACGGAGAAGTCAAGGCTGGGCAGGTGCGAAGCCTTGCTCACGGTCAGGGGTAAGAAGCACTGACGCCAGCCTCTGGCCTGGGGCTGTTGGACTCAGCTGGGCTCTTGACTTCCAAGTGAGCAATGACTGGAATGGAGGCCCCTTTCCTCGTGGTTCTTCCTCTGCTGACACTGAGCACCTGCTCTGGGCCACGCGCTGTGCTGAGGCGCAGGGAACACAGAAAATGAGGCGCAGCCCGAGCCCCCCAGTTCACCTTCCTGGGGGGGACGGCCGGGCGGTGGGCGGGAGGGACAGGAGCAGCAGCGGGTGAGGCTGAGGACAGCAGGAAGGAGGCCCACCCTTGAGCAGCCATCTCTGAAGCCCCCATGTCATCCATGCCAACAGAGCTGAGAGGAGGGAGGGCAGGGAGGGAGAAACCCTGACAGAGCGGCGGCCCACGCTCACCCTCTGCCTGGCTGTGCACAGTCCCTGTCCGTCTCTCCAGGCGGGAAAGTGAAGCCTAAAGGACCAACAACCTGCCAAGGTCCCCCCTTCCCCCCGCCCGGCCGGCCACAGGTGCCGGACTGGCTCTCTGTAGCCATCACACTGCCTTCCCAAGAAATACAAGGAAAGAGAGTTCAGCTGCAGGGGGGAAGCCAGGCCTCGGAAGGAGAGCCAGGCCCGGGAGCTGGGGTCCAGCTCCTGCCCCAGAAATGCCAGGCGTGCTTCTCCCTCAGTGTCGCAGCCACTGCTGCCTTGGACATTCCTGTGAAACCTGGAGAAAGGGCGAGAGGGCCCTGGAGTGGGTCAGGATGTTCCAAACCCACAGGAGCTCCGACAGGAACTCCCAGCGCCCGCCCCCGTGTGTTCCTGACCTCCTCCCCAGCCCCAGTTTTCCAAGGTGGTGATCTCGCTAAGAAACCCATCCTGTCCTCACCGCCTAGGCTCAGCCAGTCCAGCCGGCTCCAGCCAGCCCCCTCCGCCTCCCCCGCCCCCCGCCCTCCGAGGGGGACTCCGGGTAACAGGCCCAGGCACCTCCCTCTCCCCACACGCAGCGGCGGGCGGGCGAGCTGCTGGAGGAGCCCAGGAGAACTGGTAGAACTTGTGTCCCCTTTGCCAGAGGCGCCCACGAGCCTGCCAGCGGTAAGAACAGGGCGAAGGAGCGGACCGCCTGGGAGGACTGGCTCCCACAGCCATGCCAGGCCCTGCCACGAGGGCCTTGCTTGGAAGCAAGAGGGGCCCTTGGAGAGTGCGGTTCCCCACAGCCTGCCATGACAGACCTGACTAGGGCCTTCCCCTCGCCAACAAGATGAGTCTCCTCTCATGCTCATACCCACCGCCCTCTCCCCCACTGTTCTCCCAGGAGGTCTGACATTCAGGTCTGCAGCGTGAGCTGGACCCTCTGGGGCCACCAGCACCCCCCACCCCCAGCCCTGGCAGCCGTGGGTGTGAGGGGACGGGGAGAGGAGGCGCTGGAGGTCAGGGCAGAAGGGATGGGAGCTGCCTTAGGCGCCAAGGTGCTCTGAGGGTGAGCCCAGTGGAAGAGCCCTCTCCTAAGTCTGCTTTGGGTGCGGAATTTGTTACAGTGAAAGAAGCAAAAGCATCCATGGTCTTGGCGGGAGAGTCAGGGGAAATCAATATGTATCCAAATTCTACGTGGCGCATGAAAATGTGATGTCCAAATGAGTTCTTGGCGGGGAAAATTTCAGCCTTAATACAGAGTTCTTACACATCAATAAGAATAAAATATACCATTAAAAACGGACAAATAGCCCTAGCTGGTTTGGCTAAAGGATTAGAGCGTCCGCCTGAAGGGTCCTAGGTTTGATTCTAGTCAAGGGCACATGCCCGGGTTGCAGGCTCAATCCCCAGTATGGTGTGTGCAGGGGCAACTGATCACTGATTCTCTCTAATCATTGATGTTTCTCTCTCTCTCCCTCTCCCTTCCTCTCTGAACTCAATAAAAACGTTTTAAAATACAAACCACCCTGACACATAGTGTGGAGAACCTATACATAAAAGAGCTTCAAAACGACCAAAATCATATAAAAAAATTCAACTTCATTCATAATCAAAGAAATGAAAATTAAGATATAGAAGTCTATCATAAAACATTATAATGATGAAAAATAGGAATAATCTAAATGTTTAATTCTAGAATACCAGTAAAATAAGGAAATATTATGTAGCCATTAAATATGTTGTTATAAAAATATTTACTAACAGGAAAATGTTTACAATACATTAAGTTCAAAAGCAGGTCCCAAACATTGTTATGGGGAGGCACATTTTCCATGTTTGTAAACACAAGCCCACGTGTACATCATAAAAGTTAAAGAAGACTAAATACCACATTGCTCAGAATACTAAGTTATTACTCAATGGTAGAATTATGATTTTTTATTTTCATGTTTGTTGTCTATATTTTATACTTTTTTCTACAATAATCCCTCTCCCTCCATTGCTTTTTTAATGAAAAGAAACCTAGTTGGCTTTGAGAGAGTCCTTGGCAGAATAAGTGTGAGAATCACTTGCATTATGTGTACAGTCTTTACCAAAAAATAGTCTTCTCCCTCTTTGAAAAAACATGTATTTTTATTGATTTCAGAGAGGAAGGGAGAAGAAAGACAGAAACATCAATGATGAGAGAATCAATGATCAGCTGACTCCTGCACATCCCACACAGGGGATCAAGCCTGCAACTTAGGCATGTGTCCTGACTGGGACTCGAACTGTGACCTCCTGGTTCACAGGCCGACACTCAACTACTAAGCCACACCGGCCAGGTGATTCTTCTCCCTCTTAATCATACAAGTGGGGGTGAGACAGGCATAGGTGGGAGGAAGGCTGAGGTCTAAGGTCACTTGGGGTGCAGAGATGGGGTAAGGAAAGAGATCCAGGAGTCCCAACTCTGATGATACTCTGAAATCTACAGGAAGCCATGACCTTGCATAGAAGGCAGGGAGGACTGGGAGTCAGAGGACATGAGTGAATCCTAGATCTACCAGTTGACACCGAGGAAGATGCTTTATTTCTCTGAAATGCAATGCCTATGAAGGGAAGTAACAGTAATGCAGAATTGCTGAGGGAATTAAATATGACAATTGTTGGCTTTGTGCGGTACAAAGCCCCAAACAAACATTAGATGTTGTAGTTAATAACATTCGTCTCCAATTCAGCCTTTAGCAAGAAAGGTGGCCAGCAGCTGGGGCCAAGTCTACATTGGCTGAGAGGATTCTGGATGTGCTGGAGGGAGGAGCACAGTTCGCCCCTGTGAACAGGCAGGGTCTTGGATGTCCTGGTCCGTAGTATAGGAAATAAATAAACTCACCTACGGTGAGTTCAGAGGAAGGTGTTTGGGGACCTTCTGACTACTCTCTGAGGAAAGAATATTTAGTCCGTAATGAGAAATCCCTGGCTAGTCTCGTGCTAGCTCTGGGCAGGTGAAAATGGTACAAAATGCAGACGTCTAAGATCCCCTTCACCTATACTGTTTCCTGATGTTTTGGCCATGTTTTGGGCTGAGTTGGGCGGACCAAGGATGCCAGAGCTTGCCATCTAAGAAGATGGGGAGAGGCTGGGTGGTGGTTCTGGTTCGATGGGGAAGCCATGGCTTCTGGGCGGAGGTGGCAGGCACGCTCATGAACATGAGCCCTCTCATTCATAACTGGCTGGCTGCTCCTTACAGCGCCACGCATGGTTTTCACACAGGATGGCCCGTAATGTTCCCAAGGAGTACTGCTGTCTTCACGCCACCAGATGACAGGGATTATTGCCGAGGTGACAAGCTTTCTAAGTGCTGATCGTGTTGGAGATCACTCTGGACCACACCACTCCAAGGCTGTCCGCCCCTCGGATGAGAAGCATAGTCTTCACTCTCCTCCTCCTCCTCCTCCCCTGCCCTCACTCCCCTCTCTTCCTCGGATCGCTGTCACTGCTCTGCCTCGCCTTGTTCCTCAGTCTCCCCCTCCTTCTCCTTGCGTCCCCTCGCCGGTTCCAGATCCGGCCGGCATCCTCCTCTGCTCCTCGTGTCACAGGCACTCACCCTGAGCCAGCGAGGCAGGGTCCCGGACGCAGCGGCCTGTGTGGTGGGCACAGAGACGGCTGGGTCAGCAGGGCGGGCTGTCCCTTCCGCCCGGCACCAAGGCTCTGGCCTTCGGCACTAGTCCCTTCCTCGATCACCCAGCGCGTCTTCTGAAACCTTTTTATAACTGAGCTTTTCTCCTAATGCTCCCGCCACCCGCTCCCCATCCAGGCCCTCCCTCTCCGAGCCGCTCTTGTCTTGCTGGTGCCAACATGCCCGAGGCGGGCGCTCCGCTCCGCCGTGGTTCCGCCTCCTGTCCTGCGGGCAGTGGGGAGAGGGCCACTCAGCTCAGCCGCTTCCTCCCATCCCAGGCCTCCCAGGCTCTTCCTCCGCCCCGCTGCCCACCCAGCCTCTGATGGAAGCCTTTTCTGCCTTTTCCGTCTCCTTCCTTAGAACTCACCCAGCTAGGCTTCTTCTAATCTGAATCTCATTTCGAAATCTCCTGCCCAAGGGGTTTCCCAATGCCTCTCAGCTTTGAATCAACCTGCTGTTTACAGCACGCCCAGATGGGGACCGGTTCTGACACTACGCCCTGAAGACACTCCTGTGCCCGAGATAGTCAGCCTGTGACACCTGGACAAACATTCCTTCCTTATCTCCCTGGATAAGGAAGATACGACCTGGCTGTATTCTCCCCCGGGGGACCGACCTGGGGGCTTGCTGCCACTGGAGGCCCCACCTCAGGAGGGTGACCCTCTCCGGTGGAATTCTCTGCCCGCAAAGCGCCCAGTCCCTCCCAGGGGCCATTCCACGGGACGGGAATCTTAGTCCCCGCCCATGGCTTAACGGGTGGATTTCTGGCCAGAGGGACCTGGAGCCAGGAGCAGCCGCTAGGACAAACACGGAGAAGTGGGTCAGTGTTTCCTGAACAAAGGGAAGCGGGTTGTTCTCTGCCTACAAAGGTGACCCACTCGCTCCCCGCCTTGGTAACCTGAGTCTCCCCGGCAAGGAGGGTCGAGTGTGGGCGGCTGGAGGACCAGGATCGGGGAGAAATGGGAGCCTGGGTCTCTGCATCATGTTCTGGCCAAGAAGCTGGTTCACCTTGATTTTTTAAAAAAATGGGCTCAAAGCCCAGTTCTGCATCCAAGTCCCAGAAAGCCAATCCCTGCATGCAAATGAGCAGGCAGATCATGGGTGCCAGGCGGCTCTGAGGCTGGCACTGCCTCACTGAGGTGAATGCTGAGCCGGACAGAGCCTGTCCCCGCTCCGCTCCTCTGATCCGAGAGGAAACACCCAATGCCACAGCAGACTCCTGCTCTTGGCACTTGGTGTCACTCTTGCTTCACCCTGACTCAGCGCAAAGCCTTCAGACCAGTGGCCATCACAGAGGGGACAACTCTATCCTCCATCCCACCCTCACTGTGCGCACACGCACACACCCACACACACACACACACGCGCATGCACACGGGCGCGCACGCACACGCACGCACGCCCGGGCTGAGCCCCGCTCTCGCCCAGCTCTCCCGGAGGACGGGGAGTGCCCAGGCGGGATGACGGGAGTGCCACACATCGAATGGCAGGAGGAAGGGCCTCATCCTCCCTGAGCCAAGCCCGGGTGGAGCCTGGGCTCCTGGAATTGTTGGTGGCTGACTTCACCACCATTTTCTTAAAAGTCAGGCTTGCTCACAAGGCAGTCTCATAGCACAAACACACACGCCCAAACACTAAGAGTCGCCTGACATCACACTGGCACATTTTGGTGGCGGCAACACAGACACTACCCATGTATAGCCGCGAGGTTTGTTGTGAGTCTCCTCTTCAACTCTTGGTTACCAAGCCCTTGTCAATCTCCGGTGCAGGAGTCCAGTGTTTTTCTACTAAGAACACCTTGGCCAACCATAGGAATGTTACAGTCCCTTATAGCTCGTCTAATAATCAGCATTACTGAGCTTCTCCTCCCGCCATGCTCCTCAGCCACTGTTCCACCTTCCTAAGCCTTCCCGGCTTCTGCTGTCTCCCTTTCCTCATTCAACAAGGATTTGATGAGCTCCCACCAGCCTCTGGGCTCACTGAGGAGCCTCCTCCTGCAAACCCCTCCCTCTACATTGCCTCTGGCACATATCCCTGTCCTTGAGGTTCTCCTGTGGGGCTAACATCCTTTCCCCCAAAACCCCCCTCCTTTCCCACCCCCCAAGGCCAGGCCTTCAGGATGAAGTCTGACGGCCCCAAGGAGCACAGGCTTAGTGAAGAGCCACTCGCCAAGAAGAGCTGTGTGCAAAAGGCCGCCTGCCCAAGCCACAGCTGTCCTTCAGCCAGCTGCTGCCCACGGCGGGCACACCGTCACCAGCCTGCTAACATAACGCTATCTAGGCTATGGGCTCGCCGTCACCTGATGCTCCGATCCCTCACAGGGAACTGGCTGTCCGGAGCAAGAGGTCCCGGGGAAGGTGGGGCTGCCATCTGCCCTCCAGTCAGAATTCTGACGCTTGACCAGGGAGGTCACCGCTGCCCTGCAGCCTCATCTTTGAAAACATCTTGTAAACACGCATCAGAGGAAGAAATCTTCATTCTACCTCTGATTAGTTCCTGGCTGGGCTGGAACGATGCGGCCCGACAAGTCACGCTGGAGATGACAGGGCCCGCTGAGGAGGCTCTGGGGGCTGAACTAGCGCTTATCCTCCTTCTGGAGATAAGCGGGTGGATGCCAAGGTCAGGAGCAACACAGAGCCATGGGCACTGTGTCCACAGCAGACGGTGGGAGCCCTGGGCCTGGGGCTTTGTGAACCGCCCAGGGGAATGGCCAGTCAGGCTGCATTCTCCCTGAAGTCATCAAAGCACTGTGACCACAAAAAGGGCTTCTGTCCTGAGTGGCACGCGCAGAGCAGCTTGATCGCTCCACCTGTGGAATCAGCATCGAGAGATTTCAGAAGCATCATTTTTGGTTCTTGGGCAGCTGGTGATCATTGGTCCTGGCGCTCACAAACCAACAACAACAACAAAGCACCGTATGACCCTGATCTTGATCTTACCAACATCTAAGGAAGAGAAGAAAGAATAGGGCAGAAGTCTTTGATTTTAATTAAAATTTTAAAAAAATGGCCAAAACCGGTTTGGCTCAGTGGTAGAGCATCGGTCTGAGGACTGAGGGGTCCCGGGTTCGATTCCGGTCAAGGGCATGTACATTGGTTGCGGGCACATCCCCAGGAGGGGGTGTGCAAGAGGCAACTGGTCGGTGTTTCTCATTGACATTTCTAGCTCTCTATCTCTCTCCCTTCCTCTCTGTAAAAAATCAATAAAAATATATTTTTTTAAAAATGGGGAGGAGGAGCCTTTAGGTGAACTAACCAGAAAGTCAATAAAGCAGCACAAACTCACCCTAGCTGGTTTGGCTCGGGGGATAGAGTGTTGGCCTGCGGACTGAAGGGTCCCGGGTTCGATTCCAGTCAAGGGCACTGGGGTTGCAGGCTCAATCCCCAGTAGGGGACCTGCAGGAGGCAGCCGATCCATGACTCTCTCTTATCTTTGATGTTTTTCTCTCTCTCCCTCTCCCTTCCTCTCTGAAATCAATAAAAATATATTTAAAAAAAGAAAAAGAGCACATACCTTTGTTGCAGGCTTGATCCCCTGCCCTACCAGGGCGTGGGTGGGAGGCAACAATCAATGTTTCTCTTTCTCTCTGTGTCTCTCCTCCTCCCTCCCACTCTCTGAAAATCAATGGAAAATCCCTGGGTGAGGATTGACAAGGACAAAAAGAAGCAGACTCAAAAACCCTGACCCAAGCCCCAAGACCATAGCAAATCAGACACTGGGTGATTCTGTATGTGTGTGTTCAGACTGAATTCAAAAGATAGGCTGAATCGGACTCCTCTTGAAAGAATACCAAGGTGCAAATCCCCCTGCCCTGACTTACCCAAACTTTGTAAATAACAGAGACGCTCACGAGAGAAATTAGAAGACAAAATAGCTAAGTGGTTTGAGAAGGTGTGGCTAGAAGCATGCGTGTTCCCTAAAGCCAGATGTGCAGACGGTCAAAAATACAAGTTTAATGAGCTTATCGATTTGGAGTGACTCTTCTCATCTCAAGGAGTCTGGGGTTCAACTATTTCACCTCTGAAATCTAACAGGCTGCTGCTGGACCCTCAGCCCTTAGCACTTCTTCAGAGGCTGCTCCACGCAATTCTTCCTCAGTTTACCCTTCTGCCCAGGTAACTGACCGCCAACAATTCCGCCCCCAGTGTTTGTAGAGGGAGATTACAACTTCAGGCATTCGGAGATGTCTTCTGATCTCTTCCCTTTCCTCCTCAGTTGCTCCCTGAAATCCCTCTTACACCCTTTAGGGACCTGCGTGCTTCTTCTAAGAGATGGGCACCTGTCCTGGCTAACTGCTACAAGTTCACCAGGTTCTCTCATGCTCAAGTTCAAAGCACTCTGATCGCAGTAATCACTGTTTGCTGTAGTGCTGTCCTAGCCTTTCCTATCTGCAGTATTTCTTAACATTAATGTAATTGGACTTAAGAGATATTGCACATTTAGCGCAATCCGGGAAACTAATCATGTAAACAGTGTCTTGCTGACAGGATAGTCCAGCCCAGGAAGCCACGCAGTCAGCAGTGTCGTCCCACAGATGACAACAGCCGCGGGCGCTCCTGGGAGGCACGCGTGGGCGACCTCACCCATGCAGGGCTGGGCACCCTGGCTGGCGCTCCCTCTCCGGTCTGCTTGTCCTTTAGAACTAATAGGTGGGGTGTCACCCCAGTATTTTATTCTCTCTCTGATTCAGGCCAGCCTGGAGACCAAGACGGAGCAAGCCTGCACTTGAACACTTTGTCGCCACTTTTCCAGAGCCCGAGGCTAGCCTCGCTCATGCTCAGGGCTGTGCGTGACCTTGCTGTCCCACGCCACGGAGGACAGCAGACAGACAGACAGACAGACAACCTTCCAATGAGGGCAACTACACGGACTCCGATGTGAGCCCTTGGTTCCGTTTCTTTCTCTTCAAGAAGAGAGTACTTGGAGGAATTTCTCACTGACCATAACATGGCAATGTTCTCCTCGCACCCGAAACACTCCCTGAGCCCTTCGCCCGCAGCCACCCCCGGAGAGCCACGCCCGGGGCATCTGCCCCTCACAGCCTGAGCCTCCCGTGTGAGCTTGACTTTCAGATCTGCCCTCCTCATGGCGTTTTCTGGACAAAAGAGAAACCCTACCCTGTGTTTGCTGGCTGACGGGAACAACGTTAAGATAAAGGGATCTTGGGGAAATCATGACAGCATCTAAGGAATCCCGGTGCAAAAGTTCCCGGCACCCCTCTCCCACCCCAAACCAGTTGCAGACACAGACCCGCCCTTCTCCAGGCGGCTTTAGCGACCAGATAGGATCAGCAATCTGCACTCTCCCTCCCAACCGAATCCGTGCCCGACTGGTTGGTCCCAGGGCTGCTCAGAGACACCACCTAGTAGCAGCCCTTCCCAGGAGGGGCAGTGCCCTCAGAAAGCCTGGCCCCCTGAGAACGCTCCCAGCCGCTGCCTCTGGCAGGCGCAGAGGGGGGCTCGGGGAGCCGGGTGCCCCTGGATGAGACAGCCCAGGCCCCACCGACGGAGGAACAGTGCCCGGCGGGCAAGCAAAGGCCTGAGAACGAAGGGCGGCCTGCCTCTGCGCAGGTCTGAGCTGGAAGGCTGAGCAAGAAACTAAGTGACGAAACAGAAACATTCTCGGTGGTGATCAATCTCCCAGATTAGGCCCGTTTGCTCTCTTTAAAAGAAAATTTAAAAAAGATGCACCTCTGTAGCATCAGTTCTCCTCGGGGCATGTGAAACTCGGGCTCTCCCTCAGTCCTCCCCAGGGACAGAGGAGGGAGAGGAAACAGGTTCTGACGGAGTGCCAGGGCAGGTTGTGAGCGGACGGACCGCTCTCCTTACACACGTCACGTCTAACCGATAAACACGCGGAGCTAACGCTCGGCGAGTGTTCTGGACAAGGAACCACGGCAGGAGGAGCCTGTGCCCTCAGGGGCTTTTGTGGGGGCTGACCAGGCCCGCGTGACTGCACCTGCCCTCACACACCTGCCCTCACACACCTGCCCTCACACACCTCACACACCTCACACACCTGCCCTCACACACCTCACACACCTCACACACCTGCCCTCACACACCTCACACACCTCACACACCTGCCCTCACACACCTCACACACCTCACACACCTGCCCTCACACACCTCACACACCTGCCCTCACACACCTGCCCTCACACACCTCACACACCTCACACACCTGCCCTCACACACCTGCCCTCACACACCTCACACACCTCACACACCTGCCCTCACACACCTGCCCTCACACACCTGCCCTCACACACCTCACACACCTCACACACCTGCCCTCACACACCTGCCCTCACACACCCGCCCTCACACACCTCACACACCTCACACACCTGCCCTCACACACCTGCCCTCACACACCTGCCCTCACACACCTCACACACCTGCCCTCACACACCTCACACACCTCACACACCTGCCCTCACACACCTCACACACCTGCCCTCACACACCTGCCCTCACACACCTGCCCTCACACACCTGCCCTCACACACCTCACACACCTGCCCTCACACACCTCACACACCTGCCCTCACACACCTCACACACCTGCCCACACACACCCGCCCTCACACACCTGCCCTCACACACCTGCCCTCACACACCTCACACACCTGCCCTCACACACCTCACACACCTGCCCTCACACACCCGCCCTCACACAGCTGCCCTCACACACCTGCCCACACACACCTGCACTCACACACCTGCCCTCACACACCAGCCCTCACACACCTCACCCACCTGCCCTCACACACCTCACACACCTCACACACCCGCCCTCACACACCCGCCCTCACACACCTGCCCTCACACACCTGCCCTCACACACCTGCCCTCACACACCTGCCCTCACACACCTGCCCTCACACACCTCACACACCTGCCCTCACACACCTGCCCTCACACACCTGCCCTCACACACCTGCCCTCACACACCTCACACACCTCACACACCTGCCCTCACACACCTGCCCTCACACACCTCACACACCTGCCCTCACACACCTGCCCTCACACACCTGCCCACACACCTGCCCTCACACATCTGCCCTCACACATCTGCCCTCACACACCTCACACACCTGCCCTCACACACCTGCCCTCACACATCTGCCCTCACACACCTGCCCTCACACACCTGCCCTCACACACCTGCCCTCACACACCTGCCCTCACACACCTCACACACCTCACACACCTGCCCTCACACACCTGCCCTCACACACCTCACACACCTGCCCTCACACACCTGCCCTCACACACCTGCCCACACACCTGCCCTCACACATCTGCCCTCACACACCTCACACACCTGCCCTCACACACCTGCCCTCACACATCTGCCCTCACACACCTGCCCTCACACACCTGCCCTCACACACCTGCCCTCACACACCTGCCCACACACACCTGCCCTCACACACCTGCCCTCACACACCTGCCCTCACACACCTGCCCACACACACCTCACACACCTGCCCTCACACACCTGCCCTCACACACCTGCCCTCACACACCTGCCCTCACACACCTCACACACCTGCCCTCACACACCTGCCCTCACACACCTGCCCTCACACACCTGCCCTCACACACCTGCCCTCACACACCTGCCCACACACACCTGCCCTCACACACCTGCCCTCACACACCTGCCCTCACACACCTGCCCTCACACACCTGCCCTCACACACCTGCCCTCACACACCTCACACACCTGCCCTCACACACCTGCCCTCACACACCTGCCCACACACCTGCCCTCACACATCTGCCCTCACACACCTCACACACCTGCCCTCACACACCTGCCCTCACACATCTGCCCTCACACACCTGCCCTCACACACCTGCCCTCACACACCTGCCCTCACACACCTGCCCACACACACCTGCCCTCACACACCTGCCCTCACACACCTGCCCTCACACACCTGCCCACACACACCTCACACACCTGCCCTCACACACCTGCCCTCACACACCTGCCCTCACACACCTGCCCTCACACACCTGCCCTCACACACCTGCCCTCACACACCTGCCCACACACCTGCCCTCACACACCTGCCCTCACACACCTGCCCTCACACACCTGCCCTCACACACCTGCCCACACACCTGCCCTCACACACCTGCCCTCACACACCTGCCCTCACACACCTCACACACCTGCCCTCACACACCTCACACACCTGCCCTCACACACCTGCCCTCACACACCTGCCCTCACACACCTGCCCACACACCTGCCCTCACACACCTGCCCTCACACACCTGCCCTCACACACCTGCCCTCACACACCTCACACACCTGCCCTCACACACCTGCCCTCACACACCTGCCCACACACACCTGCCCTCACACACCTGCCCTCACACACCTGCCCTCACACACCTGCCCTCACACACCTGCCCACACACCTGCCCTCACACACCTGCCCTCACACACCTGCCCTCACACACCTCACACACCTGCCCTCACACACCTCACACACCTCACACACCTGCCCTCACACACCTCACACACCTGCCCTCACACACCCGCCCTCACACACCTCACACACCTCACACACCTGCCCTCACACACCTGCCCTCACACACCTCACACACCTCACACACCTGCCCTCACACACCTGCCCTCACACACCTGCCCTCACACACCTCACACACCTCACACACCTGCCCTCACACACCTGCCCTCACACACCCGCCCTCACACACCTCACACACCTCACACACCTGCCCTCACACACCTGCCCTCACACACCTGCCCTCACACACCTCACACACCTGCCCTCACACACCTCACACACCTGCCCTCACACACCTGCCCTCACACACCTGCCCTCACACACCTGCCCTCACACACCTGCCCTCACACACCTGCCCTCACACACCTCACACACCTGCCCTCACACACCTCACACACCTGCCCTCACACACCTCACACACCTGCCCACACACACCCGCCCTCACACACCTGCCCTCACACACCTGCCCTCACACACCTCACACACCTGCCCTCACACACCTCACACACCTGCCCTCACACACCCGCCCTCACACACCCGCCCTCACACACCTGCCCTCACACACCTGCCCTCACACACCTGCCCTCACACACCTGCCCTCACACACCTCACACACCTGCCCTCACACACCTCACACACCTGCCCACACACACCCGCCCTCACACACCTGCCCTCACACACCTGCCCTCACACACCCGCCCTCACACACCTGCCCTCACACACCTGCCCTCACACACCTGCCCTCACACACCTCACACACCTGCCCTCACACACCTGCCCTCACACACCTGCCCTCACACACCTGCCCTCACACACCTCACACACCTCACACACCTGCCCTCACACACCTGCCCTCACACACCTCACACACCTGCCCTCACACACCTGCCCTCACACACCTGCCCACACACCTGCCCTCACACATCTGCCCTCACACATCTGCCCTCACACACCTCACACACCTGCCCTCACACACCTGCCCTCACACATCTGCCCTCACACACCTGCCCTCACACACCTGCCCTCACACACCTGCCCTCACACACCTGCCCTCACACACCTGCCCTCACACACCTCACACACCTCACACACCTGCCCTCACACACCTGCCCTCACACACCTCACACACCTGCCCTCACACACCTGCCCTCACACACCTGCCCACACACCTGCCCTCACACATCTGCCCTCACACACCTCACACACCTGCCCTCACACACCTGCCCTCACACATCTGCCCTCACACACCTGCCCTCACACACCTGCCCTCACACACCTGCCCTCACACACCTGCCCACACACACCTGCCCTCACACACCTGCCCTCACACACCTGCCCTCACACACCTGCCCACACACACCTCACACACCTGCCCTCACACACCTGCCCTCACACACCTGCCCTCACACACCTGCCCTCACACACCTCACACACCTGCCCTCACACACCTGCCCTCACACACCTGCCCTCACACACCTGCCCTCACACACCTGCCCTCACACACCTGCCCACACACACCTGCCCTCACACACCTGCCCTCACACACCTGCCCTCACACACCTGCCCTCACACACCTGCCCTCACACACCTGCCCTCACACACCTCACACACCTGCCCTCACACACCTGCCCTCACACACCTGCCCACACACCTGCCCTCACACATCTGCCCTCACACACCTCACACACCTGCCCTCACACACCTGCCCTCACACATCTGCCCTCACACACCTGCCCTCACACACCTGCCCTCACACACCTGCCCTCACACACCTGCCCACACACACCTGCCCTCACACACCTGCCCTCACACACCTGCCCTCACACACCTGCCCACACACACCTCACACACCTGCCCTCACACACCTGCCCTCACACACCTGCCCTCACACACCTGCCCTCACACACCTGCCCTCACACACCTGCCCTCACACACCTGCCCACACACACCTGCCCTCACACACCTGCCCTCACACACCTGCCCTCACACACCTGCCCTCACACACCTGCCCACACACCTGCCCTCACACACCTGCCCTCACACACCTGCCCTCACACACCTCACACACCTGCCCTCACACACCTCACACACCTGCCCTCACACACCTGCCCTCACACACCTGCCCTCACACACCTGCCCACACACCTGCCCTCACACACCTGCCCTCACACACCTGCCCTCACACACCTGCCCTCACACACCTCACACACCTGCCCTCACACACCTGCCCTCACACACCTGCCCACACACACCTGCCCTCACACACCTGCCCTCACACACCTGCCCTCACACACCTGCCCTCACACACCTGCCCACACACCTGCCCTCACACACCTGCCCTCACACACCTGCCCTCACACACCTCACACACCTGCCCTCACACACCTCACACACCTGCCCTCACACACCTGCCCTCACACACCTCACACACCTGCCCACACACACCTCACACACCTGCCCACACACACCTCACACACCTGCCCTCACACACCTCACACACCTGCCCTCACACACCTGCCCTCACACACCTCACACACCTGCCCACACACACCTCACACACCTGCCCTCACACACCTGCCCACACACACCTGCCCTCACACACCTGCCCTCACACACCTGCCCTCACACACCTGCCCTCACACACCTGCCCTCACACACCTCACACACCTGCCCTCACACACCTGCCCTCACACACCTGCCCTCACACACCTGCCCTCACACACCTGCCCTCACACACCTCACACACCTGCCCTCACACACCTGCCCTCACACACCTGCCCACACACCTGCCCTCACACATCTGCCCTCACACACCTCACACACCTGCCCTCACACACCTGCCCTCACACATCTGCCCTCACACACCTGCCCTCACACACCTGCCCTCACACACCTGCCCTCACACACCTGCCCACACACACCTGCCCTCACACACCTGCCCTCACACACCTGCCCTCACACACCTGCCCACACACACCTCACACACCTGCCCTCACACACCTGCCCTCACACACCTGCCCTCACACACCTGCCCTCACACACCTGCCCTCACACACCTGCCCTCACACACCTGCCCACACACACCTGCCCTCACACACCTGCCCTCACACACCTGCCCTCACACACCTGCCCTCACACACCTGCCCACACACCTGCCCTCACACACCTGCCCTCACACACCTGCCCTCACACACCTCACACACCTGCCCTCACACACCTCACACACCTGCCCTCACACACCTGCCCTCACACACCTGCCCTCACACACCTGCCCACACACCTGCCCTCACACACCTGCCCTCACACACCTGCCCTCACACACCTGCCCTCACACACCTCACACACCTGCCCTCACACACCTGCCCTCACACACCTGCCCACACACACCTGCCCTCACACACCTGCCCTCACACACCTGCCCTCACACACCTGCCCTCACACACCTGCCCACACACCTGCCCTCACACACCTGCCCTCACACACCTGCCCTCACACACCTCACACACCTGCCCTCACACACCTCACACACCTGCCCTCACACACCTGCCCTCACACACCTCACACACCTGCCCACACACACCTCACACACCTGCCCACACACACCTCACACACCTGCCCTCACACACCTCACACACCTGCCCTCACACACCTGCCCTCACACACCTCACACACCTGCCCACACACACCTCACACACCTGCCCTCACACACCTGCCCACACACACCTGCCCTCACACACCTGCCCTCACACACCTGCCCTCACACACCTGCCCTCACACACCTGCCCTCACACACCTCACACACCTGCCCTCACACACCTCACACACCTGCCCTCACACACCTCACACACCTGCCCTCACACACCTGCCCTCACACACCTCACACACCTGCCCACACACACCTCACACACCTGCCCACACACACCTCACACACCTGCCCTCACACACCTCACACACCTGCCCTCACACACCTGCCCTCACACACCTCACACACCTGCCCACACACACCTGCCCTCACACACCTGCCCTCACACACCTGCCCTCACACACCTGCCCTCACACACCTGCCCTCACACACCTGCCCTCACACACCTGCCACACACCTGCCCTCACACACCTGCCCTCACACACCTGCCCTCACACACCTCACACACCTGCCCTCACACACCTGCCCTCACACACCTGCCCACACACACCTGCCCTCACACACCTGCCCTCACACACCTGCCCTCACACACCTGCCCACACACCTGCCCTCACACACCTGCCCTCACACACCTGCCCTCACACACCTCACACACCTGCCCTCACACACCTCACACACCTGCCCTCACACACCTGCCCTCACACACCTCACACACCTGCCCACACACACCTCACACACCTGCCCACACACACCTCACACACCTGCCCTCACACACCTCACACACCTGCCCTCACACACCTGCCCTCACACACCTCACACACCTGCCCACACACACCTCACACACCTGCCCTCACACACCTGCCCTCACACACCTGCCCTCACACACCTGCCCTCACACACCTCACACACCTGCCCACACACACCTCACACACCTGCCCTCACACACCTCACACACCTGCCCTCACACACCTGCCCACACACACCTGCCCTCACACACCTGCCCTCACACACCTGCCCTCACACACCTGCCCTCACACACCTCACACACCTGCCCTCACACACCTGCCCTCACACACCTGCCCTCACACACCTGCCCAGAGCCGGCGCCGCCAGGTTTTCCTCCTGCAGCCTCAGCCCTCGCTGCTCACTCGACCAGAGCCTTTATTCTCACTGAAGGCTCATCTCCCGCTGGTGACAGCTTTCCACGGTTAGCTTCCAGGTTTTGTTTGTTTGTTTGCTTTTTAATATATTTTATTGATTTTTTTACAGAGAGGAAGGCGAGATAGAGAACTAGAAATATCGATGAGAGAGAAACATCAACCAGCTGCCTCTTGCACACCCCCCACCGGGGGCATGCCCGCAACCAAGGTACATGCCCTTGACGGGAATCGAACCCGGGACCTTTCAGTCCGCAGGCCGACGCTCTATCCACTGAGCCACATCAGTTTTGGCAGCTTCCAGTTTTCCTGTCCTCTCTCCTACCTAAGTGCTCCAGGAGAGCCTCTTATTTATTGACTGATTGGTTTTTGTTTATTAATCCTCACCTAAGGGTATGTTTCCATTGCTTTCAGATAGGGGGGAGGAAAGAAGGGAGAATAGGGCGAAAGAGAGAAGCATGGATGTGAGAGAGACACGTTGATGCGTTGCTTCCTGCTTGCACCCCCATTGGGGCTGGGGATCTGTAAGCCAGATATGTGCCCTGGACGGGAATCAAACCCGGGACCTGTCAGTCTAAAGGCCAACGCTCCAACCACTGAGCCAAACTGTCCAGGGCGAACTTTATATTTAAATAAGTCCGAGGATGAATCTCTGACAAAGTGAAGACTACTTCTGTAAAACGAGGAAGTCTTTCCAAATTCGCTTGCCTCATCTGAGGTTGGCAAAAATCTTTTTTTTCTAGAATTGGTTTCCATTGCCACCTAAACTGAAGAAAGAAAAAAAAAAAAAAAGGTAAAAACAATTTCTATCTGACTGCATCAAAAATTCTTTAAGGTCCTACAAATACAAGTAATCATTCCCAAAGGACTCGCATTGAAAGGGGAGAAGAGGCCAAAACCGGTTTGGCTCAGTGGTAGAGCATCAGTCTGCGGACTGAAAGGTCCCAGATTCGATTCCGGTCAAGGGCATGTACCTTGGTTGCGGGCACATCCCCGGTAGGGGGTGTGCAAGAGGCAGCTGGTTGGTGTTTCTCTCTCATCGACATTTCTAGCTCTCTCTCTCCCTTCCTTTCTGTAAAAAAATCAGTAATATATATATATTTTTTTTTTAAAAAGGTAGAAGAGAAATGGGAATGCTGACCAATGCAGGGAGCTCTGGGACCAGCTCGCTCCCGCGGGGAAGGTCAGTCCTGAGGTGATACCGCCCGCCACTGCTGAGCCACCTCTCCGTGAGCACACTCCCAGCACTGGGACGTGGTGCCAGCTGTGGGCTGGCAGAGGAGTGAGATTGTCTCAGCTGATGCCATACGGCTGCCTCGGGGCCTCTCAGTCATGCCCATCAGTGTTCTCCCCAGATGCCTGGAGCTTATTACACTGATTAAAGCAGATGCTCAGCCGAAACCGGTGTGGCTCAGCGGTAGAGCGTCGGTCTGCGGACTGAAAGGTCCCGGGTTTGATTCTGGTCAAGGGCATGTACGTTGCTTGCGGGCACATCCCCAGTAGGGGTTGTGCAAGAGGCAGCTGATCTATGATTCTCTCTCATCGATGTTTCTAACTCTCTGTTCCTCTCTGTAAAAAAATCAATAAAATATATTTAAAAATAAATAAAATAAAAAGATAATGTTCAATGATACAGTAGAGAAATGTTTAAAAAAAAAAAAAAAAAAAAGCAGATGCTCAAACAGGCCTCCACATGGACCTATCCACAATTCCCATTTCACCAAATCAGCCTCCCCCTTTAAAAGGGATATGTCTCATCCTAACCGGTTTGGCTCAGTGGATAGAGCATCGGGTCACAGGTTCGATTCCGGTCAAAGGCATGTACCTTGGTTGCAGGCACATACCAACTAGGGGGTGTGCAGGAGGCAGCTGATGATGTTTCTCTCTCATCGATGTTTCTCACTCTCTATCCCTCTCCCTTCCTCTCTGTAAAAAATCAATAAAAATATTTTTTTAAAATAAAAATAAATAAAAAGGATATGTCTTGCCCAGCCGCAGTAGCTCAGTGGTTGAGCATCAACCTGTGAACCAGGAGATCACAGTTGGATTTCCAGTCAGGGCATATGCCCAAGTTGCAGGCTCGATCCCCAATTGTGCCGGAAACAGCCACTCAATGATTCCAGTAAAGATATATTTAAATAAATAAATAAGAAGGCTATGTCAGCGGTAAACAAATATAACTTTGTCTACTGATTCAGGCACGAGGTGTTATTGCTCTGATCAAACTGGCTCTGTTTAGATTAAAAAGTAATTATTCCAAAAGAAGAGTTTCTGGTTAAAATTAAACCACAGTCCACGAGCTATGAGAACCTGGACTTTGGACAAACGCCAAGGGGCCAGTTCTGGGCCTCACCCTGAGAGGAAGAAATCTTCAACAACTGACCACATGAAACAAGTTAAGTAAGCCCTAGCTGGGTTGGCTCAGTGGATAGAGTGTCAGCCTACCGGCTGAAGGGTCCGGGTTCGATTCCAGTCAAGGGCACATGCCTGGGTTGCAGGCTCAATCCCCAGTGGGAGGCGTGCAGAAGGCAGCCAATCAATAATTCTTTCTCATCATTGATGTTTCTATCTCTCTCTCCCTCTCCTTTCCTCTCTGAAATGTTAAAAAAAAAAAAAGAAAGAAAAAAAGTTAAGTAAAATGTTGGAACCTGTTCAACCACTCCACTTCAGTTAGAAGCACCTTTTAACAACATTAGGAAAGCGAAACCAGCTGTGGGTGGGGTGGCACTGCTGCCAGGTCATCCCGCCTGGAGAAGCCTGATCGCGCGCCTACATGACCGACGTGCGGCACTGTTAGGCGGCAGACCAGGTGGCCACAGGCGCACGCTAGCAGCTTCGGCGGCTCCCCGCCCTGGGCCGCGCCTCTGTTTTGCTGATCACCAGCTCAGCGCTGGAGCTGACTTGGGCTACCAGCCCTGATTTGTTATTCCACAGCGTGATTAAGAAACAATCACCCAATCGAGAAGAGGCCCAGGGGAGCCGAGAGCTTGCTGGGTCATGAGTCTCTGGCGGAAGAAGCGGGGAGGGAGGAGGCAGGACCAGGAGGTCCTGTGAGGTGACTCGGAAGCCAGCCTCGCAGTGCCCTCTCCTGGAAAGCTGGGCACTCACCCAGTGGGCCGGGTGGCAGCAGACAAACCCCCGCGGTGCAGGCGTGCGAGTCTTCCAACCAGGTGTGCCACTGCCCCCTGTTGGACACAACGCTCCTCCGCTTTCCCAGACAGAGGGCTGAGGTGAAATGTTAGCGATAAGCCCCACCAGGCGATCTCAAGCAAGGCACCACCTTCTAAGTCTCAGTTTCCACATCTATATTATGGAGGCGGTGGTAAGAACACCTGTCCTGCCAAAACCGGTTTGGCTCAGTGGATAGAGCATCAGCCTGCGGACTGAAGGGTCCTGGGTTCGATTCCAGATGGGGGCATGTACCTGGGTTGTGGACAAATCGCCAGTGGGGGGTGTGCGGGAGGCAGCTGGTCCATGTTTCTAGCTTTCTATCCCTCTCTCTTCCTCTCTATAAAAATTCAATAAACACATTTTTAAAAAAAGATATGAAAAAAAACAACAAAAACACCTGTCCTTCCCCAGGAGGAAATGAATGAAATAACTTTGCTGCCTTCCTGCCTCCTGCCTTCACATAACCCAGGTCACTTTCCCGAGTGTCTTTCTCTCCAGTGTCTCTGAACTACGAGCGAATTATAAAAAATATGTAACCGTGTTATTCTGAGAAGCGAGTGGCTTCTCTTCTATTAGCTTTAAACACAATTTTCAAAGCATTTTTTCTATAAGCATTTATCATCATTTAAATCAATTTTCTGGCAATGGTATGTCCAGTGGCTCGTTTCCTCCCTAGATGATGTGGGGACCTGTACTGGTATGTCCTCCGTCAGCATTTCACTCCCGTACCCACCTCTCCTGGTGCCTATTGCACAGTAAAGCCTGATAATTATCTGTTGACTAAGCACATGGGTGAATCATAGGAACTGGGGAAGGCCAGCCAGAAGCAGAGAGGGCAAAGTCAGAGATGGCAGGGAATCCTTTCTCAAGAGCAACACAGACTAATTTTAAAAATAAAAGGGCCGGTGATGAAAAGATTGGAAACCAGACAGAGGCAGTGGTTGCACAACAGTGTGAATGCACTAAATGCCACTGGATTGTACACTTTAATACGGCTAATTATATGTTCTGTGAATTTTACCTCGATCATAAAAAAAATGAAAGGACAGAACTGTAATACAATCATTATGACCCGTGATGATTTAGAAACTCTACACATAGTGATGAAGTCAGCTTTGTACCCTGCTTGACGGTTTACATAAATATCTCCACATACATGGTTTTACTTGCTCCTCCCAACATGGGCTCCGGACAAGGAGAATGAGGAGCGCAGCTGTTCATTCAGTGACTTCCTGTCCCTGCAGCAGGCCCGGCACTTGCCCCTCAGGCTCTGTCCCTGCGGCCCTCTTGCCTGGAAAGGACTTCCTCCAAACAGCTGCTCTCCCTCCCCTCCCGTGGGCCCTGCTCATCAGACAGGCCCTCCCGGACTGCGACCCCTACAGGGCAGCACACACCCCACACTCTCTCCTCGCCCTGCTTGCCTCTCCTTCAAAATTCTTAGCTCACATCACTGTCATCCTCACTGTTCTGTCTCCTTCCACACAGCATACACTTCAAGAGGTCAGGGCGACTTGTCAGTTTGGTCTCTGTTAAAATCCTGACCTCTGGGCCAAAGCCGGTTTGGCTCAGTGGATAGAGCGTCGGCATGTGGACTCAAGGGTTGCAGGTTCGATTACGGTTAAGGACATGTACCTTTGTTGCGGGCACATCCCCAGTGGAGGGTGTGCAAGAGGCAGCTGATTGATGATTCTCTCTCATTGAGTTTAACTCTCTATCCCTCTCTCTTCCTCTCTGTAAAAAATCAATAATATATATATATTTTTTTTAAATCCCGACCTCTGGAATAGTGCCTGGCAAATAACAGGTGCCTCCTAAATATCTGTTAAGTGAATAAGCGGTAGAATTTTACCACGAACTTGGCTGGATCTTCTTGGGCCGCACCACAAAAAGAAAACGACAACTGACTGAGATAAACACCAGTCGTTAATGAGCTGTAACGAGGTGTACCTTGTTCACAAATCAGTCCCTGCGCGCTCCTCTGGTCCTGGGGCAGGCGCCGCACTGCTGTGTCCCTGGCTCTCGGCACAGCTTTGATCACGCAGTATTAGGCACTTGTCTATGTATCAATGAGAAAAGGGGATTCTGAGCAATACAGACACAACCAGAACCGGCCACAACAGAACCAGGTCCCACCTGAGGCACGCACATCAGGAGTGGGGCGTCTCTGAGTAGGAGAGGAGGGGGAGGAGAAGGAGGAAGGGAAGGAGAAGGAGGAAGAAGAATGTGCTGGGCAAGGGTCAGAGTCCAAGCAGCAGCAGAGAGTGGCCTCCAAGCCCGTGTATTCTGGGTAGAAACGGTTCTGCAATAAGAACCTCACACAGTTACCGTATTTTCCGGCGTATAAGACGACTTTTGAAACGAAAAAAAAAGCCTGCTCAGATTGGCCAGAGTCAGAGAGGCGGCCTATTAAAAAAAGAACTGGTATTGCCTCGGAAGTGGGGGGTAGTCTTATACAGCGAATATAGGCCTAAACCTATGTTTTAACTGTAAAATTAGGGGGTCGTCTTATACGCCGGAAAATACGGTACTTCTCACTCCCAGGGAAGCTGGCAGGGCTGGCCTCGAGAGCCGGGTCAGTGTGATCTGACAGGATGAACACTCTTGCAAGGTGGACAGTGAACTCTGCGATGAGGCGCCATCCCATAATAGTGCCCAGTGGCTCCTAAGAAATTGGTGCCCAGAAGCAGCCGCCATCTTCTTCCAGCTCCTAAATCAGGGGCCAGGCATGATGGAGCCGGTGTCACCCAGAACCCAGATTAGGAGTCACTCCTGAAGCGCTAGTCAGCTTCCTTCCTTCCTTCCTTCCTTCCTTCCTTCCTTCCTTCCTTCCTTCCTTCCTTCCTTCCTTCCCTCCTTCCTTCCTTCCTTCCTTCCTTCCTTCCTTCCTTCCTTTCTTTCTCCCTCCCTCCCTCCCTCCATCCCTCCTTATTTCCTTTCTCCCTTCCTTCCTTTCTCCCTTTCTCCCCTTCCTTCCTTCCTTCCTTCAATTTCAAGCTATATAAAACTATGGTACACACACGTACATGCACACATTGTCCCTAAAAGCTTCCTTATAATACACCCAAAGTACATAGCTCAAAATTCAAGCCAATGACTTATTACAAAACAAATTACTCCTCACTGCTGAGACCGGTTTGGCTCAATGGATAGAGCGTCGGCTTGGGGACTGAAAGGTCCCGGGTTCGATTCCGGTCAAGGGCATGTACCTTGGTTGCGGGCATATCCCCAGTAGGGGGTGTGCAAGAGGCAGCTGATCGATGACTCTCTCTCATCGATGCTTCTAACTCTCTATCTCTCTCCCTTCCTCTCTGTACAAAATCAATAAAATATATTTAAAAAAAAAACAAAAAACAAATTAAACAGAAAAACATCACAGCATAATTTGTACAGCTGCCACTACTTTTGCCACTTCCCATGGTACGACTGATAATTCATCCCTGGAACGAGGACAGTCAGCTTTGTCCTGCACTACGGCACACGTGCCTGCTCCCTGCGGGCACTCAGGCATGGGGAGGTATGTAGTTTTCCTCAATTCCCACAACATTTAGAAAAAGACAAGCAAAACCAAACACAGTGTTTTTATCTTATACTGCATTTAGCCCTAACTGGTGTGGCTCAGTGGATAGAGTGTTGGCCTGCGGACTGAAGGGTCTCAGGTTCAATTCCAGCCAAGGGCACATGTCTAGGTTGTGGGCTTGATCCCCAGTGGGGGGGGGGCATGCAGAGTAAGGTTGATGACATAGAACAACCACTATTATCTCTAAGCTTGGTACCACCATTCGCAATCAGAAAATCCTGCTAAAGAGGACCTCTACAACCCTCTCCAATCTATCCCCTCTTCGTTTCCGTTTGTCTGCCTTAGTCCATAACCTCGTCCTCTCTCCCCTGAATCTTCATTATGCGCTAATAATTGCACCTCCTTCTTTGCTGAACACCTACTCTGTGTCAGACAGAGCACCACTCAGCGCCCCCCTCTGACCCACTCCCACGCTGTACCCAGTTGATGCGGATCTCTGGGCTTGGAACATCATGCCAAGCAAAGATCTGATGCTGTCATTCTCCCTGTCTCCTACAGAACAAAGGCTAACTTCCTTAATCCTGAATCAAGACTGGCCCTAGGCTCTGCCCAAGCTCCCATCCTACCAGCCTCTCTCCTCCCCTTCCTGCGGGAGCAGGCAGGTCCTGGTCCATGTGCCTTAGCAAATACTACTCTCTCTGCTCAGAAAGTTGATGTGTCCTCTTTTCACCCACTGTTACCTCCTCACCCTTTGAAGTCCAGCCTAAATAGTTATCTCCACCCAAGGCTTCTCTGATCATCTCCCTAATTAGCCCCCTGGGGTCGGGCCTTCCCTTCTCTGTGGTTCCCATGCACTTGTACGTAGCTCCCTCACAGCGCATGGTGATCTCCTCCTGAGACATCTGGCTCAACACGAGAAAGGAGGCCAAGGGCAAGGCCTAGCCCGACACTTTGGCTGCCTTCCCAAGTGGCACATACTCAGTACTGGCTGAATGAATGAATGGGATGGACTGAGAGGACATTTTCATAAAACCAAACTATAAGGTCACTTTAAACACATCCTGTTGCAGGAAACAGGAATTTTGGAGAATATGCAAAGAAAAAATTAGGATGATAAAATGTTTAAAAATCACTCAGGAGCCCTCAATTCTCTGAATTGTGTGCATTTTAGTTAATTTTAGTAAAAAGGGATATTATAAAGTACTAGCTCTCTAGGTGATTGAAAATATCTATACATGCCCTAACCGTTTGGCTCAGTGGTTAGAGCATCGGCCTTGGACTGAAGGGTCCCAGGTTTGATTTCAGTCAGGGCATGTACCGTGGTTGTGGGCACATCCCCAGTGGGGGGTGTGCAGGAGGCAGCTGATCCATGTATCTCTCTCATCAATGTTTCTAACTCTCTGTCCCTCTCCCTTCCTCTCTGAAAAAAAAAAAATCAATAATAAAAAATTTTTTTATTTTTTTAAAATATATATTTTATTGATTTTGTACAGAGAGGAAGGGAGAGAGATAGAGAGCTAGAAACATCGATGAGAGAGAGTCATCGATCAGCTGCCTCTTGCACACCCCCTACTGGGGATATGCCCGCAACCAAGGTACGTGCCCTTGACCGGAATCGAACCCGGGTCCCTTCAGTCCCCAAGCCGATGCTCTATCCATTGAGCCAAACCAGTTTCGGCAATAATAAAATATTTTTAAAAAAGAAAATATCTATACCTACAAGGTGGCTGCCATCTCTCACAGGTTCTTGATCTTCACTTTTTCTTTCTGTGGCTTCAGTGAAGTGCGTCTGCTCTCCCAAGGAGAAAATGTAATCCAGCCAAAGAAAAAGTCTGATTGTTGGGTTCATAATGTATGTGCTGTGCAGTGCAATCCGAGAGAGCCGCACGACAGGACACTGTCCATGCTGACCTCATGCATGTGCAGGCCTCTTCCAAGAGAGGCAACATGTTCTCGGCGCTCAGAGAAGCCCGCCAGAGGAGGCTAGGAGTGGATGACCTCGGGAAGCCAGAGATCTGGGGGGGAAATAAACATCATTGTTTTTTGGCATTTGTGGTCTGAAAAACTTGCCACTGAAGCACTCATTCAACAAGCACTCCCTGGATGAATGGAAGGTTGTTGCACAGCCTCCCTCCCTGCTCCCTGGGCAGGCTCAGAGCCCTGGCTTTGGCGGGCTCCAAAACCCAGATGGCCATCTAGCAGTGTGGCTCTGGGCTCAGGCTGCTGGGCTCAAGCCTGGCCCTTGCAGTTTCTAGTTGGTAGAGTTGATAGAGTAAGAGTTCCTACTCTAACTTTCAGTATACAGCAGATAGAAGCATGGACTAATTAGATAAATCCATCTGGACACAACTACATAATTCCAGAATATATATATATATATATATATATATATATATATATATATAGCAAATTCCAGAAAAAAAAAAAAATATATATATATATATATATAGCAATCCATAAACAAGAGAGTTAAAATTAAACATTGCATAAAAAGGATAAGAAGGTAAAATGAAGCTGCCAGAGAATAAACAGAAAGAGAGGGATAAAAATAGAAAAAAGTAAGAGCTATAATTCAGGCTCCAATATCCTGTAGTAGAACCACAGAAATTGGGATAAAAGTGCAGACTGAGCTATGGAGTGGAAGAAAACAGATATTTTACATAAGGGGGAAAACAGAATAAAAATAAAGAGAGGAACAAAACTATATTTATAAATAGCAACACTTGGAAATTAGAAGACAGTGGGGCAATGCCTTCAAAATTCTAAGAGAAAAGTATTTCTAACCTAGAATCCCATACCCAGCTAAACTATCAATAAATTATGAGCAAAGAATCAACATTTTCAGATAGATAAGGTGTCATAAAGTTTACCTCCTATGGTCACTTTCTCTGGAAGCTGTTAGATGATATGGTTGACCAAAATGAGCCTGTAAAACAGAAAGAAGAAGAAGAAGGTTTAAAATCCAGGCAGTAGGAGATCCAACACAGAACAGAGAGAAATCTTTTTTTTTTTTTTTTTTAATATATTTTTATTGATTTTGTACAGAGAGGAAGGGAGAGAGATAGAAAGTTAGAAACATCGATGAGAGAGAGTCATCGATCAGCTGCCTCTTGCACACCCACTACTGGGGATATGCCCGCAACCAAGGTACATGCCCTTGACCGGAATCGAACCTGGGACCCTTCAGTCCCCAAGCCGACGCTCTATCCATTGAGCCAAACCGGTCCCGGCGAGAAATCTTTTTTTTAATATATTTATTTATTATTCTCATTTTTTATTACGTTTTTAATCCTCATCTGAGGATATTTTCCCATTTATTTATTTATTTTTTTTTAGAGAGAGGGTAAGGGAAAGACAGAGAAATATTGATGTGAGAGAAACACATTGATTGGTTACCTCCCGCGTGAGCCCAAACCAGGGCCCAGGCCCAGGAGGAACCTGCAACCTGAATCTAACCTGGAAGCCTTCAGTCTGCAGGCCAACACTCCAACCACTGAGCCAAACCGGCTAGGGTGATTTTTTAAATTATTTTTAAATTTCATTTTTTCACCATTTATCCCCACTGTACCTTCTTCCACCTCCCCTCTCCCTCCCCCCTGTCCTCCCAACGTCTTAAGAAGCCCAGGAAAGCAGCTATGCTTGTTTCCAGAACACAACCACCCTACATTACACCCAAAGAACAAAGTACTCCAAAAAAGAAAATTCCAGTGGACAAAACTGAATTGATATATTATGTTAGGTGTGACTATATAAATAAAAATATTGCATGGGATTTACATATCTTTTGGAGACTTTGGGGAAAATTAATAAAGGGTATGTAGAAAACTTAATTAAAAATCATGAGGCATGGGGGCAATGGTAAGATATGTACACAGATAATTTAATTAAAAAATAATTTAAAAAATCATGAGGCTATTATAAATTTGTATTATGATACTTGTGTTATATTATGATATGAAGTTTCTACTCCTTAGATATTTTACAGACTTTTAAAAGTACACAAAGAGCCGAAACCGGTTTGGCTCAGAGGTAGAGAGTCTGAAAGGTCCCAGGTTCCATTCTGGTCAAGGACACATGCCCCAGTTGTGGGCTCAATCCAGTGGGGGACTTGCAGGAGGCAGCCAATCCATTATTCTCTCTCATCATGGATGTTTCTGTTTCTCTCCCTCTTCCTTCCTTTCTGAAATCAATAAAAATATGTTTTTTAAAAAGCACATGAGAAAAGTGGGTTAAGTATTCCTTTCATCCTAACTATCCATGATTGTTGTCCTATCCAAGAGACAGGATGTAAGAGCTTAAATTCTGACATTGATGTCTTGACAGTGGGCACTCAAGGAGTCTTCTCTCTTCCCTGGAATGAGGGTAGACAGTGGGTGGCATGTGGAAGACATTTTTAAAAAGGCCCAAACCAGCATGGCTCAGTGGTTGAGTCTTGACCTATGAACCAGGAAGTCATGGTTTGATTCCCAGTTACAGTGCAGATTTGATTCCCATTGTGGGGTGTGCAGAAGGCAGCCAATCAATAGTCATCTCTCCTCATTGTCGTTTCTATCTTCCTTTCCCTCTCTGATATCAATTCCCTCTCTGATATCAATTAAAATACGTATGTATTTTTAAAAAGTCCCAAACGACACAAACATAAGGGGGAAAGTCCATGTGATTATGTGAATAATTAAAAATCAAAGATGAACAATACAAAGAGTTGAGACAACTTCAAATCAAAATGAGCAATTCAGATTTGCTGTGGAGGTGAGGGAAACCTGTGGAAATGTTGGTCATGGTGAAGCGATTAAAATAGTGGAGCCCAGCAATTATTCAAAACTGGGTTTATAAGAGCAACAACTTGGAAATTACAGGATAGTGGGGAATAATTAGAGGGAAGACCAATGAGGATGGGCTTGGTCCAGATATTCAGGCCCTGTGAGAGGCCTGTTCCATTAGATTATTAAATAGGCTACACCGGAGAGGAGGGTACAGAAATAGTGAATGAAAGGACTTTAAAACCCAAACACGTGCCGAAACCGGTTTGGCTCAATAGATAGAGCGTCGGCTTAGGGACTGAAAGGTCCCGGGTTCGATTCCGGTCAAGGGCATGTACCTTGTTTACGGACATATCCCCAGTAGGGGGTGTGCAAGAGGCAGCTGATCAATGACTCTCTCTCCCTTCCTCACTGTACAAAACCAATAAAATATATTTTTTTAAAAAATAAAAATAAAATAAATAAAAATAAAACCCAAACACGTAATCACTATTATGAGATTTGGCTTCTTACTTTTTTTCACTTGTTTATTTTCTTATCTCTTTCTTTTCTTGCTTTTGTCTCTGTAGAGACCCTCGTCCATCTTTTAGGATCCTCGTTCAGATGTTTTCTCTGCTTGCTCTGACAAACTTCATTATTTATCCTGTATCTTTCTCCACAGCCTTCATTATGTATCCTTTATCGTGCTGCAATTTTCCATTTTTCTCACTGCATTCTTCCTATGCAAACCAAATCCTATAGCCCACCCCAAATCCATTTCTCAAATATTTCTCTACAAGCTCCTTGGTTACAGCTCTTCTCCGAGAAACGATCATCCAATGTTTCTTTACGCATTAACACATTATCAAATATTTTCTTTCTCCTCAAAATGTTCCCATCTCCTTCAGCACTCTTCCTGTTTCCTTTGGTCTTGGTCTCTGCCTTCATTCACCCCGGTAGCTCTTCACTCCCACTGTCTCAGGCTTTGATGCTTCCTTTCCTCTCTCAGATTTACTCTTCCGGGGTCAGTGATGTTCTGCTGGGCTCTGATTCCTCCTCCTTGACTTGCAATGCTTCCTCTGCTTCTCTTTCCCTCTTTGGCTTCAACCCTTCATCTGTCTCGTTCGCCTGGAGCTTCATCTCTAGCCTCTTTCTTTCCCATAGAAACAGATGCGTCTGTGCCACCGTTACTCCACCAAGTCATCCTCCTCAACTTCCGCACCTTCCTCAGTCTCCCAGTTCATCATTCCTTCCCGCCCTTTCCAAAGGAGTTCCTATCTCAGCGCCCGGAACTCTCTCACTACCTCATTTGCAGTTTTATCTTCACTTACGCTCTCCATTCTCAAGACCTTCAAGTCCTCCCTGCTAGACCACTGCTTCTCTCTGGATCGCTGCCTCTCTTCATTCAACTTCACCTTCCCTCCGCTTATGCTCAGCTCCTCATTCTGCCCGGGTCTGTATCCTCTGAACCTCACGTCCTCTCTGCTGATCCCCGCCCTGGGAGGCCGGGGCGCCTCTTTCAGCCCCGCCTGCCTCCGCGTCCCTGCGCTCCCAACTTCGGCCTTCGTCCTGCGGCTGGCTTCCTCCGGCTTCTCCCCCACTTCACTGGGGATCTTTTTCACCAGGCCGACCGAGGACCCTAGCACGCTGACGATGCGGTGCAGGAGCCGCACGTTCCGCTCCTGGCTCAGGCCCGGCCTGGTTTTCCAGACCGTTTCCTCAAACTTCCGCTTTGTCTTGTTTCTACCCAGCAGCTCCATCTTCTTCCCAATCACGGAGAGCGCGCCAAAGGGGATCCACATTTTTTCTCGCACCGGGGACGCTCTGCGCTCCAGCTCCGGGTAGAAGCACTCGCGGACCCGGACCCGGCTTTGGACGCGGGCCTTGCCGCGCCCCTTGGCCTCCCCGGGCGGCTCGGCCCGCCGCTCCCTCGGGTCCCAGAGCCGCAGTGCAAACGGAAGCCCCTTCTCCACAAACATCAGTCCTCGGCCTGGTCCGCAGCCCACAGCCCCCTCCCCAGCTCCCCATCACCTCCCCCACCCCCAACCCCCCACCCCGCCCCCCACCTTCCCACCTAGCCTCCCACCCCGCCGCCCGCCCGCCCACCGACTGGGTGGGGGCGCGATGGGCTAGTGCGCACGCGCAAACCACGCGAGACCCTCGCAAGGCGCGTCCCAAACGGCGGGCTGGGGGCGGGGCTTAGGCTGGGGGCGGGGCTTAGGCTGGGGGCGGGGCGGGGGGCGGGGGGCGCGGCTGCCGTGGCGCGAGGCCTCAGCGTCCCGCGCCCCGCGCCCCGGCGCCCCCGCTGGCGCTGGTTCCGGGCCCTCTCAGTTCCGCGATCCCCCTGAAAAGCCGAGGCCTAGACACAGGAAACGACAGGCGTTGCAGCCAATGGCGTCGCGCACGATAAACCTGCTACCCAATCAAAGACAAGGCTGCGGGGCGGGGGCGGGAGGAATGGGTGGGAACCACGCCCGACTCCAGGTGACTCCTGGGCGGCGAGGGAAGGGCGGCTCCATCGGCTGATGGGTCTCTCTCCGCTTGGCCCGTTCCTAGGGGCGAGCAGCCCGGGCCCAGGCTGCGGGAGCGCGCGGGCAGCGGCCAGCCGCGGGGTCGTTGTGTGGGGCAGCGGAGGAGAGTGATGGAGGAGCACCAAGGGGCGGGGAGGTGTAGCTCAGCAGGTGAGCGTCGACCAGGGACCATAGAGGCGCTGGTTTGATTCCCAGTCATTGCGGGCTCAATCCCCAGTAGGGATATGTGCAGGAGGCAACCGATGCTTCTATCTTTCTATCCCTTTCCATTCCTCGCTCTAAAAAAAAAAAAAAAAAAAATCAATAAAAAGAGGCTGGGAAGGAGAGCAAGGCAAAGAAAGAATGCAAACCTTACTCCATGATACCCCGTCAGGGTCAGGGAGGTGTGTGTGCGCGCATACGTGAGCAAGAGGTTGGGGCGCCTCTGGCCCCTGCAAGGGGACTGGTGAGGATGCCAAAGGAAGCAGGGTTTACTTTGTCCTTACAGATGGAAAGGGACCTGTCATCGTCCCTCACACTCCTTATTTCCCCAGGACAGACTCATGCTGGTTTGGTGAAGAGGAGAAAGGGATATTAGGGATGGAAAAGGAGCTAGAGTACCCTTTCCCCCCCCCCCCATGGTGGGGGGGAATCCTGTTCAGCGCTCACAGCTTCACTTTTGTATCCCTGTTCATATAATCATAAGATCATTGCATCTTTCTTCCCTCTTCACTTCATTCAACAAAAAGCTGTTGAGCATCTACACTTGTTGAGGTACACACTTTTGAAGGTTGGAGGCACGTACATAGCTGTGGCTGAGGGATAAGGATGGAGAGCTGTGGTGTACGGGAAACGGCTCCACCAACCTAGCCACACTGGCGAGGGCAGCACAGTGTTTTATAAAAAAGTGTTAAAATAACTGGTTGTTTATATGTTAGAAATGAATCAAAACCTAAATTACATAGAAAATGAATTGAAAACGAATCATAGGCGTAAATATAAAAGCTAAAAATTATTAATTTCTAGAATAAAAAATAGAATATCTACATGACCTTGGAGTAGGCAAAAGTTTCAAGACTACACAAAAATCCTTAATCATAAAAGGAAAATCTGACATATTGAGCCTGTAAATTATAAGTCATTAAAGGAGTAAAAAGGCAACCCATTGAGTAGGAAATAATGGCAACAAATATACCTGACAAGGCTTGTCTTTAGTGCATATAAAGAGTTCCTACAACTCAATAAGAATAGCATTTTTAAAAGGTTGGGGGAGTAGCAAAAGATTCGAATAGGCACTTTACCAATAGAAGATATCCAGCCGAAACCGGTTTGGCTCAGTGGTAGAGCATCGGCTGTGGACTGAAAGGTCTCAGGTTTGATTCCGGTCAAGGGCATGTGGGCACATCCCCGGTAGGGGGTGTGCAGGATGCAGCTGGTCGATGTTTTTCTCTCATCAACGTTTCTAGCTCTCTATCTCTCTCCCTTCCTCTCTGTAAAAAATCAGTAAAATATATTATTAAAAAAAAGAGAAGATACCCAAATGGTGTTCAGGGTCATTCCTCTCAGGGATAACAGTGAGCTATTATCTTTCCACCCCAGTTTGGCTAAAATAAAAGGGATTAACAGTTCTCTGTGTGTTGGCAAGGATGTGATGCAACTAGAACTTCCATACAATGCTGGCAGAAGTATAAATTAGTACAGTTACATTGGAAAATTATCTATGAAAGCCATTTTACACATGGCTTCCTTATGGCCAAGCAATTCTCATACCCAAAGAAATTAGTACTTAGGTCCCTCAAAAGACATACAAGAATGTTCATGATAGCTTTATTCATAATAACCACAAACTTGAGCACATGTAGAATGGAAATATTCATACAATGGAATACTACATAGCAATGAAAAAGAGCCACTGCACTCAACATGTGTGTGTCTCACAAAGAACATGAACCCAAAGAAGGATATAGCGGACAATTGCATGTTTAGGAAGTTCAAGATCTATGGTGACAGAAGTCAGAATAGTGGTCCCCAGAGTGCCAAAGCCGGAGACAGTTGTGATGCTGGACGTGTTTGCAGCGCCTGGAGGTCCACCCCACCCTGCGGCAAAACCACTTTTTTTTTTTTTTTTAATATTTTTTATTGATTTTACACAGAGAGGAATTGAGAGGGACAGAGAGTTAGAAACATCGATGAGAGAGAAACATCAACCAGCTGCCTCTTGCACACACCCCACTGGGGATGTGCCCGCAACCAAGGTACAAGCCCTTGACCGGAATCGAAACCGGGACCCTTCAGTCCGCAGGCCGACGCTCTATCCACTGAGTCAAACTGGTCCTGGCCAAAACCACTTCTTTGACTTTGGGAATACAGCCAGGATATGAGCTGGGCTAGATAGAGCACAGGGGTCACCCCTAGGGGTGGGAGACAGGGCTCCAGGCAGGCTCAAGCCGCTCATCAGCTCTGCCAGTGGCATGTGCCTGGGGTGGGAGGTGCAAATACCCACTCCAACATCATACCCTCCCCACTGTGGGAGGAAAGCCATGTGGGGCCTGGCCTAGCAGAAGACTGTGCCACCCTGGTTGTCTCTGTGGCGCCATGCTCTCTCAGTCACAGTGGCTTTCATCTTACTCCCTTAGGTGGATCGCTTCTTTGACCAAGAGGACCTCCCTGCTGGAGAACCACACCCACATCCAGGATGCCTGCCTGTGAGAAGACCGAGTCATGCACCCCCACAAGTGTACATGGGGCCCAAGGGGCCCTGGATTCCCTGCCCCCTCTTCCTGGTGGTTTTGTTCCCCAGGAGAGGAGAGCGGGAATGCCATCTCTGTCCATGGCCACACTCACCAGAGGTGAGGCTTGACATGCAGACCCATGGGTTCTGATGGAGGCCTGGCAGACAATTCGGTCCCTGTCTCGGCTTCACTAAGTTGTCTGGGAACACAGGAAGTCAACCAGCTAACAAGGTGAGAAATGCCCAGCAGGCGTGGCTCAGTGGTTGAGTGTTGACCTATGAACCAGGAGGTCACAGTTCAATTTCCCGTGAGGGCACATGCCCTGGTTGTGGGATTCACCCCAAGTAGGGGGCATGCAAGAGGAAGCCGATGAATGATTCCCTCATTGATGTTTCTATCCCTTCCTCTCTGAAATCAACAAAAATCTATTTAAATTAACAACGTGAGGATTCCCTCTCGCCCCCCTGCTGCCCTTTCTCACGGTTCCTCTGTGGAAGCCCGCTGTGTCTCTGCTGGAGGGGGGAAGGGGGTTGCAGAGTGCTTCCTGGGATTTGGGAAACAGGAGAGGGAGTTTCCCCAAGGGTGGGCAAGGACAGGGAAGCTTTAAGCATCCATGTAATGCCCTGCCCTAAGCCCTCCCCACTGCCTCTTAGGAGCGGCCTCCCATTGGCAGAGTTCTTTGGAAGGCTGAGTCCTGCTCCTGCATCGGAAGGCCACACCAAGATCCCGTGCAGGGAAGAATCTGGGAATGGGGGAAGTCCAGGATCATTTTGGAATCTTCATGACTTCTTGACTTCTCCTCCTGACTAGTTTACTAAAGAGGTGAGTGGAGACAGGGATCCAGCCTCTAGAATGTGTGTATGTGTGTGTGTGTGTGTGGTGATGAAGGCCTGGCAGACTGCACTGTGCTGCCAACCTCCTGCCCCAGATCTACTCTTTCTGCTCTTCTCCGAGTCACGGGAGTGTGCCAGTCTTTCTACAATGAGTTGGACCACATCTCTTCCCAGCTCAAGACCCTTCAGTGACCCTGTCCCTTCCAGGAACTGCCCAAGACATAAAGCAAGCTGGCCACTGCCAGCCAAGGGTTCCCACTGAGCTTCTGGCTACCCAAGCACATACCAGATCTGCACACCAGCAAATCCTTTGGCTGTCGTCTCATTCCTGCTCAACCCCCACCATCCAGGCCAGGGCCTGCTCCCCTGAACATCAGGGCTTCACCTAATAGTTATCAAGTGATGATGGGTATTTATATGAGTAGTAGCCCCCAACCCTCAGCAAGCTCCCTCCTCAGCCACCTTCCTGATTCACAAGATGGAGGGCCAAGAGGCCTCAGGCAAGAACCTAAAGCTGTCAGACATGGTGAGACACATGGGAGACTCACGGGCAGCCAAGGTGAGATGCCCCAGAGCAGACCTCAGGGCTAGAGGCCAGTGGGACTAGAGCAGCCAAGGAGGGAAGTGAGCTAGTGATCCTGTGTGCCTGCTGGCCCCAGGACCTGCTGTACCGGTGGCTGGGGTCCTGGCCAATTATGAGAACGCCAAGGCACGCACCAGGAACCAGGGACGGGGACTGAAAGCCACATCCCTCTCCCGCCCCTTTCCAGACTCATGGACTGAGTCTCTCTGTGTCTCCTCTTGCCAGCACGTTGCGGGGCTGGAGCTCACGCACCAAGGTGAGCCCTCAGCCTCTCTGAGCCTTTTGCTACCTCAGCTCCCAACCCCCTAGGTTCTCTTCCAGGTGTGAGAGCAGCCGTGAGCAGTCCCAGCTGCGGTTCAGGGCCGTTTTCCAATCTTGGGCCAGGACCCTGCCCTTAACAAAGCCCTCAGGAAATGGCACCTGTCACTGCTGAGGACAGGGAGTTATCGAGGTACATGAAGAGCAACACCCTGTCTCAGGGCGCTGGTGGCACAGGCCAGGGCCACCCAGGACCTTGCTCCTCTGCAGGGTCACCCTCAAGGAAAGCCTTAGAGCAGCCAGATCCTGATGAGACATTTAATGACAAATCTCCCAGACCTCCCATCCCAGCAAGGTGCCCCCTTCCCCACCCACAGCAGCCACTGGCCAATGCCCACAACTCCCAGGGCAGACAAGCCAACGCCCCGCCATGCCAGGTGCTAGGTCCTGCCAATAGGGGAGCATGGGTACCATACTTGTCCACAAGTAAGCAGAGCAGCCTGTTCAGAGGCTGGTTTTGTAACAGAGGCCTGCTTTCCCTTCCCAGTTTCAGGGCCCACCAGGCACACCCTCTACCAGCGGGAGACCAATTCTGGGGGAACACAGGGAGCACCCCACAGCAAGCATCCTCAGCCATTTCCAGAGCACCAGCAGAAGGTGCTGCTGGGAAGGTGCAAGACCCAGTACTTAGAATCCAGGGCCAGTCAAGGAATGGACCACGTATAACAAATCCTCCATACCCATTTCTAAGTAGTAAAATGGAACTACCCCTTCCTGCCTCCCTCAGATACAATAAAGTTCCAAAGAATCAGGCTCTTCCAGACTGGAATGGAGGGGGGTATAAATCCCACATTACCACTCTTAGGACTTCTCAGATACCTTTCCCTGCTGGGCAGGGTAAAGCCTAAAGTACAGGCTGGAGAGCCGGAGCACTGCTGGCAAAAGGGCTCGATCGCTAGCCAACACCTCCCTTGATTAAACACGGAAGGAGCCCAAGACACCCGGGTCAGAAGTTCTGGGCTCCACCTGGTTAGCCCCACCCTGGCCTCCAGCAGGTCAAAGGCTCAACCTGGCTTCTGACTCAGCAGCCACTGGACCCAGCCCTCGTAAGTCAGCCATCGAGGGAAGGTGGTGAAAACAGCAAAAATAACCCTGGAGGAGAAAGTAGCTCACAGGGTAACTGTGACTTGCCATCTCACAGCCCCATCCGGAAGGACTGAGCACAGGATTGAGGAGCCTCACTGCCCAGTCACCTGCCAGGGTCAAGGCTAAAGAAAGCAGTTCAGACATAAAGCACCTTCTGCTGGAGGGCCCCCTGCAGATATATCCTGGCTCAGGTGCCTCCTAAATAGCCAGTCTGGTACCAGCGGTGACACCACCTGTAGTGTGAGTGGAAATTGTCAGGAGAGATTTCGCCAGTTACGGAGGCCAGATGAGGGTGTGGGGCTGGTTGGAGGTAAGGTTTATTTTTATTTTTGTATATTTTACTGTTTTTTTTTTACAAAGAAGGGAGAGGGATAGTTAGAAACATCCACCAGCTGCCCTGCACACCCCCTACTGGTACATGCCCTTGACCAAAATCGAACCTGGGACCCTTCAGTTTGCAGGCTGATGCTCTATCCACTGAGCCAAACCAGTCAGGGTGATGTTTATTTAAAAAAAATTTTTAATCCTCACTAAGGATGTTTCCCATTGATGTCTACAGAGTGGAAGGAAGGGGGAAGGTCTAGGCAAACATTGATGCAAGAGACACAGAGACTGGTTGCCTCCCACAGGCACCCCAACCGGGGCAAGGAACCAAGCCTGCAACCACGGTACGTGCCCGTGTCCAGAATCAATCCCCGAACCCTTCAGTCTGAGCCAAACCTGCCAGGGCAGAGGTACAGAGAAGGTTCTGCTCACTCCTGGCCAATGGCCCCCACAAGATCCCCTGGACCCCAATCCGGAAACAAACATCCTTTAATCAAGTGAGGCTTTTTATTGTTGTTTTTCTTCCTTTTTTTTTTTTTTTAATTAAGGGTCCCTTATGGTCCTGCTTCCATGAGTGGCCAAGACCACCAGGCAGCATGGGGAAGGGTTATGTTCACAACATTCCATTTATACACAGAACTACACAGACAAGCACAGAGTCACTATTGCGGTTAGAAGTTGGCAGCATGGGAAAGGGGGGAAGAACAGGTTGCAAGTAGGGGTGTCGTTAAAAAAAATACAGGCCCTCTCCAAAACTGGGGTGCCTGGGGTGGGGAGGACTTGGTCTGTTTCAACCCAAGAGGAATCAGAAGATGAAAAGCTGTTTGGGAAGGCCAGAACCGTCAGGGGTGGAGGGAGAAGGAAGGTCCAGGGGGTGGGGGGCTGTTTGGCAACTGGGTGAAGGGACTGCCCTCCCCCTGCTGGGATCCCTCCAGCCCCTCCGGTCTGGCAGAAGGGGGGCAGCCTGCAACCCCCCACAGGCAGGTGTGGGGCTGCCAGATGCTCCAGGCAGGGGCTGGAGAGGGCTCACAAAGGCTTGCCCTCCAGGGAGATGACGGCACTGCCCCCCAGCTTCTCCGCCAGAGTGCAGCGGTCCTTCACCTCCTCGTAGCAGTTTGCTTGTAGTTCATGCTTGATCCCTGTGGCGGAGAAGGAAGGGACAGGTTACCTCCCAATCAGGCAGGAAAGAGGGGCCAGAGCCGCCTCTGCTATGCCCAGGCACCCGCCCTGCAACCAGGATGAGCGGAAGTGCATGTGGCCCTTACCCGTAAGCTTCTTCTTGATGGCATCCTTGGAGCTGGCGTAGATCATTTTGCTCTTAAGAGGCGCAGACTCGGGGGCCCTGGAGGGAAATAAAAACTTGCAGCAAAGCTCCCTCCGAGTCTAGGAGAGTCCTCAAGCTCTAGGTGACTTCCAGAAAACACTTGGGCTTGCCCCTAGCATTCAAGCTTTTACCAAGTTCCTCAGCCACAAGTGTTCTCCCTCCCCCAAGACTCACACCTCTGGTTAATCAGGAGCCACAGATTCCAATCCCGAGAAAGAAGGCAGAGCTAGGACAGGGGACAGAGGTGCCTGCACTGAGGAGCTCACCAGAAGATAAACACCAGGTCCTCCTTCTTGCTCTCCTTGGTCTCATAGGTCGCGTCATACAGAGCGTAGCGGCAGTCTTTGTCCGGCAGCATCTTGACGAAGGTGGCGTAGGGGTCGTCCACTGTCTGGCCCACATCACCGACCAGGATCTCCTTGCCCTCTTCCAGGATGATGTTCTTCTTGTCTTCGCTCAGGCAGAAGAGCACCGCCTTCTTGCGCTTCTTCACCTCCTCTGGTGTGGAGGACTTACGTACCTTCATGTCGTTGAACACTTTGATGACTCCATCAGAGACAGCCACACCAGAGGCCTGGGGTGGGGGGGAGACAAGCCACACACATCTCATAAGGAATATTTCTGGGACTCCCCCTGAAGTTCCTCCTTCGCTATCTTAGGACTTCCGCCTGGATGCCAGGATAGTCCTCAGCACCAAGAAGTCATTAATCCCCTTCCCAAAACAAGTGACCCTGTTTTCCCACGCAAGCCGCTATCAAAGAGCCAGATGGGACACAACTCCAGGATGGCAGCCATGGAAGAGACTTCTGACCACCTGACTCAGCAGCACTCCTCCCCCTGACACCTTACGGGCTAACCCTTAAAGACCTGTGGGAGGCAGAGCCCTGGCTGAGACATTAGCACAGAATTAAGATCCACAGCTGACTCGTTTCCTACGCACAGTACTCAACCTCAGCTTTTGGATAAAAGTGCTGATTCAGATGTTCGGAGGGGACACAGACACTCCACAATGCTAGATGGGACACCAAATGTGCTCAACAGTTCTGCAGAGTTCACCAGAACTGCTCAACACAGTTATTGTGCAAGTTACCCTCTCCTCTGCTGGGGTCTTCCTCAACCAGAGCAAAAGTTACAACCCCTAATTCCGGCCCTACCGGCAACTCCCTGTCCTCTGGGAAGACAAAGGTCGGTGATCAAAGGAAACAGGCCAAGCTAAGCGCCCCCAAACGTCAAAGGCCTCCAAACTCCTAAGAGGGGTCGTGGTGGGGGGCACCCGGAAAGGCCTGTCGGCGGAGACATGGGCCTCGCCCCCCTCCCGGAACTGCAGAGGAAGTGGACCACGTGACCCGGCCGCTTCCGGAGTAGGCGGAGAAAAGACATCAGCCGGGCTCGGCCTCCGTCGAGAAACCCCAAACCCAAAGGCAGCCGCACTTACAGGGTCTCCGCCCCAAAGACTCGCCCTTGCCGACCGGCGTTTCAGCTCCGTAGGCAAGTTACAAGGCCTTCTGTTCTCCCAGCCTGGGGCCGAGCACAGGAGGCGGGAGGTTTCCGGGCGGCGCCCGCCTGGGTCACTTCCCTAAACGAGGCTCCACCCTCCGGGCCCATCCGGGAAAGCCGACGGCCCCGCTCGTCCAGGGTTCTGGGCCGAGCGGCCAGCCCGGAGCTGTGCGCACGCGCCAACCGCCAGCGCCGCTCCAGCCTCTGCGGGTGGATCCGGCGGCGAACCCGCCTCGCTCGCCCCGAAGCAGGGCCGCGGCCTGTGCGGGCTGCGCCCGGGGGAGCTCGGGCCAACAAGCCCCTCATCGCAGGCGCCCGCGCCCGGCCCCCGCGGCCCCCGCCCCTCCTGGGCGTAGGCATCCCCACCACCTGCTCTCGACAGACCCGCCGGCCCCGGGAGGGTGACGCGGAGACAGGAACAGCCCTAGGGTGGGGCGCGCGCGCCAAGACCGCTCGCGCGCTTTTCCTCCGCCGCCCCCGGCGGTGGGAGGGGGTTTGGGTGCCGCGTGCTCCCGCCGAGCGCGCGTCCCCGTGAGCCGACTCCCTCGGGCCCCGCCGCGGCGCGCGACACAGGCTGCTCCACGAGGGGCGGGCACGCGCGCCTGGACCCCTCCCCCACGGCCGGTGCCCGCGCGGGCGCACAGCGGGGTGGGGGAGGGGAAGGGAGCCAGGGGGCGCGCGAGCGGCGCCGAAGCCGCCCTCCCCTGCGCCCACGGGCGCGCACGCGCACCCCAACGCCGCCCGCCCCTCAGCGAGACCCTCATCCCGCTGGAGGAGTTGGGGGAGGGGGTGCCGATGTCGGCGCCCCTCACCGTCCCCCCCGTTACCTCCCGCGCGCGCAGAAGGCCGATTCGCAGCCGCCTCCCCTTAAGCATCGTAGCCTAGCGCTCACCATGTTTCCGGAAGCTAAAGGAGATAGCAAGTGGAGCCTGGAAGGACGAGAGCCGCTGCAGCTGCTGCCGGGATCGGACTGAACGCGGCCTCTCCCGGCCCCTTCCGTTTAGTATGAACCGCACAATGAGGGGCGGGGCTGGCTTCCGGCGCTCCCTCTCGGGCCGACGGGAAATGAAGTCCGAGGGTCCCGCGCCGTCCTCTGGCTCGCTGGGTAGCAGTCTTTTTCGTCTGCCGACCGCGTTGCATCCTGGGAAATGTAGTCCGACGGAGGCGGGGCTATGGCACGGAGCGCACGCCTATTGGTCGAGTTTACCAGGAAACACTATGAACGGAGAAAGATGTCGGCGCTTCTTAATAGACCCGAAAAGAGCCCAGACTTTCCGGCTTTTGCGAAACGGTTTTTCTTAAGAACTATGTTGGCACTTTTAGGGTCCCTTGGTCCGAAAACTTTGAGTGAGTTAGCATTTTCTTTTCTGAATTGAAGCAACTATTCATTGGCCTGGAATCCAGCCCTCGAGCAAGGAGTATCGCAAGTATAAGGCGCCTTCAATCTAATAAACATTCATCGGGCATTCTACAGATGGTGCAAAGACAGTCTTGTCTCCTGAGAAGACACCATATACAACTTAAACAAAATAAGAGGGAAAAATAAGGGAAAGGCTACAAGGAAAATGTCATAAATAGCTTTGTTCTTTTAAATGTGGCAAGTTCACGAGGCAATAAAGGGAGAAGGGCGGGGTTTGTGCATTAAATTCAAGGATTATGCGCCTTTTGCTAGACAGCCAAAAGTGGAAATAGATATTAATAAATCTTGTTTTCGAGTTAATAACCAGGAATTTGATTAAACCTACAAAACTTGAGACAAGCTCTGCAGGAACATAAGCTTCATGAAAAAGGAAAGGTTTTGTTGGCCTCGAACCATGTCCCCGGCCTCAGTGTGCAGGCAGAGAAAACAGGGTCGCGAACAGGCGAACCAGGACTACTGAACTCACAAGTGGGAGCCGGGTTTTCATTATCTGGGGACCAGTGCCCCGAGTGGGGTTTCTCGCAGAGCATGCCGGGGGTTGTAGTCAGGGACTTTGAGCCGCACCGCCCACTACCCGCCGGTGAAGGCCACAGCTCGACCCCAGACTCTCGCTAGCGACCCAGCCTGAAGAAGCTGGCTCCACCTTTTTTAAGCCTTGGGAGTTTCCAAGAGCAACGGGGAGGGGAAGGGCGATATCGCAGTTACCCAGGAGACGCTCCCGCCCGCCCCAGCCGCGGGATGCCCTAGATGTCCTTATTAGGACAAGAGCCTGGAGGGGGCGGGACCAGCCCTAACGCTGGCTGGAGGCTCCTTATAAGGCAGCGTCGGGAGGGAGGCGGGAATTCTGAGTGGGCTGGAGGAGTAGGGTCGCGGCTGGGCGGAGTCTGGAGGGGAGGCCGACCGGAGCCAGTATCTCGTGACTTCCGGTACTGCTGCAGGGGGCTGCTCCAACTCCCCGGCCCGGACCCTGATGCTCCCACTCGTGAATTTGCTGAACACTTAAAACAAGAACATGGGGCCTCTTTGTGTAGATGCCATCTTAAACCCCACTGAGAGGCCAATGAATCGCTAAAACGTCAAAGTGTTTCCTTCCACCCACGTCTTGCTTCGTACCTGCTCCAAATCCATCGACCTGCTGATCCCGGCCACCACCCCCGCCCCTGCCAGGATGCCCAGCACCTCTCACTTGTTCCCCTTCTGCCTGCCCTCGCCCTGTCCCCCTCCCACCGTCCTCTGGCCTCCCCTGCACGTCCTCGACGTCGCACCCCCCCCCCCATGGCCCTGGGGCGTTTCCTCGGCCCCGGCTGGGGACCACCCTTCCCTCAGAGGGTCCTCCAGCTCCTCCTGCCTTGCTTGTGTGTCCTTGTGCCCTGCACACCTTCCTAGACACCCCAATTGGAAAGGTACCTGCACCTGTTTGCCCCCCACCCCCACCTGCCCTGCCTTCCCGAGCCCGGTTTCTTTCTCCGGCCTCCTCGCTGCGGAGAGGCCCGAACTGACAGCCTCGGGTTACCTGGCTAAGCGCCGCCCAGACAGCCCTCCGGGCCACAGGGGGGCGCTGTCCCCCGCCCCCGCCTGCACACAGGCCGCTCTAGGACCGGTGGTGGGACCAGGGCCGGGTTCAGGCTCCGGGCCCGGGTGGGGCGCGTCCAAAAGGCTGAATGGGCTGGGGGGGGGAGGGGCGGCTGGAGAAGCTTCGGGGGAGTGCGGGAAGCCTCTGCCGCGCAGGGAGGGGAGGGCCGCAGGAGGCTCTTCTCTCCTTAGTGACCATCGTCGGACAGCGAGGCCCCGCCCTCGCCCATCTCAGCCAGGCGTTCGAATCCCGCCTCTGCGACTGGCGGCGCCCCAGCCCCACCGGCTCGAGGCGCCAAAGGACCCGTCTGGGGGCTCATGGCGGCGCCGGTCCGCTTGGGCCGGAAGCGCCCGCTGCCGGTTTGCCCCAACCCGCTCTTCGTCCGCTGGCTGACCGAGTGGCGGGACGAGGCGGCCAGCAGGGGGCGCCGCACACAATTCGTATTTCAAAAGGTGGGTCTCGGCGGGGCCTGATGAGGCAGGAGCTGGCGGAGCCTGACGCCCAGGCCCGCCCCGACCCGGTACCGTGCCCCGTGCCCCGCCAGGCGCTGCGCTCGCTCCGGCGTTACCCGCTCCCCCTGCGCAGCGGCAAAGAAGCGAAGATCCTGCGGCATTTCGGGGACGGGCTGTGCCGGATGCTGGACCAGCGGCTGCAGCAGCACCGGTCTTCGGGCGGTGAGCGCGGGACGCAGGGGGCGGCGGTCCCTGAGCCTCCCACGGCGCAGCCTTCGCAGCCACCTGGCATCCCCAACCCCACTCCTGTCCAGGTCACTGCTGGTCGTTGGACAGTGGCTGGCTCTCTCGGAACCGCATTACCTCCCACCTGCTGGGTTTCTGGATTCTGTGGGGCCTGGGGGTGACTTTCTCCTGCTCCCGCAGGTGATCATGCCCCAGATTCACCTGGAGCTGAGAACCCAGCCCCGGAATGGCCACCTGCTGAAGTCCCGGAGGCGCCCATGCCAGTGAGGATGGGGAAAGGGAGAGGGCAGCACTAGGACGGAAGTGAGAGGGGCAGATCTCCCCACCAGTGGTGGCCAGCCTTGGGCACATGAGTATCTTCCTGATGCCTAGTTTTCTCACCTGCCGATGAGTATGTTGATTGATAGCAGAGTCAGTTGGGAGAGTTCCATGATCAGGCTGTTGAGGAGGCCAGGCCAAGTGAATTGTGGGGGTTGGTGTTCCTGAGGTTCTTTTCTTTTTTTTTATTTTTAAAATATATTTAACCGACTTTGTACAGAGAAGAAGGGAGAGAGATAGAGGGCCAGAAACATCGATGAGAGAGTCATCGATCAGCTGCCTCTTGCACACTCCCTACTGGGGATATGCCTGCAACCAAGGTACATGCCCCTGACCGGAATCGAACCCGGGTCCCTTCAGTACCCAAGCCAACACTCTATCCACTGAGCCAAACCGGTTCCGGCCCTGAGTTTTCTTGTGCGGCCACCTCTGTCCTGCAGTGGGTGGTGGGACTGAGGCTAGACCAGGTCCACTACACCATCTCCCCACAACCCTCGCCTGCCTCCCCCGGCTTTGCAGGCTCCTCCCCTCCTCTGGCCTATTTGACAGATGTGGAACCGAGGGGCAGCTGAGGGACTTGGCCAGGGCCGTTCCGTCTACAGGGCATGGCTCTCTGGCCGTTCCGTCTACAGGGCATCCCCCTCTGTGCCTTTCAGGGTCCGTCCCAGCCCAAAGCGGGGCGCTCCGGCAGCTACTGGCCAGCCCGGCACTCGGGAGCGCGAGCAGTGCTGCTGCTGCTCCGCCGAGTGCACCTGGTGAGCCCTGCCCCGAGGGAACCGAGGCCACGCGGGAGGCCTGGGAGACGGCCTCCTCTGGTTACTTTCCTGCCTTCGTTACAGGATCCCAGCGGCCACAGCTTCCTAACCAAGGAGGAGCTGCTGCAGAGCTGTGCCCGGGAGTTTCCTGGGGTGAGCACTGAGGGGGGAGGATGGGCCCAGTGGCTCTGGATCTGACCCGCCAGAGGCTGCCCTTCCTGGGCACCCGGCAGCACCAGGGCCCTCTAAGGTCTCCCTTCTGTGGACAGGTGGCCCCTGGGAGCACTGGACCCTGGCCAGCCCTCCGCTCCCTTCTCCACAGGAACCTGGTCTGCAGGACACACCAGCCCGCCAGGTGGGTCAGCGCCAGGCGGCGCGGGCCCGCAGAGGGAGGGGGGGATCGTGTGTGGTTTTCAGAGTGGGGCCTGCAGTCGCCTAGCAATCCCCAGGTCTCTTCATGTTGAAGTTGGGGGCGGCCTTGCCTCCAGAAGCCCCGCTGGGGAAGGGGGGGGTACCAGGAGGGTCTGAGAGACCAGCAGGGGGAGGGGGGTGGTGCCAGGGTTACTGGACCAGCAGGAAGGCCCTGCTGAGAACGCAGCATCTGACAGGTCTTAGGATCCAGAGGGCAGAGATGCAGGAAGGGCGGTCCAGGGGGGAGGGGACAATATAAACAAAGTTGGGAGGAGGGAAGTCTGTCTGAGAGGCACTTATTGACTTGGGAAATGGCCCTGGGCCGGAACCGGTTTGGCTCAGTGGATAGAACGTCAGTCTGCGGACTGAAGGGTCCCAGGTTCGATTCCGGTCAAAGGCACATACGTTGGTTGGGGGCACATCCCCAGTAGGGAGTGAGGCAGCTGATCGATGTTTCTCTCTCATTGATGTTTCTAGCTCTCTATCCCTCTCCTTTCCTCTCTGTAAAAAAACCAAAATATATTTAAGAAAGAGAAAGTGGCCCTGGGCTGGTCCAGAGGAAGCTGATCTGAGAACAGAGCCCGGGGTGTTGGGGTGGCAGCCACTGGACTCGCTTGTGGGGCTGCCAAGGGGTGGGGAGAGCAGCTAGCGGGCGCCGGAGAGCCTGCCAGGTGTGAGTGAAGAAGGAGGTCTGTGTTTTCTCCCCCGCCCACCAGGTACTCACTGACCCCGCAGGGCCTGGAGCTGGCCCAGAAGCTGGCAGCAGCAGAGGGCCTGGGCTCACTGAGTGTGTGCGCTGGGCCTGAGGAGCACTCTGGGGAGGAGCCAGAGGTGCCAGGACCGGCCTCGGCTGAGCTGTGAGGAAGGGGGCGGGGGAAGGGGGCGGGGAGGCGGGGGAGAAAAGGGAAGCAGGAGGAGTCTCCGAAATGAGGCCCACACCCCACCCTGTCTCCATCACCTACAGCTGAGCTGTGGCTGCACCACGTGCCCGGGGTTTGGAGGGAAACTGCCTTGGCACTGAGCTCTGCCTCACACCCCCCTCCTCCCTGCAGTGGCGCCAGGGAAGGCAGCGCCCAGCAGCCACCGCTGGAGCTGAGGCCTGGGGAGTACAGGGTGCTGTTGTGTGTGGATGTTGGCGAGGCCAAGGGGTGAGCGAGGTGGGGAGGGAGGGAGCGGGTGCTGGGGGTGGACTGGCCTGCCCTGACCCAAGCCTGCCACCTTCCCTTCCAGGGCGGGGCACCGGCCCGAGCTGCTGCGCCAGCTGCGGCGGCTGCGGGTGGCCCACGTGGTGCGCAGGCTGCACGTCGGGGACTTCGTATGGGTGGCACAGGAGGCCCGGCCCAGGGACCCGTGTAAGGGGGTGGGCAGCGGGCGGTTGTCAGGCGGGGCCTGCTGGGTGGGGGGCCTGAGCCAACGGGACCTTCTTGGGACCTTCTTGGCCTCTCGGCAGCAAGACCTGGGGAACTCGTCCTGGACCACATCGTGGAGCGCAAGCGGCTGGATGACCTGTGCGGCAGCATCATCGACGGCCGCTTCCGGGAACAGAAGGTTCTTACCAGCCTGGAACCCCCTCCTTCCTGCCTGCCCCAGGGTTTCCTCAGCCACGGGGAAACCCAGGTTCCCACAACTCCGGCCGCACCCCTTAGAGCTGCCCCAGGCCCTCCAGGGGCACAGCAGGGGCACGGGGAGTCTGGCTGGGCGGGGGAGCGTGTTAAAGACCCCTGGGCGCCCAGTCCCTTCAGGCTGGCATCACAAGGCCCAAAGTTCCAGGAGCCCAGGAGCCAGAACCGCCGTTTCTCGGTACTGGCTCCTGGGCTGATCCCATCGGGGACCACGGATGGGCTAAGGGAGGCCTGGAGAACGGGCATCATTAAAGATGGTGGACAGGCTTTCCACGCCAGAGTAGCGGCAGGAACAAAGGTGTGGAGGTCACTCAGACAAGTAGACTAGGGAGGACAAGAATATCGGGGATGCTGCGTAACATGCTGGTGACCACACACTCACTCACACACACACCCGGCTTCCCCAGTTCCGGCTGAAGCGCTGCGGCCTGGGGCGCCGGGTGTACCTGGTGGAGGAGCACGGCTCGGCGCAGGGCCTCAGCCTTCCCGAGAGCACGCTGCTGCAGGCCGTCACCAACACGCAGGTGAGCGGGCGGCGGGGCGGGGCGGGGGGGGGGCCCTGTGGGCTGTGGCCCGGCCCGGAGCCGCCTCTGTGTCCTCCCCAGGTCATCGACGGCTTCTTCGTGAAGCGCACAGCAGACATCAGGGAGTCGGCCGCCTACCTGGCCCTGCTGACTCGGGGCCTGGAGAGGCTGTACGAGGTGAGCGGGGGGGTGTGCCCTCAGGACGGCGGGGCGAGTGAGATCCCCCTTTCTCCGGCGGCCCCTGGGGCCCAGCACCCGGCAAGGACTGGCCTGGCCTCAGTCTCCTCTCCCCCCAGGGCCACACCCTATGCAGTCGCCCCTGGGGAACCTCAGGGGACCCCGAGTCAGGATCTGGGCCCACCCCGAATCCTCTCTGCTCACTCCTCACCTTCAATGACTTCAACGCGGGAGCCATCAAAAACAAGGTACTGCCCTGCCCACATCCTCCCTAACGAGGTGCGGCCCCAGCTGGCCCCTCACACGGCCTCCCCTGACCCCGGCCCAGGCCCAGTCTGTGAGGGAGGTTTTCGCCCGGCAGCTGATGCAGGTCCGAGGTGTGAGCGGGGAGAAGGCGGCAGCCCTGGTGGACCGGTACAGCACCCCTGCCAGGTGGGCCTCCCGAGCCCCCCGCATGGGTTTGCTCAGCCGATGCTTTGTGGGGGGTTTGGTTGTGAGGGCTGCACGGGTTCGGCTGAGCCTGGGGGAGGCTGGGTAGTGAGGGAGGCCAGGACCAGACAGTATCTCAGGGTCTCATTCCACCTGGTGTGGCAGAGAAGGCATCCTGGGGGCCAAGAACTTGGAGCAGGAGGGGCGGGGGCGGGGGAGGGAGCGGAGTCGGGAACGCCCGGCGCAGGAAGTGTGGAGGGTCCTGATGCCTAAACCAGCGCAGCCTTCCTACCGGTCTCCGTGGCCAGCAGTCAGTCACTGTCAAACGCTCCCCCCACCTCCAGCCTGCTGGCCGCCTACGATGCCTGTGCCACCCCCAAGGAGCAGGAGATGCTGCTGAGCACCATCAAGTGTGGGCAGCTGCAGAGGTGAGGGGCAGACCCGGAGGGGGAGGGGATGGGGGAGGTGGGGCCAGACCCGGAGGGGGAGGGGATGGGGGAGGCGGGGCAGACCCGGAGGGGATGGCTGGGGGGGGCAGACCCGGAGGGGATGGCTGGGGGGGGGCAGTCCCGGAGGGGATGGCTGGGGGGGCCAGACCCGGAGGGGGAGGGGATGGCTGGGGGGGGCAGTCCCGGAGGGGATGGCTGGGGGGGGCAGACCCGGAGGGGATGGCTGGGGGGGGCAGACCCGGAGGGGATGGCTGGGGGGGGGCAGACCCGGAGGGGATGGCTGGGGGGGGGGCAGACCCGGAGGGGATGGCTGGGGGGGGCAGACCCGGAGGGGATGGCTGGGGGGGGGCAGTCCCGGAGGGGATGGCTGGGGGGGGGCAGACCCGGAGGGGATGGCTGGGGGGGGGCAGACCCGGAGGGGATGGCTGGGGGGGGGCAGTCCCGGAGGGGATGGCTGGGGGGGGCAGACCCGGAGGGGGAGGGGATGGCTGGGGGGGGGGGGGCCAGACCCGGAGGGGATGGCTGGGGGGGGCAGTCCCGGAGGGGATGGCTGGGGGGGGCAGACCCGGAGGGGATGGCTGGGGGGGGCAGACCCGGAGGGGATGGCTGGGCGGGAGTCGCTGTGGTCCAGGACCTGACCTCACTAGCCTGTCTCCATGCAGGAATCTGGGACCCGCTCTGAGCAGGACCTTGTCCCAGCTCTACTGCAGCTACAGCCCCCTGACCTGAGCTGGGCCAGAGACGGACCCAGCACCCGTATCCAGGCTGGCCAGCCTTTAACCAGCATCTCAGGGCTTCCACAAGAGCCTGAGTGTTTGCAGCTCTGTGCTGTGCGGAGGGCAGGCCCAGGGCCCTGTGAGAAACGCAGGGGGTCCTAACAGCGGCTGAGGACGGAGCTTGCGGGAGAGCACGGAGCTGGCAGGGAGTGGAGTCGGTGAGACGCTGCAGCTTTGAATCTAGTTTATGTCATCAGACGATCCCCGATCAAACAAAACTCCCTCCGACAAAAGGTCCTGTCGCTTGGAAAAGAAACGTTTAAAAAGCACTAACAGTCAAAGCGCCTCATTTTATGGACTGGAATCCCGGGGCGCTACGAGGTTTGTCCGGTTGACAGTTTGAGGCCCAGGTAGGACTGAACCAGGGTCCCTGCACACCAGCCGCGGCCTGGAGCCTGCACCTCGGTCCTCCCTTTTCAGGGTGACTCTGATACCCGCGGTCTAGAGACCAATCCCAGCCTTGGGGACACGGCTCCCAACTCCTGCCAAAGGGGTCCCCTCAGCCTGAGCCAACCCCCACTGTAGGCGGACTTGACCCGCCTCCCACAAGCCTGGCCCCTTCCCCAGCCCGGGGTTCGCTGCAGCATTGCCCGCCGCCCCTCAGCCACCAGGACTCCTTCTTTCTCCCTTTATTGCCTTTCTCTCTCTGCCCTTCACAACAGCATCTTCCCTTTTAGCAGAACGCGGTCCTCCGAGCCTCAGGCTCCTCGGCCACAGGGACGCCCCCTCCAAGAGCTGTCCCCCCTCAGAAGGCGTAGGCCCCCACGAAGACGGTGAGCCTCAGCACCGAGCTGGCCCGGTAGCTCATGAGGGAGTTCATGGTTACCATCTCGAGGTCCAGCACATACTCCCGGGGGCCCGTCACGGGCCGGGCGAGGACCAGCATGGCGCTGACGTTGTTGATTTGCTGCAGGCACGGGGGGTGGGGGACATGGAGATTGTATCAGCCTTCGTGTCAGGACCCTCCGCCAGCATCCCCTCCCTGCCCCGTGTTTTGCACCCACAACCAGCCGTCTGTGAAGCAGAGGGAGCCCCGGCCAGGCTGTGGTCCCAGGCTGTCCTCAGGCGCCATGACACCCTGACGTCTCATCCCTTGCACCCTGGCTCCTGCCCTCAGAACTTTGTCACATGCTCTTCCCGTTTCAGAAAGAACAAGGACTGAAAGCAGACAAACCTGTGCGCCCTCACTACTCACACCTGGAACCCCCTCCTAACCGATCCTCCAGCAGAGCTGGTTCTCTGACCCGAGGCCACTGCCCCCCCATCTCTCAGGCCCAGCTCCCTGCTGTCCTTCCCAGGCTCTGCCTGGAACCCCGGAGGTCCTCTCCTGTCCCGGTGAAGAAACCGGGATACGGAAACGCAAGCCCAGGGTGTCCTGAAGTACATTTAACAATCTATAGTTTGTCCCGAGGGAGTTTCCACACACCCCCTACCTTTCTACAGAAAGCCCGCCTCCCGGGGCGGGGCCTTGAGAAGGGGCGGGGCCCGGTGGCTTAACCCAATCTCCCATTTAAGGTTTCCCGGAATTCGATTTTGGGTGATGCGTGTCGCTGGAGGGAGAGGAGGGGGAAGGCTTACCCTGATGTAGAAGTCCCCCTGCGAGTTCCCAGCGCGGATCTGGAAGGCGTTGTAGGCGCCGGGGTAGACGGAGGTCGCCTGGATCTGGAACACGTCGGCGGGCACGCTCCGCTCCGAGGTGATGCTCATGTAGCGGTGCACGATGGAGGAGGGCTGCTCGCGGCACAGCGGGTTGGAGGCCGGGCAGAGGCAGCGACTGGAGCCCAGGGGAAGGGGACACGAATGAGGTCCTAGCCCATTCCCCAAATGTGGCCCGCCCCCAAAGTGAGTGCGCGTGGTGGGCATGAAGGACTACAACTCCCATCAGCCCCCGGGGCACCGGCCAGCCCTAAGAGGCCAGCCAGCTGCAGAGCCGGGTGGGGGTTGTACTGGGTGGAGGAGTGGCCTGAGGTGACTCACTTGTCGGACACCTGCACATAGGGCTCCACGCAGCGGTTGGTGTCCACGCAGCGGTAGCCCCCATAGAAGTTGACACAGGTCTGGGCCTCAGAGCACTGGTGTGCACCGGACTCACACTCGTCAACGTCTGTGCCAGGGGAGAGGGGCTGGAACCTGGACATCAGGCCCCTAACCCCGACACCACCCAGCCCGCGCCACCCGGGCAGCCCGCACCTTGGCAGAGGCGCGTGGCCAGCAGCTGGTAGCCCTGCGGGCAGTGGCAGGAGAAGCGGCCTGGCTCGTTGACGCAGCGGTACTGGCAGAGGTAGCTAGAGTAGCTGCACTCGTCGATATCTGCGGAGAAGAGGGGTGAGGCCCTGGGTCAAGGGCAGTTCTCTCAGTCAGTCCCACGTTAGGTCCGTGTGGGAAGACGGAGGGGGGTGAGACAGCCATGCAGGCACCGCAGGGGCACGGAGAATTCAAAGGAAGGTCTGCCAGACTGCCCAGCTCATGGACTAAAAGGAGAAACGAAATGAAAGCACTAGGCTTGGTTTTATCCCTACTGAGTTTTGGAAACCTCGATTTCCCCGTCAATAAAATGAGTAAGTTAGACCAGCTGAGCCTTGAGGGCCCAGCCGGCTCTGGTTCTCAGTAACTTGCCCAATTCCTGCAATCCACGACCAGCCCCGGCACCTGCCACTGCGTCTGCACAGCAGGAGCCGGGCTTCCCACGCGGGATTCCCTCCCGCTGCCTCGCCCGAGCCAGTACCCATGGGGCCCCACGGGCAGCAAAGCATTCTACAAACAGTATGTGGCCGGCTGACACGGAAGGAGAAGCCTGGCCCGTCTCCCCCTAGTTGTACGATCTTGTATGATCTTGTATGACCACTTAACCCCTCCTTGTGGAAGGACTTCATGCTTACTCTCTTCTCGTCAGCCTCTCAACAAGCCTTGGGGGAGATAGTGTCTTCATTTTGCAGAGAAAGGAAACAAATTATACGTACACCTCACAGGACTGCTAGCAGGATTGAATAAAGTCCAGTGTATGAGGGAAGTGCCTGCCCAGGGAAAGTTCTGGATAAATGGCATTCACTTTGCAGTGCTGCCGCTGGGGGCTGGACGAAGCCTGAGTGTGGTCATTTCCCCACTTAGTTCTGAGACCACCCATCTTACAGCTGCATGACTGGGTTGAGAGAGAAGAGTGACTTGTCATAATCCTGGGTTCAAATGAAGTCCGCCTGCTTACCACCTACACCCTTGCTCAGTCTGCCCGCTGGCCTGCCTGCTCCCTCTGTGCCTTCCCCAGCAGCTGGGGGCCGTGGTGGGCAGGCCTGAGGAGCCCTGCAATGCAACCGGCTGGGGGTGTGTTTAGTGGGTACGTGGGTGCGCCATGAGCGGGACAGGGAGGCACCGGGCGGAGGACCGGGTGGCAGGAGGCACGATGCGCAGGGGCAGGGGAGGAACACGAGGGCGGGGCTCACCGCTGCAGGAGAAGCCATCCCGGTGCAGCTCGTAGCCCTGGTGGCAGCGGCACAGGAAGGTCCCGTAAGAGTTGAAGCAGCGCTGCTCACACGGAGCCCCCATGTCACACTCGTTCACGTCTGGGGGTGCCAGGGAGAAAGGAGTGAAAACCGAGGAGCAGCCCAGAGCCCCCATTGCACCTGCTCCCCTGGGCCGGTCAGGAAGGGGCGAGCTTCCACCCGCATCACCCGCCCGGGGCCCGGGCCCGGCCCGGCCCAGCCTCACCCACACAGGAGCGGTTGTTGGGCCCCAGCTGGAAGCCCGGCTCGCACTGGCAGCGGAAGGAGCCCGGCAGGTTCACGCAGCGGTGCTGGCAGTAGCGGTAGCGACACTCGTCTATGTCTGGGGTGGAGGGCGGAGGGCGGAGGTCAGGGGGCACTCAAGCTGGCAGGGAGGGTAAGCCTCGCCACCCACAGCCTTGTCTGTGCGGGCTGGGCTGGGCCAGATCAGGCAGGACTCACACATACACCTGTGCCGTGTCTGCTGACAGAGGTGGCAGGGGCCTGGGGTGAAGCCTGGAGATGGGCTGGGCCGGGGGGAGAGCCGGGCCAGGGGCACAGAGCAGAGACTAGCAAGGCCGCCCAGACTCACCCACACATTCAACGCCAATCTTGCGGTAGCCGTCGGGGCAGGTGCACTGGTAGGAGCCGGGCAGGTTGTGGCAGTCCTGGCTGGGGCGGCAGTCGTGCAGGGCCTGGGCGCACTCGTCCACGTCTGCAGGAGACACCACTCAGCCCCTGCACCCCCCTCGGGACAGACGCCTCAATGTTGGAGGACACACAGGCCAGGAGCCACTCACATGGCACATGGGTGATGCACCCCGAAACAGGAGCACGTGGACTAGACCCTCCCAACAGCACGGAACACAGCCACAGCCAGCGGGAAGGGCACCGGGCCTGGGGGAGCCCATGACAGGGAAGCGCAGGAAACGGGCCCTGTGCCTGATTCCGCCTTCCTCCCGGCATGGTGCGGGGGGGGCGGGGGGGGGCAGATCGGAAAGAGCTCTGGCCGGGTGTCTGCAGCAGTGGGGGGAGCGTCCCGCAGGCTGGCCAGGGCAGTGGGACCGGAGCTGGGGCGTCTGGGGCAGACCCCACACGAAGTGAGGGTCTGGGGGAGGGCCCGGGTGTCCCAGTGGCTGAGGAGGCTTTGGAGCAGGGAGGAACAGGTCTGAGTCTCTAAGACCACTTGGTAGGAGTCCGTGCCAGGGTGCCTCTTACCCACGCAGCTCTCCTGCTCATCGGGCTCGTAGCCTGGCGGGCAGGGGTTGGGGTGCTGGGCGGGGGGCACCGGCGGCGGCGGCCCCTCGCCGTGCAGGTCGTTGATGACGGCGGCCGAGCGGGGCAGGCACAAGTAGCCCCCGTAGTGGTTGATGCACTTCATCTCCCCCTTGCAGGCCTCGGGGATGGTCAGGCACTCGTTGACGTCTGCGGAGAGGGGTCTGCTGGGCACGGCGTTTCCCGGGCTGCCCCGGGGAGGGCGTGGGGGGAGGCAGCAGCCCGGGTGGCCTTCTCTGAGCTGTGACCCCGGCAGGGCCTTCCCTCTCTGCTCAACATGCTAAGCTGCCTGCCCAGGACCCTCCCCGGCCGGCCAGGGCTGCTGCTGGGGTGGCTGTGCCGTCACCTCCATTCTCTTGTCCCTGAGAGTCTATCCCTCCCCGAAGCTCTGGCCCTGGCTCAGCCCGAGAGAGATGAGCAGGCCTGCTGACGCCCACCCCCGCAGACACTGCCCACCCCCACCCCCCCCACTGCCCAGGGGTGTGGTGTGCCCCTGAGGAGGAGAGCTTCCAGGAGGTGCCCTCAGGGCAGAGCCTGTGGCTCTCCCGGGAGAGGTGGGGGCAGGGTGCCCCGGGTTTCCCCCAGGAGGAGGGGCCTGGATGGCTTCCCCGCCCCTGGCTGAGCTGGCCCCCAAAGAACCGGAGCTGGCCCCGCAGGGCAGAGCAGGCACAGGACTGGCCACTGGCCTCCTGCGCAGCTCCTGGAGCTGGGGCTGCGAACCCTCTCCCGGCTCCGGGGGTCCCCCAGGCACACTCACCCCGGCAGTGCTGGCTGTCAGAGTCCCACTCATAGCCATCGGTGCATTCCTACAAGGGGACCAGCGTGGCCAGTGTTCACCCCTGTCCCCTCCCCTGCCCAGGCCAAGGTCAGGGTCCTGAGCCTCCCTCCCGGGACTGCTCCACACAATGGCTCCAGCTGCTCCCGCAACAGGGGAGGGGAGGACCTTCCCCACAGCAGCCCCCCGGGCCCCTGACCTGAGTCCCTGCCCCTCCCATCCCAGGCCAGCGGCCCCGCGGTCCCCACCGTGTAGCTGTCGGGCTCCTCCGAGTCCTGGGGAGACGCTGCCCCCAGGAGCAGCAGCAGCAGCGCCCAGAGCAGCAGCGAGCCGGGGAGGCAGGAGGCGAAGGGCAGCATCCTGGGCGGAGGGGGGGCAGGGGTCAGCGCTCGGGCCGGCCCTGAGGACCCCGGCTCCCCGGAGGAGGGCCTCCTCCCGCCGCGGCCCCTCCGCCGGCCGCCCCGCCCCCGCCCCCGCCGGCCCCGGAGCCGCGGGCGGAGGAGCGGGCCTGGCGCTCCGCTGCCGCGGGCCCGGGCCCGGGCTCCGGCCTCCCCCGCCGCCCGCCGCTCACTTGGCCCGCGACGCCCCCGCGGCCCGGCTCCGGCGGCTCCGGCGGCTCCGGCGGCGCTGCGGGCGGACGGACGGGCCGACGGCGCAGCTCCCTGGACGCGCGGCCCCAGGAAGCGCCCCCCGCCCGCCCGCCCGCCCGCCCGCCGCCGGCGCGGCCCACCCCGCGCTCCGCCCGCCGCCCGCCCGGATTCCTGAGCCCGCGCCAGGGGGAGGGCCCCCGACCCCCGCTCCCGCCCTGGGCGGCGCACCCCCGCCCGGTCCCCGCGGCGCCGCCCGAGCCGCCTCCGGGCTCGGGGCCAAGCGTGTTCCCCGGGGAGGCCCGGGCCCTGATCCCGCCCCCGGCCCCCGCTCCCCGGGTCTGGGATTGAAGTCCCCGGCCTCAGTGTGCGCGCCCCTGATGGCACCCTGCGCACCCACCTCCCTAACCCGCCGCGGAATCCCACCCTGCGCACCCACCTCCCTAACCCGCCCCGGAATCCCACCCTGGGCACCCACCTCCCTAACCCGCCCCGGAATCCCACCCTGGGCACCCACCTCCCTAACCCGCCCCCGAATGGCACCCTGCGCACCCACCTCCCTAACCCGCCCCGGAATCCCACCCTGGGCACCCACCTCCCTAACCCGCCCCGGAATCCCACCCTGCGCACCCACTCCCTAACCCGCCCCGGAATCCCACCCTGCGCACCCACCTCCCTAACCCGCCCCCGAATGGCACCCTGCGCACCCACCTCCCTAACCCGCCGCGGAATCCCACCCTGGGCACCCACCTCCCTAACCCGCCCCGGAATCCCACCCTGGGCACCCACCTCCCTAACCCGCCCCGGAATCCAACCCTGGGCACCCACCTCCCTAACCCGCCCCCGAATGGCACCCTGCGCACCCACTCCCTAACCCGCCCCCGAATGGCACCCTGCGCACCCACCTCCCTAACCCGCCCCCGAATGGCACCCTGCGCACCCACTCCCTAACCCGCCCCCGAATGGCACCCTGCGCACCCACCTCCCTAACCCGCCCCCGAATCCCACCCTGGGCCCCCACCTCCCTATCCCGCCCCACCCTGGGCACCCACCTCCCGAACCCGCCCCGGAATCCCACCCTGGGCACCCACCTCCCTAACCCGCCCCGGAATCCCACCCTGGGCACCCACCTCCCGAACCCGCCCCGGAATCCCACCCTGGGCACCCACCTCCCTAACCCGCCCCGGAATCCCACCCTGGGCACCCACCTCCCTAACCCGCCCCAGAATCCCACCCTGGGCACCCACCTCCCTAACCCGCCCCAGAATCCCACCCTGGGCACCCACCTCCCTAACCCGCCCCCGAATGGCACCCTGCGCACCCACCTCCCTAACCCGCCCCGGAATCCCGCCCTGGGCACCCACCTCCCTAACCCGCCCCGGAATCCCGCCCTGGGCACCCACCCACGCCTTCAGGCCGGGTCCCCAGACTCTGCGCCTCCAGGGGGCCATCCTGGGCACCTAAGCTAACCCACACTGGGACCACCGGGGCCTCCATCTGGACGCTCCCAACTTTCACTCTGCGCCCGGGAAACACCGGGCTTCCTCCGGCCCCGAACTCGCGCCCGAGGGGGGCGCTCGGGGCCGGAGCTGTTCCTCCGGGGCTCCCCGCCAGCCGGGGCTCCCCTGGCCCGGAATGAATGGAAGCCCCTGGGAAGCGGGCAGGACTGGCGGGCGAGCCAGACGCCAGGGTCGGGCGCCAGCGTCTCCCGCCCTCCGCCCTCCGCGGACCGGGTTTCCGCCTCCTCCGCCCCCAGCGGAGGGAGCGCCGCGGGGGCGGGGCCTGGGCGGGGCCGGCTCCCAGGAAGGGGCGGGGCCTCCTGCCCACGTCCCGGGGCGGGGCCAGACGGGAAAGGCCGCGTGTCCCGGGAGCCCCCGCCTCGCGGCGCACCACGTGCCGGACCGCGGCGCCCTCCCTTCCCTTCCCGTCTCCCCGGTCCTCACGATCTCCACGCACGCAGCCCGGCCCGGAGGGCATGCCCGGGAGGGGCCGTGCCCGGGAAGGGTCCCGAGGTGAGCCCTGGCTTCAGGGCGAACTGGAGAGTGTCTCCCCACCCCACATCCTTCCCAGCTGCTTGGGTGTGGAGGCTAAAAATAATAGCCGTTTAAAACCAAAAGACAGGCACTAACAAGTGCTGATGAGCACATGGGGAAATTGGAGCCCTCAGACAGTGTGGGCGGGAATGTCAGTTGCGGCGCCCCTTTGGAAAAATTATGGCAGATCCTCAAAATGTTACATGACCCAGCAATTTCGCTCCTAGGAAATATACCCCGGGGAACGGAAACGTGTCCACACACAAAAAAAATTCGTACACCTCAAATAGCCAACACTGTTCATAAGAACTAAAGTGTAGAAACAGTTTAATTTCTGTCGACTTACAAATGGATAAGTAAAATGTATATGAATGGATAAAAAAAATGATAGAATATTACTCAGCCATAAAAAGGAATAAAAAACTAATATGTGCTACTACGTGGACGAACCCTGAAAGTGTTACACTAGGAGAAAGCAGCCACACACAGAAGGCCTCATGCTCTGTAGGTAAGGTGACCAGATGTCCCGATTTTTAACAATTTGTCCCGTGTCCCACGGTGTTTTAAAAAAGTCCCAATTTTTGGAAAGAATCAGGACTTTTTTAAAACGACGCTTGACAAATTGTTAAGAATCTGGACTGTCCTGCCAAAAGCGGACATCTGGTCACCTTATCTCTAGATGTGTCAGCCAGAATAGGCCATCGGAGAGACAAACTAGATCAGTGTTTGCCAGGGGAGCACGTAGCAGGGAGTGACTGCTAACAGTTATGGGGTTTCTTTCAGGATGATGAGAATGCTCTGAAATGAGATAGTGGTGTTGACCACAATTATATAGAGACACTAAAAACCACTGAATTGTATAATTTACAAGGGTAAATGTTATGGCATGTGAATTACATATTTCAATAGGGCCATTATTTTTAAAAATAGTAAAATTTACAGCTGGATTATTAAGACCTAACCATTCCAAGTGTCAGCATGTACCCTCCTGCCAAGCCAGGGAAGGGGTGCCGAGAGGCTAAGGTTTGTCCGAGCACAGCCAGAGCTAAGGACGGGATTTGAACACAAGTCCTTCTGACTCCACGACTCTGGGCTCAAAGAGGACATAAAAACAGCAAACCCAGAGAGAAAGCAAACACGGCTCTGGCTCCGAGCCCCACAGCACAGCATTAGGGACCCACCATCGGAACAGCCAGCCGGGTGGGAGGTGCCCAGTGCCAGTCCAGTCAGAGGAACTGTCACTGCCCCTTAGAGATGAGGAACGCAGGTCCGGAGGGGAATGGCTGGCTGCACAGTTGACCTCTCGAACTTGGACCCACGCCTCCATCTGCACTATCAGGCCTGAGTGCACTTGCCACTCCCAGCTGTCTCCTGACCTCTGTGACCCTAGCAACTTCCCCGCCTTCAGCCCTTCTGCGCTGGGGCACGAGCCTCCTCTGGGTTGATGTCAGGAGTTCCTCCCTGGCAGTGAGCCCTTGAGACCCGGGGCCCCTGGGCCGGCCCCCCCTGGGTGCCAGCCAGGAGCTGCAGGATGAGTGCAAGTGAGTGAGCGAGCGGGGACGTTCATTCATCCATCCATTCATTCAACAAATGTGCCCTGTGCGGCCGCCATTGACCAGGCTCTGTGTCAGGTGCCAGGGACACAGCACCAATCAAAAACGACTAAAATCTCCCGGCATCGTGGGACTCACAATCAATGGAGGGAAGAAGTGGGTCAATGAGGAAGGTCACCCAGTTCCACTCGCCCAGTCTCTCCTCCCCCGAGTTTCCACAACCCCACCACCACAGAGACAGATTCTATGACACCCCCTTTCATGCCCACACTGGGACCCCTAGCTCTGAGGCTGACACATGGCGCCTTAGTCATAGGTCACACACAATCCAAGAATAGCATGGGGCGTATGACTGGGGTCTACAGCCACGCAGCCAGGGGCCCCTCTGTGGATGGGCTGTCTGCTGAATTTGGATAAAGACAGCATGGCTTTTCCCCCAATAGGGCAGTCCCGTGGCTGGCTGCCCCGGTGGGAGTGAGGGTGGTGCAGCAACAGGGGGCAGCTTCCTCATGAATGAAAAACTGAGGAATGCCAAGACCAGAGCCCAGCCCCCTCCCCCGTCATTATAAATCCCCAGAAAACCGGCTCTCTCCCCCCTCTCTGGCCTTGGGCTCTGGTTTCCATTCTGGGGGCCTGGTTTCCTGCCTGGAGGCTCAGAGGGCGAGCCCCTGCCTAACACCCCTTCGAACCGCCTAACACCCCTTCGAACCGCCTAACACCCCTTCGAACGGAGGCCGCAGTGACAGGTGTCAACACCCTCCCCCGCTCCTGACTTCACCGGCCTTGGCCTCGCTGTCAGGTGCCAGCCCTCTCTCTGCTCCCACATCCCCACGCAGACTGACAGGAATGAGGACCAAAGGAGGCAGGAGCTGCTACTTGCTGTCCCTGGACGTGCTCCTGCCACTGGCATTTCCTGTTTAAAACCCATGGGAACAACATGACAACAAATTGTTCCGTCAGCAACACCCGCCAAGCCTGCTCCGTGGCAGCCACATCCCGGGCACCGTGGACTCAGGGCCTCAGACCCCCCTGGTGCGGTCGGAAGGAAGACGCAGGCGGGCTCAGGCACGGCAGGGGCTCAGGGGGCTGTGGTTACGTCAGAGGGTGAGAGCAGGGAGGGCTTCTTGGCGGCGACCCTGGAGCTGATTCAGCTTTGTAGGATGAGCAAGAGTGTTTTCCCAGGGGCCACTGACCACCCTCTCCCCATACATCCTGTGGCTCCCATAGTCCCCTGGGCTTACCCTTCACAGTGCTGATGGCTTTGTCACTGCCCTCTTAGGACCTGTCTCCTTAAGGACAGATCCGTTTAAGGATTGCCCAAAGCAGGGTGGACTGAGAGCCTCTGTTGAATAAGGAAAAAGGGTGCCCTCGCTGGTTTGGCTCAGGGTCCTGGGTTCGATTCTGATGAACCGGGTTGTGGGCTCAACCCCCAGGAGGGAGCATGGGGAGGCAGCCGATCAATAATTCTCTCATCGTTGATGTTTCTCTCTCTCTGTCCCTTCCTCTCTAAAATCAATAAAGATATATTTTAAGAAATTAAAAAGGAGCCGAAACTGGTTTGGCTCAGTGGGTAGTGTCAGCCTGCGGACTGAAGGGTCCCAGGTTTGATTCCAGTCAAGGGCATGTACCTTGGTTGTGGGCACATCCCCAGTGGGGAGTGTGCAGGAGGCAGCTGATCGATGTTTCTCTCTATCCCTCTCCCTTCCTCTTTGAAAAAATAAATTAAAAAAATTTTTTTAAGAAAAAAAAGGGGGTGAGTAGACAGGCCTTGCACAGATAAAAGCCGGAGTGCCTCTTGAGGGTCCGCCTCTCCCTCCCAGGCTAGTTTCCCCTTAGTGGTTTCTCCAGCTCCGCCCTCAGCCCCTCCAGTTTGTGCTCAGCTTCCTGTCCCCAGCACTCTGGTCTGCAGCAGCATGGCACTCGCTGTCCAGCTCTCCTGCCTCCTGGTGCTGTCGGTGGCAGGTCTAGCCCAAGGCATCAAGGACTCCCTCCGAGTCCAGGTAAGTGCCCGCAGCCTGCTCCCCAAAGCCTTCCTCTGCAAGCCCAGGCGGGGGCTCCCCCCTCAGAAACAACTGGCTTGTTCCCATTTCTCTGAGGGAGCAACAGAGGCCGGGGAGGTGACAGATATGCCCAAGCTCACCCAGGGGGATAGAGCAGACTGCTGTGTTTCCCCGAAAATAAGACATAGCGCATCCCCTGAAAATAAGACCTAGCGCAACTTTGGGAGAAAAAAAAATTAATATAAGACACCGTCTTATTTTCGGGGAAACAGTGTAACTGGTTGACCCCCAGCTCAGTCCCAGCAAGGACTCCTCATCCAACCCTCTCCCCCACCACCCCGGTTCCTTCCAGAACCCAGGTCCGAGGCCGCTGGAGCTGAAAGAGGCCTTCGCGTTGTTCCAGATCCAGTATAACCGAAGCTACTCGAACCCAGCAGGTACCGTGGGACCCCTTCGTCTCTGCCCAACCCCGCTCCTCCCATTTGATCAGTGAAGTCAGGCTAAGGGTGGGACTGGGCTTGGCTAGAGCCGCTCAGCGGGACAGCAGCCGGGCTTGAGGTAGGAAAACCACTCCTGGCATTGAACACGGACATTCTTGGCCGAGTCTGCAGGGAGGTGGGGCTGTTGGGGTCTGCCCAGAGGGCCTTCGGCTCCACAGCGAGCTGGAGCCACCATCTAGTCACAGTCCATTCAGCAAACACCTGGACACCCGTTTTGTCCTCAAGTTGGGACCCTCCACCGAATTGCTGCCCTGTTCCTGCGCTCTTTGGTCTCATCTCCCTGCGGGGGACAGTCTGTGGGTGCTTTCCAGCCTGTCACAGGCCTCTGCCCCATCCTCCCCCCGCTGCCATGTTCCGGCCCCACCTGTGGTCAGAAGTGTGAAGGTGGTGGGTGACCTGGTGGCAGGAAGCCCCTCCCCATCCCCCCGCCTTTCCCTGAATCATTCTGCCTTCAGACCCTTTACCCAGCTCCCCGCCCCCCTGCAGTGGGCAGATGCCCCTGCCCCTTCCCGTCGCCTGGGAAAACCCACCCTAGTGGGCTGGGAGCCACTTCCTTGGCCCCGGTGATCTGCAGCGGGGCTGGCAGCGGCCACAGGAAAGGAGCCAGTGCTCATCTGGGTGAGGGTGGGCGGGAGGACACCCAGCAGGTGGCCACTTCCTGCCCCCCCCTACGCTTGGGAGCCAGCCTAGGAAGACCATCTTTCCGTCCAGAGTATGCTCGCCGCCTGGATATCTTTGCCCAAAACCTGGCCCGGGCTCAGCGGCTGCAGGAGGAGGACCTGGGCACAGCAGAGTTTGGGGTGACTGCGTTCAGTGACCTTACAGGTACCGGGACGCCCCTGGCTCCTAGGTGGTGGGTGGGAAGCAGAGCCTACCCAGGGACACTGGCAGATGGACAGGCTGGACCTTTGGCATTCATTCCCCAGAGAGGGACCTGGGGACCAGAGGCCTGGGGCTTGTCCCGTCCCCGAGGGCGGGGCCGGGTTCCGAGGCCTGAGAACAGGTGTCAGGGATGCACTGCAGCAAGGAGCTGGGTCTCTCTGAGCCTCGGCATCCTCGCCTTTGTGTCTCTCAGGGCATTATGGGGACTCACATGGCCAAGGATGTGGATGGCTGGAGTGGGAGAAGCGGAATATGGGATTGGGGGGGGGGGCAATATTGTGATCTTGGTGGTCCCATCTGTCCCCCAGAGGAAGAGTTTGACCAGCTGTATGGGAATCAGAGGGCAGCTGGAAGGGCCCCCAATTTGGACAGAAAGGTAGGATCTGATGAGCGGGAGGAGTCAGTGCCCGCCACCTGTGACTGGCGGAAGGCCAAGGTCATCTCACCTGTCAAGAACCAGGTATCTGCCTCACCCCGCCTGGCGCAGTCCAGCCCCAGTGGAGGGAGGCCCCCCCCCCCCCAGGCCCAGATCCCTTACCAGCCCCGCTCCTCTCCCCGCTAGAAAAGCTGCCACTGCTGCTGGGCCATGGCAGCCGCGGGCAACATCGAAGCCCAGTGGGGCGTTAAAACCGGACAGCCCGTGGAAGTCTCTGTGCAGGGTACGGCCGAAGGGGGCACGTGCGCCCGGGGGGCTTGGGGCCTTGGGCTCCGTCGCCCACGCTGCCCCTTCTTCACCAGAGCTACTGGACTGTGGCCGCTGCGGGGACGGCTGCAGGGGTGGCTTCGTCTGGGACGCGTTCATAACCGTCCTCAACAACAGTGAGTCCGGGCGCCCGGGGGCTGCGGGCGCCACGGCCCGGCCGAGCCTCCCGGTCTCGCTCCCTTCCAGGTGGCCTGGCCAGCGAAAAGGACTACCCCTTCCAGGGCGCCGTCAGACCCAAGTGCCAGGCTAAGAAGCACCAGAGGGTGGCCTGGATCCAGGACTTCATCATGCTGTCGGACAACGAGCAGAGTGCGGGCAGGGCGGGGGCCCGGCGGGCGTGGGCGGGGGGGGGGGGAGGGTTACAGGGATAGACAAACCGGTCAGAGGCGGGCAGAGGGGGCTGCAGACAGAGATGGAGGAATGGGGGTGAGAGGGAGAGATGGGGACAACCGTGAGCTGAGAGCAGTTGGAAACCGGGCAGAAATGGCCTGATGGCACCTCTCCCCCCAGGAATTGCCCGGTACCTGGCCACTGAGGGCCCCATCACTGTGACCATCAACAAGAAGCTACTGCAGGTGGGCTAGGGAAGAGAATGGGGGGAGAATATATAGGGGATTTGGCCCCAGACTCAGCCCCTCTGCCCCTGCCCCTGCAGGGTTACACCAACGGTGTGATCAGGGGCACACCGACCACCTGTGACCCTCGCAACGTGGACCACGTTGTCCTGCTGGTGGGTTTTGGTAAGACCAAGTCATCGGACGGGAGACAGGCAAAGGACGCCTCATCCCGTTCTCACCGTCACTCCACCCCGTACTGGATCCTGAAGAACTCCTGGGGGCCCGAGTGGGGTGAAAAGGTGAGTGTGATGCTGGGACAGGACAGCAGGCCTCTCCCGCCTTCTGGCCCTGACGTCCTGTGACTTCCTAGGGTTATTTCCGGCTGCACCGAGGGAGCAATGCCTGTGGCATCACCAAGTACCCGATTACTGCCCGCGTGGTTCATCCAGCTAAGAAGCCGCATTCGGTCTCCTGCCCTCCCTGAATCTGCCCAGTACCGCTCTCGCCTGCTACGCCGGCTGCCTCCTTGCTGGCCACCCCCAAAGTCTCCTCCTGTCCTCCCAACGCTCTTGCTATTGGCGGAATAAACCAAGACAAGACTCTGTGTTCTCAGTGGACTCAGCTGAGCGGGGAAATGGGGAGGGAGAGCACAGACACCATTCCTGGACACATCCTAGTCCCTGCAGGGCCAGGTGCACACAGGTCCTCATACACCGTGACACTTAGATACATACGCGTACACACCCTCCACACGTGGACCCTATGTTTACCCATGCACAGGCTCCTCCGAAGTCATGGCAACTTTATTGTCAGTGTGAGTGGCGTGGTGGGAGGGGCCTCAGTCATGATAGAGGCGCAGGAGGCAGCCACGGAGGGTGCCCATGTAGCGGTCCCAGAGGCCCTGGTGCCTGCAACAATAGCGGTAACAGCATGGCTGAGGTTTACACCACCCACCCCGTCACGCCCCGCTCTGAGCGCTCCGTGAACCGCCGCTCTTTAATCCTCACAATATCCTTACGACCCTCACCATTCCACCCCAGCTTACGTGCGAGGAAACAGGCACGGGGAGGTCAGGGGACCTGCCTACGGTTAAGTCACAGCTTCTCAGAGGTGAAGTCAGGACTCTGGTCCACACAGACATTCACCCCAAGGCAGCAGACCGGGGAACCCCGCGTCTACAGGAGGCTGGGGACACTCACCGGAAGCCATCCAGGGAGTGGACCGATGCTGAATACTGGTTCAAGAACAGCCGCACGTCATTCAGCGGCCAGTGGTCAGAGCGGCAGGGCTCCACAAACTGTGGAGCCAAGGGGACATCTAGCACTGGGACCGCTCAGACAGGCCAGGCCGGGGCCGAGCGGACGGTGGGCAGGACAGCTCACCTTCTCCACCAGGTCCACGAAGAGATCTCTGACGTCCTTGTTGTGGGTCAGCTTGGCAGCCACATTCACCAGGCCCCGGGAGAGGTTCTGTGGGGCGGGGGGCCTGGGAGTTCTGCCTTCTGCCCCCAGAGGCTGGGGGAGGGGCAGGCCCCTCTCCAAATCCATCCACCTCCCTCAGTCAACTCCCCAATGTGTAGGAGCTGCTCCCCCAGCACAGGTGGGCAGAGGGAACAGCAGCGCCACCTGCCGGTCAACCGAGGGCATGAACAGGCACCCGGTGGGACAGTGCACTGGAGGCTGAAGATGCCCAAGGGACACAGGCTGGCGTGGGCCACAGACCTTGAAGTTGGCTTCCATCTCGGAGAAGACACTGATCTTCCCGCGGAGGGTGGTGCACACCAGGCTGCAGGAAGACAAGGTCAAGCCTAGAGCTGCCTGGGCCCCACTTCAGACCCCACCCCACGGACCCCCCCAGTCACCTCTTATGCAGATCCAGAAGGTCCTTGTCAGCCACCAGCACTTTGAGCTCCTTCAGGTCCTGGAGAAACTCTTTGTCTAAGTCCACATCCATGTCATCCACCTGGGAGTCTGGGTGAGGCGCAGGAAGGGAGTTGCGGGGGGGGCACAACAAAATGCCCTCCCTCAATAACCCAAGCCTTCTCACCCACATCGCACCCCATAAGACAGAAAACAGAGTGTGCGGGAGGCGCAAAGCTTGGCCCCAGAGCACAGAGAAGCAGCGTGCCCTTTGTCTGCAGACAAGGTGCGTATGGGGACACTGGCCTGTGAGCAGAGACGGCTGGGGAGGGGCCCCGAAGAGAGGACGCTGGGAACGAGGGGCCTGCAGGAGACAGTGCTGGAGCGGTAGCAGGCCTGAGAGGGTGGGGAGGTGTCCAGGCACCTGGGTCAGTGGGGGCCTCACCGACGGCTCCAAGCGTCCAGTTCTGGATCATGAGCTCAGCACAGAAGGCGAAGTCGCCAAAGCTCAGATACTGCAGCTTCTTCTTCCCCGTCTCAAAGCGGTTGTTGGCAAAAAAGACGATGGCGGCATAGTCTCTGCAGGGAGGGCGAGGCAGGCCGGTCAGAGCTGGACACTCCTTCTTAGCAAGCAGGTCCCACCTGCAACGTCTTCTGGTGTCTGAGCTCTGGCCTCTCTGGCCCCGCTCCCTGGGTGACATGCTTCCGGTCACCGCTCTCCGGGCCTCCTCACTCCCCGTCTGGGAAAAGGTATCAACCCAGGTCTCCGAAGGGGTACAGCGGGCACCTCAGGGTGGCACTGCCCCTTACTGAGCACGTCCCGAGCCCGGAGCTGTGCCCCAGCTTCACAGGTGACACCGCCACAGTCCAACTGACTGGTGAACGGCGGGCTGGGATTTGAACCCAGGCCACTCTGATCCAATTCACAGACCAGGAATGAGATAACCATCCCCCCACACAGCCAGGTCAGGTGGGTTGGGGGTGGGGGAGGTGGACCAGACTCTGGGCCCTGGGAAGGACTGTGCAGAGTGGGGGAGATGGCGGCTGCTCGCCTGGCTCTCACCTGGCCAGCCGGTCGGAGAGAAGGAAGTGCTGCTGGATGTTATCCACCAGGGAGCCCCGCATCTCCTCCACCACCTTGAAGACGCGCTTAAAGTTGTCGAACTGCAGGGAGGTCAGGGGAGCGAGGACTGGTCAGAGGTCGCTCACCCAATCAATTGGTTATTGAACATGATCCCTCACCTATCTATCTATTCAGGCAACAGATACTGATCTGTTATTCCTTCAATAAGTTACCAACTCAACAAATGTCGATTAGCTTTTGCCATCTTGACTCAGATAAGCCTTTACTCACTCCTAACTCTGACTTCACTCCTACTTTTAAGCACCACGCTCTCTGGTTCTTCCCCAGCTTGTGCTGGAACAAACCCTCCTGGCTGAGGCCCAGAAGGTAAAAAAAAAAAAAAAATGAGCAAATGCTGTCTACAGGGAGTTCACAGGAAACGCAGAGAAAAGACACCTAACGTTCCAGAAGAGTTACTTCTCCTCGGCGCCCCCAGAGAGCGTGTGAAGAGGTGACATCAGACTCTGCCTTGGATTGCGAGTAGACACGGCCAAGAACTGTTCCCCCAGCCAGGAGCAGCACAAGCAAAAGAAAGCCGGCCACGGGGGGCCGCCAAGCCCAGAGACGCTGCAGGGACCAGATCACAGGAGCGTATGAAGGGCAAGGCTACTACCCAGGAGGGAGCAGGAGCCAATGCAAGTTTATGGGAAGAAGAAAGCTACGGGCAGGCCCTAACAGGTTTGGCTCAGTGGCTAAGAGCGTTGGCTTGCGGACTGAAAGGTCTCAGGTTCGATTCCGGTCAAGGGCATGTACCTTGGTTGCGGGCACATCTCCAGTAGAAGGTGTGCAGGAGGCAGCTGATCGATGTTTTTCTCCCATTGATGTTTCTGACTCTCTATCCCCTCCCTTCCTCTCTGTAAAAAATTAAGTAAATTTATACATATATATATATATATATATATACATATACATATAAGCTACAGTCAGACCTGGGATTCTGAAAGGTCCCTCTGGCTGAAGAGCAGGGGACTGAGGAAAACAGGGGAGAGGAGGCTGGGTCTGAAGCTGCTGCCACCATCAGAAGTGGAGGAGGAGGCTGGAGCTGGGACGGCGGCGAAGGGGAGGCGGCAGGGGTGGACCATGGCTGGAATGAGTGTGGGTGAGGAGGCGGCTGCAGTGCCCACCTGTCGCCGGCAGCTTTTAAGGGAGATGCCGGTCTTGGTGCTGATGTCGTCCAGGTCCTTCTTGGTGCCCTTGGACAGCTTCTTGCCCAGGACTTCGCGCACGAAGGCCTCGTCGAAGGCATAGTACCTGCGTGGAGGCAGCGGACACTATGGCTTCCCTTAGAGGAGGGTACTGGGGGGCGGGGCTGGCAGAGCCTGGGCTTGGCCCCTTCCTCAGGGCCCGGGGGAGTCCTGTCCCTTGCTGGTTCAGTCTGCAGAATGGGTACAGGGCAGCGTGGCTGGCACCCGCACCTCTCAATGAGCAGCGCCTGCCGGGAGGGCGGGATCTGGAAGATGAGCTGGTGCAGCAGCTTGGGCGGGGCGTGCAGCAGGCGCTCCAGCATGTGGAAGGTCCGATAGTGGTCCATGGTGTCACTCTGCAGCACGGCGGCCGTGGCGCCCGTCTGCTCCAGGATTCCCGAGTGCACCCGCAGGGCCACCGCATCGTTCACTGCGGGGCGGGCACGAGCGTCAGGCCCGGCCCCCGCCCAGCCCCTTCGGGGGCTCCGACCCCCGCACCCCGCACCCCGCCGCCCGCTTCCGCCGGCCACGTCCAGCTCCGCCCCTTCTCCCACCGGACCGCTCCGGCCGCCCTCACACACCCGAGTAGCCATCCAGCCAGAGGCGGTACACGTCCTCGTCGATGAGGGTCGTGTTCCCCACGAAGATATCCAGCTCGTTGGTCATGGCGGCGCTCGGACGCGGCAGCGGCCGCAGCGCCCCGGCTGGAGCGAGAACCGCCCTGGCGGGCGCGCCGCCGAGGGGCCACTTCCGGGAGCGCCCGGAGCCATTTCCGGGACGGACCACTTCCGGGACAGAGCGGGTGGGGCGGGAGCTGCGGGGGAAGAGGCGGCAGCGGTGGGGCACCCCGGTCCCCGCCGCTACCCCTGCCCCTACCCCGGCCCGGCCAGCCTCCCGACCCTGGAACCCTTCCCCGTCAGCCCTCTGTCCCCGCACCCCGCTTCCTCTGCTCCTGTGAAATCCGCACTGGCCTGCATCCCACATGTGGGAGTGGAGGCTCAGTCCTCATTTCTTCTTCTGTGAATAAACGTGTGTAGCCGACCTCCAAAGCCTTTGGCTGCGAGACCTTCAGTTCTTGCTGCGGCTAAGCATGGCACCCGGGAGGGCACACTGCTCCCATGTTTGTGCTTGTTTGTTTAATGGGTTGATTTTAGAGAAGGAAACATCGATGCGTTGTTACACTTACTGATGCACTCATGGGTTGCGTCTTGTATGTGCTCTGATCAGAGATCCAAAGGCAGCTCTACCCACCTGAGCTACGGGCCAGGGCTACTCCCTTCCCACCCCCTACCCCCACCCACCCCCACCCCTACCTGGCCACTAATGGCTTCTCTTGCTCTGCAGCTCAGAGCTCTGCCTGAAGTCCACGTCAGGAGGGCAGCCTTCCTATGAGTCTCCAAACTCTCTCCCCACAGCCGCCGCCCCAGCTAGCTAGACCTCCGGTCTCCCCGTCAGTTTGTCTCCTGTGTTCCTATTTGTGACAGCCCAACATCCACTATCTCAGAAACCTGGCTTTCTCCGAGACTCCTCTCCACATTGTTCGCGGATTTGCCTCCTAAATATTTCTATTATCTTTTTGTTCTCTCCGTCCTCACTGGCACTGCCCCAGTCCAGTTCTGCGAAGTTCTCCTTGCCTATGGACACAGTGTTCTTACTAATCTCCCTGCCCCATCCCCTCCCCATCCTCCCTCTCACACAGAGCAGCCTGAACAATCCTTTTTAACTAGATGTTTTAAATGTTACTCCCCTGATTAAAATCCTTACTGCCCTGGGAAAATGTGCCTAGTAGTGAAAGCCCTTAAGAATTTGGCTTCAGCTGAAACCGGTTTGGCTCAATGGATAGAGCGTTGGCCTGTGGACTCAAAGGTTCCGGGTTCAATTCCAGTCAAAGGCATGTACCTTGGTTGCAGGTATATCCCCAGTGGGGGGTGTGCAGAAGGCAGCTGAATCTACCGTGTTTCCCCGAAAATAAGACATCCTCCTAAAATAAGACCTACTTACAGGTTTCCTTCTGAGTGAAATATAAGGCATCCCCCCAAAAATAAGGCCTCCCTTAGGCTAAACATGAGAGATTTGGTCCACTGATTCTGAAAGAGATGGAGTCACAAGAAATTCACCAGGAAATTCAGGAATTGGATTGTTATGATGATGTTCCAGAAGATGATGACATGATTGTCATTGAATAAAAGAGTAAATTCTTGATACTGTAGGATTCACAGTTTGGTTTGTGTTGACAACTACCGTACTACCATACCGTATACAGGTAATAAATTTCCTTTATTTTCATTTAACAATAAATGTGTACTGTATTCTTCATGGAAAAAATAAGACATCTCCTGAAAATAAGACCTAGCGCATCTTTGGGAGCAAAAATTAATATAAGACACTGTCTTATTTTCGGGGAAACAGGGTATGTTTCTCATTGATGTTATTAACTCTCTATCCCTCTCCCTCTCAATTCCTCTGTAAAAAAATCAATAAAATATATATTTCTTAAAAATCTGGCTTCTGACCACCTTTGTTTCCTCCTTACCTCCCTTTCTTCCCACTTTCTCCACGCCCGGAGGGCTCCCCAAGCTGCTCTCACTGTTCCTAAGCCAGCTTGGCCCTTGCAGGCCCCAGCATCGTCCACCATGTTATTTCCTGTCTCGTTGCTTGACAAAGCCCTGTGCATTTTTCTGGGACCTTCGGATATCATCTCTTTCCGGAAATCTTTTCCCTCAGACTGTATCCCTTCTCCATTTGCTTCTTGTTCAACACAACTTGCCTCCCCTGCCAGATTAAGACTTCTTTAAAGCCGAAACCGGTTTGGCTCAGTGGATAAAGCATCGGCCTGTGGACTGAAAGATCCCGGGTTTGATCCCAGTCAAGGGCATGTACCTTAGTTGCGGGCACATCCCCAGTAGGGCTGGTGCAAGAGGCAGCTGGTCGTGGCCAGTTTGGCTCAGTGGATAGAGCGACAGCTTGCGGACTCAGGGGTTCCGGGTTCGATTCTGGTCAAGGACATGTACCTTGGTTGCCGGCACATCCCTGGTGGGGGGTGTGCAGGAGGCAGCTGATTGATGTTTCTCTCTCATCAGTGTTTCTGGCTCTCTGTCGATCTCCCTTCCTCTCTAAAAAAAATCAATAAAAAAAATATATATTTTTAAAAAAGAGGCAGCTGGTGGATGTTTCTCCTCATGGATGTTTCTAACTATCCCTCTCTCTTCCTCTCTGTAAAAAATCAATAAAATATTTTAAAAAATACTTCTTTAAAGACAGGATAAGAGTCTTGATCAAGTTTATTCTGCGTGGGTTTTACACACAATGAAGGCTTACTGAACAAAAGAATCCCTTGTATATGTACCCCACCCCCTCTCCCCCGCACCCCACCCCTGGGAAGGATGGAAAGGAGGTCGTCCCGGCTCTGTGCGGGGGGGAAAGAGTTCCGGGGCAGTCTTGGTTCTCAGGAGCCCAGAGGCCTAGGCTCGAACCGGGGGCAGTTGGGAACTGGGAGGCACGAAGCGCATAGTTGCGGGTTGACAGGAGCGGGTGCGGGGACCCAGGGTCCCCGTCGGTCAGGGACTCCGCGGTCAGGAGTGGGCGGGCCGCGAAGGGGGCGCTCCGCGCTCAGGCCCCGCCCCTCCCCAGGGAGACGCCTCCGGATTGGCTGTCCTTCCTCAACGTCAGGCGGCCCCGCCCCGGCGCGCGCCCTGCCGCGTGCCCGCCCCCGTGCGGCGGCCGCAGCCTGCGCCAGGCGGCCACAGCCCGTGCCGGCGAAGCCGGTCCCAGCCGCAGCCGCGCCGGGCTCGACGTGGGGCACCTGGGCCGCGGCGGCGGGCGGGCGATGCTCCAGAGACCCGAGCAGCCATGGAGGCCGAGGCGGGCGGCCTGGAGGAGCTGACCGACGAGGAGATGGCGGCTCTGGGCAAGGAGGAGCTGGTGCGGCGCCTGCGGCGGGAGGAGGCGGCGCGCCTGGCGGCTCTGGTGCAGCGCGGCCGCCTCATGCAGGAGGTGAACCGACAGCTGCAGGGGCACCTGGGCGAGATCCGCGAGCTCAAGCAGCTCAACCGGCGCCTGCAGGCCGAGAACCGCGAGCTGCGCGACCTGTGCTGCTTCCTGGACTCGGAGCGCCAGCGCGGGCGGCGCGCCGCGCGCCAGTGGCAGCTCTTCGGGACGCAGGCATCCCGGGCGGTGCGCGAGGACCTGGGCGGCTGCTGGCAGAAGCTGGCCGAGCTGGAGGGCCGCCAGGAAGAGCTGCTGCGGGAGAACCTGGCGCTGAAGGAGCTCTGCCTGGCGCTGGGCGAGGAGTGGGGCCCCCGCGGCGGCCCTGGCGGCGCGGGGGGCTCGGGCGCTGGCCCGACACCGGAGCTCGCCTTGCCCCCCTGCGGACCCCGGGACCTGGGCGATGGCAGCTCCAGCACCGGCAGCGTGGGCAGCCCTGATCAGTTGCCCCTGGCTTGCTCCCCAGATGACTGAGGGCAGAGCTTCCTTCGCGCCGACGCCCGCCCGGATGGCTCCCCAAGAGCCTGGATTGCGATGCACCTCGGGACCTGGAAGCCGCCCCGCTGCACGCGACGGGCCGCTGCTGGCATGGACTCAGACATCCTGGCCCTGAGGGGCGCCCTTCGCTCTTGCTAGCTGGGCAGCAGGGGGACTGGAGGCTGGAGCGGAGGGACTTGCAGGGGGCTGGGCGGGGGCTAATAAACTGGGACGGAAGCCGAGGCCATGGCAGCGTCTGATTGGGACTCGCCGGGGTTAGGCCAAGGACGGGGACGGGGAGACAGGGATGGTTCCTATCCGGAGGGGCTGCAGAACTATGGTGTCTGATAGCCCCTCGTTACCTCCGGTCAGGAGCGGTGTGAGACCGTGGGAAGCCGCTGGCTACAACCCCCCACCCCTACATCTCCGCCGGCAGGCTCCGGGACCGGCCGTGATCCGGCCGCTGAATTGGCTCTAGTTCCCTTCCCGGCTCCTTCCTGTCCAAGACAATGGGGCAGGAAGCAGGTGTGGGGGGCCTAGAACCCACTCCGCCGCCTCCTCTGGCTGGAAGGGCATAACAGCGCCCCCTGTGGTACACCCAGGAGCAAGGTGGGCCTCCACCCCGAGGAGGATGGGAATCCTCTTGGCCTGCTGCCCACAGCCCTCTTTCCCTCAGTCCTGGAGAAGAGGCAGAGCAGATGCAGCTTCGTTTGTCAGATAAGACACAGTGGAGGTCCAGAAATACCAAATAATCTGTCCACGGCCATGCAGGGAGTCTGTGGAGCTGAGACCCGAGCCAAAGGTTCTGAGGATCCAAATGTTTTCCCTTTAGCCTCTGAGTCCAACGAAACCAGGCCAGAGCTTCAAGCCTTTTATTCCGTTTTGGCAGGTTTGTATAAAAATACTCTCTTTAGGAAAATAAATAGCAGCTGCCCTTGCAGTGGAGGCTTAGAGTCCCTGGAGCTAAAGTCTCCTCAGAGCCAGGGCAGCAGCTCAGCTCGTCACAGAAGGCTCTAGCACGCTCCTGGACTGTGCTCTTTCTGGAGGGGACGGCAGAACGCCCTGGTCTGATCACCTGGCGCTGCTGGCAGTGGGGTGGCTGAGTTAGTGTTCTAGGCTGGCGTACCGCCTTCTGTCTGGGGGTAAGGCTGGGTGGGTCCCCGGAGAGGGTACTGAAGACTTAGGGAAGGCCTGGAGGGGGGCAGGGCTCCAGAAAACCTCCAGATGTCTATCAAGTCCTTCGGGGCTGCCAGGAGTTCTCTTGCACAAATGGGAAATAGTGTGTCTCTGATTTAATGCAAACTGTGCTAGAGAGGCGAGCTCCAGAGAAACTGAGCAGCTTTGGTGTCCCCAGCCTGGCTCTGCCAGGAAGCAGGACAGGCTCCGTCTCATCTGGGGGGACGGAGAACCCGCTGGGGTTGAGCATGGGGTATAGCCCAGGCCAGCTGGACCGATGGATGGGGAGGTATTGGCCAGGGAGGATACCCAGAGTGCCTCATAGGGCCAGGAGGGTGGGGGAGCCTAGGGGATCAGAGGAGGGGTCCCCGCTGCTGCTGCTGCTCCTGCGATGGGCTGAGGCACAGGGCTCAGGGGTACTGGGATAGGTGAAGACGAGGCTGGGTGTGAAAGGCGTCAGAGAGGGTGTGGTCATGAGCGTGGGGGTGTGCAATGCCTCGGGTTCAAGGACAGGCCCTGGGGAAAGGGAGATACAAGGCACGGGGCGGGAGGGGGCTGGTGGGCTGCTGGAGCCGCCTGGGCCACCAGGGTCGCTCTCCTTGGCTCCTTCTGGGATTTTGCAGATGGGGCGGTGGGCTTCGAGCACCAGCTCCAGCCGCTCCTTCTGCTTCTGCAGCTCCTCAATCTCTCGCTGCAGTCCTGACTTCTCGTCCTCCAGCTTGTCGGTCTCCTGTAGGGGGAAGGTCAGGGAGAGGAGTCAGGAAGAGGAGGGCCGAATACCGCGGCTTCGCCTTCCGTGGTGATGGTGGAGAGGTAGGGTGAGGCGTCCTCCGCGAGTCTGGACTACAATTCCCAGGAGCCCTTGGGAGAAAAATGTGCCCCGGACTCCAATCAGGTCCCGGGGGGCATCTTAGGAGACCGTCTGCCTGAGCTGCAGCTCCGCTGTGCAGTGCTCAGTGCTTCCTCCCGGTCCTGCTCTCCGAAGGCCTGGCTCTCCGGCGCCCCCCGCGGCCCTGCGGGCTCACAGCAGGCGAGGCCTCCGCAGGTTCGGTGGCCGTGGCCTGGCGCCCTGCGCACCGCCGATGCTCACCGCCTGCAGGAAATCGGTCAGTTCCTTCCTCCGGTTCCTGCACTTGGCCGCGGCCAGCTTGTTCCGCTCGCGCCTCACCCGACGGCGCTCCTCCTCCTCCGGGCTGATCTGGGGGGCAGAGGAAGCAGTGAGGGGGGTCCCTGGCCACCGGCTGCCTGGCAATCGCCTCGTGCGGCGGCCCAGGGGCGGGATCCTGGCGGAGGGCATGGCGGCGCGGGGCGCCCTTCTCCTGCGCTGTAAGGACCACCGTGTCCAGCCCCGTTTGCAATAGTTAACATTTCCCCCTTGCACTCCGCTTTGGCCTCCTACCATTTCCTTCTCAGAATGCCCGGCCACAAATCTTAATCCTCTTCACATCCCAGGATTCAACTAAGAGGCCTCTGTCTCGCCCTGGCCGGCTTGGCTCTGCGGATGGAGCGTCGCCCGCGGTTTGATTTCCGTCAAGGGCATGTACCTGCCTTGATTGACGGGTCCCGGGTTTGATTTCCGTCAAGGGCATGTACCTGCCTTGATTGACGGGTCCCGGGTTTGATTTCCGTCAAGGGCATGTACCTGCCTTGATTGACGGGTCCCGGGTTTGATTTCCGTCAAGGGCATGTACCTGCCTCGCAGGCTCCATTCCCGGCCCTGGTGTGGGAATGTGCAGGAGGCAGCCAATGGATGTGTCTCTCACAGAGATGTTTCTCTCCATCTCTCCACCTCCCTTCCACTCTCTAAAAGCCAATGGAGAGATATCCTCGGTTGAGGATTAGCACACAGAATAAAAGATGCTCTGCCTCCAGAAGCTGCCTCTCATTTTTGGCCAGAAGTGGCCTTTGCTCCTTAGAACTGGTGGGAACTGGCCACTCTTTTCCCAAGGACCCCTATTCTCTTCAATCTCCTGATAACAAGTCTCCTTTCTCCACAGGCTGTAAGCACTAGGAGGGGCCAATGAATACTATTAAGCAGTTATTTTTCTTTATAAATATATTTTTATTTTTTAAAACATTTTAAAAATATATTTTATTGATTTTTTACAGAGAGGAAGGGAGAGGGATAGAGAGAGTTAGAAACATCGATGAGAGAGAGTCATCGATCAGCTGCCTCTTGCACACCCCCCACTGGGGATATGCCCGCAACCAAGGTACATGCCCTTGACCGGAATCGAACCCAGGACCTTTCAGTCCGCAGACCGACGCTCTACCAATGAGCCAAACCGGTTTCGGCTAAGTATATTTTTATTGATTTCAGAGTGGAAAGAAGAGGGAGGGAGAGATAGAAACATCAATGATGATTGAGAATCACTGATTGGCTGCCTCCTGCACTCCCCCCACTGAGGATCAAGACCGAAATCTGGGCACGTGCCCTTGACCAGAATCGAACCCAGGACCCTTCAGTCTGAAAGCCGACGCTCTATCCACTGAGCCAAACCAGTTAGGGCTTGCTGAGCACTTATTTATTGGGGATCTACTGTGTGCCAGCAAAGGTCTTTTCTTAGATTCTTAACACGACTTTCCAAGTAAGGAACGGAAGCCCGTGCAGGGAAGATGAGTAACCTGTTTGTGCCCCTAGAGCAGAGATGAAAACCCACTCTAGTCTACGATGAATGAGAGCCAGCTGATGAACAGCATCTCCCCCAAAAGGAACCCTCTCATAATCACAGCCCCAGCCTCAGAGTACCCAGGGCCAAATCAGCCTCAAGCCCAGAGCCTGCGTCTGGGGCCCACACCAGGGTTCTAGGTGCTCTTAAAGGGCCAGCCATCCTGTTTCTGGGAAAGCCTCCCCTAGCCCAGAGCACATCTTTCCCAGCATCCCACGCTCCCTCCCCATCCTCTACCCAGCCTGGCAGAGCGGCCTGTCTACTGTGCGAACCTGACCCACTGCAGTCCCTTCTACTAACATGCTCCGGGGAAAGGAAAGAGGCACCATTCCCTTAAAGACCCTCTATCTCTGTATTACTTTTCTATCTCTTTATCTTGCTAAGGACTTTATTAGTGTGCGAGTAGGAACCCTGATTGGGGAAGCAAAAATTCCCAGCTCACTCTTCTTCAAACCTTTTCTGAGATCTGGGCGAGACAGTGTGGCTTGGTGGTTAGGATCTAAGTTTAGAATCGGGCAGACCTGTCTCATTACTCACTACGTGTGTGATCTAGGGCGAGTGACTCTATCTTTCTGTGCCTTCGTTTCCTTGGCTGTCAGACGGGGAAAACCAGAGAGTGTTCCCAGTGGGCTTTAGGGAATTTTAAATGCAACAGAGACACTGATTCAGGGAGTACCTAAAGGGAACTGGCTCCTGTCCCCTCTCCCGCTCCATGCGTAAGCCCACCCTCTGCACACAGGTCAGCAGGTGGGCGCCCTCTACTGTCCATGGACCCTTCCGCATACACCTCACAAGTTCTCCCTCCGCCTCCATCCTTGCCCCTGCCACCCGGGATGTCCTTTCCTTCAGCTATATCTATGCAACTCCTACCCGTTTTCCTAGACGAATATGCCTCCGCCTCCAGGAAGCCTTCCCCGATCCAAAAGTGACCTCTTTGCTCTCTGGGTCTTCCTAGGGGCTCCTCTTAATAGTTACTATGAACTAGAAGTCCTCCTTGGCCAACTGGTGGTGCTCCCTTCTCCCCCTCCTAAGCCTGTGGACTCCTTTTGGGCCAGGGCTCTCCTCCGCGCCTCAGCACCCGTGGGAATCGGACCAATGCAGAGCCTCTGCTTACCTGCTCCGGGGGCCGGTGGCGCCCGGGGGCCGGCCGGATGACGCCGGGCCGGGGCTGTGGGTAGCTGTACTGAGGGTAGGCCAGAGGTCTGGGGTAGCTGCTGGGTCCCAGGAAGTGAGGCTGCACCATCCACTGCAGCTCCTGGCTGCCACTCACTGCGTTGATGCTGGGCACCAGGTGGAGCTTCTGAGGGACAAGACAGGGAAGGGGGGGGGGGGTCAGGGCTGTGTGAAAAGAGGGCGGCCCAGCGGACAAAAGCCACGCTGCTACCCACACCGCTCAGGAGACTGCTTCTGAGCTGTGTGACTCCTGGCACGTCGCATCACCTCTCTGAACTTCCGTTTCCCCGTCAGCGCTAATACTTACAAAGTGTGAATTCCCGGCACTGTCCCAACCACTTTACAAATACTGACTCATACAATTTGCACAACCGTAGCTTCTTTTTCAGACAGGAAAACAGCTGTCCTCAGACACACAGCCTGGAAGCGGGAGGTGGGATTTGGGCCCCGGCAGCTAGACGCTCCCACTCCTGCGTCCCATTTGCACCAAGAGGATAATCACAGCCCCTCATGGAGGGCAGCGGTGCGCTCAGGTGAGAGGATGTGTGTGGCTGAGCCCGGCGAAGGCTGTGGAGGTCAAGAGCCACTGCTCTCGGTTCAGGCTGTCCAGTGATCACTATTATTACAATTATAATTTTTATTAATTTAAGTACATTTTATTGATTTTTTACAGAGAGAAAAGGAGAGGGATGGAGAGCTAGAAACATCAATGAGAGAGAAACATTGACCAGCTGCTTCCTGCACCCCCCCACACTGGGGATATGCCCACAACCAATGGACATGCCCTTGACCGGAATCGAACCTGGGACCCTTCAGTCCGCAGACTGACGCTCTATCCACTGAGCCAAACCGGTTTCAGCTACCATTATAATTTTTAGGTAGAGGAAGGGCCTTGGAGCTTGGGGGTGAGGAAGCTGATGTAATGGCCTGGGAGTTGGGGGGAGGGGGGAAGGGAAAGGTGTGGAGGGAGAGCACCCAGGCTGTCCAGTTCTAATCTTAGCTTGGCCGCTTACTGGCTGTGACTCTGGACAAGGTGAGGATTATGTCATTTCATTGATGCTAAGAAGTGCCCTTTAGTAGCTTTGAATTCAGTTTAATTGGTGACTTTAAAATAAAAGTGGTGGCCCTGACTGGTCTGGCTCAGTGGATAGAGCGTCTTCCTGTGGACTCAAGGGTCCTGGGTTTGATTCAGGTCAAGGGCGTGTACCTCGGTTGCAGGCACATCCCCAGTGGGGGGTGTGCAGGAGGCAGCTGATTGATGTTTCTCTCTCATCGATGTTTCTAACTATCACTCACCCTTCCTCTCTGTAAAAAATCAATAAAATATATATTTTTTAAAAGTGGTGCCCTCGCCAAAACCAGTTTGGCTCAGTGGAGAGAGCGTCGGCCTGTGGACTGTAAGGTCCCGGGTTCGATTCCAGTTAAGGGCATGTACCTTGATTGCGGGCACATCCCCAGTGGGCGGTGTGCAAGAGGCAGCTGATCGATGATTCTCTCTCAGCGATGTTTCTAACTCTCTATCCCTCTCTCTTCCTCTCTGTAAAAAATCAATAAAATATATTAAAAAAAAAAAAAAAAAAAAAGTGGTTCCCTGGATGGTTTGCTTAATGGTTAGGGCATCAGCCTGCAGATCAAAGGGTCTCCATTAGATTCCGGACAAAGGCGTGTACCTGGGTTTCGGGTTCCCCAGCCCAGGTAGGGGCACCCCTGTGTGGGAGCTAACCAATCAATGTGTCTCTCTCACATCAATGTTTCTCTCTCCCTCCTCCTCCCTTCTACTCTCTAGAAATCAATGGAAAAAATATCCTTGGGTACAAAATTTTTTTTTTTAATTGGGCAGTGGAGGCGGGTTAGGCCAATGGGGAGGGGTGAGGGAGAAATATGTAATACTGTCAACAGATTTAAGAAATAAAAAAGATTTAAGCCGAAACCGGTTTGGCTCAGTGGATAGAGCGTCAGCCTGTGGAATGAAAGGTCCCAGGTTCGATCCTGGTCAAGGGCATGTACCTTGGTTACGGGCACATCCCCAGTAGGGGGTGTGCAAGAGGCCGCTGATGGATGATTCTCTCTCATCGATGTTTCTAGCTCTCTATCCTCTCTCTTCCTCTCTGTAAAAACCCAATAAAATATATTTTAAAAAATAAAGAAATCCTCCCCAAGATCTTCTCTGAATCTTTAAAAAATAAATAAATAAATAAAATAAAAAAGATTTAAGAAATAAAAAGGGATTAGCGGCTGGGTTTTTAAACCATTGGGTCTTAGATTCTGAGAAATGCGGTAACGGAGGTGAAACTGCCAGCAGGGTGCCTCCCTGTGCCGCCTGCAGGAATGGCCCCCACAGCCGGAATGTGGGGAGAGACGGGGTCAGTGTGGGGATGGGGAGACGGGGTCAGTGTGGGGATGGGGGGACAGGGGAGGCGGGGTCAGTGTGGGGATGGGGAGACGGGGTCAGTGTGGGGATGGGGGAGACGGGGTCAGTGTGGGGATGTGGGGACAGGGGAGACGGGGTCAGTGTGGGGATGGGGAGACGGGGTCAGTGTGGGGATGGGGGGACGGGGTCAGTGTGGGGATGTGGGGACAGGGGAGACGGGGTCAGTGTGGGGATGGGGAGACGGGGTCAGTGTGGGGATGGGGAGACGGGGTCAGTGTGGGGATGGGGAGACGGGGTCAGTGTGGGGATGTGGGGATGGGGAGACGGGGTCAGTGTGGGGATGGGGAGACGGGGTCAGTGTGGGGATGTGGGGACAGGGGAGACGGGGTCAGTGTGGGGATGTGGGGATGGGGGAGACGGGGTCAGTGTGGGGATGGGGAGACGGGGTCAGTGTGGGGATGGGGAGACGGGGTCAGTGTGGGGATGTGGGGACAGGGGAGACGGGGTCAGTGTGGGGATGTGGGGATGGGGGAGACGGGGTCAGTGTGGGGATGGGGGAGACGGGGTCAGTGTGGGGGTGGGGGAGACGGGGTCAGTGTGGGGATGTGGGGAGACGGGGTCAGTGTGGGGATGTGGGGAGACGGGGTCAGTGTGGGGATGTGGGGAGACGGGGTCAGTGTGGGGATGGGGGAGACGGGGTCAGTGTGGGGATGTGGGGAGACGGGGTCAGTGTGGGGATGTGGGGAGACGGGGTCAGTGTGGGGATGTGGGGATGGGGAGACGGGGTCAGTGTGGGATGTGGGGATGGGGAGACGGGGTCAGTGTGGGGATGTGGGGACAGGGGAGACGGGGTCAGTGCGGGGATGTGGGGACGGGGGAGACGGGGTCAGTGCGGGGATGTGGGGACAGGGGAGACGGGGTCAGTGTGGGGATGGGGAGACGGGGTCAGTGTGGGGATGTGGGGACAGGGGAGATGGGGTCAGTGTGGGGATGTGGGGACGGGGGAGACGGGGTCAGTGTGGGGATGGGGAGACGGGGTCAGTGTGGGGATGTGGGGACAGGGGAGACGGGGTCAGTGTGGGGATGTGGGGATGGGGGAGACGGGGTCAGTGTGGGGATGTGGGGAGACGGGGTCAGTGTGGGGATGTGGGGATGGGGGAGACGGGGTCAGTGTGGGGATGTGGGGACGGGGGAGACGGGGTCAGTGTGGGGATGGGGAGACGGGGTCAGTGTGGGGATGGGGAGACGGGGTCAGTGTGGGGATGTGGGGACAGGGGAGACGGGGTCAGTGTGGGGGTGTGGGGAGACGGGGACAGTGTGGGGATGGGGGAGACGGGGTCAGTGTGGCGATGGGGGAGACGGGGTCAGTGGGGGGATGTGGGGAGAGGGGGACAGTGTGGGGATGTGGGGGGAGGGGGTCAGTGTGGGGATGTGGGGATGGGGGAGACGGGGTCAGTGTGGGGATGTGGGGACGGGGGAGACGGGGTCAGTGTGGGGATGGGGAGACGGGGTCAGTGTGGGGATGTGGGGACAGGGGAGACGGGGTCAGTGCGGGGATGTGGGGACAGGGGAGACGGGGTCAGTGTGGGGATGGGGAGACGGGGTCAGTGTGGGGATGTGGGGACAGGGAGTGTGGGGTCAGTGTGGGGATGTGGGGACGGGGGAGACGGGGTCAGTGTGGGGATGGGGAGACGGGGTCAGTGTGGGGATGGGGAGACGGGGTCAGTGTGGGGATGTGGGGACAGGGGAGACGGGGTCAGTGTGGGGATGTGGGGAGACGGGGTCAGTGTGGGGATGGGGGAGACGGGGTCAGTGTGGGGATGGGGAGACGGGGTCAGTGTGGGGATGGGGGAGACGGGGTCAGTGTGGGGATGTGGGGAGACGGGGTCAGTGTGGGGATGTGGGGATGGGGGAGACGGGGTCAGTGTGGGGATGTGGGGAGACGGGGTCAGTGTGGGGATGGGGGAGACGGGGTCAGTGTGGGGATGTGGGGATGGGGGACGGGGTCAGTGTGGGGATGGGGGAGACGGGGTCAGTGTGGGGATGGGGGAGACGGGGTCAGTGTGGGGATGGGGGAGACGGGGTCAGTGTGGGGATGGGGAGACGGGGTCAGTGAGGGGATGGGGGGGACGGGGTCAGTGAAGGGATGGGGGGACGGAGTCAGTGAAGGAATGGCGGGGAAGGGGTCAGTGTGTGGGAATGGGGGAGACGGGGTCAGTGCGGGAAAACCGGTCCACGCTCGGGGCTGGCTCTGGGTGCGGGCGCGGCCCGGGAGGACAGGTCCAGCCCAGGCAGTCCCTGCAGCGGCGCGGGCCGGCTCGGGGCCGCGGACCAGGGACCCGGGTTCGGGCCGGGCGGGCGGCATCCCCGCTCCCCTCTCGGGGGTGCGGGCCCCGGACGCTGCGGGCCAGGAAGGGAGGGGCCCGGTGAGTCAGCCGGTGACTCGGCGCCGTGACTCGGCGGAACGGACGCCGCTCCTTCCCGCCCCGGACACGTGCTCGCGGCCCCCCGACAGGAAGCGGCACCTGCCGCCCCGAGGGGCCCCGCAGCCGCCGTGGGGCGCGGGAGCGGCGGCGGGGACCCCGCACGTCCCGGCCCCTCCGGTCTCACCGGCCCGACCTCAAGGAGGGTCCCCGGCCTGCGGCGCCCAGAGGGGAAGGGGCTTGGCGGCGGGTGAGTGCGGACAGACGGACAGACGGGCGGGCAGACAGACGGACGGAAAGACACGCAGACGGACAGGCAGGCGGGCAGACAGACGGACGGAAAGACACGCAGACGGACAGGCAGGCGGACAGACAGGCGGACGGAAAGACACGCAGACGGACAGGCAGGCGGGCAGACAGACGGACGGACAGACACGCAGACGGACAGACACGCAGACGGACAGACAGGCGGGCAGACAGACGGACGGACAGACACGCAGACGGACAGGCAGGCGGGCAGACAGACGGACGGAAAGACACGCAGACGGACAGGCAGGCGGGCAGACAGACGGACGGACAGACAGGCAGACGGCGCCGGGGACGCGGTCCGCTGGGAGATGCGGATGGCCGTCCTCCCTCCGCGGTGGAGGCGCCTGGGTCGCGGTCGGGCCGGAGCCGGAGCCGCCCGGGATGCGGCCCCAGGTGACCGGACCGTCCGGGGCCGCGACTAACGCAGCGCCCGGCCCCCGCGGACTGCGACGGGCCAGAGCCACGAGCGGCGGACGGAGGAGGTGACAAGGTAAGGACAGAGGACAGAGGGGGGACCGACGGCACAGGCAGCGAGGGAAGGGGGTGCGAGAGGGAGAGGGAGAGGGAGAGAGAGAGGGAGAGGGAGAGAGAGAAGGAGAGAGAGAAGGAGAAAGAGGGAGAGGGAGAGGGAGAGGGAGCGAGAGGGAGAGGGGGAGGGAGAGAGAGGGAGAGGGAGAGGGAGAGGGAGCGAGAGGGAGAGGGAGAGGGAGAGGAAGAGAGAGAAGGAGAGAGAGGGAGAGGGAGAGGGAGAGGGAGAGAGAGGACGCTATCGGGATGGAGCTGTGCCTCCTGCGCGCGTCTCCCGGGTTTGGGGGAACCCGCCCCGGACGGGTGGGGTGGAGGGGAGCGGGCAGGACCCGCCGATGCGGCCCCGGCCCCGGCCCCCGACCCCCGGCCCCGCTCCCGCTCCCGCCCCGCCCCGGCTCCCGCTCACCTGCTGGCCGGGCGCGGGGGGCTGCGCGGGGCCCCCGTACGCGCCGCCGGGCCCGGAGCTCGGCCCGGGCTCCCCGAAGTCCCGGAACATGCCGGGCTGCGCTCCGCGGGTCGGCGCCCGCGCGGGTCTGAGTCACCGCGCCTCGCGGATCGCTCCTTTTTATGAATGAAAGTTCGGGGCCGAGCCCGCCGCCGGGGGCGGGGCGCTGCGCGCGGGCCCCGGGCTCCGCCTCCCGGCCGCCCCCTCGGCCCGTCCGCCCGGCTGTCCGTCCGCCCGTCCGCCCGTCCGTCCGCCCGCCCGGCCGCCCGGCTGCCGCCCCGCCCGCGCCGCCTTTTGTGGTTCGGGGGGCGGACAGGACCCGGCGGCCCGGCCCGCCCCCTGACGCAGCAGCCCGTACATGGAGCACCTCCCGCCGGTGCGGGGATTCCCTCCGGCTCCGCACCTGCGCCCCGCCCGCCGCGCCCGCCCCGCCCCGCCAGGCCGCTCCGGTTTCTAAATTTGTAAAACGGGACGAAATGCTCACAGAGCTGCGCTGCGGCGCGTGGGAGCTGGAATGAAGCCCGTGAGGTTTGGAAACTATAGAGCGGATGATAGATGACGCCGATTCTCACCATCGCTGATGACTGTTACCTGGCGCCCGTTTCGTGCCGGGAGCCCTGCTGCCACCGACCCAGGGCTCCCGTCCCGTCCCGCACGGAGCCCTCCCGCTCGCTGTCTTAAGGATCAAGTTTAATAAAGAGTGACTGACCAACTGACGGACCAACCGTAGTTACAGAAATGGTGGTTATTTTAAATGCTTACCTGGAACAAGTGAATGCTTTGAACTACCCACTAATCCGATGCAAAACAATGATGCTGCTCACAGGGAAATCCAGGAGCGATGGCAGCTTTAATTCAGAGCCCCTGTGAGCAGGGGGGCCCTGGGGTCTCCAGCCTGAAAAACACCATCTTCTTTACACACTGTCCGTGCTCCTCCGAGGCCCTGCGGCCGCAGCCGTGTTCGGAGGTTGTGTCAAAGCCCTCTGTCTCGGTTGAGGGGAATTTTGTCCCCATACGCCAAAGATGGCAGTTTCCATTCCCAGTCAGGGGACATACCCAGGTTTTGGGTTTGATCCCCAGTTGGGGGCAGAATGCAGAAAGCAACCAGTTGATGTTTCTCTTTCTCTTTCCCTTCTCTTCTAAAAAGATTTGAGAGAGAGAAAGAGAGAGAGAGGGAAAGAGAGAGAGAGAGAGGGAGAGAGAGAGGAAGAGAGAGAGAGGGAAAGAGAGAGAGGGAAAGAGAGAGAGAGCGCTCAGCTGTGTGGCTCAGTGACTGAGCATTAACCTATGAACCAGGTCACAGGGCCCACGCGGGGTGTTTGTGGGCTCAGTCCCCAGTGGATCCCCAGTGTGGGGGCATGCAAGAGGCAGCCAATCGCTGAAACCGGCGTGGTTCAGTGGATAGAGTGTTGGCCTGCGGACTGAAAGGTCCCAGGTTCAATTCCAGCCAAGGGCATGTACATTGGTTGCAGGCACATCCCCAGTAGGGGGTGTGTAGGAGGCAGCTGATTGATGATTCTCTCTCATCGGTGTTTCTAATTCTCTAACCCTCTCTGTAAAATAATCAATAAAATATGTATTTTTTAAAAAGAGGCAGCCAATCAATGATTCTCTCTCATCATTGATGTTTCTCTCCCTCTCCCTCTTTCTGAAATTAATAACAAAGAGAGATAAAATTAAAAAGAGAGAGAGAAGTATATGTCTATCATTAAGAAAACAAAACACACATAAGAAAAGGTCTGGGGGGTTAAATGTCAACAATCAAAGGCCAACAGCCCTGGGAGGTAGGCACCATCATCACCCCATTTTACAGACAGGGAAACTGAGGCTGGGAGTTGTTAAAATGAAACCCCTAATATCGCTGAGCAGGCGGCTGAAGCAGGCTGACATATCAGAGCTGGGGCCGCTCCAAGCCCAGCTCAGGAAAGACTTTTAAAGCTCTCAGAGACACTGTTTCACGCATGCAGAGTGTCAGGGCTACGAGGACCACCCCAAGCTTCTCTGCTTCCTCCCATTCCACTCGGGAAACACATCCAGAGGAGAATCAGGTCTCCTGTGTGTGTGTGTGTGTGTGTGTGTGTGTGATTACAATGCCACTCAGCTACAGAGAGAGCTGGGCTCTCCCTCTTTCCGCCCGACCTGCTCCATGCGATCAGCTCCAGCTTTGTCCTGGGGGGGGGGGGGGCGGTTCAGGGGCGGGGGACCTAGATGGTCTTCCTTGGGGACAGAGGGCAGGGCAGGGTCTGGGGTACACGCAGGACTTACAACCCGGGGCTTCCTGTCCTGGAGCCGCCACTTTCTGTCTCTGTGGCCCTCGGTGTTGACCTTCCCTCGGAGCCCCAGTCCCTGTGGGAAGAACTGAGCCCCTGCTGGCCTCATGGGGCTGCCGTGGGATCGAGTGAGGTCACAAATGGAAAGTGCTCGGTAAGCTGTGAATTGCTGCGTGCTCAGGGGCGGTTACCAGCCTGGTGCTCCCCTGCCTTGTGCTACGCAGTGCTTATGTTTCTGTAAAAAGAGATGCCAACAGCAGTTTACAATGAATGACATAGGTGTGTGTGTGTGTGTGTGTGTGTGTGAGAGAGAGAGAGAGAGAGAGAGAGAGAGAGAGAGATCTGAGGCAGTGTGACCCATGGAAAAGAGCATGCAGACTGGAGTGAGACAACTCTGGGCTCTGAGTTTGAATTCTGCTACTCACCAGCTCTGACCTTGATGAGGCACAGTCTCGAAACACCTCTGTCGCTCATCTGTAAAATGGAGACATGATCATAACTACATCTCAGGATGGCTGGAGAACAGAGATAACAATGCCATGTGCTTAGCACAGCATTTAGTAAGAAGTTGACAAATAGCAAAAATAAATACCCATGTTGGTAAAAAACCCAGGGTTGCGAGCCCTTGGCGCTCCAATCTCACGCCAAGGCACTCACACAGCACACACACACATGCACACATCACACACACGCATGCACACAGCATACACATGCATGCACACAGCACACACATGCACACGCATGCACACATCACACAATGCACACACCATGCACACAACACACATGCACACAGCATACACACATATGCACACAGCATACACACAACACACACACATGCACACAGCATACACACGCATGCACACACTAACACATAGCTGGACTCCTTGGCTGAGTCCACCCTGGGTCAGGGTGACACAGGGAGCCAGGTAGTGGCGTGCACCAGGCCTGAATCAGCCTTGCCTCCATCCATCTGCCTGCCCACCCCCCCAGCACCTGGGCCAGTGACTGAGCAGGGCTCAGGTCTCCTGTGTGTGTGTGTGTGTGTGTGTGATTACATGGCTCTGAAAGTCCCTTCCTGCTCTAACCGTCGGCGGAGCCACAAGGAGGTCCTTTCAGAGGCAGCACATTCCAAGCTCCTCAGTCACTAACTCCCGCCTCGTGGCTGCAGCCACGTTCCTGGCCCCTGACCTCACCGGCTCCCGCCCGGGGAGGCCGGGGAGAGTCCCAGGGGCCATGGCCGGCTCTGCGGGGAGCCTGGGTACCAGGAGGTCTCGGAGACCTGCTCCTGTCTGCTGGCAACCCCGGGAGCTGGGCTCCCGTTCCCCCAGAATCCCCATGTCTCAGAGCTGCAGGGAGGAGGAGGGAGGCATGAGGAGTGCTCCCAGGGCCTTGCCGGTGATGTTAGCTTTTCAGTTTCCCTTCACTTTTAAAATGGAAGTTTATTTATTTATTTTTAAACTTGAGGCGAAAGCCACATAACATACAATTAACCGTTTTTGAAGTGCGCGTCCCTGGGTGTTTGTGCATTTGTAATGTTGTGCAACCACACTTCTATTTAGTCTCAAAACTTTTTCTCAGCCTTGCCTAAGCAAGGCCTTCAAAAATTAGGTTGCCTCCCCCCCGCAAACATTGGAGAGAGTACCCAAAGTTTTATTTTTATTTATTTTTATTTTTTTAAATATATTTTATTGATTTTTTTACAGAGAGGAAGAGAGAGGGATAGAGAGTCAGAAACATCAATGAGAGAGAATCATCCATCAGCTGCCTCCTACACACTCCCCACTGGAGATGTGCCCGCAACCAAGGCACATGCCCTTGACCGGAATCGAACCCGGGACCCTTCAGTCCGCAGGCCAACGCTCTATCCACTGAGCCAAACCGGTCCTGGCCCAAAGTTTTATTTATCATCCCAGAAAAACACTCCATACCCATTAAATATTCACTCCCAATTCCCCTTCTCCCCCCATGCCCTGTGTAACTACTATCTTCTCTGTCTCTACGGCTTTGCCTATTCTGGACATTTCACACAAGCGGAATCCTACAAGATGTGACCTTTTGCATGAGGTTTTTATTTTTTATTTAGTATGGGCTTTTCCAGATTCATCCACATTGTAGCCGGTATCAGCAGCCTTTTTATGGCTCAATGGTATTCCATTGTGCGGATAACCAGTTTATTTATTCATAAGTTGATGGGCGTTGGGATGTTTCTGCTTTTTGGCTTTTATGCATGATGCTCTGTGAGGACTTAGGTTTCCATTTACCGTGGGTCACGTGGAAGCTCTGGTTAACCTTGTGAGGAGCTGGCAGGCTGTTTTACAGAGTGATCGCACCATTTATACATTCCTACCAGCGTGCATGAGGGTTCTAATGTCTCCACATTCTTGCTAACACTTATTATTTCCCGTTTTAAAAATGAAAGACTCCCTAAAGGTGTGAAGTGATACTCTGTTTCCCCAAAAATAAGACAGTGTCTTATGCCAAGACCGGTTTGGCTCAATGGATAGAGCATCGGCTTGGGGACTGAAAGGTCCTGGGTTCGATTCCAGTCAAGGGCATGAACCTTGGTTGCGGGCACATCCCCATTAGGTGGTGTGCAAGAGGCAGCTGGTCGATGACTCTCTCTCTCATCGATGTTTCTAGCTCTCTATCTCTCTCCCTTCCTCTCTGTACAAAATCAATAAAATATATATATTAAAAAATCTCCCTTCCTCTCTGTACAAAATCAATAAAATATATTTTAAAAAAATCAGTGGACCAAATCTCTCATGTTTAGCAATAGCATTCTGAGACAGAGCCTGGGAGGGGGGGGGGCCTTATTTTCGGGGGGATGCCTTATATTTCACTCAGAAGGAAACCTGTAGGTAGGTCTTATTTTCGGAGGATGTCTTATTTTCGGGGAAATATGGTATCTCCTTGTGTTTGATTTGCTTTTCCTTAAACCAATCATCATCAATGAATGATCAATGAACATCTTTTCACGTGCTTGCTGGGTATGATAAATGTCTATTTGAGTCCTTTGCCCATTTTTGTTGTTTTTGTTGTTAATCCTCACCTGAGGATATTTTTTCCCATTGTGGAAGGGAGGGAGGGAGGAGGTGGGTGAGAGAGAGAACGAGAGAGAGAGAGAGAGAGAGAGAGAGAGAGAGAGAGAGAGAGAAAGAGAAAAACATGGATGTGAGAGAGACACATTGACTGGTTGCCTCTCATGCTCCCAACTCAAGCTGGGGATGGAGCTTGCAACTCAGGTACATGCCCTTGACTAGAATTGAACCCTTGACCTTTCATTCTTCAGGTGACACTCTATCCACTGAGTCAAACTGGTCAGAGTGCTTTGTCAATTTTTATTTTTAATATATTTTATTGATTTTTTTTACAGAGAGGAAGGGAGGGGGATAGTTAGAAATATCGATGAGAGAGAAACATTGATCAGCTGCCTCCTACACACCCCGCACTGGGGATGTGCCTACAACCCAGGTACATGCCCTTGACCGGAATCGAACCTGGGACGTTTGAGTCAGCAGGCAGATGCTCTATCCACCGATTTGGAGGCCGAGCCAAATCGGTTAGGGCGCTTTGCCAATTTTTAATTGGATTGTTTGCTTCTGTTGTTGTTGAATTTTATGAATTTTAAAATATATTCTAGGTACCAAATCCTTATTAGATATATGAACATTTATCTCTATATTTTCTTCTAATGGTTACATAATTTTATGGAAGCTTAACATACATGAAGTGACTCACCCAACCTATTCAGCTTAATGACTTTTTACATTTACATAAATTTATGTAGCTACCTCCCTGATCAAGACATGACATTCCCAGCAGCTCAGGAGCTCCCTGTGACCCTCCCACACCCATACCCCACCCATAGGAAACCACTAGTCTGACTTCTATCACTGGAGATTAGTTTTGCCCATTTAAATATATATATTGAGCCATAAAGGCCAGGTGAATAAATTATTTTAAAACATGATCAGCGTGGCTCAGGGCTGAGTGTCACGAGGCACATACCTGGGTTTCAGGCTTGATCCTCAGAAGGCAGTCAACCAGTGTTCCTCTCTCATCATTGATATTTCTCTCCCTCTCCCTTCCTTTCTGGAATCAATTTTTTTAAAAAAATAGGGCCATCTTTATTTAAAAAACAAACAGCCAAAGCCGGTTTGGCTTAGTGGATAGAGCGTCGGCTTGGGGACTGAGGGGTCCCGGGTTCGATTCCGGTCAAGGGCAAGTACCTTGGTTGCGGGCACATCCCCAGTAGGGGTGTGCAAGAGGCAGCTGATTGATGACTCTCTCTCTTCGATGTTTCTAACTTGCTATCTCTCTCCCTTCCTCTCTGTACAAAATCAATAAAAAAATATATTTTAAAAATAATAATAAAAAATAAAATCAATAAAAATATATTTATAAAAAACAAACAAAAAACACACAAAATCATGATTTATATTTTTTGCCTTATATTGTGGAATTTGTTATTTATTCTTCAACTGTAATCCATTTCCCTGCTCCAAGACCAGAAGCTACAAAAGGGTGAACAGTGATCTTTCCTATCATTTTGCCCAGAAGGCAGCCTCCTCTACAGCCTTGTTTTGCTCCTTTTTTTGTTTTCTTATACCTGGGAAATCCTTCCTCTGAGTATATATCAATATTCCCCACATACCCCCCAAAAAAATTCCTAATTGCTTCACTAAAATATATTTTACATTAAAAAAATTCACTTTGACTACTGTGTACACCATGTGAGCACAGTCCCAGCAGACACAGAGTATTTCCATCCCCAGAAAGTGCTCTCCGGCCTCTGCAGACCCGGCAAGGACTGCTCTTCCCTGGGGTGGGGGCGGGGAGTGGGCTTCCTGGCCAAGAGGCATTGAGGTTGGGGAGACATTCCTAGGGCTGGAGTCAGTGGGCACAAAGGCGAACGGTGGTGGAAGGGGAGACTCGGAGTTTCCTGTGGTCCAAGGGCATTTGGTGGGATGGGTGTTGGGACCCCGAGCTGGAAGGAGAGCTGAGGGAGGCCTAAGCCAGAGGCCTCGAGTGCCAGGCTGAGGAGCTGGGCTTGGGCAGAAGGAAAGGAGCTGGGCTACCATCTCCCCACTCTTCCCTGGAGTTTCCCCCTCACCTGCCACTGCGCCAGCCCAGGGCATGGGGAGCGTCAAAGACTCGGGCCCAGCCGAAACCGGTGTGGCTCAGTGGATAGAGCGTCGGCCTGCGGACTGAAAGGTCCTGGGTTCCATTCCGGTCAAGGGCATGTACCTTGGTTGCGGGCACATCCCCGGTGGGGGGTGTGCAAGAGGCAGCTGATTGATGATTTTCTCTCATCGATGTTTCTAACTCTATATCCCTCTCTCTTCCTCTCTGTAAAAAATCAATAAAATATATTAAAAAAAAAAAGATTTGGACCCCAGCCCTGGCCGTCTCTGATTTGTTACTGGAGCTCAGGTCAGCCTTTCCCCTCTGGGAGCCTCAGTTTCCCCTTCTTGCAGATTAGTGGTTTTCACTGTGGTCCTTCAAACCAGAGGTTTCCGTGGGGATCCACCAGGGCAGAGGCAGGTGGGTGGGACCTTGGGCCCCTCATCCCTGTTCCAGCCAGCACAGCTCTCCGAGGCAGGAGGGGCAACATGAAGTCTGGAGTTAGAGGGCCTGAGTCCCTGCTCAGCCACTTCCTGGCTGTGTGATCTGGGCCATTCCTTTGACTTCTCTATGCCTCAGTTTCCTCATTTGTTATTTTTTATAAGCTTTTTAACCAATATTTTTATTGACTTCAGAGAGAGCGATAGAAACATCAGTGATGAGAGAATAATTGATCGGCTGCCTCCTGCACGCCCCCTACTGGGGACCGAGCCCAAAATACCGGCAGTACCCTTAGACCAGAATCCAACCCCAGACCCTTCAGTCCCAAGGCGGCGGCTCTATCCACTGAGCCAAACCGGCTGGCGCTCAGTTTCCTCGTTTGTAAAAAGGATATGGTAGTGATTGTGCCTGCTTTCAGGATTGTTGCGGGAGTAAATGAGATGAGGTGTGGATGGTGCCCAGCCCAGGACTGGTACAGTAGGAAGTTAATAAATGCTAGTGAGAATTTCCTTGTTGCTATTTTTTGTGTCATGTGGGCCATGTCCTCTGAATGGAGGGTATCAAGGGCTCTTTTTAAAATATATATATATGTTTTTATTGATTTCAGAGAGTAAGGGAGCGACAGAAACACCAATGATGAGAGAAAACCATCAATCGGTAGCCCGCAACCTGGGCATGAGCCCTGACCGGGAATGGAACCAGGACCTTCTGGTTCATAGATTGACGCTCAACCTCTGAGCCACGCCAGCTGGGCAAGGGCTTTCTGTCCGTGCCCCGGATGGCTCTGCCAGCTCGGCCTGACCCTGACGTTTCTCGGAGCAGCCCCCGTTCCCTGCAGACCTGGGCCAGAGCAGTTGGGGCCTGTCACCCAGTTCTTGAGCTCTCCCTAACCTCCCGGACCTGCGGCTCCTGGGTGCCAACTCCTGCTCTGGGCCGGAGCGGGATGCAATACTCATCCTGGGAAGAAAGGCCGCAGGGCCTGGGCTGGGCTAGTCAGCCGCCCCACCCTCGCTGGGAGGACTGCCAGCCGGGCACCCAAAAAACTGAGTCATGGGGGGCGAGGGGGTGACTCATGCAGCCTGTGAGTGGGAGCCAGATGGGACAGAATTTGCCTGCCGGGGGCCCTTGGCCATGCCTCATGGAGCCTCAGCCCCCCTCCAGCAGGCCTCTGCGGGCCTGACGCCGAACTCCCCGTGAGCATGTGTGCGCTGGGTGTGCGTGCGTGAGGCGTCTGCGGGGAGGGGCAGACCGGAAAGGGAGGCTCTGGGAGGAAGGGATTGGGTTTGGAAAGGAGTCAGAGCCCTAGAGAAGGAATTGTGGTGGGAATACTCCGCTGCCCTCTCCTGGCCTCTGCGGGCTCCGCTGGTCCTGGCCTCCCCAGGCCCTCCCCGAGCCAGCTTCCTCCCTCTAGCCCGGGCGGAGCCGGGACCCTGGGTTTTCTAGGGTCCCCAGTCGCCAGAGCTGCTCAGGGACGGGGACAGCTCCCTGCCCATGGGGTGTACGAGCGCTCTGGGGAGCTGTGTAGTTGGCTGCAGCACTTTTAGCCTTGACCGTGGCCAAGTTACTTAACCTCTTTCTCTGCAGGGCCGTGAGGGTCAACATGAGAGCCAACTGCTTAGAGCAGTGCCTGGTGCAGAGGAGGTTTGTGTATGTATTTGCTCTTACTGAGCCTCCGTTTTCTCATCTGAAAAATGGGTGAGGGCCCTTGTCCAGCCATCGCTCTGGTTCCAGTCTCTGGTGTTATCCCACGGGAAGCTGTCCCTCGGCCCTGCCACCCTTCCCAACTCCGTCCCTCTGTCCAGCCTGGGTGTTCTCACCCAGGGGTGTCATCAAGGGAAGATGGGCTTGCTGGGTTTCTGGGCCGGGTGCCCTCAGGTTACCCCTCAGTGTCTGGGGGTGCCTGTCAGAAGCGGGGAGTTTCCCTGCCGGGATGAATCAGCTGTGTGACCCAAGCCTCTGTCCCTGCCAGGGCCCCGCCCCACAGGCAGAGTGGGGTGCAATCGTCTTGCTGGGAAAACCCCCAGAACCTTGCCAAGGCTCTGGCTGAATGAAGCTTTCTCCTGAGTCCGTGCCCGGTCCCAGCTGGGATGGGGGTCAGACATTCTCCCCCTCCCCTGGCCAGTCCCCTTTGAGCCTCCTCTCTGGGGCTCGGGGTTCGCAGGGCCTGTGAGAGAAGGCGGGGTGCCCCTCTCGGGCCTCAGTCCTCCTTCCTGTGGTTTTATAAGGGAGCAGAGCACAGGGGCTTGTCCAAATTCACCCAGCCTGTCCCCCCTGAAGGGGCGGCCAAACAGGACAGACTGCTGTCAGCCTGCTGTCAGCCTGAGGGGGTGGGTCGTGGGGACCCCTCGCCTGGCAGGGCAGCAATCTCCACAGGAGGCCTGGGAGGTCCTGCTTGCCAAGGTCGGCTTAGTCAGAGTATTCTCTGGGCCTCAGTTTTACCAGTAAAATGGGAATTGGCCCTACCTGGGTTGGCTCAGCGGATAGAGCATCGGCCTGTGGACTGAAGGGTCCTGGGTTTGCTTCTAGTCAAGGGCACATGCCCGGGTTGTGGGCTTAATCCCCAGGGTGGGGCGTGCAGGATGCAGCTAATCAATGATTCACGCTCATCATTGATGTTTCTCTCTCACCCTCTCCCTTCCTCTCTGACGTATATAATCTTGGTCTTGACCCAGCCTCCCTTTAGGTGGTTCTGAGGACCCAACCTGTGTGCTTTACAAATTAGAGCCCGAGTCTTTGCTGGGCCTCGTAGAGCGGGCTCAGCGATGCATCAGGGACTCTGGGGTTGGCAGAGCACCTGATTCATACTGTGGCTCTGCCACTTACGGCTTTGTAACCTTGAACCAATTATTGACCCTCTCTAGGCCTCAGTTTTCTCCTCTGCAAAATGGCAGCAACAACAGTCAGGTGAGGCTTAGATAATGCTGTAAACACTCAGTACAGTGCCTGGTTCATGTTATGAACAGAATGAGGAAACTGGCCCAGACACAGAAGTAACTTTCATTCAATCACTCATTTACTCAATCGCGTTGATTTGGCACTTGTGGGAGGCCACTCTGAGGGGTATGGTCAGCCCTGTTTTTGAGGGGCCCCGACACACAGAGCCCCAGGTGGGGGTTGCTATGGGAGCCTGAAGTGCAGATGAATGGGGATAAGAAACCTGAGAAAATGAGCTTGTGGCTCTGCGAAGTGCAGTCGGCCAGGAAAGCAGGGAGGTCAGGCACACCGAGCAGAGGTGACAGCCGATAAGCAAAAACACACAAGTGAGGCGAGAATGTGTGCAAGGAAACCAGAGGCAGCTCAGGATTCTGGAACAAGCAGGTGAAGCAGAGAGTGGAGAAACGGGCAGAGCCACTGGCAGGGGCTGGGTGTGGGCTGCACACTCCTCCATTCAGTAGCACATGGTACGCCATAAGCAGCTGTGGATGCAGGCGGTGGACCTTCCCCAGGCGACGCGCATCCATAAAAATTGTTTTCCCTAAGTGGCAGCCCTGACCAACTTTAAAATCATTTTCCATGAGTTTTCAGCTGAAAATAGTCAAGAACACCCGAATTGTAATATATTTATTTTTATAATATTCATTGCAAATTGATTTTTTAAATTAAATTCAAAATTCATGGCGAGCCAAAACTGGTTTGGCTCAGTGGATAGTGTTGGTCTGGGGACTCAAGGGTCCCAGGTTCGATTCTGGCCAAGGGCATGTACATTGGTTGCGGGCACATCCCCGGAGGGGGGTGTGCAGGAGGCAGCTGGTCGATGTTTCTCTCTCATCAATGTTTCTAGCTTTCTATCCCTCTCCCTTCCTTTGTTAAAAAAAAATCAATAAAATATATTAAAAAAAAAAATATATATATATATATATCATGGCCTGTGGGATAGTTTCCGTTGGGACACGTGGCAGTTAACTGGTTAATAATGGATGGAAAGGTGGTTGTAGCCAAGCACTGTGCTAGGCGCTGCGGACAGGGCCGAGATTTAGACACTTCGGCCTTCGCTGAGCGCACGTTCTGGCCATGTGGCTTAGGGGTCAGTGGGAGATAGACATCAGGCAAGTGATTACATAAGTAACTCTCCATCCTTGCGGCTCGACAGGTGTTCAGGCAGCAGGGACAGCCAGCCGGAGGCTCAGGGCTGCGTGCCGGGGGGAAAGAAGTGCCAGCTGGCTCCGGGGGTGAGCGTGGGCAGAGGCCCCTAAGGGAAGCTGGGGGTGGGCGTTAGGTTGTGGCTGCTCGAGCAGAGACTCCATATTACAGCTGGGGAGCCACAGAAGGGCTTAGGGTAGGGGAGGGACCCAGGGAGCTCTGAGGAGGCTGCTGTGGGGGGACAGGGGAGAAGGGGAGGGGCCCGGGCTGAGGAGGCAAGCTGCCATGGTTTGGGAAGAACGGGCTAAAGCAGGCCCACAGGACGGAAAAGAGAGAGGGTGTGAAGTCCTTAGTTACAGGAGAACCAGGTGGTGTTGATACTCCTTGTCATCCTCGTGGGACCCCCGAGGGCCTGGCCAGGATTCCCATAAGCCTTGGCCCACCTTGGTCAAGTGCAAAGCACTGATGGTCCGAGAGGCAGGGCACCAGGCTCCAATGTGTAGACCACCCAGCTCTGGGGACTTCCCAGGCCGGGCTGAGGGGGACTGACCTGGGGAAGCTGCGGGTGGGGAGGAAGCTGGGGAGGGGGCCAAGGCAGCGTCTCATGACTCATCCACTTCCACCCAGTCAGCCCAGTGGCATCTCCGCTCCCCTGCTCCAAATTCCAATTTGGTGAGGATGCTGGAGGCTGAGTCAGCTCCCGCACGAGAGCTGCGTCCCAAGGGGCTTCCTGCCAGACACGCTGGCCTCCAAGCAGCGCCAGGCCTGGCCGGGCCGGGAGGGTGCAGAGCCAGGCAGCGGGAGCCTGGGAGTGAGCGTGCCTGGCGGTTGGGAAGCGCTGCCTGTGGCTGAGGCCAGGACCGCACTGATAGGAAGTGGGGACTGGGTACAAGTCCTGGCTCTGCCTGGCTCACTGCACGGCCTGAGGCACTCCCCCTCCCGGCTTCCATCGCCCTGACCCCAGATCAGCGCCACGTTTCCTTCACGCGGGCTGAGTGAGCGATGCATACAGGGTGCTCCGCATTATCCGCGGTGGAGAGCGGAGGAAATGGCGGGTTCCAGGCCGCTCGGGGTCGTGCAGGCCGCTCCCTGCACACGGATGTCCAGCCATCCTCCGTTCACCAGACCGTGTGATCCGACCCAGAACTGCCAGGACCAAGAGGGTCCTCTCTCCCACAGGCATAAATCCACCACCCGTGGATTTGTGGGAAATCACCGAGAAACTGGTTCTGCTTCTTGGGACGGAGGGAAGCAGGCTGGCTTGACGGAGTCTCTGAGGGTCCGGCCTTGCTGGCAGGACTGTCTTACCACAGGGGGCAGTTAGGAGGGCCCAGCGAGGGCAGAGGGCCAGCCACCAAAGCAGGGAACCGCTAACAGTATTTTATTTTATTATTTTTTATTTTATTTTTTTCACTAACAGTATTTTAAAAAACACTCACGACACAGACCCAAGCTGGGTTTTATTGAAATGCCAAGAGCAGGCACATGACAAGGTAGTGAAGGAAGGGGGAGGGGGTGCAGACTGTGAGGCGACAGGGAGGAGTAGACCCCGTGTCCATGGCCCTGGCACCCTTTGCCCAGGGCTGAGTGGGTGCAATCACCTCCCTCCCTCCCTCCAGAAAGTGGCATGCTCGGGCCTGCAGGGCCTCCGCTCCTGGGAGAGGGACTGGCAGCACTAAGTGCTCTCTCTTGTGAGGGAGAAAGAGAAGAGGGGGGATGCAGGAAGGGGAGGTAAAACCGAGGATGAGGATGGCCAAGGAGGGGTCTCCTCCTGGAGGTCTGGCCCCAGACTGTGGTTCTGGATGGCAGAGGGGGCAGCAGCTGAGAGAGCCTGAGGGTCCGGCCCTCAGGGAGCCAGAGCCTCCGGCTGACGGGCTTCAGCCAGCCCTGCAGAGGGCAGAAGTTCAAAGGGATCGAAGATGCAGGCAGTTCCAGCGCGACCTAGTCCTGGGAGCTGGGGCTTGGCCCCGGGGGGCAGGAGGAGGAAGACAGGACGATGCAGCCCTGGCGGGGCGCAGAGGGCGGCTCCACGGGCGGCCCCACTAAGTCAGCTCCACATTGTTGGCGCGGTCCAGCACACGGGAGCCGCGGGCATTGCCCCCCAGCTGGAAGCGGCTCTCATACAGAGTGGGGCAGAGGTGCCAACGGTTGGCCCGGTAGATGCCCAGGTAGGTGTAGACGTCAGGCTTGTAGGTGAGCAGGCACTTAATGCCCGCTGCACGGATAGCGGCATCGGCCTCCAGCACACCCAAGCGGTCCGTGAAGTCGTCCGTGTAAACACAGATGACCTGGCGCCCACCCTCCTTGGCCCGCGGGCTCACTTTGGCCACCTGCAGCCGGCCCTCCACCACAGCCCGGGCGATGCCAGCCCAGGCGTGGTCCAGCTTGAAGCCAGGCGTCAGATGCATCAGCCACTTGCCCGAGAGCACGTGGTGGGTGATGGCCAGCTGGCGAAGGGTGCCCGGGGTGATGGGCCGCCCGCCGGTCTGCAGGGCCTCCCAGGCCGCCTGCAGGCCCTGCACGTCGCCAGAGTTGGGGGTGTAGCCCTGCCCGTACGCTGCAATCCAGCCCACAGGCTCGGAGTTGGGCGAGTTGGGGTCCCCATAGCGGGTAACTTGGGATGGTGGGTACTTGGCTAACCAGGCATCCAGCTCGGAGGCGGGCGTGGTACGGGCATCGAACACCAACCAGGGGTCCATGTCAGCGGCCATCGCCTCGGCAGCCAGGTGCTCCGCGGTGAAGCCATCCTCACGGCCTCCGGGAGAGTCGTCCTCCTCCAGCTCCTCCCCGGGCTCTCCCCTGGTGTGAGGGAACCGAGTTAGGGTTCATAACAGATCTGCAGCTCGACGGCCCTCGTGGGCGCCAGGCACCGAACCACACTGTGTGGCCTTGGGCAAGGCTTCAGGTCCCTGTGCCTCAGTTGCCTCATCTTTACAATGGATAACAACTCCTGGCCCACAGTGCTCGCTGCTGACAATGAAACCCTGCGGTGGAACAAGCGCTATGGAAGCCTTGTGGCTACTGTTACCACCACTCTCCCTGGCTCACAGAGAAGAGACTTACCCAAGGTCACACCTGCAGTGCGCGCCTGGGCGGACATGGGAATGCTGGTGGGGGAGCAACTGGCCCGGCTGCCCCCGGCCCCGCCAGGGACGGCAGGCGCCCGGGACGCCGGCAGTGGGTGCGGGGGGCGGCGGAGCCCGCGTTCGCGCGGCCCCGAGCAGGCCCCGCGGGGCCGGGCCTCCGGAGGGCGCTATCCGGTCCTCTTAACAACCAGGACCCTGAGGCCCGGAAGGGCAATGCCGGGTCCGAGGCCGCTGGGGCGATGCCCGGGCTCGAACTGCCGCTTTTTTGAGCCCACGGGAAGGCCAGCCAGCGGCCCGCCGCGCCCCCCGCCCCCGCATTGGCGCCCACGGCCAGAGGCAGGCCCCGGCCCGGCCCGCGCCCCTCCCGCCGCCCCGCCGTCACCTTCGGCCTTCGTTGCGCTCGGCACCGGCCCAGCTCCGGGCTCGGCTCCGCTCCTGCCCGGGCTCCGCGCCGCCGCCGCCGCCGCCGCCGCGCCCCGCCCCCGCCACGGCCGCCGCCGCCGCCGCCATCTTAGCGCCCCGCCGTCTCAACAACAACTTTATCGACAAGCGCAGCGCGGGGCGGGGCCATCGGGCCGGCGGCGCCGTGGGGCGGGGCCTCCCGTGGAGGGGGCGGGCCGGTGTGACCTCGGGGCGGGGCCAGGGAAAGGGGCGGGGCGGCCTGCGGGGCGTGGCTAACGTTCGCTCTGCAGGCCGGCGGACGGGCCGGAGCGGCGGCGCCGCGGGCCCGACGCGCACCCGCTGGGCGGCACCGAGGGCGGGCGCTCGGCCCTGGGCGCGTCGTCTCCGCGGGCGGCGCTAGGTCCCGGTGGGGATCGGCCGGGCGGGCGGGCGGGCGGCACCAGGACCCGGGGGAGCGGGCGGGCGGGCGGGCGGGCGGAGAGCAGGCCCCGGGCCGGAGGCTGCGGGCGGCGGCGCTGGGCCGGGGCGGCGAGAGGCCCGGAGATGCCGAGCAAGAAGAAAAAGTACAACGCGCGGTTCCCGCCGGTGAGCACGTGGCCGGGTGCGGGGGAGAGGGCCCGGCTCCCGGGAGGCGCGGGCCCGAGCCCCGCTGGGGGGCGGGCGTATCGCGGGGTTCTGGGCCCGACGCCCCGCCCCCTTCCGTACCCTCCCCACCGGTGCCCCCCGCCCCCTCCCTCCGGGATCCCCGCGCCCCCACGCCGTCTTCTGGGGCGGGAGCGATGGGGTCCGAGCGCCCTGCCTCCTCCCCAGGCGCGGATCAAGAAGATAATGCAGACGGACGAAGAGATCGGGAAGGTGGCGGCGGCGGTGCCTGTCATCATCTGTATCCTGCGGGGCGGCCCGGGGTGCCGGTGGGGCGGGGGGCGAGGGCCGGGGCGGGGGAGGCGGGGCGGCCCGGGGTGCCTGGGGGGCGGGGTGCCGGTGCCGGGGGGGGGGGGGGGGGCGGGGGCGGGCGGCCCGGGGTGCCGGTGCCGGTGGGGCGGGGGGCGGGGTGCCATGGGGCCGGGGGGTAGGGGCCGGGGCCGGGGGCGGGGGCGGCCCGGGGTGCCGGGGCCGGGGTGCCGGTGGGGCGGGGCCGGGGGGGCGGGGCCGGGGGGGGCCCGGGGGCCCGGGGGGGGCCGGGGGTAGGGGCCGGGGCGGGGGGCGGAGTGCCGGGGGGCCGGTGGGTCGGGGGCCGGGGGGCCGGGGCCGGTGGGGCGGGGGCCGGGGCGCCGGGGCCGGGGGGCGGGGGGCAGGGGCACCCGGGGCGCCGGGCCGGTGGCGCTCGCTCCCGTTCTCCTTGACGCCCTGAGCCCGGGCCCTGGAGCTGTTCCTGGAGTCGCTGCTGAAGAAGGCCTGCCAGGTGACTCAGTCCCGGAACGCCAAGACCATGACCACGTCCCACCTGTGAGTGGGGCCCGCGGGGTCTGTCCGGGCCGCCCTGGAGCCGGCCTCCAGCCGCGTCCTGGGAGGCCCCGGGCACAGCCCCCGCCCCGGAGGCTGCGGGCGGGAGGCTCCGGGACCAGCGAGGCCTGGGAGGCCGGCGGTTTGAACTTGGGAAAAGTTGGCTGTCAGCGAAGGGCAGGTCGGGGTGCAGTAAGGTGGAGGTTTCCCGGGCTCCATCTCCTGACCCCCAGAGTGCTCACGCCCTGCCCGCTGCCCCCTCCCAGGAAGCAGTGCATTGAGCTGGAGCAGCAGTTTGACTTCCTGAAGGACCTGGTGGCGGCCGTGCCGGACATGCAGGGGGACGGGGAGGACAACCACATGGACGGGGACAAGGGCGCCCGCAGGTGGGGAGCCAGGCCGGTCGGGGTGCGGGAGGCCCGGGCCGGGGCGGGGGCGGGAAGGACAGACGGACGGTGCCTCCGCAGGGGCAGGAAGCCAGGCAGCAGCCGCAAGAACGGCGGGATGGGAAGCAAAGGCAAGGACAAGAAGCTCTCAGGGACAGACTCCGAGCAGGAGGTGGGTGAGCCCTGCCCTCGGTCCTGCGGCCGCGCCGGCGGGAGGCCTGATCCCAGCCTCACCCGTGGCCTCCGTAAAGGGGCGGCGAGGCCGGCTCCCGTCCCTGCCATGCCGGGCTCCGGGCTCTCCGGTGACCGGCGCGCTTTTCTCGCTCCCAGGATGAGTCTGAGGACACGGACACTGACGGGGACGAGGAGACACCGCAGGCCCCGCCGCAGGCCAGCCGCCCCCCTGCCCACTTCCAGAGGTGAGCAGCCATGGCCCGGGGAGGCACCAGCAGCCTGTTCCTCAGGCCTCTGCCCCTCACTTCTTTCCCGGGTGGCAGACCTGGGGGGTGGGAAGGGGGCACAGAGGAGGGCTTAAGAAGCTCCCGTCCCCCGGGAGGGGCGGTGATTGGGGCCTGGGCGGGGGCTGAGGGGCCTGTTCCGGGCCCTCCCGTGTTCTGGGCTCGGCCCCCTTTGATGCAGGCAGAGGGTACGGGCTCCGGAGGGTGACCTGATCTCCTGCTCTCCGCCCCGCAGCCCCCCAACACCTTTCATGCCCTTCACCTCGACTCTGCCTCTGCCCTCCGCGCCCCCCGGCCCCTCAGGACCTGACGCAGAGGACGAAGAGGACTATGACTCCTAGCACCCTCTGCCCCGGCCACACCCCTTTTAGTTGGTTTTAGTTGTTCGGGGCGGAGGAGAGAAGATAGAGCTGTTCTTAAATTTATTAAAAAAATAAATAAAAGGGAACATGAGTGTCGATCCCGGCCTCTGTGCGGGGCTTTGTGGCCAGCTTCCTGTCCATCCACCTGGCTTCCCCTCCCTGAGCAGGGGCCGGGCAGCGCCGAGTGAGGGAGGGGCTGGTGGAAGGATGGGGGGGGAGTGTGCATGTCATGCGAGGGCCAGCTGTCTTACACTGCAGGGCCCCGGGCAGCTTCCTCCCTTTCTGAGCAGCCTTTTCTTCCTCTGGGGAGACCACTGCCCCTCTGGGCACCGCAAAGGGAGGGACGGGATGCAGACTAGGAGCTGGAGAGCTATGCCCGGTGCCAGGAAGAGCGGGGAAGGGGCAGTGGGAGCAGAGGGAGGGAGGGAGAGCCCTGAAGGCCTGTGAGCAGGACAGTGATGTCGCTCAGTCTCCACTCATTTCTGCACCCGGAGCTGCGGTGTCCGTGGGCGGATGTGCTGTGGGAGGCAGGGCGGGGGGCTGGGAGCAGTGGGCAGACTTGACGCCTATGGCAGCAGTGACTCAGGAGGCAGACGGCGCCGGGATGTGTGCTGAGAGGGAGGGACCGTAAGGACTCAGGTTTCTTTCTTTTTTTTTTTTTAATATATTTTATTGATTTTATACAGAGAGGAAGGGAGAGAGATAGAGAGCTAGAAACATCGATGAGAGAGAGTCATCGATCAGCTGCCTCCTGCACACCCCCTACTGGGGATATGCCCGCAACCAAGGTACATGCCCTTGACCGGAATCGAACCCGGGACCCTTCAGTCCCCAAGCCGACGCTCTATCCGTTGAGCCAAACCGGTCCCGGCATGGACTCAGGTTTCTTTCTGCAGCCACTCGGGCAGGGGCCTTTTCCAGCTGGGGACACGGGGAGAGCGGTTAGGCCCGATCGGCCCTGATGAATCGGGTGCCTGCAGGCTGCTGAGCGGGGTGGAGGGGTCCTTGGGTGGAGGGGCTGGAGAGGAGGTGACCTCGCTCCATCAGAGGAGACAGGGTCCATCGGTAGTGCCCACCCACGGGTCTGGGAGAAGGAGAGGCGAGTTGTGGAACGCAGGATGCCTGCAGGCTGCGGGGTGAGGAGGGAAGGCGGGAGGTGAGAAACAGGTGATAGGAAGCAACTGCTCAGGGTGTGAAGCAGAGATGAGCGCAGCGGCTCAGAGGGAGGAGGAGGGCAGTTTTTGTTTGTGTTTAAGATGGTGTAGTGAGGGAGAGTGAAGGGACAGGATGGGGAGTTAATGGAGGGCGGGGGTGTCAGAGGCCACCCGGGCTGATGAGGCAGAGTGCGGACTGGGGAGGAGGACCGTGGTATTGTGGGTGGTATTGTGGTACTGAGTTCTTCCCCAGATGTCTGACTTCTGTGAACCAGGCTGCTGGTTGGTGGATGGGCCCCGCCCTGGAGTAAGGGGCCTGTGGCTTCTGTGCGCCGCTCCTCGGCTCCCCGCTGGGCAGAGGGCCCTTCTTGTGGGAACCCATCCCTCTCTTCAGCCTGCCGTGTGTGTAGCATCTTCACGGGCAAAGGTGCCAAGGAGGCGGGTGGGGCTGAGATGCCAGGGGCCGTGGGTTCCGCCTCGGCAGAGTGCTTAGGAGTGCGACCTCTAGAACCAGGCCGCAGGTCCAAATCCTGGCCTCCGCTTATTAACATCGAGTTCTGTAGCTTCTCCGGGCTCAGTTTCTCCGTCTGTAAAATGGAGCTAGTTATTACCTTCGTTAGTTACACACACTGTACTGTTTATACTGGCTGTGCCTGTTAGGGACAAGGGCTGGTGTAACAAACTCAAAATGCAGGCTCCAGCACAGTGGGACTGACTTGGTGTTTGTGTAAGGCGCATGGTGGGATTCAGCTCATCGGTGGGCGGTGCTTCTCCAGGAGGGACCTGTGGCCTCATCATCCCATGACTCCAAGGTCACTGCCAGGAACGTTCTAGTCCAGGCCTGGAGCGGCCGTCACCTCCCTCACCTCCCATTGGAGCGGTCACAGGTCCTGTCCGGAGGAGGCTGGGAAGGTGGCCCAGCCTGGGTGACTGGCCCGCGGCCTCTGCTCAGGGCAGCCTGTGACTACCCCCTCTCAGCGCGCCACCTGGGCACCAGATGAAGTTGTTTATTCTCTGTCATGGAAGGGCCTTGAGCTTTAGGCCCAGTCCTGTGTGAACGCCGCCCGCCTCGGCCGCACGCTGGAGTGTACGGTCAGTGTGGCTGGTGCGTGAAATGGCAGCTTCTGAGGCCGGTGTGGGAGCCGGGCCTTGACTGTCATTGAAGGGGATCATCCCTCCTCCTGCCACGGGAGAGCCTCCCTCCGCAGCCCCTCGGAGGGTTCCTCCGGCAGACGTCACTGAGCCTCCAGCACCATCACTGGGGAGTGAGGTGTCACCGCCCGCACTGAGGTCTGGCGTCACCCAGCGCTGAGGAGGCTGAGCCTCCCAAACTCTCACTGTGCTGGGAATGGCGGTGAGTCTTCCTGCGCGCTGCCCTGCCACGCAGCAGCCCCCGAGGCGCAGGCCCACACGGCACACACACCAGATGTTCACATCCCCGCATGGAAACAAGCCCAACGCCAGCAGGAGCAGGGCTAGGTCAGCAATGAACGAGCCAGGCCCTCGCCAGTTCGGCTCCGTGGAAAGAGTGTCAGCCTTTGGACTGAAGGGTCCTGAGTTCGATTCCAGTCAAGGACATGTACCAGGTTTGCAGCCTCAATCCCCAGCCCTGGTCAGGGTGCCTGTGGGAGGCAACCAGTCGATGTCTCTCTCTTACATCAATGTGTCTGTCTTCCCCTTCCTTCCACTCTTTCTAAAAAATGGGTGGGGTGGCCCTGACTGGTTTGGCTCAATGGATAGTGTCGGCCTGTGAACCAGTTCAGTTCCAGGCAAGGGCACACGTCCCAGTTTTGGGCTCAATCCCCAGTAGGGCGCATGCAGGAGGCAGCCAATCATTGATTCTCTCTCATCATTGATGTTTCTATCTCTCCTTCTCTCTGAAATCAGTAAAAATATATCTTTAAAAAATCAATGGAAAAATACCCTCGGGTGTGAATTAACAACAACAAAAATGAACGAACCAGCCGAAATCGGTTTGGCTCAGCAGTGGAGCATCGGTCTGTGGACTGAGAGGTCCCAGGTTCGATTCCAGTCAGGGGCATGTGTGTTGGTTGTGTGCACATCCCCAGTGGGGGGTGTGCAAGAGGCAGCTGATCGATGTTTCTCATCGACGTTTCTAGCTCTCTATTTCTCTCCCTTCCTCTCTGTAAAAACTCATATATTTTAAAAAATACATTTGCTTTAAAATAAATAAATAAATAAATAAATAAAAATTACAAAAATGAATGAACCAGTCTTAGATTCCTGGGTGAATCCTACAGATGTTATGTTGAGCAAAAGAAGCCAAACACAAGTACATACTGTGGAGACCTTGCATGGTCTGTTCCGGGATGCCACCTCCCTGGCTGGCTGGCTGCCCTTGCTCTTACACCTGTCAACAATCCCTTTGCCAAAGTCCTTCCAGAAAAAAAAAAGAGTACACACTGTGACATCGTTCAGTTCATTCATATGAAATTCAGGCACAGGTGAAACATTCATGGAGATAGAACTCAGTATAATAGTTACTTCAGGCTCTGACACATCAAAATTTATCTGTCTTTCCCTTTCCATTGATTTTCTCTAAAAATCAATGGAAAAATATCCTCAGGTGAGGACTAAAATAATACTATCTAATAAAGACTGGCTATGCAAATTGGCCATAACTCCATGACAAAAGCTGGCAGCGCCCACGGCCAATAAGGAGGGAATATGCAAATTGACAAGTCGAGAGGCGGAAGGCAGCTGCGGCCAGAGCAAAGGCGGGACTGGCAGCCAGGGGAAGGAAAGCCTATTGCATGAATCTCCGTGCACTGGCCCCTAGTGACAATGTTAAATGGTTACTTCGGGGTGGGGGCTGATGGGAGGGGCATGGAGCCTTCTGGAAATGTCATACCTTGAACCGAGTGGTGGTTTGATAGAAAACTATATTAAGCTGCACACTTTAGGTGCATGTTTAGGATACTCCCATAAAAATTTTTCTTTTTTGCCTTTGAAATTGTCTTTATTTCTGATCATTCCTTTACAACCATCCATGCCAGGATTAACTGCCACACCTGCACCGAGCTCAAATCCCCTGCCCCTTCCACAAGCAAATCAGATTCCAGGACCCGCACTGGGTCCCTTCCTTTCCCCATTCACAGTGACATGAACCTGAAATGTGGGTGTCCCCTGCACAGTGCACCCCGGTCCTATATTACAGCTCCCAAGGGCCCAGAACAAAGCTTTTGCCGAGTGTTCCCACTGAGCAGGGTCACTACCGGGCAGGGCAGGGCTACACGTCGTGAAAACGCCACGTCAGAAATTACACTGATGTCACGCCGCTTACAGTGCTTGGTGCCAAGACAGATAGATGGTCCTGGGCGTCCTAACTCCCTGGGTACCCCGTCAGCTCAGCCGGGACCAGGGCAAGCCCCGCTTGGTTGACAGCCCCACCCCCCCAAGTTGGCCACAGAGAAGTTGGTGGTGAACTCCCTGAGCTGGGGGCAGCCGCTCAGGACAGGCAGGATGGCCTGGCCTTGGGAGTCCATCAGGCCCAGTTACCGAGGCCCAGGGCCTGGGGGGCGGGTGCCTCTGCCTCCAGCAGAGTGCCGAGGGGCCCAGGGTGGAAATCAGTGAGACTGAGGCCAAACAGACGCAGGGACCTCAGCTGCCTGAGGTTCGGGCACTGGCGCAGGTGTCAGGTCCGAAGCGACAGCTGCCGGCAATGTGTTCTGGAGCGTTTGTCCGGGGTCTGCAGGCACCTGAGCATCTGGTCCCGGGGGCCTTGGAGGAAGCAGGGGGAGCCCATGTCGCGCTCCCTGAGGGGCTGCGGGCTGAGCATCTGAGAGAGGAATTGGGAAAAGGATCGCTCCTCCTGCTGTTCCCTGTCACACTTCTCTTCCTCCTGCTCCTCGTCCTCCTCACTCAACACATATTCCCTGTCCCACTCCTCCTCCTGCTCCTCCTCCTCCTGCTCCTCCTCCTCCTCCTGCTCCTCCTCCTTCTGCTCCTCCTCCTCCTCCTGCTCCTCCTCCTCCTGCTCCTCCTTCTCCTGCTCCTCCTCCTGCTCCTCCTCCTTGCCTTCCTGCTCCTCCTCCTCCTGCTCCTCCTCCTCCCGCTCCTCCTTCTCCTGCTCCTCCTCCTGCTCCTCCTCCTTGCCTTCCTGCTCCTCCTCCTCCTCACTCAACACGTGGATGTGGGAGAGAGTCTCTGCAGGCTCCCCTCTGCCCCAGGTGGAGAGCGCACGTGCCCGGGGTGGGCAGGGCCCAGGTGCGGTTCCCTTCCTCCTCCTGACGCAGCCCAGCTGCCCCGCCCCGGGGCCTGCTCCCCTCCGAGGGGCCCTCGGCACCCTCAGCGCCTGCAGCGCAGGTGCAGCAGCCCTTCCCTCTGCGGGCCCATGGAGGACGGACAGGAAACACTCCCCGCTCCCTTTCTCTGAAGCTGAGGTCTAGGGACACCCCCACGGGAGCCCTGGTGCTCATGTTGGGGCTGGGCCTGGGACAGCCACTGGTCCTGTCGGCGAGCGCCTCTGGGTGCTGCATCCGCACCGCATCCTCCAGAAGTCGGCACCATGTCCCTTAAGCCCAGCACCCGCAGTTCCCGCCTCTGGGGACAAACCTCCTGGGCAAGCAGATCGTCAAGCCCATCCATCGCGGCTTTAAGACCTTGACGGAGGCGGCTGCTCTGGCCCCCAGAGGGAGGACGGGTAGGGCCAGGCTTGAGCCACCCCTTCAGGGACGCGTAGTGTCTGCGCGGTAGGCCAGGACGAGCAGCGGCTCTCCCTGCAGCTGCAGGAGGGGGTGGGGTCCGGGTGCCCATCCTCACGGCGCTCCGAGGGAACCTGCTGAGACCCGGTTGGCTGCGGCTCCCATCTCAGCTCCCGTAACATTGTCACCGAGACACTGCCAGGCAGCGGGTTCCTGGGTTCATTCTGATGGGGGACACCATAAGGAGTGGAGGGTGTGGGAGGGGACACGTGTCCTGGGGAAAGGAAAGCATCGCACGGGAGGAGAGGGGAGTCCCAGGCAGGACAAGAGGCCCCAGCCAGGCTACACAGGGTTTCGGGGAGACCGATACGGTGAGGTTTAAGGAGAGAACCCTTTTGAGGGGGGATGGTGGGAGGGCCAGAAAACTGTGGGAAGAGGGTCCAGGGAGAGGGGTGTTGAGGACAAAGGCCTGGAGGATTGGAGTGATGAAACACTCCTCTCTCCCTTTCCCTGGAGCTGAGGCCTAGGAGCACCCCCACGGGAGCTCAGGGTGCTCCCATCCGGTTTTCCTCTGGGCGCCCTGGACTCCCTCTTCCACAGGGGCCCCCCCAGCCCTCTGTGAGGCCCGTGTCCTGCGGCTCCGGCAGCCCCGCAGGGCCCCGAAGCCTCGAGGGGAAGAAGGCAGGAGGGTCAGTAGGAGGAACTCCTCCCCACACCTGCCCCAGGGGCTGGGAGGGGGAGGCAGGAGAGTTGAGGGATGGAGAGACCTGGCCGCCACCCACCAGCCTGGAGGTGTGAGATGGTGTGGCTTCCTCAGGACCAGAGTGACAGGTGATGACATGCAGTCGGACACAGTGCTCAGCATCGGCCTGCGGACTAAGGGGTCCCAGGTTCGATTCCGGTCAAGGGCATGTACCTTGATTGCGGGCCATCCCCAGTGGGGGGTGTGTAGGAGGCAGCTGATCGATGTTTCTAGCTCTCTATAAAAAAATCAATAAAATAGCCGAAACCGGTTTGGCTCAGTGGTAGAGCTTCGGTCTGCGGACTGAAAGGTCCCAGGTTCGATTCCGGTCAAGGGCATGTACCTTGGTTGTGGGCACATCCCCAGTAGGGGGTGTACAAGAGACAGCTGATTGATGATTCTCTCTCATCGATGTTTCTAATTCTCTATCCCTCTCTCTTCCTCTCTGTAAAAAAATCAATAAAATATATTTTAAAAAATCAATAAAATATATATTTTTAAAAGAGTTTTTTTGGGGCCCTGGTGATACATGGAGTGCCCCAAGGAGCATGGATTGCTCAGGTCTATGCACCCCAGGTTTAAAGAGAAAAAAAACCCCAAACATTGCCAATTGTCTTCCAGAACCGGTTTACCCTCCTAGAGGGTGGCCTGTAAGGACAGTAAGTAGTGGCCTGCAGCCTGCATAGGGTCATGTGTGTTTTCCCCGTTCACTCACTCAACAAGCATTTCCTGAGCACCTGCTCTGTGCCAGGCGCGGCCTGGGCTCGGCGAGGAGAGCGGGAAGAACTGATCACCTGCCCGCACAGGCCTCCGGCTGGCCGGGCGGGGAACAGACAACAGACACAAGCAGGTACACTGACGCCAGGGGCTGTGGCGGGAAAGAAAACGGGATGGGGACAGGGAAGGCAGGCGCGTGCCACTGCTCCAGGGGCAGGGAGGCGGCCAGGGTGCTAGAGTGTGAGTGTGAGTGTGTGTGTGTGTGTGTGTGTGTGGTGTGGGTGTGTGTATGTGGTGTAGGTGTGTGTATGTGGTGTGTGTGTGTGTGGTGTATGTGGTGTGTATGTGTGTGTGTATGTGGTGTGTGTGTGTGTATGTGGTGTGTGTGTGTGGTGTATGTGGTGTGTATGTGTGTGTGTATGTGGTGTGTGTGTGTGTGTATGTGGTGTGTGTGTGTGTGTGTGTGTGTGTGTGGTGCTGCTCTTGTTTCAGCCACAGCTTCGCCCCCACCTCCTGCCCTGGCGTGTGTGTCTGTGGGGCCTGGTTTCACTTTCCCCGTCTCTGAGGTTCTGGGTTTTGTTTCTGCCGGTGGCTCCCCTGCCTCTGCCCACCGCCCTGGGCCGGAGTCACCTCTCAGGTCACAGGAAAGCCCGTCACGTGGGGTGGAGGGACTGGAGCAGTCACTCCCCCGAGGAGTCACCTCGCTGCTACCGCATGGGAACAGAGCACCACAGAGTGTGGGCTCTGGGGTGACACTTTGTATTTCATTCTGGCACCCCCCCCCCCAGCCTGGGACTTTAAACAGATAGCCCGACCTCTCCGTGCCTCAGTTTCCTTATTATAAATGGACATGATAAAAGGGTTTCAGATATTTACAGAGATCTGTTGGCCACTGGTTTTGTGCCAGGATCAGCTCGGCTGTGAACGGCCTGTCCCGGGGCCCCCTGTACTTGACCTTTGGCGCGGGCGGGCAGGAGTTCTCCCCCTGACCACGCACCGGAATCACCGGGAACTCGGAAGGTCACTGGTACCCGGCCCATCCCCAGGGTCTGAGCTCACTGGCTGCACGGCCGGGCACTGCACGCTTACAGCCTCCCGGCCGGGCTGAGAACCCCGTGGCTAACAGAAGCACACAACCATTCGGAACGGGGCCTGCTCCGGAGCCTCCCGGAAAGGATGCTGTTCTGTCAACACTCGCTCCATCATCTGCTGCTTGAATTATCGCAACGGACTCCTCACTGGCCACCCTGCCGCTGGCCCGCTGCAGGCCAGATCCACCTTTCTAAGCTGCAAGTTCATCTCGTGACTGCCCTTGTCTCCGGAGCCTGCACCCCCTTCCCCGTGACCTTTCACACGGTGTGCGACCACCGCCACCGTCTTCACAACTCTCCATCACCCCGACTGGACCTCTGTCCCCATTAACACTCACCCAGGCTTCCTTCCCACAGCCCCCGGCAACCGCGGCTCTACTTCCTGTCTCTACGTCTATTCCAGGGATAATATAATATTTATCTTATGTGTCTGGCTCATTGCACTTAGCGTAATGTCTTCAAGGTTCATCCATGTTGTAGCATGTGTCATAACTTTCTGTTTCTAAATACGTTTTTGGTAATTTCCGAGAGGAGAGAAAGAGAGAGTAACATCAATGATGAGAGTGAATCATTGATTAGATGACTCCTGTTCGCCCCACTCTGGGGATCAAGCCCGCAGCCAGGCACGTGTGCTGAATCGAACAGTGACCTCCTGGTTCATAGGTTGACAGCTCAACCACTGAGTTACGCTGGCCGGGCATAATTTTCTTTCTAAGGCTGAGAGAGAGCCTATTAATGTATATAACACATTTATTTTTTTTATTTATTTAAATATATTTTATTGATTTTTTTTTTTTTACAGAGAGAAAGAGAGAGGGATAGAAAGAAACATCGATGAGAGAGAAACATCGACCAGCTGCCTCTTGCACACCCCCTACTGGGGATGTGCCTGCAACCCAGGTACATGCCCTTGACCGGAATCGAACCCGGGACTTTTCAGTCCTCAGGCTGACGCTCTATCCACTGAGCCAAACCGGTTTCGGCTGTATATAACAGATTTAAAAAAAGATGGATTGTTTTAGGGAGAGGGAGAGAGGACCTGTAGGTGCACGGGACACCTAACTAACCGGCCTGGGGCGTTCTCCGGGCAGGGCCTGTCCGGCTGTGGGCTCAGCTGTGCCCGCCCAGGTGGCATTCTCCCGAAGCTCAGGGGACTCCTCTGCAGCGTCTGAGACTCTCTGTGTGGTCCCTCCTCTTAGTCTGCCCCACCAGTGCGAGCTGCCCCTTTCCGGCAGGGCCTGCAGCCAGTGTTCCCATCCGACACTGAAGCAGACAGAGAGAAACGGCGATAAAATGAGGAGTCACACACACACACACACACACACACACACACACACGCACACACAGGCACACACACACACACACACACATGCACGCACGCACGCACGGAGTACAGGACTCAGGACCCTCCAACCAGGCAAAAGTGAGGTCAGCGACATCCAGCGGAGGACTGGGTGAGAAGGGCGGGGGGACACCAGCCCCCCCTTAAGGTAACCATGGGGGTCCCTAAGCCTAGGGCCCCATGTGGTCCCCACCATGGGGATTCTTACCCTGGCCCGTCCTGTGACCCTCACAGCCCTGCCTGTGGGCTCTGGGATCAGGGAGGGCGCGGGGCTAGGCCCCTGAAGGCCCGTTCCATCCGTTCCATCCGGGAGCGCTGTCCTGCCCCCTCCATTCACTCCCTGGTCACAACACCCTGAGGGCCAGCTTTCTGCCGCATTCACTGGGAACGCCCTTCCTTGAGGACGGACATCCCTGACCTTTTTATGATTGAGTAAAGCAACGCCAGGCATTTATTTTATCATTTTTGGCTTAATTTAATACTGTCAATTGCAAACGTAAGAGACCTGACAAGTACAAGGCATTTTCGTGTATTTGCTGAATGCGTGGAATTAACTCGTATGCCTGGCTTATGGGCAATGCAGCGAAGACTGTTTCCTATGAAAACAGGAAGATAAAATAAAAATAGAAATGGAAGCTCAAGAATATGAAGCTATAATTAAAAAAATAAATAAATAAAAATTAGGAGCAAGAACATAATATGTACATCTGGGGCCCTCAGAAGCCTTTCCGGTGCCCTGTTCATTGAGTGTCAGTTTTGACTCTGAGCTTCCTGGCAGCTTAAGCAAAAAATGGGCCACATAGTAGCTTAGCTTCCCCTTCTCACCTCCAGAAAAAAACAAAGCCGATATGTTCCTTAAGGGAAAGAAAATCTCCCCTAGACTTCAGCTAGTTTTTCTCTAAACTTTCCCTTTGAGCTCCAAAGGGGAAGTGTCCGGTGGGGCTCTGGAAGGAGGTGGTGGCGGAGGCCAGCCCAGCCTTAGCGACACCAGAGTCTGCAAGGAGCCTTCTGCGTCTGATCCTGGGAAGCTGGGCCCAGGAACAGGTACGGCTGCCAAGTGCGTTGTGAACTGCCGACCTTGCCTTGACCTCTCTGCAGCTCTTACCACAGTTGGTCACTCCCCTGCCTTCACATGACTGGCTGCCCTCACTCTCTTGGCTCACCCTTCCCTCTGGCCTCTGTCTGTCTCCATGGCTGGGTCTCCCTGACCTCTCCTGACCTCCAAGTGGTGGCAGGCCCAGGCCCAGGCCCAGACTCCAGACCTCTCCTCTTTTCCCCCTCTCTCTTCCTATCCAGCAGACTGTTTTTTAAAATATATATATATATATATTTTTATTTTTTTATTTTTATTGATTTTTTACAGAGAGGAAGGGCGAGAGATAGAGAGCTAGAAACGTCAATGAGAGAGAAACATCGACCAGCTGCCTCTTGCACACCCCCTACTGGGGATGTGCACGCAACTAATGTACATGCCCTTGACCGGAATCGAACCCAGGACCCTTCAGGCCACAGACCGACGCTCTACCACTGAGCCAAACCGGTTTCGGCCAGACTGTTTCCTGGACATCAGTCCCTGGCCCTCCAGTTTAATCTCTGCACAGCAGCCAGAGGGACCTTTTAAAAGCCCAAGTCATGCCCAGCAGGCGTGGCTCAGTGGTTGAGTATTGACCTTTGAACCAGGAAGTCACAGTTCGATTCCCGTTCAGGGCACACGTCCAGGTTGCGGGCTCAACAGCTGATCAATGATCCTCTCTCATCATTGATGTTTCTTCCGACCTCTCTGAAATCAATACAAATATTTTTTTATTTTTATTTTTTATTTTATTGATTTTCTTACAGAGAGGAAAGGAGAGAGATAGAGAGCTAGAAACATCAATGAGAGAGAATCATCGATCAGCTGCCTCTTGCACACCCCCTACCGGGGATGTGCCCGCAACCAATGTATATGCCCTTGACCGGAATCGAACCTGGGACCTTTCAGTCCGCAGACCGATGCTCTACCGCTGAGCCAAACCGGTTTCGGCAATACCAATATTTTTAAAAGGTATATTGCTGTCCTGGCCGGGTGGCTCAGTGGGTTGGAGCATCAGCCTGTAAACCGAAAGGATTGCAGATTCGATTCCTGCTCAGGGCACATACTTAGGTTGCGGATTTGACCCTGCCCTGTTGGTATTTCTCTTCTCTCTCTCTCTCTCTCTCTCTCTCATCAATAAATATCTTCGGGTGAGGATTTTTAAAAAAGTTATGTTGCTTAGAGCCAGCACACGTGCTTACAGGAACTTAGGGTTCAGAAATGCCCAGTGTGTGATGGCTCGTTTACAAGGCCATCCCTGTGGCCACGCGGGCAGGGGTGAGGCTGGCGGGAGCCAGGTGCCTGATGCGGGTCAGGCTGCGCCCGTGGCTCTGCGTGTGCGGCATGGAGGGCTGGCAGAACGTACTGTGGAGCAGAAGCATGACCTCATTTTTGTAGGAAATTATGTACAGGCACGCGTCACTTAAACGATGGGATATGTTCCAAGAAGTGCTTCATGAGGTGACGTGTGTCCCCGTCGGAACATCTGAGGGGCTCGCACAAACGCGGGGGCCTCGTCGGCTACACGCCTAGGCCGTGCGGCAGTTACTGTGCACAGCAACCTGCGGTTAACAGCACACGGAGATGGTGTGTGGTCACAGGGCTGCCGACCGGCCGCGGGCCTCCTGTCCCCGCGCTGCTGTGGCAGCGTCACCACCAGGTGTCCCGCCGGATGCGCCCCGTCAGGCTCTGGTGCTGCTCAGCAGCCGCCTGAGATGCTCTAAGCCCGCAGCGCTCTCTCCGGGCTCTGGGGTGCCTGCTTCCTGGCCTTTCCCGCCCTGTCAGGGCCTGGAGGGCAATCGGTTCGGAGGAGACCTTGTGAGAATTCAGTGTGGCTCCCACCAGGCCTCCGCCAGGGGCAGCCCCGAGGCGGGCAGAGGCAGAGGCCGCCTCTGGGGTCACCCCGCCGCCTTCACAGCCTGCGAGGGCCTTCCAGGGGGCGAGCCTTGAGGCCCATTTTGCAGGGAGCTGGGACAACACAGCCAAGCGAGGCCGGGGCTCCCAGCGGGTCACCCAGGAGCCCAGAGGCAGAGCCGAGGCAGGACTGGGCCCTGGGTTTCTGAGCATCCTGCTGAGCTCTCCCTCTGCTAGGGAGCTAGCCTCACACACCTGGCTCAGCTTCCTGGAGCCTGGCTGAGGGCTGGTTGCCATAGAGATGGGGGAGAGGACAGTTCCAAGGCTGGCAGAAGGGGGTGGGGGGAGGGGCAGGACACCAAGATGCTAAACACCCGCCAACAGGTGGTCAGGACCACAGCAGGGAGAGCGGGCCAGGACCCCAGGCTCCAGGCTCCGGGGATGGGCACCGGGCTGCTCAAGCTTCTGTCCGGCATCGGCCAGGCTGAGCAGGTGAGGGAGGCCCATGGCGGACTGCCAACTGCCCAGGGCAGCCTGGCTCTCGGGGCCGGGGGAGGCCAGGGCTGAGGGAGGCCCGTGAGAAGCCATGGGACTGAGCTGAGGCCCCGGTGAGAGTCAGGGAGGCTCGAGGGAGGGAGGGGCCAGGGGGAGGCTTAGGAGGATGGGGGTGAAGCCGAGGTAGCTGCCGGTCCATTTTAGGGGCCAGCCCAGGCACAGAGAAGTGGCGCTTTCCCCCCCGCCCCCCCGGTGGAGGTGTGCTGGGGTCTAGGAGCTGGGCCTTCTCCCCTGTCTTGGCCCAGGGGCGGCTGGGGAGTGGTAATCGTGCCCTTCGGAGTCAGCGGCAGAGATGCCAGAGTGGAGGGGCAAAGAAGGACCCGAGGCCCAGAAGCTGGAACAGGAGAGGGCCCGGCTCTGCTGAGGCCGAGGAGTAAGCACGGGGGGAGGGATGCTGGTGTCAGGCCCGATGGAGGTCAGTGCTCTGCCCCTGACCTCCGCCCCTGCCCTGTCCCTCCCCAGTCTCCTCTCTGCTCCTCGGAAGCCCTCATTCCCCTTCCAGTGGGCCTGGGAGAGCTACAGCGCCGACGGCCAGGCTCCCGCCCGGCCCGGCTCCCGCTCCGCCCCGGCGGCCCCGCAGCACAAGGGCCCGGACAGCTGCCTGGAGGCCCAGGACTTGTGCTGGCAGCTGAAGGTGCGGAGCCCGGAGAGGGTCCCGCAGCTCAAGGCCTGGAACGTCTCCCTCCCTTCGGGCCACGGGGAGGGCCAGGAGCTGGAGCAGCCGCCCTGCAAGAAGCCAGGATCGGAATCGGAGTCTGAGGAGGAGGCCGAGGAGGAGGCGGAGGAGGAGGCGGAGGAGGAGGCCGAGGAGGCTGAGAGGAGTCTGCCCCAGCCTCCCAGGAGCAGGCCCATCTTGGAGGAGGAATGGTCCGAGTCAGAAGAGACAAAGGAGGCTCAGGAGGCTCGGGAAGCTCAGCGGGACGAGCACAGGGCCCCCGGCAGACGGAGGGCGGGCTCTCGGAGGAAGGCGTGGCATTCCTGCGTGGAGGACTCCGAGGAGGGCGAACTGAGCAGTCCCGGCTCCAATGGCCCCCACGGGCCGCAGGGGACGAAGGCCAGGGCCACGGGGCTGGAAGGGGTGTGGGACCTTGAGAAGATGAAGCAGCAGTTGGAGCGTAACTTGGACCTAGGTGAGTGTGGGGCTCAGCACCCGGGCTCCCGAGGAGGCGGCCCAGGGGGAGAGGGTGGGGCCCGGCGGCTGGGCCCGGAGCTCAGGCAGGGCTGGCCAGTGCTCCAGGCGCTGGGGGGATGCTCATTGGGCAGGAGGGGTCACTTCTCCCCCTGGGCCAGGCCTCAAAAAGCATCCCTGGAAGGCGTGGCGGATTGCTGTCCAAACCTGCAACCCGACTGGAAAGGCCCAGGCCCCGGGGGAAGAGGAGAGGCTGCTCGCCAGCTTCCCTACCCGCACCTTCCAGAAACGGCAGGAGGCCAACAGGTGAGTGGAAGAAGGGCGTGGGGCCAAGGGCAGGGAGCAGAAAAGGAGCCCATTCTCCAAGAGATACTTCATCCTTCATCCTCTCATTCATCCCTCCGTTTACCCACCCCCAGTCTTCTGATCATCCAATCATCTATGGATCCATCAATCCACCCATCTCTGTCTGCTTGGCCAACTGTCTATTGACACAACCAACTTTTCATTCACTTCCAATCTTCTATCCATCAATAATCAATCAATTTATTTTCACTTTTAAAATATTTTTACTCTTTTAAAAAATATATATAATTTTATGGATTTCAGAGAGGAATCATGCTTCTTAGGTGGGGAGAGCCAGAAACGTCAATGATGAGAGAGAATCACCGATCAGCTGCCTCCTGCAGGCCCCACATTGGGGATGGAGCCTGCAAACTGGGCATGTGACCTCCTGGTTCATAGGTCAATGCTCAACCTGGGTGGGCCATCGATAATTTATTAACAAAGTGATTAAGGCAACACGTAGTGAGTATATACTCATGTGTCCCGAGGCCAGTGGTCGGCAAACTCATCAGCCAACAGAGCCAAATATCCACAGGCCAACGATTGAAATTTCTTTGGAGAGCCAAATTTTTCAAACTTAAACTTCTTTAACGCCACGTCTTCGACATAGACTCGCCCAGGCCGTGGTATTTTGCGGAGGAGCCACACTCAAGGGGCCAAAGAACCGCATGTGGCTCGAGAGCCGCAGTTTGCTGACCACAGCCTCAGGATATAAAGACAAAAACACATGGTTCAGACCTAAGACGCTCAAGGTCTGCTGGGAAGGGAGACAGATGGCCAAAGCAGCAATGGCGGCAGTGGAGAGAGAACTGCTGTACTTGAGCTTGAACAAGAGATAACGGGGGAGACGGGGGAGGGGGGGGAGACGGGGGCATGGGGGCTGGAGGGCTGTTGGCATTGCCTGGGTGAGGGATGATGAGGCCTGATCCAGGAGGCCATGGACTGGAGAGAGGAGGTCCATCGGAGGCTGGCTCCGTGGGTCTTGGTGACCAGTTAGAAGTGGTAGGTGAGAATCCAGTCAGCATTCGGATAGCACCCTCAGTTCTTACCCTCCTGCTCCAGATCCTTCCATGCTTCCCTGTGCCCTGGGGACAAAGCCCAGGCCCTTGGTAAGGAGGCCCCGTCGCCCAGGCCAGCCGGTCACAGCGGCTGGGAGGCCCATGCTCTCCCGCCTTCCTCAGCCGCCCAGCTAACTCAGAGGCGTCTCTCAGCTCCAGGGCCACTCCGGGGAGTTCTGCTCTGTGCTCGCCGCCATCACAGCTTCTGCCACAGCACGCTGTGTGCACAGACTGTCCCTGTGTGCAGACTGAGGGCAGGTGCCAGGGCTTATTGGTCACGACCTTTCTGGTTCCCTGCGTAGGACCTGAACCTATTGGTGCTCAATGAGTATGTGCCGACGGAGTAACTGCACCTCCCCACCCCCTTCGTCTATCCGTCTGTGACTCCATTATGCGTTGATTCACCAAGATTGAGTTTCTGTCTCTGCTAGGCATCTTCTAGCTGCCAGGGATGCCTTGTTGGTGAATGTATCAAAATAGACAGGAAACCGAACCCATGAGGCTTACATTTTGCTTGGAAAGAAGGATAATTAATAAAGAAATGAAGAAGGTGGCCCTGACCAGTGTGGCTTGGTTAGTTGGGCATCGTCCTATGCACTGAAAGGTTGCCTGTCAGAGCACATGCCCAGGTGGCAGGTTCAAATCCTGGTAGGGGGTGTGCAGGAGGCAGTTGATTGATGTTGCTCTCCATTCATGTTACTCTCTAAAAATCAATTAAAAACATTTAATATATTATTGAGGAAAGGAGAGAGATCGTTAGAAACATGGATCAGCTGCCTCCTGCACACCTCTTACTGGGGATGTGCCTGCAACCAAGGTATGTGCCCTTGACCAGAATTGAACCTGAGACCTTTCAGTCCACAGGTTGATGCTCTATCCACTGAGACAAACCGGTTTCGGCTTAAAAAAAAAAAAAATCTTAAAAAATAAGAAATAAAACAAACAAGGTGTATAGCTAAAACTGGGAAACATCTGAGCGGTAGACGAGGTGGTCAGAGAGTCTTTTCCCCTGACATCTGAGCAAAGACCTGATTGATGAGGTGGGCTGAGAGCTGGGGAAGAATGTTCCAGATCGACCTAGGTGCCGTCTATTCCACCATGCACATCACTCATCCATCCTCCATATATCCATTCTCCACATCCCCACTTCCTTTTTTCTATCCATTCACCCACCTGCCTGTCCTTCACATCAAAGTGCATCCCCTTAGCCCTATGTCCCCCTCCCTGGCCCCGACCCACTCTGAGCCTCCTGCTCCCGGGCCTCATCCCACCCTCTCCTTCCTCCGCCCCTAAGAAGCATGCTGCAGGCCTGGGAGCGGCGGCAGCAGGAGGAGCAGCAGCAGGCTGAGCAGCGGAGGGCCCGGGAGCAACAGGTACAACATCAGGTGGCCCGCTGCCTGGCAACCTATGCCCCCAGGACTCAAGGGCTGGGGTCCGCCCAACGCAAGCTGGAGGAGCTGAGGTAGGGAGCTGGGGGGGGGGGCGTGTGGGGACGGGGCAGAGGCAGTGCTGTGTCAGACAGGAGGACCCAGCGGGCCCAGCCTCACTCTCCTCAGGGCTGAGCCTGCGCTGCCATCCTCCAGCCGGCGGCGGGCGGGCGGGCGGGTGGGTGAGCAGGCGGGCAGGCCGGCCACTTTGTGTAGCCAACAGGCAAAGACCATGAGGCTCCAGAGAAGGGGCTGGGCCAAGCTCAGCCAATGAATAACAGTCTCTGAAGCTGTCAGATGCTCAGGTTAAATACCCCACATGCTTCTTCACACTTTCAAACCCTGTTTTTCTGATTTCACAAGCCAGGTATGCTTCCTCTACCAACTCAGAACTTACCCAATAGCGGGTGTGGGCTGTGAACAGCACTATGCCCCCTCCCCCTTCCCGGAGACCGCCATTGCTCAGGGGCCAGTGAGTTTATTCTCTCCCTATATTCTGACCATTTAAAAAACCAATCCACAGCCCGGCTGGTGTGGCTCAGTGGTTAAGCACCAACCTATGAACCCGGAGGTCATGCTTTGATTTCTGGTCGGGGCACATGCCCGGGTTGTGGGCTCGATCCCCAGTAGGGGGCGTGCAGAAGGCAGCCGGTCAATGATTTTCTCTCATCATAGATGTTTCTATTTCTCCCTCTCCCTTCCTCTCGAAATCGATATAAATCTAATAATAAGAAAAACCAACCCACAAATGCATACTTAAAAAGCTCTTTTAGATTCACAGTAGGCCCAGGAGGCAGGTATTATCACCACTCCCGCGATTTTACATGCGGAAGCTGAGGCTCAGAGAGCTCCCGTGATTCTCCCAGGTGAGCCGCCGAGCTGGGGCTCCGATCCAGGCAGCCAGCTCGCCACCCAGCCGCCTGCCGGGGAGGGCCTTCCCCCAAAGCCCAACCCAGTGAGACAGGGAACTGTGCTCACAGGCGCCGTCCCACTGAGGCCTACTGGCTGCAGCTGGCACCGGGCAGCCTCTCCATGCCTCACCTCCTTTCCTCCTGGCAGATGCCTTCTTGCCAGACCTTAAGTTTGTTGTTTTTTTACCCAGGCAGGAAGCGTAAGATTTACACTCCACGGGGCACATTCAGTGAGAGGAGGGTTTCAAACACGCAGCCTTCATTTCAAACTTGGGGGCAGTGTTTCCCACGGGGTCTCTCCGCCTCTGAACGTGGCTCTGAGCTGCCCTGCTCGGGAGGGCGGCACACATGGTCCCCTGCGGTGGGAGGCGATGTGCTTTCCTTGCATCCAGCGAGTGGAGCGGACACAGCTGGGTTTTGCACGCGGATGTGTGCTTCTCCAGGGGAGGCTTGGTGTTTCTGCGTGTGTTTCACTTGCAGCACCGTTGTTAGTCCCTCTGTCCCGTCTCCTAAGCTGGCTGCTTTTAAGAACCACGGCAAATGCCGGCCAGCTGGTGCAGCCGCCGCTGTAGCCGAGAAAAGAGCCCGGACCCAGCACAGGGCCTGGCCGCAGCCTCTGCTTCCCCCTCGCGGGGAGAGTGAGAAGCGCAGCGTGGGTATCGGGAGGGGACAGACTCCCAGATGCTCAGAGGCCACCACTGGCCCCTCGCCCCTGGGAGTGACTGGGAGGACGAGCGAGCGCGGGCTGCACAGCCCCGAGACAGTCTCTCACGTCCCCTGGGCCTCAGGGGGTCCTGGGTAAAACGGGGCAAATGCTAATTCCTACCCCGCTGACCTCAGGAGGGACCCGGGGCGAGGAGGGGTGAGATGGCTCAGAAAGGGGAGGGATGAGTCCTCAGGGAAGACAGCGGCTCAGAGTGGAGACGGGCTGTGCCCATGGCCGGCGGCCCACCGCCCGTCTCCCGCAGGCGCCAGGAGCGGCAGCGCTTTGCTGAGTACCAGGCCGAGCTGCAGGGCATCCAGCACCGGGTGCAGGCCCGGCCCTTCCTGTTCCAGCAGGCCATGCAGGTGAGGCCTCGCCGGGAGCACGCCTTCGCCGGCTGGGTGGGGAGGGCGGCGAGGCGGGGGTGGGCCCCTGGGATGGGACCCCAGGCTGCTGCCCACTGGAAGCCCTGGGGCCCCCTCAGCAATCAGAGCCCCACTTATTCTCCTTCTCGGGCCCTGGTGCACAGCGGGATCCCCCCTCTCTCCCCGCAGACCAATGCCCGGCTCACAGCCGCCCGGCGCTTCTCCCAGGTGCTGTCGGCGCTGGGGCTGGATGAGGAGCAGCTGCTGGCGGAGGCCAGGAAGGCGGATGCCAAGGGCACTTCCCGGAAGCCCAGGTGAGGCCAGCTCGCTGGCCACAGACCTGGCTCTGCCCGGCTGTGAGGAGGGGTGCATGGCCAGCACTCCGGGCCCTGCAGGGTCTCCTCAGCCCCCTCCATCCTGTGCTGCGAGTCTGGGGAAGGGTGAGGGAACTCTGTGGGCAGCCACATTGATCCGCCCCGAATCTCAGCTTCAATCCTGCCCTGTCCACCCCCCCTCTCCCCTCCATGACCTGGAAGACTCTGCCACTCTAGCTGCCAGTAGGTACTCCCCCAGGCTCTGTCCTCCACGCCCCGCGAGGAAGGTGAGGCCAGGAGTGGCCCCCCCACTTCCCAACGAGAAAGCTGAAGGCTGAGGGGCAGGGTCTTTCCCAAGGAGCGAATAGGCAGAGAGCCAGGCTGGGAACCTGTGCCCGTCTGGAGGCCGCGCACCAGCCTCCGTGGTGGGCCGGAGCCGGGCCAGCCTCCCTCACGTGCTGTCCCTTAGCCGTCAGAGCCTGAGCAGGGCAGGGCTCGGGGCCGAGTTCACGAGGAGGGAGCTGAGGCTTGGAGAGTCACTTCCTCAGGGTCACACAGCACAGGGGCCGGATGTGAACCCGGATCATTGGCCACAACGGCCTTTCCGGTCCCACAGCCCACGGGGGCCTCGGGTGCAGGGCTGAGGGTTGCACAGCCCGGGGGTCTCTATGTTTGTCTTCGCCTTTAAGGAGCCAACGACCAGCAGGGGAGAGAACGGAGCACTCTTCTGAGAGCACCCCGAGACGGGAACCACAGGCCGCCAGCCTGAGGCACTCCAGCCAAGCCGGGACTGGGGAGCCAGTCCCTTAGATGCAAATTAAAGGCTTAATGGGACATACAGCGTGGGACTTCCTTTTGTTGTAAAAAATACGCTTCTATTGATTTTGAGAGAGGAAGGGACAGAAACATCGATGTGGTGAAACACACGCTTGCCCCCAAACTGGGGACCGTGCCCACAGCCCAGGCATGTGCCCTGAGCAGGAGTCCCAGGAATCGAACCCACGACCTCTTGGCACATGGGGTGACCCCCAACCACAGGGCCAGGCCGGCTGGGCCAGTGTGGGGTTTGTGGTGATGGAGGGAACGGGGTGCTGGTTGGGAGGAGGTGGCAGGTCGACAGGTAGCAGGTTTAGCTTGTCGGCTCACACCCCCCCCCCCGGCCCCCGCCCTGTCCCAGCTTCACAGCCTGCGCGTGCTCCTGAGGCGTGGGCATCTTACAGAGCATCGGCTGCGACCCCCACTCCTCGTCTCCAGCATGTGTGCTGGTCCTAGAAATTCAGAGTGAACAGGACAGGAGGGCCTCTACCTGAGAAATTCCGGTCCCTTTGAAGGGCGCGTCACACCACAGCACACAGGGGCCACCAGAGGGAGCTCACACACACACACACACAATGTGCTGAATTTTACACCCAATTCCAGGGGGTCCACAGACACAGCTCCTTAGCAGTTCACAAAAAAACCCCGGCCCAGGTGAGAGGACCTCTCCCCAGAGAGCGCGGAAAGGCAGCATTTGCTGACAGTGCCGGTGGGAGAACTCGGAGGCTGGGCTGTGGAACTCGGGGTCTCGAGGAGAGCATGCTGGTCAAACAGGAATTTTAGGGGTAAAATAACGCAGGTTTAGGAAATTTTAAACTTTGGGAATTAAGGGGACTGTGGAGGAAGCAGGAGGCTGCAGAGCCGCAGGTATGTTTCCATAGAACAGGGAAGCTGAAAAGCTGCAACCAGTACATTTCCACAGAACGAGGGAGCTGGGAACAACAAAAGGTCTATATTTACCAAATAAAGGAAATCCTTCATCCAGAAGAAGAAAGCAGAAGGGAACAGGAAATGGTGTGTGTGTGTGTGTGCGCAGAGAACTTCATTTGTCCCAGGTGAGGTTCGACCTTTGAGCCCAGGAGTTACTATAGTAACCAGTCGAAGGGAATAGTGACCAATCAGAGGGGATATAAGCACCAGGATCTGCAGCCTTTATAAGCCAGAGGGAAAAGGAACTCGGTGAGACCCTCTCCGCCTCCTCAGGTGGCAGTCCATTCTGCGGGGCTGACTCTTCTCCCTCCTCACATAGGAATCTGTACTTGTTCTTCAATAAATCTCCACCTTTGCTATACTACTCTCTGTCCGTGGATTCATTTTTCGACACCGGCGGACAAAGGATCCGGGTTCCAGTCCAAAAATTCCGTTTCACTCGGTCGTCCAGCGCCCGATGGAGGCACGATCCCAGGGAGTCCACTGGCAGGACTCGCTCCATTGCTGGAGCGGCGGGAGCTGTACGAGGAACGTCTGGGCGGGAGCGCGCGTCCCGGGGCTGGGGGTGCAGGCGGAGCGAGGCCCGGGAGACGCCGAATGCCCTCGGGTCCCTGCAGTTGGGGGACCTACAACCCCAAAATCACATCCGATCCGCGCATCTGAAGCAGCGCACGCGCAGACGGACCACCCGCTCCAAGCCCTCCACCCAGCGCGAGGCCGCCGCGCCTGCGCATTGGGCTCCGACCCCGGCTTTCCCATGAGCCTCTGGGGCACGCTCCGGAGCGAACTGCGGAAGCAGCCGCTCTTGGTTTCCGGCAACACGGAGGCGGCCGCGGGGCGACCCGGAAGCGTTCCCATTTTGCCTCTTCGGGGTTCGGTGGCGGCCGGGCTCGGGCCTGACGTGCCGCCATGGGGTCGTCAAAGAAGCACCGCGGGGAGAAGGAGGCGGCCGGGACCACGGCGGCGGCCGGCACCGGGGGCGCCGCCGAGCAGCCGCCGCGCCACCGAGAGCACAAGAAGCACAAGCACCGGAGCGGCGGCAGCGGCGGCGGCAGCGGCGGCGAACGGCGGAAGCGGAGCCGGGAACGGGGGTCCGAGCGCGGGGGCGGGCGGCGCGGGTCCGAGACGGAGGCCCGCAGCGGCGCGCACGGGCGGGAGCGCAGCCAGGCCGAGCCCTCCGAGCGGCGCGTGAAGCGGGAGAAGCGGGACGATGGCTACGAGGCCGGTGAGGGCGGGGCGGGGGCGGGGACCCGGGGGCCCGGGTTTGAAGGCAGTGCCAGCACTCCAGGCCGAGGCATCCGTGGGCTGTGTTTGTCAGACCTGTTAAAAGGTCTTCTTAAGGGTGTTTGGGGTTAACGGTCGTCTCCCCCTAGTAGACTCTGAGGACAGAAACTTGGTTTGCAATGGCGCATCACAGGCCTTCCGAAAATTGAATGGGTGAATGGATGGATGAATGAATGAATGAATGAACAATGAATGAATGAGGTGGTACCGGCGTGTGCAGAGGCAAGAGAAAACCTGGCATTGGGCAGGCGAGTCGGGGAGGGCTCGCAGCAGCGAGAGAGGCTGTGATACAGGCGAGGCCCCAAACCGAAGGGCCCCGCAGGCCCTGTTAGGAAATTTGAACTTCGTCCTGAGGGACGTAGAGAGCCATGATTTGATTTGGGAGTGAGTTGGTCCTAGTCCTATTTTGCGGCGATCACTGCATTGAGAACGGGTCAGGGGCAGTCAGCCGGGGCCAGGTGTGGCCCACGGTGAGGCGGCAGCTGTGGGACGCAGAGGCTTGGACAGATGGACAGGTTGTTTGGAAATGGAATCGACACACTTCAGTGAGGGCGGGAGGGAAAGAAGGAACTGAGGACGAGTGGAGTGTTGTCTTGAGCAGCAGCTGGGTGGGCAGTGGTGTCATCCACCGCAGTTGAGGAGTTTGGGAGAGAAGCAGACTTTGGGGACAAGATAACAAATTCCGTTTTGGAGAGTGTTGCGCTTGATGGGAGAAACCTGTAGGAAAACCCAGGGCTTGGGCTGGGTAGAGCGATTTGGGAGATATGAGTGTTTAGGTGGCCACTGAAGTCCTCTGAGGGAGTGGGGAGTGAGAAGCCAGGGTCAGGAGTAGAGCCTGAGAAATGCTAATATTTTAGTAGTCGGTGGAGCAAAACACTACAGAAAGGAGGCAGAATAGCCCAGAAGGAAAACAATAGAACATGGGATCTGTGTGGGAAGCGTGTTAGAAGGAAATGATCAGGTGCCACACGTCATAGGAGATCAAGCAAAACCAGGGAAAGGATCCATGGGGCTTCGAAAGAAGGGGCTGGTGGCCGTGAAGAGAGTCGGAGTGGTTGACACCCAGGGTCCAGGTGGGATAAGACGAGGCAGGTTGTGGGGTGGGAATGCAGGAAAGCGGAGCGTGTGGAGGCAGCTCCGTCGGAGGGCATCTGGCTTCTGTGTGTGTGGTCGGTGAAGTTGTTTGCTGCTTGTGAGGTGGCTGGAGGTTTGAAATGCATCGCTAGCTCTGTGCTCCCAACATCCCGCACAGCACAGGCACCTCCAAGCCCGTGTCTTGCCACACGAGTTGCAGAGGACGCGGTTGGGCACCACCACAGTCCCTGCCCTGTGCGGAGTTTGGGGGAGCAGTTCATTCGGATCAGTAATTGAGCTGGACTTCATGGGGGTGACATTTGTCAGCCAGTGAGGCCAGAGCGGGCAGTATGGGCGGAAAAGGGAAGGGGCAGCACAGTGAGGACTGCAGAAAGCTGGCCGTTTTGGGTCAAGAAGGGCAGGTATGGAGAAGAGGCGGTTCTCAGAGACGGGGACTCGGGCAGGAGGAGTTACTGTGGTTGGAGAATGCCGCTGTTCTCGTGTCTCCGCCAGGCTGGCGCTGGGGAGGGCCTGGTCTTTGGCTGCAGCTGGGGCCGAAGACATGGCTCCCTGGCTTTGCGGTCAGCCCCTGAGCCCTGCTTCTTGTGGTTCCAGCTGCCAGCTCCAAAACGAGCTCCGGAGATGCCTCGTCCCTCAGCATCGAGGAGACCAAGTAAGTACCGTCTCCTTCGTGCCCACTCTCTGCTTCTGAACCAGGTGGGTCTGGAGCAGCTGCTTTCAGAGGCTTCCATACCCTCCCGCGTTCGGGCTGGAACTGGAGGTGCCACCTAAGTCAGTCAGCAGCCACGTGAGCGATAGAGGAGGCACTGAGCCCGAGAGGAGGGGTGGCGCTCCACTGGTTAGGGCAGGCCTGGCCCAGGGCCCCTGCTCCCTGGTTTGGAGGGCAGTGCCCTTCCCATGCCCTGGGACTCAGGACCATTCATTCAGGCCCATCCTGTTTCACCCCGTCTGTCTAGACATGCACATGGTGCCCATTGTTGGACAGCTCCTAATACATTCATCTCTTCTCAGTAAACTCCGGGCAAAGCTGGGGCTGAAACCCTTGGAAGTCAGTGCCGTCAAGAAGGGTGAGTGTGAGGCTGCGGGTGGTGGTGAAGGAGGGCATTGGATGGAGGCTCATGGGGTCGGGGCGCAGGCTCAGTACCAGTTAGCGGCCTTGTGGGTGTGTACTGGCTGATAGGCGTGGGACTCAGCTTATCTTTTCCCCTCCCTCCCTCCCTTCCTCCCTTCCTTCCTTCCTTCTTTCCTTCCTTCCTTCCTTCCTTCCTTCCTTCCTTCCTTCCTTCCATCTATCCTCCCTTTCTTCCTTAGTTTAAAGTGAAAGAGTTTATCAGTGAAACAGTGAGACTGAGAGTGGCTGCTCCACAGACAGGGGCTCAGCTTGTTTAAGTTTGAACAGTGGCGCTGCCCCTCACTCTGCCGTGAGGCAGCATTTCCGGTCTATGCGCTGAGAGATGTGCACAGTTGCTACAAACTGATTGGGGGTGTTGGGCCTTTTTAAGCATGACTTGCGGGGCTTTGGAAGGCACGGAGGGTCCGCCATGCTGCGTGGGTGACGCGGAAGTGCGGGGCTAAGGGGCAGTGGGGAGGGAAGGTCCCTCCCCTCTCCTGGCCCCTTCCTGCCCCTGCGCTGGAAGGGCAGGGTGAGTGGCTCCCTCCTCTCCCACCAGCCATGGGCAGGCATGGCCTCACGTCTGGGCCCCCCTTCCAGAGGCGGGCACCAAGGAGGAGCCCGTGGCGGCCGACATCATCAACCCTATGGCCCTGCGGCAGCGAGAGGAGCTGCGAGAAAAGCTGGCGGCGGCCAAGGAGAAGCGCCTCCTGAACCAAAAGCTGGGGTGAGGGGGTCCCGGCCAGGGCGGCACGGCCGGGGTTGAGGAGCTGCCAAGGGGCTCTGCAGAGGGTGGGGGAGCGGGAGCTGGGCTCCCCAAGGTCCCCTTTCCCTTCAGGAAGATAAAGACTCTGGGGGAGGACGACCCCTGGCTGGATGACACTGCCGCCTGGATCGAGAGGAGCCGGCAGCTGCAGAAGGAGAAGGACTTGGCAGAGAAGAGGGTGAGGCCCTGGGCAGCTGGGGGTGGTTGCCCGGTGCCTCTGGTGGCCTGACCAGCTGGTGAGGCAGGAGCTGACCCTGGGAGGTGAGGCTGGGCTCAGAGAGGTAGCAGGTTTATGGTCACTGGAGTCTGTTTTGCTTCTCAGTGGCTTGCCTGCCCTGTTTGCACTCCCACCTGATAAAGCTGTGGGTCTCCTGGTGACCTGGATGGCTGAGGTCATAGGTGTCCCCCGCTCCCCCTTGTCCTCTAGGCCAAGCTGCTGGAGGAGATGGACCAGGAGTTTGGAGTGAGCACTCTGGTGGAGGAGGAGTTCGGGCAGAGGCGGCAGGTGAGGCTGCTGTGGCACTGTGTCCTTGGTGCTGGGATCCCCGGTGGGTGGGTCAGGGCTCCTGACGCAGCGGGGCTTCCCCTCCTCCCAGGCCCTGTACAGCGCCCGGGACCTGCAGGGCCTCACGGTGGAGCACGCCATCGACTCCTTCCAAGAGGGGCAGACCATGATCCTCACCCTTAAGGACAAAGGTGGGTTGACTGGGTCTCTGGTGGGGGACACTGGCACCGCTGACCTGAGGGCACGTGCGAGCGGCCTCTGCCCTGTCCGCAGGCGTGCTGCAGGAGGAGGAAGACGTGCTGGTGAACGTGAACCTGGTGGACAAGGAGCGGGCGGAGAAGAACGTGGAGCTGCGGAAGAAGAAGCCCGACTACCTGCCCTACGCAGAGGACGAGAGTGTGGACGACCTGGCGCAGGCAGGCGGGCAGCAGGGCAGGGCCTGGCCGTGGGGCTTTTCAGGAGCTGCCGGTCCCAACCTGCACCTCCTGCCTTGCAGCAAAAGCCCCGCTCTATCCTGGCCAAGTACGACGAGGAGCTGGAGGGCGAGCGGCCGCACTCCTTCCGCCTGGAGCAGGGCGGCACGGCGGATGGCCTGCGGGAGCGGGAGCTGGAGGAGATCCGCACCCGGCTGCGGCTGCAGGCTCAGTCGCTGAGCATGGTGGGGCCGCGGCTCGCCTCCGAGTACCTCACGCCGGAGGAGATGGTGAGCCCTCCGCTGCTGCCCGCGCTGTCCCCGGGGTGCAGTGAGCTACGAGGGGGTTAGCCTCCAGGGTGCTCGGTCCTTACAGAGGAGCAGTGATTGGCAGCCCGGGGAAGTGCCAGGGAAGGGGGGGTGAAGCCAGAACGGGGACTGCGAGCCAGGCGCACCTGCCTTTACGTCCAGGCTCTGCCCGTGGCCAGCTGGGCCTTGGGGGAGCCGTTCAGCGGAGTCTGAGGCAGCTGGTGGGAGGGTAGGAGCCACCCCTAAGGGCTGTAGCAGGGTGAGTGGTAATCTGGCAGGTGGTCCTGTGACAGCTGCGTGTGGAGCTTTACTTGTGATGACTGTGAACACGGAGGTCCACAGCTGGCTCAGTCCATTGCATGCGGAGGGGCTGAGAGCAGGACTCGGGGCCACCTTACCAGGACTCACAACCCCAGCTCTCCTTAGCTGTTGGGTGCTCGTTTTCCTCATCTCAGTGGTGGGATGACACACGCACCTCCCGTCTGTGTAAGATGTGTTCATTCTCGTGGGCTGTGGCTGCCCGTTTCCCCTCTTCCTCCTTCATGTCTTCCCCGCCCCCCCCAGGTGACCTTTAAGAAGACCAAGCGGAAGGTGAAGAAGATCCGGAAGAAGGAGAAGGAGACGGTCGTGCGGGCTGACGACTTGCTGCCTCTTGGGGACCAGACTCAGGATGGGGACTTTGGCTCCAGGTGCGCGGGCGCGGTGGGCACGCGGGCGCGGTGGGTACGCGGGCGGGCTGACCTGGGCTGATGCTCACGGAGGTCTCTCCCCCCAGACTGCGGGGCCGGGGCCGGCGCCGCATGCCCGAGGGAGAGGAGGCGGCCCCGCAGGAGGAGAAGGAGGAGGCTGTGCCCCAGCCGCCCCCGTCAGACGACACTCGGGTGGAGAACATGGATATCAGTGATGAGGGTGAGGGGACCCCGCTTGCTGAGGGTGGATGGGCAGGAAAAGGCCGAGGGTCCACGGGGATGATCCGAACAGGCACCTCCTGTTCTGTCCACAGAGGAGGGCGGGCCGCCGCCTGGGTCCCCAGAGCTGCTGGAGGAGGACGAGGCGGAGCTGGAGCTGCAGAAGCAGCTGGAGAAGGGCCGTCGGTTGCGGCAGCTGCAGCAGCTGCACCAGCTGCGAGACAGCGGCGAGAAGGTAAGGGGCCGCCCTCAGGGCCGCATGCGGGTCAGGAGGGTGTGGCCTCAGCAGGGCAGAGCGGCCGGTGGCCTGTGGCGGCCTGGGCCCTGTGGGCTGCCCCTGAATTCCAGTTTTGTATTGATTTCAGAGAGGGAGGGGAGGAGGGAGGGAGAAAGAGAGAGAACACCCATGATGAAAGAGAATCATTGCTCTGTTGCCTACTGCACACCCCACACTGGGGATTGAGCCTGCAACCCAGGCATGTGCCCTGACCCGGAATCGAACCGTAATCTCGTGGTTCATAGGTTGATGCTCAATCACTGAGCCATGCAGGCTGGGCCTGGATTCCAATCTTGGTCTACCTTTTTGTTTAATACCATAATATTTGTAGATTTTTAGGTTTCTGCAGTGTTTTCACTGTACGGTGTTTTAGGGTCAGACCCTCCCCTGTCTTCTGTGAATACAGGTTGCATCCTCCTGTGGGTAAGGCTGCCCCCTAGTGGCTGGAGGGCACTGGTGAGCAGGCAGCCCAGGGGCCCTGTGCTCACGATCTGACTATCTAACTGGGAGCTGGGGCTTGAGGATGTTTTCAAGGAGGGGAGACCCATCATCCTGTGTGCTGGTGGCAGTGACACAGTAGAGAGGACAGTGGGCGCAGCTGGGGGATAACGTCAGGGGCAGAGCTTTGAGGGCCTCGGTGCCATGCCAGGTAGGAGGGTGGCCTGAGGCAGGAGCAGGGCTTGGCTCCGGGGCCACAGAGGCTTTTGGATATCGATTCAGAGGCAGTAGGGAGCCAGCGATGGTTTTGGGGCAGGTGCAGGCGGAGAGGGCAGGAGTCGGGGAGGACATGGAGACCGTCACAGGTGTGCTGCCGGCAGTGGGAATGGCTGTCTTGCTGTCACCAGGAGGGTCTTGGGCTCCTGGTCTCAATGGCACCGCCCCAGAAACTTCCGGGTTTGCCCACAGCTGCTCCCTCCTCCAGGTGGTGGAGATTGTGAAGAAGCTGGAGTCCCGCCAGCGGGGCTGGGAGGAGGACGAGGACCCGGAGCGGAAGGGGACCATCGTGTTCAACGCCACGTCGGAGTTCTGCCGCACCCTGGGGGAGATCCCCACCTACGGGCTGGCCGGCAACCGCGAGGAGCAGGAGGAGCTCATGGTGGGTCCTGCCGGCCCTGCTCCGGGCTGCGGGCCCAGCGGTCCTCGCTGGCAGGCTGTGTGTGGGCAGGCTGCCTGGGCTGACGCCGTCTCCTGTCCCCCAGGACTTCGACCGGGACGAGGAGCGCTCGGCCAATGGAGGCTCCGAGTCTGACGGGGAGGAGAACATTGGCTGGAGCACAGTCAACCTGGATGAGGAGAAGCAGCATCAGGATGTGAGTGAGGGAGGACCACGCTGGGGGCTGGGAGGATGGAAGGGCAGGGACCGCAGCGCGGGGGTTGGGGATAGGCTGGAGGCAGACCCCCTGGGCTCCTAGCTCTGAGGCCCAGGGCTGGTCACTCAGCGTCTCCGGGCCTTCGTCGCCTCCCCCATTAGGGGTCCACAGATCTCACAGGTGTGGGGGGACTTTGGGTGAGGGGTGAGAAGCTCATGTGGTCACTCACCACCGTGTGCCACCCCAGTTCTCCGCCTCCTCCACCACCATCCTGGACGAGGAGCCCATAGTGAACAGAGGGCTGGCGGCCGCGCTGCTCCTGTGTCAGAACAAAGGTAAGCGCTCGGGCGCCAGAGCCTGCATGGCTCCCTGGCCCCCTGATGTCTCCTGTTCCCAACGCTCTGAGCCACACCAGGACCATGAGCCACTCCTTTGGCACTTGGTTGTGGGACAGTCATTGGAGTGTCTACATCACCCCATTATTATTATTTTTTTTGTTAATCTTCACCCGAGGATATTTTTCCGTGGATTTTTAGAGAGAGTGGAAGGGAGGGGGAGAGACAGAGAGAAACATTGATGTGAGAGAGACACATTGATTGGTTGTCTCCTGCATGCGCCATGACCAGGCTGGGGATTGAGCCTGCAACCAAGGTGCATGTCCTTGACCAGAATCAAACCTGGACCCTCTATTTTGGACTGATGCTCTATCCACTGAGCCATACCAGCTAGGGCTACATCACCCCAATTTTTTTTTTATCACCCCATTTTTTATGGCTGAGTTCCCATGTTCCTCTACAAAGCACCACTTATCCCTCAAGACTCAGTGTCTCCTGAGGAAGAAAGGGGACTGGAAGCACACAGCCTCTGGCACCAGGATCCCAGCTCTGCCATGTACTCAGTGGCCTCGGACAAGGGCCTCTTTCTCCGAGTCTCTCTCCTCTGTCCGATGCCTTCACTCCCACAGCACGGCTGTGGGTCCCACAGCGCCTCTGGGCACTGGGCACATCAGCCTGCCCTGGGCTGCGCCCTGTTACGGGGTGGACGGCCTGGAGTCTCACCCCTTCTCCCCAGGACTGCTGGAGACGACGGTGCAGAAGGTGGCCCGGGTCAAGGCGCCCAATAAGTCCCTGCCGTCCGCGGTGTACTGCATTGAGGACAAGATGTGAGTGAGGCCGGGTGGGCAGCGGCCGGGGCTGGCCAGGCTTGGGGCTGCGGGAACGGGCAGGGTGGGCGCTGGCTGGCCTGAGCCCTCTGTCTGTGCCAGGGCCATCGACGACAAGTACAGCCGGCGGGAGGAGTACCGCGGCTTCACCCAGGACTTTAAGGAGAAGGACGGCTACAAGCCTGACGTGAAGATCGAGTACGTGGACGAGACGGGCCGGAAGCTCACGCCCAAGGAGGTGAGGGCTCTGGACCGGGTGACACTCACCCTGGAGAATGGTCTGAACCTCTGTGCCTGTCTCTGGTGGCATCGCAGCCCCCCCAGGCCCGGCAGGAGGGGGGACAGGGGCCTTGGCTCCGTTGCTCACCTGCCCCTCGGTGGCGTGCTGTGCCTCAGGCCGCCATCTGGTGGCAGTGTCAGGCCCTGGGCGGCCCTGTGCTCTCACCGACACCCAGCTTCTCCTGGCAGCCTTGCCTGACTCCTCCTCCTCCCGTGTCCATCCTCTGCTCACACTCCATCTGCTCACACTCCATCCCGTGTCCTGGCCGGCCTCGGCCCAGCAGGTGTCACTGGGGTCCTGAGGCCCCAGCGCAGCACAGCCTTCTGAGCCCGTTTCCCCCCTCTCCCCTGCCCACCGCCCTCTTCCGCTAACGTGCTTCCTGCCGTGCCCAGGCCTTCCGCCAGCTGTCCCACCGCTTCCACGGCAAAGGCTCGGGCAAGATGAAGACCGAGCGGAGGATGAAGAAGCTGGACGAGGAGGCGGTGGGTGGCCCCGGGGTGACTTGGGGGTGGCCTTCCGTCTGCGGGTTCTGGGGTGGCGGTGGGGCGGGGCTCCGTCCTGGTGCTGACCGGCTGTGACCCCACAGCTGCTGAAGAAGATGAGCTCCAGCGACACGCCCCTGGGCACGGTGGCTCTGCTCCAGGAGAAGCAGAAGGCCCAGAAGACACCCTACATCGTGCTCAGCGGCAGCGGCAAGAGCATGAACGCGTGAGTGGCCGGGGCCACGGGCTGGAGGGGGACAGGGCGGGGCCCGGGGGCCGTGCTCCAGCCTCACGCCCGCCTTCTCTCTACAGGAACACCATCACCAAGTGAAGCCGGCCTCCCAGCCCCTCCCCCACTTTAATATTAAATAAAGCTCCCTCCTCATTTTTCCTCCCTCGTCATGGTGAGATTCCAGGGTTAGGCCTGAGAGGAGAGGCAGGCGGTGCTGGGGGCGCACTGACACCACCTCAGGCAGGCTCAGTGGTCAGCGGTGTGACCTCAGGCAAGTCACCGAACCTCTCTGAGCCTTAGTTCCGCCATTTGTATAGGATGTCCTGTGAAAATTAAATGAGCTCATTCACTTATTCACCTGGAAATCAGAAATGAGCAAGACCCCTCTGGTTGGCCTCTAGTAAGTGAGACGTGGTCTCAGATGACACGAATAAGGAAACACATGGACAAAAACTAGCCTGGACCTCTGAGACAGTCCACTCCTGCCCTAGGCCCCAGCCGCCGAGGAGCCCCTCCCCCCCCGCCCCTGCTGAGGCAGCACAGCTCCTGACCCCATCGTCCGTCAGGCCTACCCTCTGCGAGGCTGGCTTTCCAGTCAGAGATGGAAGGTGTTTGAGACTCGGCTTCCAGTGCCACACGAGTCACTGCCCTCCAGGGCCCAGGACTGCCGCCTGGCAGGGCGGGGACGGCCGTGCGCAGGGTCCTTGACCCCCGGGTCTCTGGAGAAGAGGGTGCTGAGGACAGCTCCTCGGCGCCTCCCGGACGTGCGGGACCAGCCGCGGTGGGAAGACGAGCCCTGAGTGCGCTCCGGGAAGGAGGCTGGGCGCTCTGCGGACCCCGGAGCCTGGAGGAGCGAGCGGACAAGAGGCTCCCACGGAGCTGGACAGAGACAGCGTCCGGCCTCCACCGGTGCCCAAATACATTCCAGGTGGTTTGTGGTTTTTAAAAAATAGGAGCAAGAAGTGAATTTTTATAAAAAATTGGAGTTGAAAAACATAAGCGAAGAAAATACAGTTGCCTTAACCAACTGCTTTCGACTGTTTGATGGCAGCAGCAGTCACTTCCTCCCGTGCTGAGTCTGGTCTGATATGATTCTGGCTGCGTCCTCAGGTCCTTCGGGCGGTGTCCATGGGGTGTCTGGACTGGGTGTAGGATTTGGGGGATCTCAGTCTATTTCTCCCAAAAGCCGGAGGCCCATCCGGTGTTGCAGGCAGTGCAGTGTCTCTGGCCCTGGCTCAGCTCGCGTCAAACCTCGTGCTTTATCTGCTGCAGGAAGAGTCCTGTTGAGAGGTTGTCCCCGTTGTCGGAGCCAGAAACGTCTACAATGGACCGGGGTAGAACTGACCAGGTTTGGCCCAGAATTCCTCTTAATTCTGATGCTAGTGACTGGGTAGACAATAAATGGTGAGCCAGGAACTTGGAAGGTCTTTCAGAGGCTTAGGTTTTTATTCCTCCTAATAAACTCAGTTTTAATTTGTACATTACCGTGATGAGGACACAAAACGTTATTCTCGTATTATTTATTAATTGCATTGTTTTCCATACAAACAATTAATGTACCAAGAAGCCTCCATGGCTGGTACCACCTGCCTGCGTCCTTTCTGTCCTGTGGCTGCTGGCGCCAGACGCTGGCCCTTCCTAGTCCTGAGGCAGCTAATGCCTGCCTGCCTGCCTCGGCAAGTCCGCTCAGCCCCTCGGAGGCAGGACGTCAGGGACCACTGAATCCTTGGAGGTCTGAGCCCCCAGGGAGGGTGCACGCAGCTCTGCTGCTCAGTGGTGGGGCCCCACCAGCCCCCCTCCCCATCTCCTGGGAACTGGGGCAACAATGCCTCCAAGTAGGTTGGTGTGAGGGTCAGCGAACTCAGCTGGGGCCCGGGGGCGAACCAGCTGGTGATTTCCACTTACTCTGTTACCCCAGGCAACAACTTACACGTGGAGTCTTGGTGTGACCTCAGACTTCTGGGGCTGTTATATAGCGTAGTTGAGAACATCCTTTCATTACTTCAATAAGCACATATATGTGTGTATTACCATATATATACAAATAGAAGGGTGTGCTGAGATCTGGGAGTTACTTTAAGTTACTCTAATATTGACACAGGGACAAGTGGCCACATCTTTAGGAAAAAAAGTTAGCCATCTCCCACAAAAAACAAACTTCAAACGAATTTGTCTCTACCTCACCTGATGTTTACTTTTTGTTTGTATGTATACATTTTCTCATTCTTTTTTTTAAACACATTTTTATTCATTTCAGAGAAGGGAGAGATAGAAACATCAATGATGAGAATCATTGCTGCCCCCTGCATGCCCCACATGGGATCGAGCCCACAACTCAGGCCTGTGTCCTTGACTGGAATCTAACCCGGGACCCTTAAGTCCACAGACTGATGCTCTATCCAGAGTCAAACCAACTAGGGCTCTCTCTCTCTCTTTATATAAAAACATGTGTGTATACATACACACAAATACATACATATGTGTATATGTTTAAAGCCATACAAGCAACATAGTAGAAAGTGAGAAGAGCAGATACATGTGGAAAGGTTGAAGCCCCATTGGGTTCCAATGGGAAGTAAAAAGATAGGAAGATCCATGAAGACACTGCAGGTTTGGTAATGCGGAAGTGGGAATTCTCACCAATGGCCTACTATTTCTTATTTTCTTAAAAAAGAAAGGAAAAAGATGTGTGTGTGTATACTAGTGGCCTGGTGCACAGATTTGTGCAGATTGAAAGGACATTAACGAGAATATGTTAATATTACTATTAACTTACTAGAGGCCCGATGCAGGAAGATTCGTACAAGAATGGGCCTGCCTTCCCCTGGCTGCCGGCGCCATCTTGGCTCTGGCCAGAGCCACCTTTCCGCCTTCCCACGGTGCCCAGAGGCCAGGGGCACCTGGGGCGGTGTGGAACACCTGCGCCCCAGCAGCTCGCACCTGCGTATGCAAATCAACCCATCTTTGTTGGGTTAATTTGCATAATCACTCCTGATTGGCTGGTGGGCATCACAAAGGTATAGTCAATTTATATCTTACTCTTTTATTAGTGCAGATTTCTCCGGTGCATCACCCAAGAACCCCTGCTGCCAGGTTACTGCAGGTCAGCAACTCCTGTGTTGAACATCTGCCCCCTGGTGGTCAGTGCATGTCATACGTATTGGTGAGATGGTCGCTTAGCCTTTTATATGTATAGATATAGTTTTATTGATTTTTAGAAAGAGGGGAGAAGAAAAACATCCATGTGAGAAACATGGATCAGTTGCCTCCCACATACCCTGACTAGGGATCAACCTGCCACCTGAATACATATCCTGATCAAGAATTCAGCCCTAACCAGTTTGGCTCAATGGATAGAGCATCGGCCTGTGGACTGAAAGGACCCAGGTTTGATTCTGGTCAAGGGCATGTACTTTGGTTGCTGGCACATCCCCAGTAGGAGGTGTGCAGGGGACAGCTGCTTGATGTTTCTCTCTCATCTCATTGATGTTTCTAACTCTCTAACCCTCTCTCCCTTCCTCTCTGTAAAAAAATCAATGGAATGTATTTAAAAAAAAAAAATTCAATCCACCACCTTTTGGTGTATGGATGGCGCTCCAACCAGCTGAGCCACACCAGTCAGGGTGGCCTACTATTTCCTAGTGGAGAACAAGCTGTGGAAGCTAGCAGGGGAAGGGGAAAAAGGTAGACAAGATAAGAAGTTTCAAAATACACCCCAGAGCTGATCTGCTAGGCAGTGCTGAGGGTTCATCTGAGGTTTACAATGATAAAGTAAAACAAGTGAGCCCAGTTGGTGGTTTTCTCAGATAGTTACAGGCATAGAGGTGACTGATTGGGTTGGCTGGGGTTAGGTTTTAGTAGCTGAATACAGTGGAGGAAGACAGAAGGTGGAGGGTGTGGGCCATGGAACCCAAGTTGCAGAAGGAGGAAAGCGAAGGGAGAAATGGTGAGAATGTGGTGGGGCTGGAGGATAAAGAATTTTTGCAGAGGGGGTAGTTGAGCAAGTAAACAAGAAAGCCAGAAGGCGGTGATTATACAGGTATTTGACTTCTAAAGTTGTTACAATTCCTACTGATCAGGGGCATAGGGGGTAGAGATGTAGGCAGCAGGCCGGGAACAGAAGACCCGGATTAGTGATGGGGGTTATCAAGGAACTAAAGAGCCACAGTGCTGAACAGGCCTATCCACAGGATGTAGAAAATGACTAAGCAAAGCTCTAAGCCAGGAGATTAACTTTCTGGTCTGCAGAGACTACAAAGTCAATGCCAGCAGTGAGGAGGAGTAACATATAGCCAGAGGTTAAAAAACAGAGAGGTAAGTGGGATGTTTTACAGGAGGGCTGAGGAGTGATGGTCTAAGTTGCTAGAAGGGTCCAGCAACCAGGGATGCACACAGCAGCATGGAGGTGGGCACTCCTGCAGTCACGGTGACTAGAATTGCAGGGAAGTCAGCTTACGAGGTACTATGAAATTCATCCTGAGTGTTTCTTACAGGCAACGGGACTAGGTCCTATGGCTGTGATCCTGACAGCCTGAATCGGTACTGGTTGAGAGCAGGCAATAAAGTGGGACTGTTCCCACTTACAAAGTACATGCAAGGAGGAACAGCACAGGGTCTGCCGCTTACTAAGTGCCCAGTGAGAGAGGGGGGGGAGGGAGGGAGTGGGAAAGAGAGAGAGAACGAACTTAATTTCAAATCATTCAAAATGTCCAGCCATTCCCTAGTTCCTGCCCATGAGACCTCTACCAAGGAGCAATTTTCACCTGATTCACAGCTCCCTTCTCCCTCCAGAGAGCCACTCGGACACTGGCACAAGTCACCACCCACCAGGGGTTTAATTCTCCTGAGTCAGCAGGTCGGTTCAGAGAGGAGTCCTGCCTTGTCCCCACTGCGGGGAGGATCTGCAGAGCACCGGGAATTGTCCGAGGTCAGAGAGGAGTCACGGACTTGTCTCTGAGCAAGAGGAGAAGCGGGTCCTGGAGCCTCAGGCTGTCTCCTCCTCCTCGCTCTCCTCCTCGCTCTCGTGATACTGTCTGCGATTGGTATTAACAAAGAGGTCAGAGTCATCTTCCGAGCTGGACTCTTCTCCCGATGACTGGGGCTCCGCTGGGAGTTCTGGCTGAGTTGGTCTTCGCGGGGAAAAGGACAGAGTTAGCCCAATGCCTTCTGGGAAAGCAACATCTGCAAACAAGGAGCCCCACAGAAAGGAGGGCCCTCTGGGCTCAGCAAGTCAGGGAGCAGAGCAAACAGCAGGAAAACTGGGCCAACGAAAGCAGGTTAAAGACAACCCCCTCTCAAACGTTTACTAGAGCCACTGGTTTTAATTGTAATTACTCTCCTTACTAACATGCAATGGACCCGCACTGCATACAAAATACTATCCTGAGCAATTTTATAAGCATCAGCTCCTTTAATCCTCCCAAGGCTATTTTATAGGTGAGGAAATTAAGGCTTTAGAGATGATGTAATTGCTTAAAGTCCCCATGCAAAGCCAGGATGTTAACACACAGAATTTAACCACATATGGACACCCACATATTTCGGAGCTCTCACGAGGGAGAAAGACTGGCTCTATTTCCCCGAGACACTAAAGCTTGAACCCCTTTTTCCATCTTCTCAACCCTAAGGCTGGAACCTCACCTGTTCCTGTTGTTGTGTTTCTCAGCCACCTCAAAGGCCTCAGGCCTGCATCAGGAGAAAAGCCAGGGTCAGAAAGAACAGAGAAATCTCTCACCATAAAAGCTGTCCCTGCCTGGATGCTATGATCTTTCCTCCCCTAATTTCCCAGCTAAGGAGTCAATTCCCCCCAACCCCCCAAATCTTACAGCCAATGGCCCAGGGGACCACCTACCAGAGCCCATCCTTCTTCAGAGAGCGCACATGGTCTTTGCAGAGCACAAAGGAGATCTCAGCCTTCACCTTTTCCCCCTCTTCAATGGGGTCCACGATGAGAAAGTCCCCTGGAGGCAGAGAGGCACAGTCAGTCCAGCTTGCAGCGGCGGAAACCAAGGCCACAGGAAGTGGTTCTCGCTCCTAGAGCTGCCCCTCTCACCTCTCTTGATCCAGATGTTCTTGCGGTATTTGGAGGGCATGCTTACCAGGAAGCGCTGCCCCTGGGCGGTCTCCACTTCGTGCAGATTGTTCCCTGGGGTCCTGAGTACCTGGTCCGGGAGACCAAGAACCATCTGGCCTCATCAGCCAGCTCAAAGGCCCACTGAGCGGAGGGGTGGGGGCAGAGCAGCTTACGCCCGATGCCACTCACCCTCACGATCTGCTGCTGGTCAGAGGGCACCATATGCTCCCCCAGCATCTCCTTCACCACGTGCTTCCTCTTGGTGGCCTGCGACATGCTGGTGCTGTCCCGGGGCGGTGAGGCGCCGAGGCTGTCCACCTCTCCCGAGTCTCCTGGGTGGCGGGATCAGGACCCAGGGCTGCTTTGGAGGTGGGGAGGGGCCTCTGACTGAGGAGGGACCGTGTACTCGTTAAGAACGTGGGCTCTGAAGTCTAACTGTTTGGATTGGGATCTTACTTCTATTTCCTGTGAACAAACAAAGGGGTTGTATGGACAGTGAAGGTGATCTGATAATGAAGTCCTAACTGGGCAAGTCATGGTGGCTAGTCATGCCCCAAGCCTGTAACTTTTTTACTTATTTATTTATTTTAGGGAGAGTGAAGGAAGAGGGAAATAAATGTAGATTTGTTGTTCTACTTAGTTGTGTGTTTATCGGTTGCCTCTTGTATGTGCCCTGACCGGAGATCAAACCCACTATCTTGGTGTGTCCGAACGACGCTCTGACCAACGGGACTACCCGGCAGGACCCAGGCCTAGAGCTTCTTTAACGAAAGGTTTTTAAGTCACGACCCTCAGGAGAGCATATAATCACATTAGCTATCCTGGAACCCAACCCCACCTAGCTTTCTCCCACCCTTTTGTAATCTCCCTTAGTTCCATCCTTTACTTCAAATTTATAAATGAAAACTGCAAAACTATTCATCTCCGGAGGGTTTAAGATCTTGCTCCCTGGCACATGTTGTCAGTTTGGCTCAAATAAACTCATAAAAATTCTCCACAGGTTTGGAAGTTTTTAGGTTGACAATCCTTACTGTTCGATTCTCTAGGCTTCAGGAAAAAAAGAAAAAGGAAAAAGAATAGCTTACCCAGAGCACTTATTAGGATGAGAGGATGTAAGCAAAGGACTCAGAACAGTGTATGGCACATAAAAACAACTCAGGTTATCGTAAGTACTGGCATAATCATAAAAACTAAATAAATCCTTCTGGCCATCGCTCGGGAAGAGATAAACGAAACTGCATCTTCCTCAATAAGCCGGTCCATCCCAGTGCAGCTCAGCCACACAACCCCGAGGCTCGCTATCTCAACACAATCCAGGCGGAGGCCAGTGAGGAGAGCCCGCCAAGGCCCACGCCAGGAACTGGCTTCATCAAAGGGCGAGGTCAGCAGTCTCGGTCCAGGTCACCTGCTCTGTTTCTGACTTGCGTTCGGAGATGACAAGGACTGGCACCACCAGGTTTACAAAGGAAAACTCCCAAGTGCTACTTCTGGCTGTAGTTTTCTGCCTCCCGCCCCTACCCCGGAGGAAAGACGCCGAGAGAGAGCGAGACGCACACCTACCGTCTGGCCCTCTCCTCCCAGGGCGCCGCCGGAGCGATCCCGTTCTCCAGGCTGGACACTGGGAGCGGCTTGTCCACGATCACTTCGCAGCCGGGCCAGCGAGAGCACAGAAATTGAACTCGCCGGTGCGCAAGGCGGCGGAGTCTGCTTGGACCCAGGGCTCCAGCGTGTCGGGTTCCTGCCCGGCTCCTAAAAGCCCGACACGGCTCGGCCGGAGTCGGACCCTTCCGAGAGCAGTACTTCCGGCGCTCTGCCGGAAGCCTCCAGCCACCTCCTCCCTCCGCGTCCGACCCTCTATCTCTTCCGGCCGCCAAGTGGGCCGACGCTAGGTCCTTGAGTTCCGGGCGCCGTACAGCCGGGAAAAGAAGTTTTCTTCCCCAGGCCTCCGCTCCGAGTCCGGAAATGCTGGCCGAGAAGAGAAATCAGACGAGGCAGCCCGGCTTCCCGCGAGCCGACCGAAAAGGAGCGTCGGCTGAGGCTGCCGTGGAGGTCCAGAGCGCCTCAACTCTATGGCTCTACGCAGCTAGAAGCGCCGAATTTAGTTTTTTTAAGGCGGCTCTTGAGGCGACCCGGAAGCGGAAGTGGGAGAAAGTTCTAGTGGGTTGAGGTATCGGCGGGAGCTGCCGGCGGCGGGAGAAGCCGTTACGGGAGCTGGGTCTGCCGGTGAGCGCCCGCCGCGGAGCAGGGCCCGGTCTGGGAACCGGAGGTGCACGGAGCGGGAGGAGGGAGGACGGGGCGCCGGCGGCGCGGCCGGCCGGAGCCCGCGCCCTTGGAGAGGGCCGGGCGGCGGGAGCGGGCGGCGCGTGGGCGCGGGGGCGCGTGGAGGGGCGGGGCGGGGCGGCGCGCCGGGGGCGGGGCCGGGGCGGCGGGGCCGGCGTGGACCCGGCGGCGGGAGCCGGTGCGCGCTCCGCCGGCGCCGCTGCCCACCCGTGAGCAGCCGGGGCGCCGGTGGGCGGCGGGGGGCGGAGGGCCCTTTGTTTGCTCCTCCTGCCCGGGGTCCGCTCGGCCAGCAGCGCCTTCATCTCCCAGCCAAGGTCACAGAGGGAGTGACGCCCTCCGCGAGCCCCGGCCCCGCGTGGGGATTTTCCCGGCCCGCGTGCGCCACCTGAGGGCCGGATCGTCTTTCCTCCAGGCAGGACACAGAGCTTTTCCCGAGGAGTGAAGAGATTTCTCTCGAATAGTGGGGGAAACTCTTTTTGGACCTGTTTTTTTTTTTTTTTTTTTCTAATTCTTTAAAAAAATATATTTTACTGATTTTTTTACAGAAATAGTTAGAAACACCTTTGAGAGAGAGAAACATCCATCAGCTGCCTCCTGCACACCCCTTACTGGGTATGTGCCCGCAACCAAGGTACATGCCCTTGACCATAATCGAACCCGGGACCTTTCAGTCCGCAGGCCGATGCTCTATCCACTGAGCCACACTGGTTTCGGCACGGACCTCAGTTTTCTTCTCCGTGAAATGAGGGGAATCAGTAAGCCACCCTGATGGCTGGGCTCACGTTCTCTGAATATGAGACCCGTGCCAATGGGCCTTTGGGCGTTTCTGGGTTTTCAGCCCTAACCTACCTTTTCTTGGGGTTCCCAGATCAACCCTGATCAAGATGACAACCTCCCAAAAGCACCGAGACTTCGTGGCCGAGCCCATGGGGGAAAAGCCAGTGGGCAGCCTGGCGGGGATCGGTGAAGTCCTGGGCAAGAAGCTGGAGGAGAGGGGCTTTGACAAGGTGTGGGAGGCTGCGTGCGGCTGCGGAGGGTCGGGGAGAGCCGGGTGGCGGACCGCAGCACTGCCTGGTGGTTTGGGAGTGAGGGAAGGGGTTTGCCTGTTGGGGTGGGCAGTGGTCTGAGGAGATGGCCAGAGCCTGCCCTTCCTCCTGGGCCAGTGGTCGGCAAACTGCGGCTCGAGAGCCACATGCGGCTCTTTGCCTCCTCGGGTGTTTAGCAAAGATCAGCTTAGGAGTACCCTAATTAAGTTAATAACAATGCACCTACGTATAGTTTAAGTTTAAAAAATTTGGCTCTCAAGAGAAACTTCATTTGTTGTCCTGTTGATATTTGGCTCTGTTGACTAATGAGTTTGCCGACCGCTGCCCTAGGCTTGTGGAGTTTGAATGCACGGCCGCACCGAGCAGCCTGCCCTTTACCGTGCCCTTTTGCAGGCTTACGTGGTCCTGGGCCAGTTCCTGGTGCTGAAGAAAGACGAAGACCTGTTCCGGGAGTGGCTGAAGGACACATGTGGCGCCAACGCCAAGCAGTCCCGGGACTGCTTCGGGTGCCTGCGCGAGTGGTGCGACGCCTTCTTGTGATGCTCTCTGGGGAGCCCCGCCCCCCGACCCCCGCCTCGAGTCTCCAGAGTTTGCAGCTGAGTGGGGGTGCTCCCTTGTCCTCTACCAAGGAAACGATGGCTGTCTGCTCACCACCAATGGCCTCCGGGTCTTCGGGGGAGTTCTCTCCCCTCACCATTTCAACTTTTTTGGAATTCTCACTCTTGCATGCATCTCCCTTCTCCCCGCCAGTTTCAGGTCAAGAACCAGCTTTTCTGGGTGGATTTCTGGCCCCTACCCTCACCCCTGGTCTGTTTAATGACGTTTGGCTTCTCTTTTGGCAAAACCGTCACTGTCCGTATAAAGTTTTTTAAATCAATAAAGTCAGTGGCCTTCCAGTACTGGGCTTTGTGGTGTGAGAAGCAGGTGGGCTGGGAGTCGCCACCTTCCCAGGGACTGATCAGGTCTGCCGTGCTTATCAGTGCACATCGAAACTGGCACTTCCTCCTCACCCCCAGGACAGCACCCAGGCACGCAGGCCTCGGACAGGTGCGCTGAGTGTCTCAATCCTAGTGACGTGGCAGAGTGTGGGTTGTTCCCTTCCTGGATCCAGATGGGCTGTGTGTTCCAGATGTCAGTTATGTCAACAGCTGGGCAGGCAGCACTGGGTGGAAAGGTCCGTGGGCGGCAGAGGTATCAGGAAGAGGGGGAACCGAAACGGGCAAAAGTTCGCCTGTGTCCTGGCATGGGGAGCAGCGGGCAGGCCCTTACCGGCTGCCCTGCTCTCTGAGGGAGGCAGGAAGACCAGGGGCATCGCAGCTGGGCGGGCGCGAGCGAATTGCACTCTGGTACACTTCCATCCTGTCCTGACCACTGAACCGGGCCCACAGCTAGGGTTTTGGCAACCACTTTTTTCTTCCACTATTTTCTCTTTTACGGATGAGGAACCAGGCTCAGAGAGACTGACATGTTCATGGACTTACTGGTAGGAAGTACCAAGACTGGCCCTCCGAACAGTTTGGAACCCCATGTACCAGAGCCCTATGCCCCTCGGCCTCTCTGAGCCTCAGTTTCCCCGCGTGGAAATGAGATTGTTGTAACGATCAGGTGGAGTGTTAGCTGTGCAGTGCCCAGCCCTGCGTGGCTCGCAGTGAACTGGAGGAACTGCTCGCTCACAGAATTTCCCTCTGGGTTACTGGCAGGTTCTTGAGTCTCGGTGTAGAAGTGAGCCTGTACTCAGTGCGAGGTCAAGCCGATGGAGGTCATTGGGGAGAAGAGCTTGTGCGGAGGAGAGGAGTGGCGCTCCAGCGGGCTGCTTGTGGGGGGCTTATGTAGGGGCCTTGGCGTGGGCGCTGGGCTTGGGAGTGAGGACGAGGCAGTTGTCCCCATCGTCCTCTACAGTGGCGGATTCCAAGGCAGTCAGGCATTTCCTGTGCGCAGTGGACCACTCACAGGGCCTATGAAATAATGCTTATGCAGGTGTTCTAGTTACCATTTGACAAATATGATGTTAAAAACAGATGTTACAGCACTTGGTACTGAGTTATCTGTGGCCTAGCCTTGTTTTGTATCAGAGGCTCGTGGTGTGACAGCTGGTCGAAGAAGGCCAGTATTTAAAAAGCCACGAGCATCTTCCGCGCAGTGTGCAGACATGCTCTGAATTATATCTCAGTGGCACACTGAGGGGGAGAAGCCCCACTACTTTATCATTGTACATTCTTTCCTGGAAGGGTGTGGTTAGGTCAATTTGAACTACAGAATTTTACCGAAAGCAAGGAGTAATGGGCCTCTAAAATGAGTTCTTTTGGTCAAAATGGAGTCCATATGTTACCCCCTATGCTGTCACAAGGGGACTTACAGTCTGGTCAGGAGAGACTGACAGATACTAAATACCAAAATAGGGATAAGATTTTCATGATCTCAGGGAAAATTTAAGAAGAAAAAAGTTGATCAGTTCAACTCCATTAATAGAAACAGTTCATCTAAAATACTGTGAACAGTGAAGGGAAGACTCACCCGAGTGGAAAGGGTATTTGCAGCACATAAACCACAAAGGGCTGTATCCGGGCACACAGAGCTGCAGCGAAGAAACAGCAGGTGGCCCAGCCAGCGTGGCTCAGTGGTCAGCACCAGCCTGTGAACCAGGAGGTCACAGTTCGATTCCTGATCCGGGCACAGGCCTGAGTGGCAGGCTTGATCCCCAGTGGGCGTGCAGGAGGCAGCCCATCGATGATTCTCATTGATGTCCTATCTCTGCCTCTCCCTCCCTCTCTGGAATCAATAAAAGCATATTGAAAGGCAGCCCTGAGGGATACCCAGATGCTGAATAAGCCTGTGGAAAGGTGTTTACACTTGGGATCACAAATACGAGTGAGATGCAGTGGTGCTAAACTGGATCAGCAAAAATTGTGGTCGGACATCACCGAGTGCTGATGCGAAGGGAACAGCGGGAACTGATAGAGCTGGTGGGAACGTGAAGACAGCTGGGGAGAAGACGGGAGTTTTCTAGTAAAACTGGAAACCCACCTGGGGTCCAACGTCCACTCCCGGGGCTGTGACCTGGACCCCCACACCTCGGAACCCTGACGCAGTTTGTGTCTAACGGCCCCGACGGGAACGGCTAATGGCGGTCAGTGCCGTGAACGCGAACCCGCTGTGTACGAGGATAGACGTTCCCAAGCAAACTGGCCACATCGAGTCATGCGATTCCATTTTTGTAAAGTAAATTCTTGCTTGGGAGCCTGCCTGGTGGTAAAACTAGAAAAAGCTTATCGCAAAAGTCAGCAGTGACCGCCTTTGGCGGCAGGAGGGCGGCGATGGATAGGCCAGCCCGGGCGGCAGCGGCAGTGTCCAGTTCTGACCTCTGTGGTGGCGACTGGCACGGACTCCTTTGTCAGCGTGATCAGATACGCTGTGTGCTTTTCTGTATGTAGCCACACCGCAGAGTAGTAGAATAAAGGGGAAACAAAGGTACAGACCCGGATAGACGACACTGGGCGTAGCTGGAGACTGGAGGTCAGTAGGGGTGAGGGTTCCGTGCAGGGCGGGCTCTGGGAAGCGAGTGCCCCCTTGGAAGGTCACCAGGCGGCCAGAGCCGGGCCGGCTTGTGTTACAGGCCACCGGGAGGGGCCAGCTGACGCCCAGAAGGGTGACGTGGGCTGTCCCGGCAGTTCCGGCCGCACTGGGTGTCTGCTGTTCTCCTGGGTGCGTCCGGGACCCCGAACCCCGTGCTGAGGCTGCCCTCCGCCCAGGCTGCCGGAGCGCTGTTGGCACTCGGGGGATGAGACGGCTCTTCCTTCACGACGGCCTTCCCGGGTCCTTCCCGCGCTGGTGGCCGGTTTCGCCGCCCGTGGCTCTGGCTGGGGCCTCGGCAGAAATCTGGGGGTGCTGCCTGCTCTGCTCTGCTGCTTCCTCGTGGGCTTTCCTGCCTGGCCACAGGCTTTGTCTCTGGGGGGCTGGGCCTGCTCTCTGCCTCTCCCTGGGACTCAGGCAGCACCTGTGACAGGCTGGAAAGGCCCACGCTCTTATCTGGTCCCTGCCCACACAGCTTCCCGATCGGTCCTGGAGCAGGAGACAAAGGCCTGGGATGTTCGCCGTGGCTGGCCTTTCAGAGGCCCAGCCCAGCTCCCAGTGGGACAGAGGGCGCTGGGGAAAACAGCCTGGGTGGGATGGGTAGAAACCAGGTTATCTAAATGTCAGCCCACGTTGCCCAACAGACTGTGCTTTGTTGGCGAGCTGGGTGGGCCTGGGAGTCGGCAGATCCTGACTCACTGTGTTTGTCCCAGGCAGCTGCACCCAGTGAGCGCCTGGCCCCTCAGCAGTCCCGTCATGAGCGCTCAGGTTGGGCCCAGCGCGGGGGTGGGGTCCTGAGGAGTTCTGCTGGGCCTGGAAGGGAAACGGGGGGCCACAGGATGAACCTAAGCTCCAGACCCCTGCCCGGTGGCCGCCCGGAGAGTATGAAACGCTCAGTGTGTGTGTCCCTCCGCATTGCCTCCTCCCTGCGGGCACCCAGGGCTCTGTCCGCTGTGACTCTCAGCTGGACCGCTGTGGCCTGAGGAGCCAGGCCCAGTGCAGGGCCAGTTCCTGTCTGCTGTGGGCCGGAAGCAGGTGCCTTGCTGCTCTGAGCCTCAGCCTCCCCTCCGCTGCGCAGGGCGGTGAACATTCAGCAGCCGATGAACGGGAAACCCCCGCACCAGGAGCGCCCCCTCCCGTCCCCCCTCCATCCCCCCCTGCCCTGTATCAGCGCTGCCGGCTCCCAGCTTTCCTGCCCCGGGCTCCTTTCCAGGATGGGGTCCGACAGGGAAGGGGGAGCAGAGCCCTGGGGAGGGGAGAGGAAAGGTTAAGGGTTCGATGAGGGTTTGGGGGCACAGAATGAAGCCCTGATCCCAGATGAAGGGAATGGCAAGGATCCATCCTGGTCAGTGAGACCCATGGTCAAGGGTGAGAGGGTGCCATGGGCAACCTGGATTGGGATGTCTGGGCCACAGCAAAGCTGGAGGCTGAGCCCTGTGGCCAGTGGGGATGGCCACACCTGGCTCAGCCCCTTCTGGAAGCCAGAGTGGACCAGGCAGGGCGGAGTCCAGGCTAAGGGCTCTTCTCCGAATGAGACCCAGCCCTGGGAAATCCTCTGGGTACCCCACCTCCAGGGGTACCCCACCTCCAGGGCTACTCCCCTGCACAGCAGACCTCATATTCTGGTGGAGCAGGCCAGGACTCACACACCCGGATGCTGACACCCGGGTGCCACCCCAGTCTCCACCACTGACCCCGGGCCCCCATTTCTTCCTTCTAAAAAGAGGAAATAGTCACTGCCCCGCAGACTTATGATGAACGAACCTGAGTCCCTGGCATGCAGAGGGAACCCAGCAGTTGTTCATTTCTCTCCCCCACCCTCTTCCACCGCTGCCTCTTCCAAGCCCCAGCTACGACCCTTGACCCTGAGCACTGACCAGATCTTAGAGTCCTAAGGCAAAAGGTCTGTTCCCAGCAGCATGATCAAGCCGCGTGTGGCTGTGTGACCTTAAACACGTGTCCTGACCTCTGATGAACTGTCTTCATCTGCAAAATGCGGGTGGTGCTCACTGCTTCGCGGCGCGGTGAGGACAGAGCGGCGGGTGAGAGGACTGGCCACTGTTAGGCCGGGGTGCATCAGAGGAGGGAGTGACCAGAGAGGCAGGGAAAACGAGCTGGGCCTGGGCCTGGCGAATGCTCCAGGAGCTGCTGGGTAGCGTGGTCATGGCTGAAGGCTGTGTAACAGGAGAGAGGCCTGCAAGAGCCTGCGAAGGCTCCTGGCCCCGGGGGCTGCCTCCTCCCTCTCCCTGTGCTGCTGGCCCCGGCCCGTTACTCTCCCCGCTCCTGGCTTCTCTCAGGCCAGGCTCCTGCCTGGCCTTGGCCTCCTCATCAAGCCCACCAGCTTTCCCACAAACTCCAGGCTGTCTCTTTAAGGCGGACACCTGAGCCCACAACAAACTTGAGACAGTTCCTTGGAATCCCAAGATTGTTTTCACACCTGGGCTCCGGGCGGGTAGAGGCTGGACTGGGCGGTGGCCACACTCTGGTCCTGAGGAGCGCTGGGTGCTTACTCATTCCTCCCAGTGCACTTGACCCTTGAATACGGGGTTAGGAACAGTGACAACCCCCAGTTAAAAGTCTATCTCTACACAAAGAATACGTGCCCCCCTATATTCATAGCAGCGCAATTCACCATAGCTAAGATTCGGAAACTGCCTAAGTGCCCATCAGCAGATGAGTGGATAAAAAATGTGCGGTACATCTACACAATGAAATACTATGTGGCAATAAAAAAAGGAAAACTCTCACCATTTGCAAAAGCATGGATGGATCTGGAGAGTATTATGCTGAGCGAAATAAGCCAGTCAGAGAAAGATAAGTATCGTATGATCTCACTCATGTGGAATCTAATGAAGCAAATAAACTGATGATCAAAAATAGACCCAGCTGAAACCGGTTTGGTTCAGTGGATAGAGCATCGGCCTATGGACTGAAAGGTACCAGGTTCAATTCCGGTCAAGGGCATGTACCTTGGTTGCGGGCACATCCCCAGTGGAGGGTGTGCAAGAGGCAGCTGATTGATGATTCTCTCTCATCGATGTTTCTAACTCTCTATCCCTCTCTCTTCTTCTTTATAAAAAATCAATAAAATATATTTTTAAAAAATAGACCCAGAGACATAGAAACATGAAGAGACTGTGGAACCTCAGAGGGAAGGCAGGAGAGGGTGGGTGGGAAAAGGTGAACCAATGACCTTGTATGCATACATGCATAACCCATGGACACATGCTATGGGGTGGTGAGGGCCTGGGAGGGGGGATGGGAGTGGGCTGGAAGAGGTTAATGGGGGGGAAAGGAGGACCTATGTAATATTTTCTATTTTTAAAAAAATATATTTTATTGACTTTTGTACAGAGTGGAAGGGAGAGATATAGAGTTTGAAACATCAATGAGAGAGAGTCATTGATCAGCTGCCTCTTGCACACCCCCTACTGGGGATATGCCCGCAACCAAGGTACATGCCCTTGACCGGAATCGAATCCGGGGCCCTTCAGTCCCCAAGCCGACGCTCTATCCATTGAGCCAAACCGGTCCCGGCGATATTTTCAATAAAAATAAAAAAAGAACATGACTTTGACTTTCCCAAATAATAGCTCACTATTGACCAGAAGCCATTAACATAAACAGTCCATTAACACATTTTGTTTTTTATATATATTATGTGCTATATTCTTACAGTAAAATAAGCTTGAGAAAACATGGTAAGAAAATCATAAGAGCCGAAGCCGGTTTGGCTCAGTGGTAGAGCGTCGGTCTGTGGACTGAAGGGTCCCGGGTTCGATTCCGGTCAAGAGCATGTACATTGGTTGCGGGCACATCCCCGGTAGGGGGTGTGCAGGAGGCAGCTGGTCGATGTTTTTATGTATTATCAGATGATTCCTCCCAGGAGTTCCATGCCCGGTCTCGCTGGGACCTCCAGCACACGCCCGCGCTGCCTGTGGCGACCCAGTCTCGGGCCTTTATGAATAGAACAGCCTGAGAAGATATTGTCCCTTCGAGGGCACGGGCTCTCAGAGCTCCAGGGACTTGCCAAAGTCACCCAGGAGGTCACTGCAGAGCTGGCATGACCCCCTCCTGGCCAGGTCTCAGCCTTTGGTCTCAGTTGGGTTTAAGGGCAAAGATGTGACAGCCTGCTCACAAGCCGGCACCGCCGTTTCCCATTTACCAGCGGGTCCGGGTAGCTTGCTCAGAGCTGCCGTTGGTGGTCACCCTGGATGGGCCTCCTGCGGGGGGCTGCCCTGTCCTTCCCCTCACAGCGCGGGAGTGCCCTGGGGGGCAGGTGTGCTGGGGCTGGAAGGGGCCTGGCCAGAGTGCCCAGCCCCAGGGATCCCCCAGTCCCCAGCCCGCGCACCGCGCCGGGGGCGGGGCCAGGTGCGTGTCGGGGCGGGGCCAGGTGCGGGGGCGGGGCGGGTGGGCGGGGCCTCGGGGAGCCGGAGCCCATAAAAGCGGCGCGGCCCCCTGGCTGGGCATCGACAGCGATGGCGCATCCGCAGCTCCCGCTGGCGCTGGGCCTGGCCCTGCTCGCCTTCTGCCTCCTGGCGCTGCCCCGCGACGCCCGGGCCCGGCCCGGGGAGCGCCTGGTGGGCGGACTGACGGACCTGAAGCCCAGCGACCCGCAGGTGCAGAAGGCGGCGCAGGCGGCCGTGGCCAGCTACAACATGGGCAGCAACAGCCTCTACTACTTCCGCGACACGCGCATCCTCCGCGCGCAGAGCCAGGTGCGTGGGCCGGCGGGCGCCAGGTTAAGGAGGAGTCGAAATCGGGATATTTCAACAATATATATTTTTAATATATTTTATTGATTTTTTACAGAGAGGAAGAGAGAGAGAGAGTTAGAAACATCGATTAGAGTTATCGATCAGTTGCCTCCTACACACCCCCTACTGGGGATGTGCCCGCAACCAAGGTACATGCCCTTGACCGGAATCGAACCCAGGACCCTTGAGTCTGCAGGCCGACGCTCTATCCACTGAGCCAAACCGGTTTCGGCTCAACAATATATTTTTTAAAATCGAATTAACGCCCCAACATTTCACAAGGAACAAAATATCTGAATTTCAAATAGGCTCTAACCCTGACCTTGCACAGCTGCCTCACTGGCGTCACCCCAGTCCCTCTCCTGCCAGCCCATCGGGAAGGGCGGTGGGGAGACGAGGCGGTGGGGAGACGAGGCGGTGGGGAGACGAGGATGGTGTGTGCGCTTGGCCAGCCTCCTGCCTGGCCCGGGCCTCTGCCTCTCCCCGGGGACCCCCACCGGGATGCCCCTGCCCCAGGTCTGAACGCCCAGGCCAGGGTGCGGGCGCCCGGGGGGAGGGAATGGGAGATGGGGGCGGTGGCGAGGGGCGAGGGGTAGTGTCCGGGCACCGCTGACCTGGCCCTGCCTCTGTCCAGTTGGTGGCCGGCATCAAGTACTACCTGACGGTGGAGATGGGGAGCACGGCCTGCCGCAAGAGCGCGGTGACCGGAGACCGCATGGACCTCACCACCTGCCCGCTGTCCGCAGGGGCACAGGAGGAGGTAAGAGCCCGCCCTCCGCCCTGCCCCCAGCCCCGGCCCTCAGGCTGGCCAGCTTGAACTGGTCCAGCTGGCCAGACTGAGGTCGGGCTGAACACGTCCCTGCCTTCCGGGTGACTCAGCGCCAGGTCAGGGTGGGGTGCAGAGGAGACGGGGTTCCCCCTGGAGTGAGAAAGATCTGGGCTGTGGTTTTGCTGACTCCTGGGCCAGGGACTGCCCCTCGCGATGGGCCAGCACTGACTGAGGGAGGAGGCAGGCCTGGGCCAGGCTCACCCCCTCTTCCCCCGTCTGTCTGCAGAAGCTGCGCTGCGACTTTGAGATCCTGGTGGTTCCCTGGGAGAACTCCTCCAGCCTCCTCAAGCACCACTGCGTGCCGGTGTAGCCGGTGTAGGCGCGGCCACGGGCGGGGGGAGGGGGGCGGGCAGCTGGTGGAGGGCGCTCCGGGCCACGGCCGTGTCTGCCGCAATAAACTGCTCATGCTTCTCCGTCCGTCTCTTCCGAGTGCTTCCCTCCCCCCTCCAGCCTTCCGCTGCTGCTCCTGGCAGCCCCCCTCCCAGCTGGGCTGCTGTCCCGGCCCACACAGAGCCGAGGGGTACAGGCTTAGCGCCCAGTCTGGAGTCCTCCACACCCAGCATCACAGACACAGAGGAACAGACACGGATTCTCGGTGCTCTCCGAGCCAAGGCCTGGGAGACAAAGCCACAGGAGGGGATGGGGGGGGCGAGCTCTCCTGGCTCTCAGCCCCCTGGGTGGCGTGGGTGGGGGAAGCCAGCGGGCCCAGGCCTCTGAGCTCCCATCCTGGGAGACTTCTCTGCCCGCACGCGGCCAGGACAGCCGGGCCGCTGCCGCCGGGGCCCGGGAGGCGGGCAGTGACCCCAAGCACACATTGTGCTGGGCCCTGAGCAGGTCCCGGGAAGGGGCTGGCCCAGGACCTCCAAGGGGCTGAGGGAAGTCTGCCTCCAGGAGGGATGAGGGGCGGATCGGTGTAAAGAAACAGAGTTGCAATATTTCATGCACACCTGAATTTGCAGCTACAATGCATGCTTCACACACACACACACACACACACACACACACACACACGCCAGACAGGGAAACCCAAACAGCCCTCGGTGTTCCGGCACCACACACAGATCCAGAATACCACACACCACCTGGCAGCCCGGAGCACCCCCGCCCGGAAACCACCCGGAGGTGTGAACACGGACCACGCACAGCCTGAGACCCGCGTGTTCAGAGCTGTGCACCCCCACGCCGGGGACAGGACCGGCCGTGGCTGAGCCTTGGGCGCACCGGGTGTGGGCACCAGCGGCCCACGCAGCCAGGCCAGTGGCTGGGAGCCCCCAGGCCAGGCTCTCACCTGCTGGGCCTGCCTGGCCCTGCCCGGTGCTGGGACCAGCGAGGAGCTGTCCGCGCTCCCGGCCCTGCCTCTCCCCGGCTCAGAGGCGGGCCGAGGAGGGGATACGCAGATGTGCCCTCCACAGGGAGGCTGAGGGCCGGGCTGGGTCTGACGGGTTAGGGTGCCCGAGAAGCTTCTGCTCCAGCCCGGAGCGGTGGCTCAGACAGCCCGGGGCCTGGGCGGGGCCGCTGCTGGGACGGCTCCCAGTGTCGCCAAGCAGGAGCTTCCAGCGCGGGGCCGGCGGCCGGAAATGCTTGTTGAATGAATGTGTGAGGCGGTGGAGTGAGGCGAAGCCGGGAGGTATCTGCCAGGTGGCCTGTCCGTCCCTGGAATCTGTGCGCAAACCCCAGACGGCACCTCCTCTGCCCAGTCGGCCCGGCCCGAGCCAGCCGGCGCCCTGGGCCAGTCCCGGAGGGGAGGCCTGGAGGCTTTAGGCTGGGAGGCACAGGTTTGGTGGCAGAGCTGTCAGTCACCCTCCGTCTGACCCCGCAGCTGTCCGCGTGGTGGCGCCACTGGACCAGAGGAGGTGCTGTGGCTGGTGGAGGAGCCGTCCTCTGGCTCTTCAGGGCCAGGGTGGGGCTGGCGCTGCCCTCAGTGTAGGTCACCGCACCTGCTCCCGCACGGCACCGGGCGGGGCCAGCAGGGGGACCTCTGGGCCCACGATGGCCTCCCGATGGACGTCAGGGCACTGGAGGCCTGGAGGCCTGGGCTCCCGCCCTGACCCAGGGGCTCTTCCAGCTCCTGGTCTCCTGCCTCCGGGGCCAGGAAGGCCTTCCGCCCGGAGCAGAGGCCCCGCTCTGCCTCCGGCACTGAGCCCGGCCGCTCTCCGACTCCCTCTGGCTGCCGCTGACCCCCAGGCCCCCACGAGCAGCGCCTTTCACATGTAACTCACGCACACGCTCGCGCGTGCACGCTCACGTGCGCACACAGTCTCCGGCCGCGCCGATGAGGACGCGGAGCCTGCTCGGGTTTAAAACTCTGTTGGGGTCCGGCTCTGCAGGCCTGCCAATCATTCCCGCAGGCCCGGGCTTGTCCCGCCTCCCCGGGGGCAGCCTGCGGAGGCTGGTCTGTCCGCGTCCCTGTCCCGGTCACTTCCTGAAGTCCTCCTCGCCGGCCTGGGGGTGGGATGGGGGCGGGGGCTGTCTGAGCTGCCAGCCTCTGCCTTTTCCAACGCCCTTGGGACTGTTATTAGGGCTACTTCTGGGCACAGTCCCCGCCCCCCCCGCCCCCAGCCTTCCAGCGTCACCTCGCCCCTGCACCCCCGCCCCCCGCTGGTCCTGCCAGTTCACCTCAAACGCAGTGTCCACGATCTCGTCGATGACGGACGCCTGGGAGCGGAACTTCTGCTGGTAGTGCTCCACGCCCGCGGCCAGCTGCAGGAAGTGGAGCAGCAGCTCCTGCTGCCTGGGGGGCGGGCGGGGGGCGGAGGTGAGTCCTGGCCAACCCGCCTGGCTGGGCCTTCTGGCCCCCAGAGCCCCCCAGACGGCTCTGCTTGTCCATTGTATACCTTCTACTGATCTCAGAGAGAAGGGAGAGGGAGAGAGGGAGGATATCAGTGATGAGAGAGGACCATTGATTGGCTGCCTCCTGCGCACCCCCTCCTGGAGACAGAGTCAGCAACCGGAGCGTGTGCCTGGCTGGGAGAACCGTGACCCCCCTCCCGGTTCATAGGTCGATGCTCAACCACGGAGCCACACTAGCGAGGCCAGGTGGCTCTTCTTGTTTACTCCCCCCCCCCCCGGGGGTGGGGGGGAGTACACAGCCGCGCCAGATAACCCGGAAACCAGTTACCTGCACGGCGCTCCGAGCACACAGACCCGACAAGACACAGCCCTGCCCCCGGGAAGCCAGTCCGCGGCGGAGCCGGGAGGCAGCCCATGAGTGTGTGCCCGACAGAGGCAGGGAGGGTGGGGGTGGGAGGGAAGGGGGCGCCCTGAGCTGAGTCTGAAAGAGGGGATGGTCTGCCAGGCTCGGCCAGAGGAGCAGGGCACAGGCTGGGGGCCGGCAGGCCGCGGGCAGGAGGCTCCGGGAACGACGGGCCGGGGGTGGAGACAGCCCGGCAAGGTCCAAGCCGGGGGCCGGGCCTCGTCCTCAGGGAGGCAGGAGCCCTCGTAGGGTTTCAGCACCAGAGGAAGAAAGGAAAGCCAGCACTGCTCTAGTGAAAGAGGGGACATGCTCTGATGACGCCGGCCGGCGGGCTGGGGGGAGGAACGTGGGGGCCACGAGCCCCCGGGGAGCATGGCGGAGGCACCTGGGGCCCAGGCTGGGCTCGGGGCCGAGGAGCCGGGCGCGGAGGGAGCCGGAGGGCCAGGAGGTGAAGGGCGCAGGATTGGCACTCCGCTCTCCCAACTCTGGGCACCTGAGCCTGGCCTGGCAGCCGGAGAGCGTTCCAGGAGAGAGAACAGTGTGGGCAAAGGCCCAGAGGTGCAGACGTGGTGCTCAGCTCGGGAGACTGTGGGTGAAGCGAGGGTGTGAGGGGGCGGCAGTGGCGGCGGTGACTGCGGGCGAGGCCGGCCTCGCTCGGGCCCGGGAGGCTTTGGGACGTGGGCTCTGGTGGCTGAGGAGGCCGGAGGGCCCGGGGGAGGTGGGGGAGGCCCAGCCTCAGAGAGAAGGCTCTCCGGGAGCCAGGCCTGAGAGCCGGGCAGCGGGAGTCTGGGCCACTGTCTCCCGGCCCCGGGCACAGCCCGGACCCGCTGTCCTGTCCCGCTCAGCTCTCCAGCAGACAGGCAGGGGGGAGTGCCAGCAGCCTGCTCCCTGGCCCCCACCCCCACCCCCACTTAGCTGAGGGCCCCCTCCCTCCACGGCCTGCAGGGCTCTGAAGGCAGGGCCCCGGGCACAGGTGTCCTGTCCGTGTCCTCAGAGGGGCACCACGCTCCCTGCCCCCCCGCCAGGCGCCTCCGCTCCCGCCAGCCCAGCCCCCCACCCCCACCCCGGGCCCCTTACTTTGGGGTCATGGTCCCAAACTTCTTCTCGATGAGGAGCCTCTGCATGGTGTGCTCGCTCACCGCCTCTCTGGGCTCTGTGCAGGGAGAGGGGGGTCAGGGGCGGAGGGGCCCCGGGGGTCACGGAGGTTTTCAAACGGGGCTGACGAGGCCGCCCTCAAAGAAACATGTCTCCAGGCGGGGAGAGGGCGGCCTTTTTGTTTGTTAGAACTCAGGCCTGGCCGCTCCGAACAGCCTGTCCTTCCGGCTACAGGGGTGGCTCGGAAAGAGGCTGGCGGGCGGGCCGTTGGAGCTGGGCTTGGCTGGAGCTCCCGGGGGAGGGGGCTCTGCAGGAAGGGAAGCCGGGGGTGGCTGAGCCGAGGGTTTGAGAGGGAGTGTGCGAGGCCATTTCCCCCCACGAAGCAGGAGCCGCTCTGAGCACAAAGCCGCGCGCAGCCGAGGAGCAGAGCGACGGGCCGAGACCAGGTCCTGACCGCCGGGCCAGGCCTGGACCCAGCCGTTCCTGGAAGCCACCGCACTCTCGGTTTGCTAAATGATTCTTCTTTTCGCTTCGTCTCTTTCATGGAGTGTCTGCCCCCGATGGAGCGGGCAGGTGACCCTGAGGACCCTCAGTCCCCTGGCGGTGATGGTCTAACGAGTGGGGCTCTGGAGCTCAGATTCTAGCAGAATTGCCGCACACAGAGCCTCTGGACAAAACCCTCAGGCCGCGGGGGCCCCGCCCGGGGCACCACGGCCACAGGCTTGCCAGAACTGACTCTCAATTTAACTGGCTTCGGGGGCTGGTCTCAGTGCTCTTTCCACCCGAGGTCTAAGCGTGGCAAGTTTCCCCGAGTCTCAGACTCCACAGCTCTAGGCCCAGCCTGGCATCGGGTCTGACCGGGAGGGGAGGGCCGGTACCTTCCTCGCTGAGCATCATCAGAGACTCCGCCAGCAGCTTCTCCTGGAACTGGGCGGCCCTCTGGGGAGAAGAGGGGGTGCTGTGGGCGCCACGCCTGCGCCCTCCGCCCTGCGCCCTGCACCCTCCTCCTCATGTTTCTCCGACGCCCCCCCCCTCCCCAGGGCCCCCCTCCGCACCTCCTGCTTCACTTTCTCCAGGCCCCGGAGCAGCGCCATCTGGAAGTTGTCCACCAGGACGGCAATCACCAGGCTGGAGGGGGCCAGAGGAGGAGGCTGGAGGGGAGGCAGCACCTTGTCCCGGTGAGAGGGCTGGGCAGGGGTCCCCCCGGTTAGGCGGGGGAGGGGGTGAAGCCGGGAGCGGAGCGGGGCGGCGCCCTCACTTGAGGAAGATGAAGTACTGGATGACGATGTACACCATGAGGATGGGGATGATGGACCAGGCGCCTGGGCGGGGGGATTGGAGCTGTGACTTTCTTGCCGTCAGCAAGCACCCAGCGCCCCCCTTCGGAGATGGGGTCACCAGCCCTCGGGGTCTGCCCCCCAGCCGGCCTCTGCCAGCGCCCAGCCTGGGGCCCGCCCACCGTTGGCCCGGCTGTCCAGGTAGATCAGGGACCAGTCGTCCAGTGTGAGCAAGGTGAAGAGGGTGAAGATGGTGGTGAAGATGTTCTGGAAGCGATTGGGGTCAGACTGGCTGAACAGTCCCCGGAGCACCACCGAGAAGAGGACTGGAGGTTCAGGGCCAAACCCGACTCAGGGGGCCCGCTGTACCCCGCCCCCGCCCCAGTTCCTGCCCCCGGTTCTGCCCTCACCCCCCCTCACAGCACCGCAGCGCCCACCCAGCCCACAGCACAGGATACAGAGGCAGGTGAACATGAGGACCAGGATGGCCGTGATGGACGGCATGGACCGCACCAGGATCCCGGTCACTTCCTGGAGGCTGATCAGGATGCTGGGCAGAGGGAGAAAGGGAGGATCTGTGCCAGGAGCCCCTGACTGGCCGGTGACTCTCAGAGCCCAGTCCCTCTCTGGGGATTGAAGAGATTGAACCCGCGGGAGGCTTCCCGGAAGCCGGCTGGAGCCCGCAGCCCCCGCCCCATCCCTGCAGCAGGTCACCGCCCGCCCGGGGCCCCGGGAGCCCAGGCCTGTCCCCCGCTCCGGAGGGCGCTGTGGCCCGCTGACCTGAGCCGCCGCAGGACGCGGATGGCCCGCAGGGCCCGCAGGCTCTTGAAGACCTTGAAGATGCGGAAGAAGTTGGGGTTGTAGACGGTGCGCTTCAGCGAGCGGGAGTTGAACTGCACGAGCGTGAACTCCAGCGCGGCCATGGTCATGATGAAGAAGTCTGAGAGCACTGGGCCTGAGCGTGCCGGCTCCTGCCCGGCCCGGCCCAGACCCACAGCCGCCCCACCCGGCCCTCCTGCCCGCAGCTCCCCCGGGCAGCTCAGTGGCACCCACCCCGCCTCTACACACCCAGGTTGTTCCAGGAGTCATAGAAGTAGTAGCAGCCCATGCTGACGATCTTGAGCAGAGCTTCCACCACGTAGATGGAGAGGAAGATGCAGTCGAAGACCATGAAGTACCACTCTGCGGGGGGCCGCGGGGCCGGCTCAGGGCCGCCGCCGGCAGCCCGGCCCCTCTCCCCCTCCTCCCCGCGGGAACCTTACCCACGGCCACTGAGGGAGAGCTGTGTGTGTTGACTGCTCTGCGCCTCACTTGTCCTGTCTGTGGAATGGGGGTAACGACAGCCTGCCCGATACTTTTCATGAGCACGAAAGGCATCTAACACGGTCGCATGCTTAAAGCGGGGCCCAAACCGGTGACCGTGCAAGAAACATCAGCCGTTCTACTTCTCTCTCTAGCTCGTGCCCTTTCCTTCACCCTGCTCCCCAGGGTTTTAAGGGCTGCCTTCTGAGGTTTCCCCCTCTCACCCCTGCAGGGTCTCCTCAGCATCTCTGGCCCTTCTAGCCCGGGGGGGTTCCCACCGCGCCTCCCAGCAAAGCACAGTTAGAGCAAATGCGCCCTCTGGTGGCCGTGGCCACAAACAGCAGTCCTCTGGTTTCGCTGGCCTTTCTGTCCCTGGCTGCCTAGCGGACCTCAGCTCTCTCTCTCTCTCTGAGCCTCTTGACTGATACTGGGCAAAGCCATCTACTTCCCAGGGGTGAGGACCAAGCCAGCTGATTTAAATATATTTTATTGATTTTTTACAGAGAAACATCGATCAGCTGCCTCCTGCACCGCTGGGGATGTGCCTACAACCAAGGTACACACGCCTTTGACTGGAATTGAACCCGGGACCTTTCAGTCCGCAGACTGACGCTCTATCCACTGAGCCAAACAGGTTTTGGCAAGCCAACTGATTCAGATGAAGCCAGCAGGCCCGGGGCCAGGCCGACGGGAGGTCTGAAACACCGTCAACAGCCCTCTCCAGTGAGCGGGGCTCCCGGCTCTTACCGCCCCGGACCTCCACTTTCGCGAAGGTCTGGGCCACCAGCATGATGATGTTGAGGCAGACGACGATGAAGATGAAGGCGTCGAAGAACAGGGACTCGGTCAGGACCCTGAGCATCCTCCGGAGGCCGTCAAAGAGGGAGCAGCAGTTTTCGCACAGCTTAGTGCACACGGTCCCGCTTTGCGCCTTCTTGTGGAGCCCCGAGGTCTTGCCGGCTGCAAGGGGGCCCGAAAGGAGGTCTGTGAGGAGGGGCTTTGGGATCCCAGGCCGCTTTGAGGGCTCGTGTTCCCACACCTCCGCGCCTGCCTTTACGCACATGGCAACTGACGTGTGGAAAACCCGCCCCTCCATGCCGCCCCAGCCTCCTCTCCCTTTGAGATTCTGCTGGAGCGCCTCCTCTGGCTGCTTTCCCCGGCCCCTCCGTGACGCATCCACCGCCCTCCGCTTGCTTGCGGGGCTGTTGCCATGTGTACTGAGCCACTAGGGGCCAAGTTTGGGGGGTCGCGCATGAACAGCCGGGCCCTGCCCCCCGAATGGCTCTCACTCAGGCACTGCTCCCCGAAGCTCCTGGCTTAGTGTGGGAAACAGGGACAGATGAGCCCACTGATGTTCTGACAGGAAGGGTAGGGCTCCGTCACTGGACCGTCTGGGTGGGCTGGTGGGCTGGTTCTGACCACCCCCAGCCTGGGAGCCTCTTGAGGGCTGGTCTTCCCTGTGCTGCCAGGACCCCGCTGGTCCGGGGACCCATGGAGATAAGGGGAAGTGTTGGACCAGTGAACGGCGAATGCACAAAGCAGTGACTGAGTGGACCCACCGCCGACGCCCCGGAGAGGCGCCCAGTTCTACCAGGAAGAGGTTGGGTGAGTGAACAGCCAAAGGGAAGCGCCTGCAGGTGAGAGTCACGCCTCAGGATCTGTGCAGGACTGCGTCAGACCCGCCGCCCGGCCCAGGGGTTGGAACGGGGGCGGCGGTGGTGGGGGTGGGCAAAGACTCACTGTTTGGCTGATCTTGCTCTTCTTCAGGCAAGCTATCCGAGGTCTTAGAGAAGAATTCCAGAGGATGCACTTTGCTGGCAGATGATTGGACCGCGGTGCTGGAGCGCATCAAGCTAACGGGCACGCTCGGCCTGTGTGCCACACTGGGTTGGAAGACTGAGTTGGCTCTGGCCATGCTGCCGGCCGTGTCTCTGGAGCTGAAGTGAGGGTACTCCCCGTGGTGGTGCTCCCTGCGGCGGTGCTCGCCGTGATGGCGATGGTGGCCGTGCTGGTGCTCCCCCTGCTGGCTGTGGCGGAGCTCACTGAGGGAGTGAGACAGGCCACGGTGGGAAGAGCTCTCCGCTGGATGAGACGGATGAGACGGATGAGACCGTCTGCGGTGGTGGGTTGGATGGTGGTGGTGCTTGCTGTGGCCGTAAGCATCAGGGCGACGGGGCCCGCCCGGCTCAGTACTGCCTGACTCGCTGTCTTGGAAGTACTCTGCAGAGAGGAAAGGCTCGCTGCGGAGGCGGGGCCCCCGGTGGCGGGGCCTGCCACGATGTCTCCTGCCACGGTGGCGGTGCTCGCCGAGGATGGGTATCTTCTCGTAGGTGTGGTGGGAGTGGGCGGTGCTATGAGATGCAGTCCCAGACGGGTCAAACGATGTGGAGGGCTGGGAGGAGAGGTGGGAGAGGCCGTAGTCAGGGAAGTCTTGCGTCTCGCCACGGGGGTGAGATTCGCCATGGTGGGGGGCTCGCCTGTGACCTGGTCTGAGGTGTGGGGCTGGTGAGCTGCGGGGAAAGAGCGTATTCAAGACGCTGGCCTCTGTCTCATGTGGAGCCTTTCCTGCCATCGAAGGTTGATCAGTGACTCTGAAGAGCCGGGAACCCTTGAACACGAAGAGCTCAAGACACAGGCCCAGCGGGATCCTGCCTGGCTTGTCCCGCGCACCTAGCCTGTGGCCACGGGGTTGCCGGGAGAGCCGGACTCTTCTCCCGGAACTCTCCCCTCTGTGATGTCACCAGCAGGGCCCCTCCCCGGCCCCATTCTCCGATGCCTCCCGTGGGGCTCCACGGTCGTTCAGAGCCAAAGATCATTGTGTCCAAACCCTTCGTTGCAAAATTAGGAAACCAGGGCCGAGAAACGGGAGGGGAATGTTCCAACGTGAGCTATCGGGGCCACGGCAAAGCTGGACCCAGAGTAAAGACACCTCCGCTCCCAGACGGACATCCTGTGGGTTTGCCTTCCCTTGGGGCCACAGAGAAGGCGCCCGTTTTCCTGCGGAAAGAGGCGGATGGCATCTATAGGGTGGGCCATTTTATCTCGTGAGGGCTCCTCCGCTGGGCGCTTCCCGATGGGCATTTCCACGGGGCACGGCTGTCTCCCCGGCTGTGAGCATGTTCAGAAGCCGCAGCCCTCCCTTCTGGACTCTTAGGCCCGCAGGCTCCCCGCTGTGCTTTTCCCAAGTCCCCTCGGACGGCCAGCCCTTTAGATGTTGTCCGCACCACAGGCCTCCTTTCCTCCCGCATCACGGGGGCCGCACCTGTCCTGCCTGACGTCCTGCCCACCGGGAGGAGTTTTCTTTCCTCCCCCGCCATCCTCCAGGAATCCCTCCAAATAGGCTGTCCACAGAAGCTGTGCACTCTGGCCGGCACTGGCTTCCCGTGCAAAGCCTTCCACACATCAGACCTGTCCTTCCTCTTCCCCTTGAAGCTTCTGAGCGTAAACTAAGGGGGAGGAGGGGAAGCCATAGAGGCAAATGCCACGGGGCCTCCCGGCACCTGCCTGGCGGCTCACTGTGCCTCTGGATGTGCTCGGGCCCGGCATGGCACACGCCCCTCCAGTTTGCAGTGAGACGCAGCTGTGCAAACCCAAGTTCAGGACCCGGTGGCTCGGAGAACACTCAGCTCATGAAGGACACCCGGGTCCAGTAATCACTCGGTGTCCATAAAGCTGGCATTCGGTCTTTATCAAGCTTCCGAACCGGCCAGCAGCTGCTTTCCGGAGTGTGGGAGGAGTGTTGGCAGCGGCCAGCGCGGCCACAGCTGTGAGGGTCACGGCTTTGATACTCCTCTCGGGATGTGCCAGAGGCACCACGTGGCATCTCTGCTGACACCTGGTCAGGCACGCGGATCTGCCAGGCGTCATGGCCAAGTGCAGGGCAGCTTGTCTCATGGCTGGGGCTTGGGAAGAGCCGTGCTTCAGACCCAGAGCTAACACTGTCGGATTTATAGGTGACCCGGTGAATGGGTCAAAGCGCCTTGTCTAAAGGTGACGTATGTTGGCTTCCAAACCCAGAAGACATACCACACGTTGCTCCTATTTATAGTGGATGGCATAGGGGACAGCGTCTCGTGTCTCACATTGGAAGGTATCCGACAGCCCCGCTGGCATGGCTCAGGGCTTGAGCATCGACCCCATGAATCAGGAGGTCACAGTTCAATTCCCAGGAGGTCACAGTTCAATTCCGGGTTGCGGGTTTGATCACCAGTGTAGGTGTGCAGGAGGCAGCTGATCGATGATCCTCTCTCATCATTGATGTTTCTATATCTCTATTTCCCTCTCTCGTCCTCTCTGAAATCAATAACAATTAAAAAAAAAAAAAGAAGGTATCTGACATTCCCAATGATCTGGTCCCCTAGACTTTCCTGATACAGACCCTTTAACTTCCACAGGGCTCATCGCTGACGTTGGCACAGTCTGTCTAAGGCACCTAAGATGCTGCTGTTTCCTGTTCACAGAGTTAGCATAATGGCATCAATCGAATGCACCAGCATCGTGTTCTCTGTGTTGTTAAGACTATCAGAACTCTGGTCGAAACCGGTTTGGCTCAGTGGACAGAGCGTCGGCCTGCGGACTGAAAGGTCCTGGGTTCGATTCCAGTCAAGGGCATGTGCCTTGGTTGCGGGCACATCCCCAGGAGGGGGTTTGCAGGAGGCAGATGTTTCTCTCTGATCGATGTTTCTAGCTTTTTATCCCTCTCCCTTCCTCTCTGTGAAAAATCAATAGAATATATTTAAAAAAAAAAAAAGAAAAAGAAAAAATACTATCATGACTCTGGACCTTGCGGTTTGCAGAAGAATGGCAAAACCCAGAGGCAAGACAGCGAAGGCCCGCTGTTTTTCCTCTATGTAAATGCAAACAGAGTAATTTCCCGCACCCACGGGAACGTAAGAGAGAAAACGAGTTCAATAGCCACCCGCCAGTTGCTGGGGTTCAGACTGATTTTCTCCGGTGAAGATATCACACCTAGAATTGTGGTTATGGCTGGCATCCCCGCATCATGGAGGTTCCTTTTCCGCCTGCAGGAAGGGGCGTTACAGTTTCCGCAGGTCGTGGCATGGCTTTCGGTGTGTAACTTGGCGGGAGAGGGAGGACAGTGCCAGGGTCTCCACTGGAGAAGGTTCTGCGGCTGCTGAGTTCTAGTCTCACATTGAATCCTGGGCTGGGGGACAAACCACGGCCCAGACCCGAGGGCCTCTGGAATGTGGGCTTTAATCCCTGAACGCCTTTGATGCTCGTTGGTGTCCTCGGCCATAACATTCAAGTTGAATATTAGGGAAGCTGCAGGGGGTTCGCACGGTGTCGTTTTAGCTAAACGGAAACTATGTTTCCCAGAATTCTCTTCCCGGCAGTCCTGACTTAGCCAGGCCACCGGTGACATCTTGTGCAAGACTTGGCGAGTAGGAGGGAAGCAGGAGGGAAGCGGAGTTGTATCCTTTCCCGCCAGGAAGGTTGGCGCGGGGCCACCAGAAGCCGTGGCAGCTCACTCACAGGGACCCTAACCTTTGAGCTCGCCCCGATGGCGTGGGGCAGCAGCTGGGCCCCAGCTCCCCCAGCCCCTCCAGTTCCCGTCACCCCTGTTCCAGGTTGTTCCGCTCCCTCCCAGCTCCTCCTGTCATCAAAGTTGGAGGCTCGGATGCAGCACGAGATGGATGTGGCTTCTGGTCCCTCCTGTGGGTGCAAGCTGCTCTCGCAGGTGCCAGTGTGTTCCTGCTTCCCTCACCCCGCCTTCATCCCAACTGCCTGCCTGCTGCTTCGGGCTCCAGCACCAACCAAAAAGACAACAGTCTCATGTTGGGTCTTACCCCTATGATACATCTTTCCCATATACAACTCCCGATAACTTTGTTTTTCTGATCAACTCCTGGCCAATACAGTAACTTTCTTTAAAAAAAAATTTTTTTTTAATTGATTTCAGAGAGGAAGGGAGAGGGAGAGAGAGCTAGAAACATCGATGATGACTGGCTGCCTCCTGCACATCACACGATGGGACCAAGCCCTCATGTGCCCTGACCAGGAATTAAACCTTGTCCTCCTGGTTCATAGGTAATGTCCAACCCCTGAGCCACGCCAGCCGGGCTGACACGATAACTTTAAATTATTAGACAGAAAAATTGCCCTAATCGGTGGCTCAGTGGACAGAGCGTCGGTCAAGGGCATGTACCTTGACAGCTGATGGATGTTTCTAACTCTCTATCCCTGTCCCTTCTTCTCTGATTTTTTACAGAGAGGAAGGGAGAGGGACAGAGAGTTAGAAACATCCACTCTGCCTGAAGGTGCCGGGCCCAGCACCTCAGGCAGTGACATGCGGGGAAGTGCTTAGCACCCACCTCTCGGTGCTGATGCTGATTACCTGCGTGTTGGCTGATATTTTTGTTTTTGTTAATGAGAACAACCTTTTCTCCTGAGGGGCCAAAGAGTAAATAGTTTAGGCTTTCAGGAGCTATACACAGCCTTCCCTGCAGCTGCTCAACTCTGCTATTGTAGTACAAAATGCCTCAGGACAGTAAGCAAATGAGTGAGTGTGGCTGTGTTCCAATAAATCTTTATTGAAAACAGGTGGTGGGCCGAAGCCGGTTTGGCTCAGTGGATAGAGCATCGGCCCGTGGACTGGAAGGTCCTGGGTTCGATTCCGGTCAAGGGCATGTACCTTGGTTGCAGGCACATCCCCATTAGGGGGTGTGCAGGAGGCAGCTGATCGATGTTTCTAACTACCCTGTTTCCCCGAAAATAAGACAGTGTCTTATATTAATTTTTGCTCCCAAAGATGCGCTAGGTCTTATTTTCAGGGGATGTCTTATCTTTCTATGCGCTAGGTCTTATTTTTGGAGGATGTCTTATTTTCGGGGAAACAGGGTATCCCTCTCTTTTCCTCTCTGTAAAAAAAATCAATAAAATATATTTAAAACAACAACGACAAACAAACAAAGAAACAGGGGGTGGGTCTGGTTTGGCTTATAGTTGGTGTTGTGGGGTTGAACCCTGGAGTCACAAATAAGACCACCGGAGGCTGCTAACTGATTTAAAAAAGCAGACAAGGATTTACGGAGCGGCCAGGACGGCTGCGAGAGCACCACCCGCAGGTGGAGCCCACTCTCACGACCGCGCCAGGTGTACCCCCCCCCCTCCCCAAATAACCTGTTAAAGGTCTCAACCACAGAAATTTTCCTTTGTTCTAAATTCTAAATTCTAAAGGCTGGGAACAGCCTGCAGGGTCATTCCCAGCCACATCCTGCTGGAAGGTGGCCCTATCTGGTGAAATCAATTTTTACAGGGGCAGCATCAAGCAGAGTCAGTAATCTCTAAAGGTTATCTGCAGTTTCTACTCCTGGAGCTCCTGAGCCCGTGGGAATCCATCTCCTGTGGTTCCGGTCCACAGGCTCAGGAGAATTGCCTTCGCCTCCAGGTCTCCACCTGGAAGCTACCCTATTGTTTAAGCGAGTCAGCGAGTGCAGCAGCCAGAATAGCGGGGTTGAAATTCAAACTGCAGTGTTCACCTAAGTGTGCTTGCTATCATACTTCAGTTGGTTGATCCCTGGTCTAGGTGGACAACAAAACAGTAAGTCTGACCTGCAGTGTTTGATGATGTCATATAACTACTCCCTTCATGGCTGAGCGCATGTTACCAGTGTAAGGTCACTGGACACCGTTTGCGTGAGATGTGTGTAAGTAGTGCACCATTCCATAAGATCTCCACCAGACACAATAGATAGAGATATAAATAATAGTAAAACCTACTGAGTTAATTAGAAAATAATGAATTATGAGCATTTATTACCTTTGTTGTTGATATAATTGGTTTAATGGTCAGTTTATATAATTTATATAACCTTTCATTTAATTTTTCATGAGATTTCATTGTGTCCAACCACTGGCTGATGAAATTCAGCTTTCCAGAGAATGGTGGGCACCCCAATGTGTCTGGGGGACAATGGAGGTGTAGCTGAAAGGTTATTTGGGGGAGGGGGGGTGTCAGGCTAGGATGGGCCTGGTGAGCTGGTGAAGGAGGGCAGTGTTTCAGCCAGGGAGAGATGGGATCAGTGGTTTTGAGCACACTCACTCTGCGCTCGGAGAGGAGGTGGGTGGCTGTGGGAGCGGGGGCAGGAGGCAGTTAGGAGGCCTCTGATGTCACCAGGGGAGAAGCTCTGATGCTTGGACTAAGGCAGATGTGGGGAAAGAGAGGTGGCAGATGCCAGCTATTCAGAATGTACAGGACACTGGGGAAAGGGTGAGGGAGACACTGGAGAGCCGCCAAGAATGGGGGCTTGAGGATCGGCTTGAATGGGGGTGCCAGTACCGAACTGAGAGCCAGGGACACAGGTGGGATAGAGGACCCGGGACCTTGCCTCTGTGGCTCCAGTGTATGGGCGTGTCCTCACTCCTGGCTCTGGCCTGGCTCCAGGCCGCCCCTGGAAGCCACAGCCCCTCTCTGCCCTCAGTCCCCCATTTGTAATGACTCCAGTGCCGGCCGGCGTGGTGAAAATCCCATGAAGTTGGGGTGAGGGTGGAGGAGGCTGTTCCTGGCCTGGCCTTTGCCCACTGGAATGTGCCGGGAACCCTTGGCAAGGAGACGGCTGGCTGGGGTCCCCGGTCTCCTGCGATCCTCTGGTCCACAGGAGCCAATCTCAGGCCTATGACTGAGAGAGGGGCTGCCCGTCACCTCCCCCATCGCATCCCTTCCCCTCCGTCCCCTCCGGGTGGCCAGTCCCCGGTCCTCGGTTCTCTTGCTCTCCAGGCCCCTTTCCACTCCACTAGCACTTCCTGGGAAGCTGCCCAACTGTGTTGGCAGATTGCCACCTTCCTCTCTCTGTGCCCGGCCTTCCTCCCTCCCCTCAGGCCCAGGGGGCTTATCCAGAAGGCTCGTTAATAACGAGCCCGCAGGGACTGCTGGGTGTGCGTGAGTGGGTGAGACGATGGACTGACTCCGCAGAGAGCGCTTGTGAGCCCGGCGCCCTGCCTCTGTGCCAGCTCAGCTCTCCCATTGGGTGAGCCTTTTCTGTACCTCAGTTTCCCCTTTGTGAAAGAGGTACAAGAATAACACCTATCTCACCAGTGGTAAGAGTCAAGTAAATTAAAACACGCGAAGCCCATAGCAAAGCACCTCGCACGGAGCAGTGCTCAGCACACGTCTGCTAGTGCCACCGCTCCTGTTACCGTGGCTTCTCCCAGTGGCATCAGTGCTAGATCAAAGGCCTTTCTCGCCCTGGGCGGTTTGGCTCAGTGGTAGAGCGTCGGCCTGTGGACTGGAGGGTCCCGGGTTCGATTCTGGGGGGCGGGTACATGCCCGGTTGCAGACTCGATCCCCAGTGGGGGGCGTGCAGGAGGCAGCTGATCAGTGATTCTCTCTCATCGTTGATGTTTCTATCTCTCCCTCTCCCTTCCTCTCTGAAATCAATAAAAATATATATATATTTTTTTTTTAAAAAAGGCCTTTCTCCCGCCAACTCGGGGACTTCCCATCATTTCCAACACAGGTCCCTCCCTCGGGGGTGCTGGGTCAGGGATGGGCTACAGATGGGCTGCCAGTGACCTCTCTGCCCCGGGGACAGCGGGCTCTCCCTGCTGGTCATCTCTGGCCATTCCCTTTTCTCCGCGTCCCAGGCCCAACCACCTGAACTTCTAAGCATGACCCCCTAGGCCGGTCACAACCTGATGTCAGTGCTTCTGCCTGGAGTACCCACCCCTCCCCGTCCTCAGCTGGGGCAGCCTTCCTCCGGGAGCCTCTTCAGACGCCCCCACCCTCCTCTCTGCTCCCCCCTCACCCTGCACATCCTTCCATAACCACCACCATCAAGGCTGCTGCCGGCCGTACCATGCCTTTGGGCAAAGAAAGAAAAGGCACCCTTACTCCAAACTGCTCTCTGCCGCCTGCTGGGGGGCTTTCCGAATGGACTGCCGGCCAGTAGCGTCTGCCACGTGAAGGGCGTCGGTCCCGGAGGAGCCCGGGCAGCACCAGAGCTGTGGGAACACTTCCCTGTGCCAGGCGCTGAGCTGGGCATGAGCTGGGCGCCTCGTGTCAAGTACCGTTCACCCCCACCAGGGAAACGGTTCGTTTCAAAGGCGAGCAAAGTGAGGCTCTGAGACTACAACCAGAGTCATGTGACCTGTAAGTGGCAGAGCCAGAGTTTGAACTCCCAAGCACCCAGGGAGGTGATGGCCTCCACCAAGCCCTCACCCCGGCTGCCACGCACACATCTATCTGCCTGGGGTGCTGGTGCTAGCTCCTCCAGGCGGGGACCGCGTCTCAGCTGCCGCCAAAGCCCCGAGACCTGCCGGGCGGCAGAGTGGGCAGCGTCACGTGTGCTGTCGGAAGGAGCCTGTTTGCAGAGCACGGGGGTCCCAGGGGCTGGAGCCTGTCCCCCCCGGGATGTGGCTGACGCTGGAGAGGTTTGGACCAAGGTGTCCCAGAGGCCCCTGGCTCAGCCCCTGAAGGCTAACATCCAACTCGGTGCTTACGTAGGGTCTGCCCTCGCTCCTATGTCAAAAGAGAGCCGAAACCGGTGTGGCTCAGTGGATAGAGCGTCAGTCTGCGGACTGAAAGGTCCCAGGATCGATTCCGGTCAAGGGCATGTACCTGGGTTGCGGGCACATCCCCAGTAGGGGGTGTGCAGGAGGCAGCTGGTCAATGTTTCTCTCTCATCAACATTTCTAGCTCTCTATCCCTCTCCCTTTCTCTTGTGGAAAATCAATAAAATATATTTAAAGAGAGAGAGAGAGAGAAACCGCCTCCAAGGCCTGATGTTTCCCGTCAGTGCCGGATCCAGATTTCTCTGAGCCCAGCGTCGGGCTCTCTGCTCAGTGGGCAGGGTCATAAAGGAGCCCACGGCCTGGGGCCAGGGAAGCGGGAGAGGCCTGTGACGGCAGATCTGAAAGGCACCCGGAGCAAGAGAGGATGTCCTGGCGAACGCATGGCCAGAGGCCAGGGCCAGAGGCAGGGAGACGGCGGAGGGGGCAGACACCCTGTTGGCCTGGGCACCAGACCGTGCTTGTCTCTGAGTCTAGTGCAATTCTCGACTGTGTTTAATGCCGGAAGTCTAATTATGCATTTGCGTGTCTATAAGGGTTGCCTTTCCAGAACTCCACTGCTGAAAAGCGGGGTGCTGTCAAAACAGCCCCCTTTCAATCTACTGCGTGTCATACAACCTGTCAGGCAACCCTTGCAATCTTCGTTACCCCAACAGGCCACTGATGGTCTTCTTCTTCTTCTTCTTTTAAAAAAAAATATATTTTATTGGTTTTTTACAGAGAGGAAGAGAGAGAGATAGAAAGTTAGGAACATCAATGAGAGAAAATCATCGGCCGACTGCCCCTTGCACGCCCCCTACTGGGAGTGTGCCCGCAACCAAGGTACATGCCCTTGACAGGAATCGAACCCGGGACCCTTCAGTCCGCAGGCCGACGCTCTATCCACTGAGCCACACCGGTTTCAGTGCTGATGGTCTTCTTGAAGAATAAAGAGAATCTGCTAGCAACGTCTTGCTTTCTTCACTTGACATCCTTTGTGGGGAAGGCCCTGGGTGTCAGCCTGGCCTGGTGCACGTGAATTTCTTTGTACGAATGGCCCTGTGATAGCACTTAGCACACTTCTTTCTAAATCCTCACTGGAGGATATTTTTACATTGATGTTTAGAGAGAGTGGAAGAGAGAGGGAAAGACAGAGAAATAGCAATGCGAGAGAAGCTCATCAATTGGTTGCCTCCTGCAGGATCCCTGACCAGGGCCCGGGCTGGGGAGGAGCCTGAAACTGAGGTCCGTGCCCTGGACTGGAATTGAACCCGGGACCCTTCGCTCCACAGGCTGACACTCTATCCCCGAGTGTGACCCTAGGTGTCACATAACCTTTCCAAGTCTCAGTTCCCTCCCCCATGACAGGGTCCCTATCTCATGTATAAATCTCCCGAACAGTGGCTGGCACCCAGCACACCATGTGAGCCATGCTCGCTTGCCGATACGTCAATGTCGCTGTACCCTGTAAAGTAGAAAAGAAAGTCACAGAAAGAGTCCTGACTCTCTGCTAGTTTTAAGTGAGGTTTCATTCGAAGGTGCTGAGTGCCGTGCTGGACTAAAGGACACTCTGGGCAGGGAATGGTCCTCGTTCATGTCAGGACTGTCTTCTCCTTGCCGGAAGGAAGGCCAGTGGGAAAGTCAGTGACTCAAGAGAAGGTGAAGTCCTGAGGTCAGCACCTCCCTACCTGGAGTGATCCTCCCTCTGGCCTCCCTCTGCCTGAGGAGCGCTGTTTGGTTCTAACCCCGAGTCCTTGCTCTTCCTCAACTGTCTGCTCCCGTTTCTTTTTTATTTTTATTTTATTTTTTAAAATTATTATCTGTGTACATATTTTACCATTGCCCTTCCCCCCTTGTCTGCTCCCGTTCCGACGTCTGCCCCTGAGCTCCACAGAGAGAGGCTCTGGCTGCCTCTCACCTGCGTCCCTGTCAGAGCTGACGCTAGAACTGCTGCTGAACTGAATGAAAATGATTTACATTTTCCCGAAGGAAATGAGCGGGGCTGAGGTGGCTGCGTCCATCAGGGGGTGGACACAGCTATTCCTGGGCACCTGCCTCACCCAACGCGGGAAATCTGGCTTTCAGTGACTGCCACCAACCTGCACATTTGAGAGATTTTTTTTTTATTATTAAAAAAAGAAACAAAACAAAAAGCCCAACCCAAGAACGCTTGGTTCTGGGAGTCTGGGAGCAGCTTAGGTCTGTGGTGAGCGTGGGATCTGGAAGACAGATGGCGGGGACTCTGGCCCCTGAGAGGAGAGGCGAGGGCTCCGGGGCTGGCGGGCGGGCCCACCGGCTCTGGAAACGGGTGGAGGGCGGCTCAGCCCCAGAAAGGGTCGGGCAGTACTGGGCAGCCCCAGACTTCCAGCTGGGAAGGAGGAGGGCACGCCCGGGCTCTCAGCTCCCTCCTGGAGGACGGGGTTCAGCCCGCACCAGGGAGGCGGCTCAGATAGGGTGAGGCTCCCCTTTCCCCCCTGCCCCCCTACAGCGTGGGGCTTAGGCCCCTCGGAAGTGGGGTCCTGATGGGCAGGGCCTGGAGGCAGCGCCCAGCCTGGCTCCCGGAGCTCAGGGGCCTTGCGGGCCGCGGGGCAGCGCCCGGATGGGCCGCGGCGGCGGCGGCGGCGGGTGGTCCAGGACGGGCTCGGGCCGGGTCCGCGCCGCCAGCCGGCGCTTCTGCTTGCGCAGCAGGTAGCTGGAGTACTGCACCTCGGGCATGGCCAGCTTGAGGCAGGCCTCGCTGGCCGGGCCGGCGCCGCTGCCGCCGGGCAGGTCGTAGCCCATGATGTCCACCTTGCGGCTGGGCTGCCAGGGCTGCAGCTGCTTGGTGCGGATCTGCGCGGCCGGCCGCAGCGCGGGCTCGTCGCCGAAGCAGCGGCGCAGCAGGCGCTCGCGGGCCGCGCGCAGCTCGCGCGCCTCGCGCTCCACGCTCGCGCGGCCGGCGCGCGCCACGCGGCGCCAGAAGCTGGCGTTGAAGTGCGCGTACAGCGCGGCGTCCAGCGCGTTCCAGGCGCGCGCCGCCCGCGCCAGCGCCTCGGGGACGGCGGCCAGGCGCGAGCCCGCGGCGCGCGCGTTGAGCTTGGCGTAGAGCACGTCGTCCAGGTCCCAGGCCAGCAGGCGCCGCAGCAGCACGAGCGACTCGTCGAAGTACTCGGCGATCATGACGAGCGAGAAGACCTCCTCCACGCGGCGGATGAGGCCCGCCAGGTAGGCGGGGTCGGCGCGCGGGCTGCGCTCGGGGTCGCCGCCCAGGTCGTAGGCCAGCGTGTTGTGCGCGAACATGGCGAAGTGCTCGCCCGCGCGGTAGTAGGCCTCGGGCGCGCGCAGGAAGGCCTCGAGCGACGCGTTGGGCACGCGCCGGAAGGCCGGGCAGTACTGGTTGTAGTAGGTGAAGAGGGACTCGAACATGGCGGCGGGCTCGCGCAGGATGGTGACGTACACGGTGCCCGGCGGCATGAGGCCCTCGAGCTCGGCGCGGTCGAAGCGCAGGTGGCTGGCCAGCACGTGCGGCGGCCGCGTGGCCGGGTGCACGAAGCGCGCCGAGAAGTTGCGCGGGTAGCAGAACTGGTGCTCGCAGCGCGGGTGCGGCAGCGCCACCGTCAGGTTGTGGCGCTCGGCGAAGCGGAACAGGATGTTCTGCACCGTCGTGCCCGCCGTCTTGTGCGTCTTCAGGAAGGCCACGGTCAGGTGCTTGGGGCGCGGCGGCGAGTCCTGCAGGGGCGGGCAGCTCAGGGGGAACAGCCTGGGGTACCTGCGGGGAGGAGGGTGTGAGCCCTGCCCCTGCCCGAGGATTGGGGGGTGGGCTACGGAGCAGCCCGTGCTGGGCTTTTTACCCGCAGAGGGGTAGAGGGGTATGGCAGGCGGCCTCTAAGATGACCCACGTGATCCCTGCTGGCCTCCTGGTATTCGTGCTGTGGTCTATTTCCTTCCCCTTGAGTATGGGCGGGGCTTATTGATGTCTCTAAGGACTAGAATAGGGCAGAGATGATGGATGTCACTCGTGAGATTGCACTATAAAAAGACTATGGCTTCCTATCTCCGCGTCTTATCTAGGACAACTCAGGTAGCGTGGTGAGCAAGCTGCCATCCTGTGAGCCATCCTATGGGGAGGCATCCCGTGGCAACAGTTACCAAGGACCTGAGCCTTCAGTCCATCACCCTGCTTGAGGAACGGAAGTCTGCCAACGACCGCAATGAGTGAGCTTGGAAGGGGAGCCCGTCCAATCAGACCTTCAGATGAGACCGCAGCCCCATGAGAGGCCTTGAGCAGAGGCGCCCAGCTAAGCCCCACCTGGGTCCCTGATCCACACAAGTGAGATAATAAATGTTTGATGTGCTCAGCTGCTAAGTTTTGAGGTACTTTGATAACACAGAAATAGATAGCTAAATACAGGGAGAATGGCCTTGGAGATCCTTGAGGAGTTCCACTCTAAAAAGGAAGAAACAGGCTCAGAAGAAAAAAGTCAGTTACGTAAGTCTGGCAACCCAGATGAGGTCACCAAGTCCTCTTGCTCTCTCTTGTTTTTCAGTTCTACTTTTTCACTGGCTCCTCGCCTTGTGGATGAGTGGCAAGGGTTTGGAGGCAACCCGTTTGTCATATGATTCTGTTAAGACCTCTGGAGCTTTATTCATTCATTCGGCCAATATATATATATATTTTAATCATCTCCTACATGCCAGGCTCTGTTCTAGGCTCAAGAAATATGATAGTATAGAAAACAGCTAACGATCCTAGCCTTCATGAAGCTTCCATTCCTTTCCTCAATCCTGAAAGGGTGTTTGGGATTATAGGTAAACCTATAAGGTCTTTTCAGACTTTGAGTCCCTCTCCTGTTCCTCTTCTACCACCCTGGTCATAATGAGGAAACGCTGAGCAGCTTTGAGAACACTTTTCAGATTTCCCATCTGTGGCTGATTTGGGTTCAGGATAATGGCCACACAGACGCCCTTTTAAAGACCAGCAAATTAGTGGGGAGCGGGCCACTCACATCATTCTCCTGGGCAGACCATGTAGAAATGGGAAAGTTGAGCTGAGACCGGTTTGGCTCAATGGATAGAGCGTCGGCTTGGGGACTGAAGGGTCCCGGGTTCGATTCCGGTCAAGGGCATGCACCTTGGTTGTGGGCATATCCCCAGTAGGGGGTGTGCAAGAGGCAGCTGATCGATGACTCTCTCTCATCGATGTTTCTAACCCTCTATCTCTCTCCCTTCCTCTCTGTACAAAATCAATAAGAAATATTTTTAAAAAACAAAGAAGAAATGGGAAAGTTGAGGCTCTGAGGGGTACAGGCATTCACACGTTGGGTTCACACGTGAGCCAGGAGTAGGGTCTGCTCCTGTTAGTCACATGGTATCCGGTGTCAGGGGGACTAGCGAGGTCACACATACCATCATTTCCATTTTACAGATGAGGACACGGGCTCAGAGAGGGAGAGGACTTGCCCAGCACAACAGGAGTCGTGAGGAGTTGTTTGCAGTCCTTTGGGGAGCACTGGGTTTGGGCTGGATTCGAGTCCCCGTTTAGTCACTGACTCACTCTATGCCTTCGAGCGCGTCACTCCCATTTTAATGAGATCAATCCATGCCTTGGGGGCTTGTGTGGATCTAAAGAGAGGTGTGGTGCCTGGCCAGCGTGCTCACTGAGCATCGGACCAGGACGGGAGGTTATGGTTTGATTCCCGATCAGGGCACATGCCCGGGAGTGGGCTTGATCCCCAGCGTGTGGCATGTGGGAGGCAGCCAATCAGTGATTCTCTCCCATCATTGATGTTTCTCTCTCTGAAATCAATATCAATCTATTTTTAAAAATAATAAAAAATAGAGAAATGTGTGGAAAGCACTTCAGGAGAGAGCGAAGGAACGAAGCCCAGCAGAAGGCCGATTCTCCTGGCCGGTGCAAGGAATGGAAGCAGGGCTCTCAGTCATGGTGTCAACCAGGCAGCTGGCCCCCCGCCCCCCATACCACAACGGCCCTGGGCCCCGCCCCCTCACCCGGGCCCCTGCTCCTTACCAGCTGAGTTGTGCGCCCTGGTGGATGAGGAGGCTCACCGTGCTGCACCCCAGCACCAGCAGCAGGATTTTCCTGCGGCTCACCATCTTGGTGGCCTGCTGCAGGCGCTGGAGGATGGGCATGACAGCGTGCCCGGCCTGGACCAGCCAGGTCTCGCTATCCAGGACACCCACTGCCGGCCCTCATGGGGGCTCCTGAGGCTCCGGTAGCAGGGCCAGTGTTCCGGAGAGGCCTGGCAGGGGAAGGAGGCAAACAGGTTTGTATGGGCAGAGGAGATGGGCTCTCGCCCCGGCACACTGCTGCAAAGGAGAGCTCCCAAGAGTGGGGTGAGCAGAGAGGCCAGGGAAGATCAGATTCCGGCCTCCCGTCACCAAGACCCTATCTCCACTCTGCTCCAGATAGCTGGGTCTTGGGTGGAATTACAGGCTCTGGGGTGTGGCCAGCCCTTCAGGCTGTAGCCACTCCCTTAAGCCCTGTCTCTGCTTCTCTCGGTGCCCCCAATTCCTCTTTGTCTCTGTCTCCCCAGTGGACTTGGCTCAGATCACAGAAGTCTCAACTCAAGGTTCCCCCTCCTTACCTGATGGCTTCGGTGAAGGGCTGGTCTTGACCCCCCAGAAACAGCTCCTCAGAAACACTGGCCAAGCCTTCACCTTCTCAAGTCTCTGACACAGGGACTCCCTATTTGTACTATGCTACTGCATACTTCACCTCGTTTAATCACCTCAACCCTAACAGATATTGTTCCCACTTTACAGACAAGGAAACTGAGGCTCTAAAAATGAAGCCCCTTGTCTGCGTCACAGAGCTGGAATTAGCAGAATCCGGGATCAGACCTGCTCTTTCTAGCTCCAGAGTCCATCCCCTTAGACAGGTGTGCTGCTTCCACAAAGAGCTGGTTTCCCCAGCCTTCCCTGAACTCTGGCACTTCTGCCGGCTTCTGAGCCCTGAGCCCTCCTACCTGGGCTCCCGCTCTGAGGGTTCAAGGCCAATCCATGAGGAGAGAAAGGAAGGACTTGAAATCCTGGAGCCCTATCTGGATTCCATCCCCAAACACTGAACCCCTGCCGCCGTCTGCTTCCTCTGCAGGGAGAGGCAGTGGACGGCAGCTCGGGCTCGGGGCAGGGCGGGGGTGCGGAGGGGCTCCTGCTCAGGAACTCCTGGACAAGGTGGGCCTGCATCCCGGCGAGTGACAGGTGAGAGGCAGAAGAGCCTGGTTTCTGGCCAGTCCCTTGTCCCCACACCGGAATGCTTTGGCTCAAGGGCAGCACAGCCCTTGGCACCTCCAGTGGAAAGAGCTTCGGCAGCAGTGCCTGTCCGCTGGGGTGGGTCTCTGCCCCGCGGCCTCCGACTCCAGCTTCTGGTTCAGCTTCAGCCTCATGTACCCCCTCTCCGAAAGGGAGGGGGAGCCGGGACCTCACGGGCATGTGCATGTGGAACTAGGACACCCGAGTCCCAGGAGGAGTGAGGTAATGCGAAAACTCCTCTGACCATCATCTTTCCTGGGGGCCCTGGGCTTGGCTTCCACTCCCCCCCCCCCAATTAATCCTGGATCGCCCTGAAGCCTGATTGGGTGGGAAGATGCCTGGTTATGCCTTTCCCTTCCTTCCAGGCCCCAGCACCGTGTTCCCACCTGGAGCTAAGGGCGGTGAAGGGTCCAGCCACAGAGGACAACCAAGGAGAAGGTTTCCCACCCCTCCCCCCCCCGGGGCAGAGGGGGGCTGGCTCGGTCTGGCTGGGCAGCCTGCAGGAGGAAGGCAGAGCTGGGCCCTCTCAGATGGAGGCCTCCTTCCCTTTCGCCACTTATCCTGCCTACAGGACTTCGTGGCCAGACTGAGGGGCAGCGTGAGGGCCCAGCCTATTCCCATCTTTACTAAACTCCCTGAAACCACCTAGTTTTCAGAGGATTCTGGGTTAGCCAACGATGTCAAGCCTGCAGGGAGCTCTAGTGGAATTTTCTCTGGGAGATGCTTCAACCAGGTCACACAGAGAAGGGCGATGGGCTGCGTGGTGGCCCCTCCATGCCACTCCCCTTAGTCCCAGGGATCCAGCCAGCCGGACCCCAGGGTGAGGCCCACAAGAACTCCCCAGGCACCGGTTTCTGCGCGGCCACCATCAGTGACAGTGCTCATCCCCTCAGATACGCCTGGCCCATGTCCGAGCAGCACTGGCCGTTCCGGTTCTTTCTGGGATGGCCAGGCTCCTCGGCCAGTCCCCTTCCACCTTCCGCTGTGCACGTGGCTGCTGCCCTCCTCACCACACGGACCATTTTCTCCAAGACGGACCTTCAGGTGTTTGGAATCAGCACCCCGTCTCCTTTGGGTGGGCACCCAGCCAGCATCAACATTCCAGGACCGAGTGCTGCCGGGGCACCGGAGGGAGCCCCCGCCCGCAGGCTCAGTCCCCGGTGCCTCTCCTGGGCGTGGAGCGGGTCCTGACACCGGGGGCTGTCTGCTCGTGGTCTCAGCTGGCGTGGGTAGGTCTGCCGGGGGCCAGGGCCGGCAGGCTTCAAACACTGCCCGGCGCCCCCTGTGTCTTCCTCACGGAGAGTCAGTCCCTCAGCCGCCCAGCCAGGCCAGGGTGCCCAGCCTCACCGGAGTATCAGCGCTAATTTTAGTCAGGACAGCCTCCCTCAGGCTGCTGCCCCGTTTTGCAAATTGCCTTCCCTTCTCCAGGGAACCAGGGAGAAATGGAACAGCCAGCCAGAGCTCGGCAAACTGGCTGGGGTGCCCACCCGCTCCGGAGTGAGCCCTCTCTCCCCTCCCAGCGGAAGGGCTGACGGGTGCCTTAGAGGAGGAGGGCGGCTGGCCTGGACCACCCGACCTGACAGCCTGACCTCTGGCTGACCTGGAGGCTCCATCCTCAGAGAGGATGGCACAGCCAGTGAACATTTCTCCCTCCGGATGGGCCAAAGGCTAAGGAGGCACCGATGAGTGTCCCAGGAGATCAAGTATCTTCCCGCCTCCCTCCGTTCCTCCCTTTCTCCTCCGCCTGCACCGGGTCCCTCCAGCCCCCTTCCCCGTCCCCAACGTCATCCCTGTATCCGAATTCCTCTCCCCTGCTCTCTCCATCACTCTCTGCCTCCCCCTGCCTCCATTCCTTCAGTTCCATCCCCACCTCCCCCAGGGATCTGTCAGGGTTCTGCTCGCCTTGGGGGACAGGCCAGAGTGGCCCCCTCACCCAGTCCTCCCGCCCCCCAGACCCTGCGCCCCCCTCACGCTCTCCGGGCTCTGCGCCCCAGGACACGCTCCCGCCCATCCTTCGCCCCGGTCCCGGCTGGTCCACCCTCCTCCAGCCCCGGCTGGCTGCCGCAGTACTCACGCGCGGGCTCTGCCTCCGTGCGGGTGGCGGGGTCGCCGCTCCCTCCAGCCCCTTTCCTGAATCCGCTGCGGGTCCGCGCCGGGCCCTGCGCACCGAGCGCCGCTCCCTCCCGCGCCGGGATGGGATCAGGTGGCGGCGTCCGCCGAGCGGCTCAGCTCAGGCTCTGCCCGCCGCCCGCCCCCCATCGCACCCTGGAGGCGGGGCGGGGGCGGGGGCCGCGGCGGAGCCGGGGGGAGGAGGGGAAGGAGAGCGAGGGGAGGAGGGGGCAGCCCTGGCTCGGAGGCTGCCTGCCCAGGAGCATTTTCCGGGTGGCATCTTCTGATGCGGGCATCTTTCCCCGGCAACCTTGCTGAGTCCGGACACCAGTGTGGCAGCTCCTTGCCTCCCTCCTCAGAAGGGGACGTTTAGGTCCGGAAAGTATCGGGGTGCTGTGGCATTGCTGGACACCCCTGGGTCCCACTGGTCAGCCTTGGGCTGGTGCGTCCTGCGGTGGGGGGGGGGGGGGGCTGGAGCACAGGTAGGTACATCACAGCGCCCACACGTTCCCTCCCCCCTCTCCTCTTTCCACCTCCAGACAGGAAGCATCATTGCAGCCCTGGGTCTGGCCCCCTCTGCCCTCATCTCCGGGGGAACCCTCCCCTGCAGCCCCTGTGGCAGCCCCTGCTGCTGACCCACTCGCACCCTCCACCAGGACCCCAGACCCCCTCCCTCCTGACCAGAGCCTTAGCGGAGGGGAGGTGTTCTGAGCCCGCAGAGATGATACACGTGAAGATGATACTTTTGAGCTGGGGGGGGGGGGCAGATCGTCTTGAATTTTCTGCCGGAACGCCTCCCGGACACACAGCTCTCTGGCTCTGCCTCCTCCCACCCTCCTGGCCTGGCATGGCAAGGGTCCCAGAGCCGAGGCAGCCACCCTAAGCTGGCACTGGAAGGCACTAGACTCCACACCCACACAGGCAGGTGCTGTGTGAGGGTCCTCACTGAGGAGGAGAAGGGAACGGGGACACTCAGGCTCAGGAGAACTGCTTGTCCCGGACTGACTCCTCAGTCTTCCCCTCTGAACAATGGGGACTCCCCTTTCTGGGTCCCAGGGATGTTGGGATAAAATGGGGCCCCACTAGGGTGGTTGCTTTCTGGCTAAGCCACACCACCTCCTTGCCCATCAGCCCCTGGTTTATCCCGCCTGAGACCTCCAGCCTCTCCCCCAGCACATGCACACGCTTTGGGGCCTGCAGCCTCAGGTGACCTGCCGTTGGCTCTCCAGTTACAGGAGCAGAACGACACTTCCTTTGTGTCAGGAATGGTTCTGCTTGAGTGGGCTGACGCTGCAGGGGAGGGCAGAACTGTTCTTCTGTCCTTTCTGGGTTTGGCTTCTCCTCTGGGAGCGGCAGGAGACTGGGTGGTGGTAGCGATAGAAGTGGGAAGGGTCAGGGTTTGGACAGGAGCAAAGAGAATTTCCTGGCCAGTCGCTTTTCCTGGGCCAGGCCTCTTCTTTATCTGTTATAGACCTCACACCTCCCCTGGACCTGACACCTTATTTTTTTCACTGCTCCCAGCTATTTATTTCTTTGTTGGAGGCAGCCAGTGAATTGGAGCATGTTAGAGATATGAAGGGTGTGGGTGTGTGGGGGAAATTAGACGATTTCATTTGAGTTTCCTGGCTCTACACACACACACACACACACACACACACACACTCTCTCTCTCTCTCTCACACTCTCACACTTACACTCATGCTCCCTCACACTCACGGGTGCAATGAGCCTGTCCGTGCAGAGCTAGAATGGCAGAGGGACCTCAGTTAGCGGTAGAGGTGGGGAGAGGTGGCAGCTGGACAGGTAAGGGGTACCTGCCCATTTCTCCCTCAGGAGCACAGGCCAGCAGTGGGGGTTGTGTGTGTGTGTATGGGGGGGAGGGGGGAGGCACGGCAGGGTCGGTCCTCCAGGAGGCTGGTGGGGATGAGGGAAGAAAAGATCCTGAGTTTATTTTGGAGACTACAGAAGACGAAAATAAGGTCCCCCGAAAGACTGTTCCACTTGCCCTCCCTCTCCCCAGTTATCATTTACCGAACGCCAGGCCCCTGCTCACAATCTCGGGGATGTAGGTGGGTAGAAGGGGCAAGAAAGACTTCAAAACCAACGGCGGGAGGTTTGTATGTATTATGAGCTCCAAGATAAAGCAAAGGAGAACGGGAGCGGGCTTAGCGGAGGCGACCTTGGAGCCGGCCTGGAAGCTGGAGAAAGGGGCTTGACGTGTGGCCCTTCCCCCGGGCCCGCAGCTGGAGCTCAGCCCGGGCGGGCCGCTCCTCTGCCGGCTCCGATCCGATCCCCTTTCAGCGCATTCACCCGCACCGGGGCTGGGGCGGGCGGGCAGACAACCAGACGCGCTTTTATCACAGGAATCGGCTGCAACCTTCTGCTCTTGGCGCCCGCCACGCGCGGCGGCTGGGGAATCGGTCTCTCGGAGCTCCCAGGGAACGTGAGGGCCTCTCCCACGAGGTCAGGGAGTCGGAAGGCTAGCGGTCTGCGCTCAGGCCAGCCAGGCGCTGACAGCCAGCCCGCCCGGAGCGACCCGCTCTGCCCGCAGCCCCGCCGCGCGCCAGCCCCCAGTGCTCCCGGGGCAGTGGCCGGGAGCCGAACTACAACTCCCAGAAAGCTTTGCGACCATGGGAGACCGACAGGGGGCGGGCCTCTGTCCGAGCAGCCTTCCAATCCGGGAGGGACGTGGCGTTCCGCGCTGCCGGAAGTTCCGGGAAGTGGGCCCCGAAGCTGGCGTGAGCTTCCGTATGGGTCGCGCGCCTGGCTGCTGCTAAGATGGCGGCCGAGCATCCCGAGCCTCCCAAAGGAGAGTTGCAGCTGCCGCCGCCGCCACCTCCTGGCCACTATGGCGCCTGGGCTGTCCAGGAGCTTCAGGCCAAACTGGCAGAGATCGGCGCTCCGATCCAAGGTAAGGAGAACTGGAGATCAGGAGCCAGCCGCGTAGGCCTGCGGGGAAGCGGAGCCTGGTTACCCCGGAGATGGGGGGCGGAGGCGGGCTGCTGGGGCCTGACTTGGGCGGGCGGGCCTGGCTCGGGCTCGGCTTGACTTACCGAATGGCTCTCTGCTTTGCACAGCAGGGAGTCGGGAGGAGCTAGTGGAGCGGCTGCAGAGCTACACGCGCCAGGTAAGTGTTGGCGGCGGGATGTCGGATAGCCAGCTTCTGGAGGAGGCCTAGCATGACCTCTCCACCCAGTCTTCGTTCTTTGTGTTCCTCCGCACAGCTAGCGGGGCTTTCCCCCCCCTTTTGCCTGTTGTTGTCTTTACCTGCTCTCGTGTAACCGATTCTGTACACCTACTGGTCTTCCCCAGTGCCCAGCCCGCGCTCCCGCAGACAGGCACTGGGTAAATTCCGTTGCATGGATGGGGGTGAGCATCCTTAGTGGAATAACTGCTCTTGGACTGACCTAGAGTTTCTCTTTTGCAGACTGGTATTGTACTGAATCGGCCGGTTCTAAGAGGTGAAGATGGGGACAAAGCAGCTCCCCCTCCCATGTCAGCGCAGGTACGATGGTGGCTCCACTTTATAAGGTCCCTTTTGCTTACATAGGTCCTTCTCACAGGTGGTGTATTGGGGACGCAACTAGGAGATTGGGCAGGGAGGTGCCGCAATGACCGAATTAGGAGCTCTTCAATTCGTCGTTGGTCCTGATCCTTGCATCCTCCCCAGTGTCTGGTCCTCCAAATTCTACTTATCATTTAAGATTTAGCTTGAATATTTGGAAGCCTGACTTGATTTATCTTCACCCCCCCCTAAACCAGTTGGAAGTAATCGCTCCTTTGCCCTCCTGGGGCACAGTTCCTGTATTCATTGAGACATTGGGGGTCACTCCTTGATTTGATTTCATACCCTCTACGTTTACTGAGCCATTGGGTGATATGGCTCCCATTTATTTAAGTCCTCTTGGCTTCCATATTCTTTCTGGTCCAGGGTTTTACTCTTTATTTACAGCAGTGCCTCTGTCCTGGGATCCATTGATTTCTGTGTGTGTGGAGTCAGGAGTTCTTAGATGGACTTTAGAGGTGTCCCTGAATCTCCTGAAATTGCATGCAAAATCTGTGTTCCTGCCAAGCTAGTGTGGCTCAATGGTTGAGGGTCAACCTATGAACCTGGAGGTCAGGATTCATTTCCGGGTCAGGGCACACCAATTGCAGTTTGATTCCCAGTAGGGTTAGTGCAGGAGGCAGTCAATCAATGATTTTCTTCAGTGATGTTTCTATCTCTTTCCCTCTCCCTTCCTTTCTGAAACCAATAAAAATCTATTTTTTAAAATCTGTGTTCACCCAAAAGATAGATATAGAGACAGTAAAGTAACAAGCAGACTGTCAAATTACAGTGGGGAGAGGAGGGAGATCTGGGGGAGATAAGAGATCAACCGAAGGACTTGTATACATGCATGTAAGTACAACCAATGGACACAAAACTCTGGGGAGGGAGGGGGATGTATGGGGAGGGCAATGGTATATGTACACAGATAATAATTTAATAAAAAATAAATAAAATAAAATCTGTGTTCATGATGTTTTTCTGAGGAGAAATTCAATAGGTTTCATTGGTTGGTGCCCCAAAGTTTACATCTTTTCTTAGTATTGCTATAGAGCATTGCCTTGAATATTAGAACTGTCTGTCATTTGACTTAGCGTCCCAGCACTTGCCAGGCAGAAGATAAATGCTTCCTGGTTGTGACCATGTATTTCTCCCACAGCTCACCGGGATCCCGATGGCACCGCCACCCATGGGCCTCCCCCCTCTGCAGCCGCCTCCGCCGCCTCCGCCGCCTCCACCAGGCCTCGGCCTTGGCTTTCCCATGGCAGTTGGACCCCGCCCACCGAACCTGGGGCCCCCTCCGCCGCTCCGCGTGGGCGAGCCTGTGGCGCTGTCCGAGGAGGAGCGGCTGAAGCTGGCGCAGCAGCAGGCGGCGCTGCTGATGCAGCAGGAGGAGCGCGCCAAGCAGGTAGGGAGGGCGGCAGGCCGTCGGCCTGGGTCATGAGGGAGAGCGGATCCGCAGAGAGAGATGGGTTCTGGGGCCAGGCCTCCTGGGAAGGTCTGGACCAAAGACTGGCACGTATGCCTTAGGCAGGAAGAGGAGCCCAGGCAGCAGAGTTGAGGCCGGCCGGCCTGTGGGCTGGCAGTGCAGGCGTCACGTGCTCTCTTTCTTTAGCAGGGAGGTCATTCACTGAAGGGACATGAGCTCTTGGAGCAACAGAAGCGGGTACTACCCCTCATTTTGACCTCTGACCCCACGTTCCAATGCTTTGGCTTTCACTTCTAGTGCTCAGCGTCCAAGACAAGATGCACCAAGTGAACGTTGCCTTATCCTCAACCGAATTTCAGTATCTCCCAAGTAATTTCATCTTTCTTATACCGAGGGCTTGCTAACTGTGGCCTGCAGTCTGTTTTTTTGTATGGCCTGCAAGCTAAGAATTGTTTTTATATTTTTAGAGGATTGTTAAAAAGTAAAAAAGGAAAACCCAACAGTATACAAAGGAGTCCGTACACTGGCCCAGTGTTTACTCTCTGGCCCATTACAGATTGTTTCTGGATTTTTAGAAAACATTGGCTGATCCCTTCCAGTCTTTTCAGGCACCAGGGAGGGCACTCGGACTGAGTGCGGTGGACGGAGGTTAGGGAACGGCACATGAGACGTTTGGCCCCACAGGTGCATGGTGTCAGTTAGCTAACGGCTTACTCGGAGCATTAGAAAATGGGCATTACCCGCACCAGACATGGGAGTGTTCATGAAGTACTCTCTGCCCAGACTGTGCTAGATCTTGAGGGGTAGATATAAGAAAAGAATCCACTGTTTCTTAGAGATAACTAATCTTTCGGGAAGAAAGCTTTTGTTAAAAATAGAAGTCAGTGTCTCAGCTAAATAGTAAATTCTCTGCTAGGAATTTGGGCTTTTTCTCAGCATTATTGCCAGGGGCTTGGTTTTGTGGTGAGAGGGCTCCTTGTGGACCAGTATCCAGGAAGTTGGGGGGCGGATGTGGGGTTTCAGGACTCCAGTGGTACGTGTTTGTTCTTGGTCCTGTTACCTGGTGAGAGAATGCATTTGCCAGGAGCTGCCTGCGCAGTGGGTTTTCAGGCTGTGCCTCCACTTCCTCCTCGCAGGCAGCTGTGCTCCTGGAGCAAGAGCGGCAGCAGGAGATTGCCAAGATGGGCAGCCCAGTGCCTCGGCCCCCGCAGGACATGGGCCAAATGGGCGTTCGCACGCCTCTGGGCCCCCGAGGTAAGACCTCAGAAATGGAAGGAAAGGGCAAGGAAGGCGATGGAAATTTTATTTACTTAAGTATATGTCACATTTAAAACCTGTGTGTGTCAAAGGTAAATTTTCATAAACTGAATACACCCGTTCAACCAGCACGTGGGCCAAGAAAAGAACCAAAACATTGCCAGCACCCCAAAAAGCCCTTCTGGCTCTCTTCCAGCCACCCTCTCCCCCTAAGTGTAACCATCACTCTTTTTAAAAAATATATATCTTACTGGTTTTTTTTACAGAGAGGAAGAGAGAGGGATAGAGAGTTAGAAACATCGATGAGAGAGAATCATCGATCAGCTGTCTCTTGCACCCCCCTTACTGGGGATGTGCCCGCAACCAGGGTACATGCCCACAGCCAAGGTACATACCCTTGACCTTTTAGTCCACAGGCCGACGCTCTATCCACTGAGCCAAACTGGTTTTGGCGTAACCATCACTCTTAACTTTTAGCATGCAAGGAAGGTAGTTTTTAAAATCAGTGTTTCTCTCTTTGTGTTGTTACCTCTTCTCACATTGGGCTTGGATTCCTCTCTCAGTTGCTGCTCCAGTGGGCCCCACTCCTGTCTTGCCCATGGGGGCCCCGGTTCCCCGGCCTCGTGGTCCCCCGCCGCCCCCGGGAGATGAGAACAGAGAGGTGAGAGGGTGACTTCCTGGAGAGCGGGCAGTGTGGTTCAGAGGGGACTGTTTCCGGATTTTTAGAAAAGGATTCTGAGGAGGTGGGAGGACTTCTGGGGGTGGGCGTGAGGGTGAGGGGCATAGTAATTCAGACATTTAGGCAGGGCAGGAAGACATTTCTGGGGCAGGGTTCTGTGCTTCGCGCTGCGGGATGCTGAGACCAGCTGGTGGGGTCCGCTCCCTGTGTTTGTGTCATGTGGCCAGTAGCTTTCCTAGTAGGAGAGGTGGAAATGGTTGGGAAAGGGGCACTGAGATGACCTCCCTCTGCCTGGGGTGTCTCTGACAGATGGATGACCCCTCGGTGGGCCCCAAGATCCCCCAGGCTTTGGAAAAGATCCTGCAGCTGAAAGAGAGCCGCCAGGAAGAGCTGAACTCTCAACAGGGTGAGTGTGTGGTCGTCCCGAGGGCTGCAGGCACGGCCTGCAGGGGTGGGTGCTGAGGAGGGTTGGTAAAGAGGGAGGGTTACAGTGAGCAACACTAATGGCCTCTTCCTCCCTTACAGAGGATGAGGAAATGGAGACAGACACACGCTCATCCCTGGGCCAGTCGGCGTCAGAGACCGAGGAGGACTCAGTGTCCATGTCCAAGAAGGAGGTATGGGACGGAGCTGGGTGGAGGGAATGGCGGGAGATGGGATTTGGGCACGAACAGCTCCCGTTCTAAGTGTTCAGGAAGCGGTGGCTGCTGGTACCGTTTCTGTCCCAGCATCATGTGGATAGTTTTGTTTGATTGCCGGGAGTCCTTTGAGTTCTGAGGACAATGCATGCCTACATTTTAAAGATAAACTGAGTTTCTGAGAAGTAGAGTAGCTCACCCAGAGGCGCACACCTGGAGAGGGACAGGATTTTGGAGCCTGACCTCAGGGCCTTTGTTCTCAGCCTCTTGGAGAAACGGGGGGATCAGAGGTGGGGACAGGCCTGGTGTTGGGTTCCCTGGCCCATTGGTTTTACTTGTTGTGGCAGAAAAACCGGAAGCGTCGGAACCGGAAGAAGAAGAAGAAGCCCCAGCGGGTACGAGGGGTGTCATCTGAGAGTTCTGGGGACCGAGAGAAAGAGTCAACCCGGTCCCGCGGCTCTGAGTCCTCGGCTGCTGATGTGGAAATTGAATATGTGACCGAAGAGCCTGAAATTTATGAGCCCAACTTCATCTTCTTCAAGAGGATTTTTGAGGCTTTCAAGGTACAGGAGCAGCCCTCTGAGGGGCAGGTTGAGCAGGGAAGGGGCACGGAGGGGGAAGGGGGATAAGGAGGCCATCTTCAGGGCCAGGGCTGGGGTTCCTACATTGTCTGCCTCCTCAGCTCACCGATGATGTGAAGAAGGAGAAAGAGAAGGAGCCAGAGAAACTGGACAAACTGGAGAACTCCACAGCCCCCAAGAAGAAGGGCTTCGAGGAGGAACACAAGGACAGCGATGACGACAGCAGCGACGATGAGCTGGTGAGGCCCACGCCCTCCTGTCAGACCAGGACTCCAGAGAGGGGCCTGGTGAACCCTGGCAGAGGGGAACCCCTTTGGTGGCTGAAGGTTGGGGGTAAGCTGGGCGGTCTGATTGACATGGACGAGTCCTGCTCAGAGAGAATTGTTCTGTTCTAGGAAAAGAAGCCAGAAGCCCCGAAGCTGTCCAAGAAGAAGTTGCGCCGAATGAATCGCTTCACTGTGGCTGAACTGAAGCAGGTGAGACGGAGCTGAGCCAGCAGGTGCTGGAGCTCAGAGGCCCCGTAGGGAGATTTGCTTGGGGGAGGAGAGATTGGAAGGAGGCCTGGATGACGTCTGTATGGGGCTTTTGAGAAAGAGAAATAAAAAGCTGCAGACCGAAAAGATTGGGACTATCTTTTTTTTTTTTTCTTTTTTTTTTTTTTTTTTAATATTTTTATTGATTTTTTTACAGAGAGGAAGGGAGCGGGATAGAGAGCTAGAAACATTGATGAGTGCGAATCATCGACCAGCTGCCTCCTGCACACCCCCCACTGGGGATGTGCCCGCAACCAATGTACATGCCCTTGATCGGAATCGAACCCAGGACCCTCCAGTCCGCAGGCCGATGCTCTATCCACTGAGCCAAACCGGTTTCGGCAGGTTGGGACTATCTTGAGGGGTGTTGTGTTTTCCAGCTCGTGGCGCGGCCCGATGTCGTGGAGATGCACGATGTGACAGCCCAGGACCCCAAGCTCTTGGTCCACCTGAAGGCCACTCGGAATTCTGTGCCTGTGCCACGGCACTGGTGTTTTAAGCGCAAGTACCTGCAGGGCAAACGCGGCATTGAGAAGCCGCCCTTTGAGCTGCCGGACTTCATCAAACGCACAGGCATCCAGGAGATGCGGGAGGCCCTGCAGGAGAAGGTGAGGGTCTGGTTGGGGCTCAGACCTGCCCTCGGGGAGCCACGTCCTAACAGCAGCCTGCTTCACACCTGGGGTCTGGTTTCCAAAACCCACCTTCTTTTCGTTGTCTGTTTATCCGTTCTCGTCTTCCAGACGTCAGATCTGTGTGTGACACAGAGCAAGAAGGGCAGTCCCCACCTCTGCTCAGAACTAGCTCTCCTGCCCCACCCAGACTCTGGTTCTGAGCGGCTCCATTGTCTTCCTGTCTCCTGTCCCCTCTGCTTGCACTTGCCCAGCTGTCTGTGGTCTGCACATGGTGCCTCCTCTCTCCGCGGGTTGCTTCTGACTTTAGTTCTCTGCCTCCAGTGTGAGCCTGATACATTCTGTGGCTAAATTCATGGCAGTTGTGTGACTTCTTAAATTTGAAATTTGGAATACTTCAAGTAGGCAGTAGTGGCCTGTCCTACAAAAATTCAGGAGGTATAAAAGTACCAGGTGAAAATTCTGCCTTCCAGCTAGACTGTTGTCTGCGTTTTCTCCAGAGGCAACTCATGAGATCAGTCTGGATGAAATGGCTTTGAAAAATAATTTATTGACATGAGCATAACTTCATATGATAAGTATATTTTGTTCAACGTGAATCTTATAATTTTAAGGGTTTGAGCAGGAAGGATTTTGGTGACTTTGAATGAGATAGATGAGGTTTCACTTTAGCTCTTTTGGGCGTGGGGGCCAGATCTATAAGCGTTGGACTTGCTAAATCCCTTAAGGTATGTCTTGCCTTTCTCCACAGGAAGAACAGAAGACTATGAAGTCAAAAATGCGCGAGAAGGTTCGGCCTAAGATGGGGAAGATCGACATTGACTACCAGAAGCTGCATGATGCCTTCTTCAAGTGGCAGACCAAGCCAAAGCTGACCATCCACGGGGACCTGTACTATGAGGTTTGGGAGTGGGGACCAGGGAGGCGAGGCTGGGCCTTAGGTCACAGCTCTGTAACTCTTGGTTGGAAGGGCTTTTTATTTATTTAATTTTTTTGAAATACATTTTTATTGATTTTTTACATAGAGGAAGGGAGAGATAGAGTTAGAAGCATCGATAAGAGAGAAACATCAATCAGGTGCCTCCTGCACACCCCCCACTGGGGATGTGCCCATAACCAAGGTACATGCCCTTGACCGGAATCAAACCTAGGACCTTTCAGTCTGCAGGCCAACACTCTATCCACTGACCAAACTGGTTTCGGCTGGAAGGGCTTTTTAAAAAATCTCTCTCTCTCTTTTATTTTTTTACTGATTTTAGAGAGAGAGAGTGAGAGAGAGTTAGAAATATGGTTGAGAGAAACATTAACATTGATTGTCTTCCTCCTGCATGCCCCCTCCTGGGGGTCAATTCTGAAACCCAGGCATTGGGAATCAAACCAGTGACTTGGTGTATTGGTCTATGCTCAACCACTGAGCCACATTGGCTAGGCTGGAAGGACTTCTGAAGTCGGAACACTGGCCTCTCCCCTCAGCCTCAGATTGTCCGTTAACTCTCCGTGAATGGGATGGAATTTGAAATCTTCAAAAGAGGCATTTTTTTGGAAAGAAGCAAACATTGTCTTTGAAATGATATTTATATTGGGTGGTTTAGGGACAGGGGCAGATGCTTATAGGAGACATTTAATACTGGGGTCGGAGAAAACTTTTTGTTTCTGATCCTTAAAATATTAATGACTATGGTTCCCTGGAGTTTTTGAGGTGGAAGGATCTTGGCAATCACCAGGTCAAATGCCTTCATTTTATAGACGAGAAAGCAGGTCCGGAATTTGCCCATGTTTTCCTAGTGGGTTAATAATAGGACTGGCGTCTTGCTTCTCCTCCTCCTTCCTGGCCTTATTCCTGAGCCTCCTCTAGCTGGGAAGGAAGCAGTGAGAATAGAGTGGGAATGAGGCAGCCTCAGTGGGTTGTATCTGCTGTGAATCGGGATTTCTCATCTTTGTTCTCATGTCCTCTAGCCATTGAGCTCCCCAGAGTGTCTGGTGTTCACAATACAGCCTGCTCTGCTTTCTCCTCAGGGGAAGGAGTTTGAGACGCGCCTGAAGGAGAAGAAGCCAGGAGATCTGTCCGATGAGCTGAGGATTTCCTTGGGGATGCCAGTAGGACCAGTGAGTGACGGGCAGCAGAGAAGAGGGTGGCAGTTGGAGCGGAAGGGAGATTCGGGGATAGGGCTGAGTAGATGGTATTTTGTTCTCTTTTTCCGGCAGAATGCTCACAAAGTTCCTCCCCCGTGGCTGATTGCCATGCAGCGATACGGACCGCCCCCGTCGTACCCAAACCTGAAAATCCCTGGGCTGAACTCACCCATCCCTGAGGTGAGCACTGTCCTTTCTTTCATTCTTAGCTGGCTCTGCTCTTAGAGGGTGTATTTTCTTTTCATTCCACCTATTTTTATTTTTTGTTTAAAGAAAAAAATGTTTAAAGAAAAAAGTAATGGGTTTTGTTTTTTAAAAATATTTTTTATTGATTTTGTACAGAGAGGAAGGGAGAGAGATAGAGAGTTAGAAACATCGGTGAGAGAGAGTCATCGATCAGCTGCCTCTTGCACACCCCCTACTGGGGATATGCCCGCAACCAAGGTACATGCCCTTGACCGGAATCGAACCTGGGACCCTTCAGTCCCCAAGCCGACGCTCTATTCATTGAGCCAAACCGGTTTTGGCAAATTCATTCTTATTTTTAATTAAAAAGCATTAAATTAAAAAATTAACAGACAACAAAGTAAATGGAGCGAAAAAGAAGTAATTGTTAAGCTTCAGAAAATTTTAAGAGAAATATATTTTAAAAGCTTTCCAAAAGTGAGGAAAGAAATTACTGAGAAGTGGGAGTCATGTGTTTTAAAGAACATGTTTCAGTTTCAGACACTGGATTCTACCACAGATGCCAAGGTCACTCACATATTTTCTGACTCCCAGCTCCCCATTCTATTGCTTCCAGATTTTTGTTGCTTAATACTTTTGCTCTATAATGCTTTGATAACAGTAATCCTTCTCTGAAATCATAATTTCCATAGTCCCCAAAGTGCAGACTTTTTCCTAGGGTGTCGGTGTTTCTGTAGGAGCTGGCAGGAGAATGACTGCGTTTACTGTCTTGCAGAGCTGTTCCTTTGGGTACCATGCTGGTGGCTGGGGCAAACCCCCCGTAGATGAAACCGGGAAACCACTCTATGGGGACGTATTTGGAACCAATGCCGCTGAGTTTCAGGTATGGGCCATGGCTGGCAAGCTTAAGCCTTACTTAAGGTCACGAAGTTTAGAGATAGTTTGTAGTTTCATTATCATTGAGCTGGGTGTTGTGAATTTTCAAAATCTGAGGAAGGGCATGCATTTTTCTGAGTTGTGCGAATCAAACCCCCCACTAGAACATGAGCTCTCGGGGCAGAGCGTATCTGTGTATTCTGTCAGGATTAGTTTCCTTTTACAGCAGCTTGATACCTAATAGGTAGTAAACATCTGCTGAATGATTAGTGATCTCTTTCAGACCAAGACTGAAGAAGAAGAGATTGATCGGACTCCTTGGGGGGAGCTGGAGCCATCTGATGAAGAGTCTTCGGAAGAAGAGGAAGAGGAGGAAAGTGATGAAGACAAGCCAGATGAAACAGGCTTTATTACCCCTGCAGACAGGTGGGGATGCAGAGTCTGCCTCTCTGAACTAGTCTGTCTGTCTTTGGGGACTTTCTCTTTACTCCAAGCCTTGTTCCTCTCTTTACAGTGGCCTCATTACTCCTGGAGGATTCTCATCGGTGCCAGCTGGAATGGAGACTCCGGAACTCATTGAGCTGAGGAAGAAGAAGATTGAGGAAGCGATGGATGGGTGAGAGAATCAGGCAGGGCCGAGAAGGGAGGACTTCCTCTTCCTTCAGTTTCTAGGCTGACTTGTTGACATTTGCTAAACCCCCCTCCACACACACACACACTCACATACAAAATTATTGAATATCAACTCTGTGCCAGGCACTGCTCTAGATGTGGGGACTGAGCAGTGGAAAAGACAGATAAGATAGACTCACCAGAGAACAGGATAATTTCCAATGTGGAGAGGACAGTGAAGGAGAGGAAACTGGGTACTGGGATGTAGAAGGATTGGATGGTGGGAGGTATTTTAAAAAAATATATATTTTATTGGTTTTCTACAGACAGGAAGGGAGAGGGATAGAGAGCTAGAAACATCTATGAGAGAAACATCGACCAGCTGCCTCATGCACACCCCCTACCGGGGATGTGCCCACAACCAATGTACATGCCCTTGACCGGAATCGAACCTGGGACCTTTCAGTCCGCAGGCCGACGCTCTATCCACTGAGCCAAACCGGTTTCGGCTGGTGAGAGGTATTTGAGCTGAGAGCTGGATTTTAGGAAAGAGCCAGTCACAGGGTGATGGGGGCAGAAGGAACTGTAAATACAAACTGACGGCCCTAAGCCAGGCACAGGTTTTGATGGTCATGCATTTTGAAGCCCTGTTATTAGGTATATAAGTGTGTGGGAGTAAGTCTTCTAGATGAATTGACCCCTTTTTTCATGAAATGATTTCTTTCTTGGTTTTTTTCCTTTTTCCCATTTTCCTACTTTTTGGATTAATTGCACATTTTTTTTATGGTTCCATTTTATCTCCTTTTTTGACTTAGCAACTGTGTTTTATTATTTTAGTGGTTGCTTTAGGGTTTGGAATGTCTGCCTTTATCATAATCTGTCTTCAAGTGATATACCACTTCAATTAATATTAAGAACCTTACAAAAGTGTACTTGCATTTTCCCCTCCCAACTTTTGCAGTATTGTCATTCTTTTTACTTTTACATGTTATAAGTCCTACACTACATGATTATTAGTTAATTTTACTTTAATGGTTAATTATCTTGTAGAGAGATTTAAATAATAAGAATCATATATTACTAACCTACATAATTACCATTTCCAGTGTTCGTTCTTTTCTTTGTATATAGCTAGGTTGATGTCTGGTATCTTTTTCCCTCTGCTTGAAAGCCTTCCTTCAGCATTTCTTGTTGCGAGTCTGCTGGTCATGAATTCTTTTTGCTCTCACGGTCTAAAAATGTCTTCATTTGCCCTTTTTGAAAGATTTTTGTCAGGTATAGGATTCTAGATTGACTTTTTTCCTTTCAAGTACTTTAAAGATGTTGCTCTAGTGTCTCATTGTTTCTGATGTGAAATCTGTCTTCATCCTTTTCTTCCTCTGTGCATGTTAATTTCCCCTGGCTGCTTTTAATATTTTCTTGCTGTTTTGAACAATTCAATTATGCTATACAGTGTAGGATGGAATATTGTGTGGTTTTTATGTTGTTTTTTTTTGGAATTTTGTTAAGTATCTTGAATCTGGATTTATAGTTTTTATTAACTTTGGAAAAATTGTGGCCATTATTTCTCCAAATATTTCCCCTCCTCTCCTTTGGAAGTATCTTAAATCTGGATTTATAGTTTTTATTAATTTTGGGGAAATTATGGCCATTATTTCTCCAAATATTTTTTTCTTTTCTCTCCTTTGGGAACTCCCATTGTACATTTCTTTTAGATCTCTTAAAGTTGTCCCACTGCTTACTTATATTTTAAAAAACATCTCTTTTCTCTTTGTATTTCCTTTTAGAAAACTTCTGTTCATATGTTAATATTTTTTCTGCAGTTTCTAATCTGACTTGAATTACATCCAATGTAGTCTTTATCTCTAGCCTTAGGATTTGGGTCTTTTTATATCTTCTGTGTCTCTTACTTAACATTTGAACATATGGAATGCAGTAATAATAACACTTTATTGTACTTACCTGCGAATGCCAACTGTGCCTGCTGTGCCAGTTCTGGGTTGATGTAAATTGATTATTTTTCTCATTAAGGATTGTATTTTTCTGCTTCTTTGCATGCCTGTTAGGTTTTGATTGGATGCTAGGATTTGTGAAATGTCCCTTGTTAGGTACAGGATATTTTTGTATTCCTGTAAATCTTTAGCTTTGTTCAGGGATATAGTTCAAGTGCTGAAAACAGTTTGGTTCTTTCAGGTCTTGCTTGTCAGATGAGGCTAGACCAAAGCATGTTCAGTCCTCTGCATTACTGAGGCACAGACACTCCGCACACTTAGCTCAGTGCCCTGTCTACCAGGAGTTCACTCTGCCCAATGGGCGAGGCACTCTTCCCCGAGGACGAGGCAGGTCTTGTTATCAATGATCCTTGCAGGTGGCTCTCTCCCCGGCCTATGTAGTTCCTCACCTGCGGTACTCACCTGGGTACTTGGGGGACCCTCTGTAGGTCTCTTGAGTTCTCCAGTCTTGGTCTCCCTCTACTTCCAGCTTCATCCCTTCAACTCATGGAGACCTCTGGTTTCTACATGGGTTACTCCTCTCCATGTAGTAGGCTGGGCAATTGAAGGGTTCATCTCATTTCTTAACCTGTCTCCCAGGAATCACTGTCCCTCCTTGTCCATGTCCACTGTTGTACCGCTTCCAGATAGTATTAAGAAGCTTACATCTATTTTCCCCATTTTTGGGGCTTGTTTCAGGGGGAGTGGAAAGGATTGTAAGGATTGTATTTTTCTGCTTCTTTGCATGCCTGTTAGGTTTTGATTGGATGCTAGGATTTGTGAAATGTCCCTTGTTAGGTACAGGATATTTTAGGTACATCTAGTCCCTCTTGCTCCTTGTCAGAAAGCAGAAGTCTCAAGTTTTGCATATTTAAGAAAGAAAAAGAAAGAAGGGTACTGTGGTTGAGTATAGTGAGCAGGAATTAGGTAAGGGGCTGGGTTATGAACTCATCAGACCATGGTAGAGTTTGGACTTTATTCAAATTACAATAAAAAACCTCAGGGTTTGAGCAAAGGAAGGACAGCGTCTGAGTGCCATTTGAAGGCGTTAGCTCTGGCTGCTGTTGAGAATAGATTGTCACCTCTTCCGGGGGAGAAGTAGGGATGAAGCCGTGTCTGGGTTGATATATGTGGATTTGCTCGTGTTTCAAATGTGGTGAGACCGGCTATAGGTGGTGTTTGCACCCGTGGAAGGGCTGGGAGTTTGAGTTCTGTGTGTTAAAGCTCCGGGCACAACATTGGGCAGGAACTGCTGTAACCTCTTCTCTCCTGCCAGCTTCCCGAAACCAGCCATCTTTTGGAAAGTTTCAGCCGCTGACTCTTAGCCCTTGTGGGAGTCTTGGTCTTTGATACCCTAAACTTGGGGATCCCTTAACTCAGTCTCTGTACTTCTTCCGGGCTGTATTTCCCAGAATTGGCACCAACCCAGTTCTATCCTCTCACGGCAGCTTGTGCATCATTTTCTCCCCTGGGCGTCTCGGAATATATCCAGGGCGCGGGGTGAAGGTGCTGTCCATGTTCCTTCTGCTTCAGGAGGCCCTTCCATCCCTTCCATTTTGGGTCTGACCCCTTTGTGTTTTGCAGGAGCGAGACACCTCAGCTGTTCACTGTGCTACCAGAGAAGAGAACGGCCACCGTTGGGGGAGCCATCATGGGATCGACCCACATCTATGACATGACCACGGTGAGTACCCGGAGGACGCTGCTTTCGGGGCCTGTTCCGGGGCAGAAGGTAGGGCTTCTGAGCCTCTCTTTGGAGATGACAGAGCTCTGATCCCTTTTTCTTTTCTGGTCACTTTTCTAGGTTATGAGCCGGAAGGGCCCGGCCCCTGAGCTGCAAGGTGTGGAAGTGGCTCTGGCGCCTGAAGAGTTAGAGCTGGACCCCATGGCCATGACCCAGAAGTATGAGGAGCATGTCCGGGAGCAGCAGGCACAAGTGGAGAAGGAAGACTTCAGTGACATGGTGGCCGAGCATGCTGCCAAGCAGAAGGTAGGAGCTCCCACCAGAAGCCTGGGCTGGGCCTGGGCCTCCTTTTTCAGCGGAGTGGGGTCCCCTAGTGGCGAGTGTGCGGGAGGACTCTGCCTGCTGTCCTAGCTTCCTTGGTGCTGGAAGCTTCCTTAGAAATGCTCTGGGGGCTGTCCTCCTGACGGGTGATGAAATAGGCACAGGGAGGGGAAGGAACTTATACACGTCTGAGAATCCAGTTTCAGCTCCTTTTCCACAGACGTATGTGGCTGTGTCAGGCTGTCCACCCTTGTTTTGGGGATCAGTGGGTGGTTGAACCTGTTCTAACCTGTTTCTCTTTCTCTTTAGCAAAAGAAACGGAAAGCTCAGCCTCAGGACAGCCGTGGGGGCAGCAAGAAATACAAGGAGTTCAAATTTTAAGTCCCCCTCAAACCTCCAGCCCGCCTGCAGGCCCGCTGCGTGGTTGCCTGGGCTTCGCACATGGGTCCCCACGAGCCAGCTCTCCCACATTCCCCCGGGCTTGTCACTCACGTTCTTATTTTAGACCTGTTTTGTAAATAAAGCTGTTTCCCAAGGAAAGAGACGAATATGTAACACTCCTGATCTTCCTTCATCTTTTAGTTCCCTCCTGCAAATGGACTAAAACAGCCCTTTCCACACCTTCAGGGCGGCCCCAGGGCACACACTTGGGTCCTGTGTCGCAGCTGAGACTGGTGATAAGGCCAGAGTGTGCAGAAATGCTTTTACCACTGCCTGCCTTTTAGGAAGGTCCTGTGTGACCTTACTCCTTTGTCCTTGGGGGCTAAAATAGCCAGCTTAGCGCCCAGCCGGGCGGAGGAGGTTCAGTGGGCTTGGGAAGTAGGCCAGGTCTGGCCTTCCTAACAGACCTGTGGTCAGAAGAGCCCAAGTCCTTAGCCGACAGACAACACAGATGGTCCTTGAGTCTGTATGATCCCGTGGGTGGTGTTCGTCACCCCACCTCCAGGTGTCGGTGTTAAGAGCGCCCACAGAATGAGGGGGTGCGGGAGGCTTCAGGATGGGTGCTGGAGCAGAAGTGGGAGACCCCACGGGGGACGTGCTCGTTGAGCCAGGCTTTGGGCGGAATAGGGTTTTAGATGTGAAGAGGAAAGAGCATTCCAAGAGGAGGAAATGGGGGGGGGGGCAGGGCGGGTCTTGGCCTGTGCCGGCTCTGGGAGGGGCTGCAGGGACTAGGAAGGCTGGCTCCCGGGGCTGCGGGCCTTTGGGGCTCTGGTCCCCCGGCTCCCACCCTGGAGGGAGGCGGGCGGCGGCCCCGGGGCCCACCCCTCCGGCCTGGTCTTGGCTGAGAAGCACGGCCAGGCCCGCGGCGGGAAGGCGGCTGGGAGGGGCTGCCATTCCTCCCGGCCCCGCAGCCGGAGGCCGAGGCCGCTCCCGCCAGCCCTCTCCGCCGGGCCGCGCCCCGGAAAAGCGGGGTTTCCGCCGCCGGGCCGCTGCGCCGGAGGGCGGGAGCGGGGAGGCCGCGGCCGCCGACACCGGAGCGGACGGGAGGCCCCTGCGCGGCCGCCGACCCCTCTCCTCCGCCGGGCGCGGGAGCGGCGCGAGGGGCCGCCCGCCGCTGGGTGGGGCCGCGCGGCCGGACACGCCCACTCGGTGCCGGCGGGGCCGCAACAGGCGGCGCGAGGGCTGCGCCGAGGCCGAGGCCGCGCCTGCGTGCAGCCTCCGCGCGCCTGGCGGGCGCTGAGGGGACCGGTGAGGAGGCCGGTGAGCAGCCCGGTGAGGAGACGGTGAGGAGGCCGGTGAGCAGCCCGGTGAGGAGGCCGGTGAGCAGCCCGGTCAGGAGCCCGGTGAGGAGACAGTGAGGAGGCCGGTGAGCAGCCCGGTCAGGAGCCCGGTGAGGAGACAGTGAGGAGGCCGGTGAGCAGCCCGGTGAGGAGGCCGGTGAGCAGCCCGGTGAGGAGACGGTGAGGAGACGGTGAGGAGGCCGGTGAGCCCGCCCCCGGGAGCAGCCGGCCGTCCTCGGCGCCGCTTCGGTCCCCGTGACCCCGCGCCTCACGCCCCTCACGCCGGCCATGGCGGAGCGCGGAGGGGCGGGCGGTGGTCCCGGCGGGGCGGGCGGCGGCGGCCAGCGCGGCTCCGGGGTCGCCCAGTCCCCGCAGCAGCAGCCGACGCCGCAGCCGCCGCCGCAGCCGACGCCCCCCAAGCCGGCCCAGGCCGCCTCGTCGTCCACGTCCACCTCGGCGGTGGCCGCCTCCTCCTCGTCCTCGTCCACCTCCACCTCCATGGCCGTGGCCGTGGCCTCGGGCTCCGCGCCCCCCGGCGGCCCGGGGCCCGGCCGGCCGCCCGCCCCGGTGCAGATGAACCTGTACGCCACCTGGGAGGTGGACCGGAGCTCCGCCAGCTGCGTGCCCAGGTGAGCGGGGCGGGCCGGGCGCCGCCTCCCTGTCTCCCCCCCGCCCCTCCCCGACATCCCCCCCCTCCCCGACATCCCCCTCCCGCTCCCCGACATCCCCTCCCCCCGACATCCCCCTCCCCCCGACATCCCCCTCCCCCTCCCCGACATCCTCTCCCCCCGCCCTTCCCCGACATCCCCTCCCCCGTTTCTCCCCACCCCTCCCCCCCCCCCCCCCCCCCCCCCGGCCGGCCGGCCCGGCAGCTTCCTGCCCGGCCCGCCCTCCTGGCAGCCCCACCTTCCGTCCCGGACCCCCTCCTCCCCAGCGCCTGGGCTTCCCGCGGCCTTCCTCCCGCCGCCCGGCCTCCCGGGAGGCGGACTCTCTGCCTCGCGGTGCTGTGGGCTGCACATACCTCACACACACGGTATAGACACCTCACACACACGGTATAGACACCTCGCACACACGGTATAGACACATCGCACACGGTATAGATACCTCACACACACGGTATAGACACCTCACACACACGGTATAGACACCTCACACACACGGTATAGACACCTCACACACACGGTATAGACACCTCACACACACGGTATAGACACCTCACACACACGGTATAGACACCTCACACACACGGTATAGACACCTCACACACACGGTATAGACACCTCACACACACGGTATAGACACCTCACACACGGTATAGACACCTCACACACACGGTATAGACACCTCACACACACGGTATAGACACCTCACACACACGGTATAGACACCTCACACACACGGTATAGACACCTCACACACACGGTATAGACACCTCACACACGGTATAGACACCTCACACACACGGTATAGACACCTCACACACGGTATAGACACCTCACACACACGGTATAGACACCTCACACACACGGTATAGACACCTCACACACACGGTATAGACACCTCACACACACGGTATAGACACCTCACACACACGGTATAGACACCTCACACACACGGTATAGACACCTCGCACACACGGTATAGACACCTCACACACACGGTATAGACACCTCACACACGGTATAGACACCTCACACACACGGTATAGACACCTCACACACACGGTATAGACACCTCACACACACGGTATAGACACCTCACACACGGTATAGATACCTCACACACAGGCTATAGACACATCACACACGGTATAGATCTCTGATAATCCCAACGTCTCCGCACCTGCCAGGGGCTGTCACTGCCGGTGAACCCATCTCCCAGCCCCGGGGCCCTGTTCGCGCGCAGCTCACAGTCCGCCTGCCCGTGGCCTGCAGAAGTCCTGTCTGTGGACTGTGCTGGAAGCGTGTTCCTCCTCCCTCCTCCCCCTCCGGTCACCTCCACAGACCCCAGCCCTGCGGGGCCGCGCGAAGGCACTGCCTTATTCCTAATGCGATCCATTCCTATCTGCCGGACCATCTGGGTCCTTTCCCCCCCGCTTTTGGGATATTTTATTTCTCTATCGCAAGGCCATCTCTCGCCAGCTCTTTGGGGACAGTGTGCATGTCTCCGAGTGTGCCCCCTGAGTAGACAGACAGCGGGGCTGGTTTTGCTCAGGAAGCCCGGACCAGTGCCTGGAGGCGTCTTTTTCGTCACCGCCGAGTGATTCTGTGTCTTGGAGCCCTGGGTTCACTGTTTACTCCGTTGGCCCATTCCCCTCTCTTTATTTTGAGTTATTTCATACATACACAGTTACACACACACATACACACACCCTAGATAGACTGGGTGTTAAAAAGTGATGAGGAACCCAGCCCGTGGCTCAGTGGTTGAGCGTCGACCTATGAACCAGGAGGTCATGGTTGGATTCCCAGTCGGTCGGGGCACATGCCTGGGTTTTGGGCTCAATCCCCTGTGTGGGGCGTGCAGGGGGCAGCTGATGATGATTCTCTCTCAGTGGTGTTTCTATTTCTCTCCCTCTCATGTATTTTAAAAATGATGAGGAGTTCATCGCTATAGTTGACTGAGCTTAACAAATAGAGCATTGCACTCAGGTTGCCCCTTCCTTACCACATCTCCTTCCCCCAATGGTAAACATTATTCTGAATTGTGTGTTTATCATTTCCCTGGTCTCTTAAAACTGTTTTATTATATGTATGCATTTCTAAATAATGTTTTCAGATTTGGAATGTTTTTGAAGTTTATGTAAATGCTCTCATACTATATGTTCTGCGACCTATTTTAGTGAGGGTTTGTTATTTTTTTTTTAACAACATAAATGAGAATGACTTTTAAGGTAGTTGTAGTTTAAATATTTTCACTAATGGATAGAATTTCATTATACGAATAAGTCGTAACTCTCCCTTTGATGAACATTTGGGCTGTTTCCTGTTCGTTTACATAAACAGCCATAGGTACTTAAATGTTTTTGTCCGGGACTCCTGGGCTCCTTGCAGAAGTTTCTTTCAGTTGTCCTTCCATGCAGGGATGGAAAGTCTTTGCAGGGCACGTACCTCTGGAACTTTAATGATTGTGCTTCTCTGTCTTCCGTTTGCCCCGCTCTACTCTTCAGGGCCTTTGCGTTTAAATTTACTGACTCACTTTTCCGACCTACACCTTTTTCTCTGTAGGGTGATCGGTTTAGTTTGCTTTGGCCAGCACCCTAGCACACCACCACTCAGGTGTTCGTCTCTTGTCCTAAGCAGGCCTCTCTCTTTTTTTTATAGGCCCGTCTCTAGCTGAAGTATTCTAAGTTGCGTCTTTCAAACACAAAAGCACTGTGCCTTCCCACATGGAACCAGTGTGTCAGCACATGCTTGCCCATGCTTCCTTCACATCTACCCCTATGGTAGCTGCCTTCTCTGGCTGTTAGATGGAAAGGAATAAGCCGATTGGAAAGAAGTTGCTGTGCAGCCGGGGTGGGAGGTGAGGGTGAGGGGGATAGGGGATATAAATAAAACCACTAATTGCTTTTGATTTTTGGCCTGTTCCATCTAGTCATTGAAAAATTCATGTTTTAAGAAGTTATTAGCCCAAGAAACAGCCAGAATCCTGATCACATCGGTAGTGGTTACGCTGCCTCGGTGTGAGAGGCTTGGGCTGCCTTGCTTGCACCTGCGGGGGTTTGCCGTATGTCATGTCCGCTGGCCAACCCTTGCGTCTGTCAGCTGTCCTGTCTGACTTTGTTCTTCAGCTGACGTCCGTGTGCTCCCAGCTCCTTGTGGAACACTTGTGCTCTCTGGACACGCTGTTTTATCTGCAGGCTGGAAAATAACGCCCCGTGGGGAGAAAATAGCCCTTCCAGTTATTAGAGTCATCTAGTTAGTTTGAAGTCTCCTCAGTATGCTTCAAGTTGTTTAGCATATACTGGCAGTGTGCATTCTGTATATATTCTAGAATTACATTCTTGTCTCGTGTCACTTACTGAGACGCAGGCATGAGGTATCTGCACATGTAAACATGATTGTGGATCTAAGGTTAACTATATATAAGAATTTTGTGGGATTCAGTCTTGTGAAATGTGATTCTCTACTTAGTGCAGAGAGGAGTTGGAAAGTTGAGTGTTAGGATGGTTACGTTCCTTTTCTTGATTCCTATGGAAATATAACTTGCTTTTGAAAAAAAAGTCCCTTTTTCTTTACTAGAGATTTAAATCAAAATGAGCAATGTAGTTGTTTCTCAGTTACACACTCTGCCTTTATTTAACATGTACTAAATTCCCTCAGATCCTATAGTCAATTTTTAAATCATAAAAGCCAATTGTATTTCCCAGTGATGACCTCTGGAGAGTGAGATCAGAGATAAGCTTAGGGCTTTTTATGAGCAGGCAGGTCTATTATAGTTCTTTTGTGAAGTTGGCATTGTTTTCCCTCCATAGTAAGTAGTACTTCTCTACCTGTGGTCTATGGTGTGTATAGTAAGTAGTGTGACATCATGTGACATGTTTCTTGATGTTAAAGAAAGGATTTTAGTGTCATAGTTATCCCTTCTCTTTGGTCTTTGTGTGAAGTTTTCCTGATGTTTCCTGTTTTTGAATTGCTTAAGTAGGAGAGGCGGAAAAATTATTAAATTTCACAAGTATACAACATTTTCTCAGTGGTGTAAACTATTAGGAGTCAAAAAGTGCTCTGCTGCATCACTTATAGACTGTATCACATTTGTCCTTTAGCAAAGATCATTTGCATATCCTTATTTGTACCTGTACTTAGGGGAAAAGTTCAGTAGTTATTAGTCACATTTCTCCTTAGACTTTTTTTTCAAGTAGGTACTGAAGTTAAACCTTATTGTACAGAAGTGTGAGAGCCATAGGAGGTGGCCGTGGCTAAGTTGGCATGACTGGCCTGCAGTGGAAGTGTTTTATGAGGGCACTGGGGGCATTTGCCCCTCTAACCACAAAACCAGGAGGCAAGTCAGCATGTTACTCTGTATCCTTGTTGTATACCAGGGCAAATTCTTCCATACTTTAGATTTTTCATCCATTGATTAGGAATACTTCTATTTACCATCTATTCTAAGATGTGGGGGAAATAAATATGAAATAGGACCTATAGATCCACAGGAGAAAGTACTTAAATGATAGTTATAAAGTAAATATAATTGATCAAATAAGGGAGACCTGGTGAAATTTCTGTTATTTCCCTAGCATTTAAAGTCTTCAAAGCATATTTGTACCTTAGGAGATTTGAATTTCACATTTTGAGTGTTGTAATGGGATATCCTCTTTGGTGGGGTAATATTATCCCTCATCCCTTTGGAAGCTCAGATTCCTTAAGGCAGAAAGAGAATGACTTTCACAGAGTCCATTTTACATGGATTGATTTACAGATCTTTTGGACACATTAGTGGTTTTGTGATTTCTTTTTAAACCGGTTTTTCATTTTCTTAGCTGAGCCAGTAAGCCACCTGTTATTATTAGTACTTGCCTGGGTGTGCATGAAGGAGGTGCAAGTCAGAAAATGTGTGGGCTTTTCATTCCTTCACCCAGGAAGCCTCATCCTGCTTTGGCCTGGACTCGAAGGCTCAGTGGGTCCTCTGAAATTTGCAGTCAGCTTGGCTTGCACCTGCCGCATCACGTTCTGGGGTGATGTGGGAATGATTGCAAGAGCTGGTTTCCCCCAGACTGCCTTTGGAATGGGATCGAGGGCTCTTGAGAAAAGACAGAGGTTGAAGTTATATCATCCTTCAGAGGCCCTTTGATCTGGAATTGAGCAGGGTTGTTGGGTTCTAGATTGACAAGCACTGACAGAATCATTACTTCTCTAGGCCTAGATAGAAGAATAACCAGCAAAGCTTCTGAAGGTTTTAGAAAAACCAAGATGTGTCTGGGTACCAACTCTAGAGTGTTTTCCTCTTACTGCCATTCACAGACCAGTTGAAAGCCTGCTGGACTTACATTCCAATCTTTTATCTTTTAAAAAATATATATTTATTTTATTTTATTTAAAAAATATTTTTTATTGATTTTTTTACAGAGAGGAAAGGAGAGAAGTAGAGAATTAGAAACATCGATGAGAGAGAAACATCTATCAGCTGCCTCCTGCACACCCTCCACTGGGGATGTGCCCATAACCAAGGTACATGCCTTTGACCAGAATCAAACCTGGAACCATTCAGTCCACAGGCTGACACTCCATCCACTGAGCCAAACCAGTTAGGGCCCAATCTTTTTTAAAAAAATATATATTTTATTGATTTTAGAGAAGAAAGAAGAGGGAGAAAGAGATAGAAACATCAATGATGAGAGAAAATCATTGATTGGTTGCCTCCTGCGTGCCCTCTACTGGGGACCGAACCCACAACCCAGGTATGTGCTCTTGGCTGGAATCAAACCTGGAACCTTCAGTTTGCAGGCTGACGCTCTCTACCCACTGAGCCAAACCAGCTAGTGCAGGGCCCAATCTTATTTATTTATTTATTTTAATATATTTATTGATTCTTTACAGAGAGGAAGGAAAGGAACAGAGAGTTAGAAACATCGATGTGAGAGGCATCGATCAGCTGCCTTCTGCACACCCCCTACCGGGGATGTGCCTGAAACCAATGTACATGTTCTTGACCGGAATTGAACCTGGGACCTTTCAGTCCGCAGACCAAAGCTCTATCCACTGAGCCAAACCGGTTTCAGCTTCAATCTTTTATCTTATTACAAACCAAAGAATAGCTGGAGTCACAGTTCACCAATACCTGGCCTGTAACTTGGGTAGCACAAGTAGAGAAGGCCAGTTAATGATGACACATTGTTAATTAGCTTATATATTTTACATATATATCTTCTAGAAACACTTCCTTAAAACATTCCATTAGACATTCAGTTATGTCTTACTGTCATAAGCTGTGTTATCTTTAAAGCTGCTCTAATACATTAGCCACTAGTTGCATGTGGCTATTAAAATTCAAATGAATGAAAATTTAAAAATTTAAAAATTCTCTTCCTTATTTGCATTAGCCATATTTTATGTTACACTATTCGCACTAGTATCTTCCATATTGGACAGGGCAGATCTAGGACATTTCCAGAAAGTTCTATTAGTTTAGGGAGAAAATTGTCTAAGTATGGCATTTCTAATATTAATATTGTTTCTCCTTATTCATTTAATTAAACTGAATACTTTTGTCCTTTTCCAGATTATTTAAAAATGCCTCTCCACTATTTCAAGGACTTTTGTAAGTTTTTGCCCTCTAAACCTTGTTACTTTCTAGTCTGCTCACTTCTTCCTGGAAGGAATTTGCTTCCTGGTGTCTCCCTGCCATTTGTTCCCCACAATTTTGGTCTTAATCAATATCTTTGAGAAAATTATCTGGAAGCATTAACTCCAAAATGGTGTTTAGATGGTAGGAGTATGTGTGATATTAATTTTTGTCCTTTTATATTTTTTGGTGATTTCTAAGCTTTCTGTAAAACTTCCCCAAGTGACAGTCTGTGTTTCAAAACCTTATTGTGAACAAGCTTTCCCCCAGGTGATTTTATATATATATAAATATATATATATATAATGAAAATCGACCTGACAACGGAACGACCGGTTGTTATGATATGCACTGACCACCAGGGGGCAGACGCTCAATGCAGGAGCTGCCCCCAGACCGCAGGCCCCAATTACCTGATCAGGGCCTGCTAGCCAATCTCTCAGTCTGTCCCCTGGGCAGCAGGCTTTGATTGCCCAATGGGGAACAGGGAACTAGGGGTGGGTGGCAGTGGATGAGGATGGTGCCAGGCCAAGGCAGGGACAAGTGTGTGGGCCACAATCGCCCTGCTGGTCACCCCACACCACAGAGAGGTGGGGAGATTGACCCTGATCGCAGGTCAGGCCTAGGGACCTACCTCTGCATGAATTTTGTCCGCCGGACCTCTAGTTTTTTTGTGTGTGTTTTTTTTAAAATATATTTTATTGATTTTTCACAGAGAGGAAGAGAGAGGGATAGAGAGTTAGAAACATCGATGAGAGAGAGTCATCGATCAGCTACCTCTTGCACACCCCTTACTGGGGATGTGCCCTCAACCAAGGTACATGCCCTTGACCAGAATCGAACCTGGGACCCTTCAGTCCGCAGGCCGACGCTCTATCCACTGAGCCAAACCAGTCCCGGCCGGACCTCTAGTTTTGGATATAATTGTCCCTGAGGAAATGTAGAGTGGTTGTTGTGTTTAGATATAGGCAGGTGTTTTTTCTTTCCAAAGCATTTTGTGTGTTTGTCTGTCTTTGAGTTCCTTGGGTTCTTTCCATAGGTGAGATATTCTGTGTAGCAGGCGTTTTGTTTTGTTTAATAGTTTAGAAAACACAAATAGCTTAGGAGTCACTTATCATTTATTTGATCCCTCCTTACTTACCTTTTCTTGTCTCTTCTTTAAAAACACCAAATGGCATCAAGGTTTAGAGAGTGGCTTTTTCCTTTTGTCTCCTCAAACATACTGTGCTGTGCTGTCTGTAATCCTATCCGTCCTCTGCCCCTCTGCCATCTCCCTGAAGGTGACCCTGGCAGCAGTTCAGAGCGATATTAAAAATGGAGATCAGATCATGTCACTCTCCTCTTCGTTATCGTCCCATTTCACCCATTTAGCAAATGCTTACAGACCACCTGGTGTGTGTCACAAACTGAATCCTTGATTTCATCAAGTCTACATTCTTGTTGGTGAAGGCAAGAGAGCTATAACTTCTCATCATACTTTGAATAAAACTCCTTCTGATGGCTTAGGAGATACTTTCTGATGTGGCCCTTCTTCCTGACCTCATCTTTTACCGCTCTCCCCTGTGCTCAGCTGGCTCTGGGCAAGCTGGGGTAGGCACTGGCCCCCTTGCCTTTGGGCCTTTGCACTTGCTGTTCTCTCCACCTGGATGCTCTGTCCCCCGACCATCATGTGGCTGGCTCCCTGGTATCATTAAGGTCATCACCAGTTGACCTGCCACCTTGAAAGCTGCCCTCATCTGCCCAGTCTGTTCTGGGGATTTATAAATCTTCACAACTAGTTATCACTGTTTGAAATAATTCTGTTCATTTATATAGTTATTTTGTAGGTGCTTAATAAATACATTTGTTGAATGAACAGTGCCTATTTTTTATAATGTTGCGTGAAATTCCTTTATACACAATTCATTCATTTAACACATATTTATTGAGTGTTTCTATGTGCCAAACGCTGCTCTAGATGCTGGGGAAATGGCAGCAAACAGCTGAAAGTTCATTCTCTCCTACTGTACATGTTAGTGAAGGGAGACAGATAATAAACAAATAACTGGATCTTTAACAGATAGGTAGTGAGTGGTGCCATGAAGAAAAATAAGGCAGAGTGGGGCATTGAGAGTGTTGGAGGAAAGGCTGTTTTATTTTATCTTTTGTTTATTTTTTAAATATATATTTATTGATTTCAGAGAGGAAGAGAGGAGGAGATAGAAACATCGGTGAAAGAGACGGGATGGAGCCTGAAACGCAGGCATGTGCTCTAATGGGGAATCGAACCCAGGACCTGTTGGTCTGTGGGTCCACTGAGCTACACCAGACTGATGGAAGGGTGTTTTAGACAGGGCGGTCAGAGAAGGCCTCTGGTGAGGCAGCATTTGGGCTGATGTCTGAATGCCGTGAACTGACTAATCCAGCACTTACCAGGCACCTCGGAGGCAGATGCTGAGGTCCCTTTTCTAGAAAGGGACCCCGAGGCCCAGTGAGGTGAGGCTACTTCTGCAAGGCTTCAGAGTTCAGAGGGAGATGGGACAGGGATGTGTCTCCATGACTCATGATTGTCTGACACCAGAGCTATTTCTCCTTTTAAACTTGGTGTTCCCCAAGCCCTATCTGGTTCTCATAGTTGATCTATAATATCTCATGCTTTATATGTTATCATGTTGGATTTGCAGAATGCTGCTCTATTACCAGATTTTAGACAGTGAGATGATTCATAGCATAGTGACCATGGGTAGCAGTTCTGGAGCCAGTAGCCAGGATTTTAATCCTGACTGTTGTTTACCATTTAAGTGACTTGGGAAAATTATTTAATCTCTCTAATGCTTCTATTTTCTGATCTGTAAAATAGGCATAATAATCATTCTTACCCCTCACTTATTATAAGAGTTAAATGAGATTAGTAAAGTTCAGTGCTTATGGTGGGATATAGAAAGTAGTTAAAAATATTAGCTATTGCTATCTTACCTCCAGTTCAGCTTCTCTATCTCCTCCACACCCTCCAAAAACTGCTTTCTTTCTAGAATTAGGGCAGTCCTGTTGCTATTCTGATTACAAGGTCTTAAGTTCACTTTAGACACAGATACTGCCAAACCCTAAGCTTAATAGACTAGAAAGTCAAAGCAAAACATTTTGGTTCTCTGACGCAGTGGCTGAGTTGGGATCCTGTTTCTACGTCCTGCCAGCTTATGTGAACGGAAGAGATGGCGTAGGCCCCGCCTGCAAACCACAGCTTTGTTTTGAGCTGACTTGACTTGACAGCTTCCCTATTCTACCTGCTGACTTCTTAAGCTCTCTTTGGCAGCCAGAGAGCAACTAAACCGGTTTACAGCCAGCCAGTTATCACTAATGAAAGCTGAGCGACTCTCAGGAAAATTGAGGGTTTAAACAGAGTTGATACTTTTCTCTTGTCTCCTTAAGCTTTCCTTTTTATGTCTCAGACTACAGAGAAACTGTACTCTCCTTTCTCAGGAGAAACCTGATAATACATCTAAAGGCATATAGTGAAACATTTGGATCCTTATATATATGTTTGTTTTCTCCATTAATAAGACCCAAGACTTTATTTTCCCATTTTGGTTGGAAATCTGCAAATATATGTTTCTAGTTCTTCCTTAAGAATATATTAAACAGCCCTGGCCGGTGTGGCTCAGTGGATAGAGCGTCGGCCTGTGGACTGAAAGGTCCCAGGTTCAATTCCGGTCAAGGGCATGTACCTTGGTTGCGGGCACATCCCCAGTAGGAGGTGTGCAGGAGGCAGCTGATCAATGTTCCTCTCTCATCGATGTTTCTATCATTCTACCTTCCTCTATGTAAAAAAATAATTAAAAATATTAAAAAAAAAGAATATATTAAACAGATTAACCTCAAGTGTGGATCATTATGGTGAATGGGATTCTCATGATGAACATCAGGGCTTGAAATGGAGAGTACAGACCAGTACCTGGTGCATAGCTATTTTTAAACTTGTGTTTACTGTTTTAGGTTTTTTAAAAATATATATATAATTTTTATTGATTTCAGAGAGAGGAAGGAGAGGTAGAAACATCAATGATGAGAGAGAATCATTGATTGGTTGCCTCCTGTACAGCCCACAGGGGAGCTTGAGGCCGAAACCCAAGCACAGGGAATTGAACTGTGACCTCCTGCTTCACAGGTTGGCACTCAACCACTGAGTCACAAGGGTTTTAGTTGTTTTTGTCTTTATCTCCACGGCTATCTGTGCCTCTTTCTTCTTTGTTGCTTCTACTAATATACCATGAGCTAAAGAACAGGATAATAAAAAATGTTAAGAGTGAATGGGCTTGCCCTAGCTGTTTTGGCTCAGTGGATAGAGTGTCAGCCTGCACATTAAAGGGTCCCGGGTTTGATTCCTGTCCAGGGTGCATGTCCAGGTTGCAAGTTCAGTCCCCAGGGGGGATGTGCAGGAGGCAGCCAATCAGTGATTCTCTCTCATCATTGATGTTTTATCTTCCTCTCCCTCTTTTTTTTTTTTTTTTTTTAAATATTTTTATTGATTTTGTACAGAGAGGAAGGGAAAGAGAGAGTTAGAAACATCGATGAGAGAGAGTCATCGATCAGCTGCCTCTTGCACACCCCCCACCGGGGATATGCCCGCAACCAAGGTACATGCCCTTGACCGGAATCGAACCTGGGACCTTTCAGTCCCCAAGCCGACGCTCTATCCATTGAGCCAAACCGGTCCCAGCTCCCTCTCCCTCTTCTTTCCTCTCTGAAAATCAATAAAAAAATATTTTTTTAAAAAGGAATGAATGGGCTCTGAATCAAGAGGCAGTAAAATACAGCGTAAAGAATATGCTCAATGATATTGTAGTAACTATGCGTGGTGCCAGGTGGGTACTTGAAATATTGGGGGATCACTTTGTAAACTATATTGTCTAACCACTAAGCAAGAATGAATGGGCTCTGACTACAAGGCTAAGAGTAACGGGCAGTGTAATCTGAGAACACGAGAGTAACAGCTGGGTGTTTTATGGGCGAAGAAGAAATGTTTTTGCTCACTTGGCTTAGGTGTGCTCCAGAGAGGGAGGACTGCTGGTGAGTTTAGGGTTAGGGTTTAATCTTCTAAAGTCTCAGGGGGTCAGAAGCCCTGTTGAAGATGCAGAGATACTAGTAAAAGTTTATGTTTGGATTGGAGTGTTGTGTATGAGTAAATAAAGCATCGTAGCCCTATAGCTAATTTTTATTGATTACCTCTGTGCAAGTCACTTTTCTTCCTGATTTTTAAAAGCAAAGATACTGGTTTTATTGTTGTTGTTTGCTTTGTTGATTTGCTATGAAGAGAAAAGGTTTGTAAGATATTTGGGCATCTCTATTCAAAGACATTATTACCTTAACATCTTTGGGTAATGTCAGTGAAGCTATGAAAATATGTTAGTATATTTGTAGACCTGTGGTAGACCTGATTCACATTAGTCTTCATTTATATTGTCTTCATAGGTAGGTTTTTGTTTGGCATTTTTTAGCTCATATCCAGTGGAATGTGGCAGTGTTATCTACCTTAAGTCTTTTGTTTAATAAAATTGTCTCATCAGAATTAAAAGATGTGGAAAGTAGTCTGCAGCATCTGTCATTTCTGCCATGCACCATGTTTCCTGTTGCTGAAAATGAATAAGCAACTCTAGAAACCAAGGTCCTCTGGGAACATAAAAACTCTTGTGGCTATTAATGGATTTAATTGTATTTCCTCTCTGCCACCAAAGTGTGCAATAAATTGTTTATGCCCTTGCCTTTAATGGGGAGGATTATTCATTAACTGTATGTAATATCATTAGCGCTTTGTTTTTATTATAGATAACTTTATCTTTCCTTAAGAAACACAATACACAAAAACAACACACTTATAAATAGAAATAACTATTTTATTTTTAATTTAAAAAAATCCTCATTTGAACCCTAACCAGTTTGGCTCAGTGGATAGAGCGTCAGCCTGCGGACTGAAGGGTCCCAAGTTCAATTCTGGTCAAGGGCATGTATCTTGGTTGTGGGCACATCCCCAGTAGGGGATGTGCAGGAGGCAGCTGATCGAAGTTTCTCTCTCATCAATGTTTCTAACTCTCTATCCCTGTCTCTTCCTCTCTGTAAAAAATCAATAAAATATATTTTTTTAAAATCCTCATTTGAGGACATGCACTGAGTGTTGGGAGGGGGGGAGAGAAAAAAAAAACAAAAACAAAACAACCACACTGATATGAGAGAGAAACATTGATCAGTTGCCTTCTGTATCCACCCCAACCAGAGATCAAACCCGCAACCCAGGTATGTGCCCTGACCAGGAATCGAACTAGTAACCTTTTGGTGCACAGGATGATGTTCAGCCAATGGAGCCAATCCAGCCAGGCAGGAATAGCTGTAATATTATTAAACATTGCCCATTAATGTTTTTATTTTGAGAGTACGTTTATTAAAGCTGGGACAGTGAAACAAGAAAGAGCTTAGGATGGAAGAAGCAATGGACAGGCAGAGGTGGAGATACTTTGACTCACTGAGAAGTCAGAGAAAAGGGAGCCTGGGAGACAGGTTCAGAGGGTAGGTCTGGGAAGAGCAGCTGTTTCCCATTGCTCCTGAGAGTTTAGGAAATGCAGCCTGTGGGGGAGGAAGAGGGAGAGGGGAAAAGAGCCTCTACGCATTAATCTTTTTGGTTGACTTTTCTCTCCATGGAGAAAAAGGAATCTCATTGGATAAATGAAAACTTGGGCTGGAAATGGGAAATGCTCTTTTAAACTAAGATTTAGCGTAAGATTAGTTTGGTATGCTTTGGACTTAGACCAAGTGATATGTTTACTTAGTTCTCAGGCAGCATCACTGATAAACGAGTGCCATGTCTCAGTGTGGTGATGTAGCATCTTATTTGAGTTCATTTAAGAGATGATTTTATAGGAAAATGACTGGAATGATGCTCTGTTTTGTTTTGTTTGATGCTGATACAAGAATTTCTTCCTATTTTTATATATGGAGCTAAAAATATCAGCAAGTTGCTATAATCTCTTTAAAATTATGAGTCCAAAATGCTTTGGCTTTAGAATTTGGTCTCTTATTTGACTTTACCTCACCATGTGGGTTTGGATAAGTCTCTAACACTTCCTCTATCTAATAGTAACTTCATTTAGTCAGCAGGTACGTTGAGCATCGTATACCAGTGACCAAGGAGACACCAGTCAATAAAACAGACAAAAATCAAAGGCTTGGGAGGGGTGAGGGCGGGGTGGAGAGGGTCGATGGGGGAAAACAACAAAGAGGACATCTGTAATACTTTCAACAATAAAGATAAATTTAAAAAATAAAAACAAACAACTTGCACCTAGAAAAACCAAAACCCCAGCTCTCCTGAGAGTTACCGTGCAGGGATAGGGTGGGCAGCAGTTGGGTGAGCATGACAGGGAATGTAAGATGGGGAAAATTAAACTGGGGAAGTGGGATTAGCGGGGCAGGGAGTTTTAGGGTTTTGAATAAGTTCATATAGAAGACTTCCGGTGGTGAGCAGTTCTTGTGGAGCATACTTTTAAGCAAGTACTGGTAGATTGAGGGACATCCAGGAAGTCAGTAGACTGGAGCCAAGTGAGCAAGGCAGAGAGAGTAGAAGAGGACATCAGGTAAATGGGACCAAAGCTTTAGGCCAGTGGTCGGCAAACTCTGGCCCTCTCGCCACATGCGGCTCGTTGGCCCCTTGAGTGTGGCTCTCTTCGGGCACACACGTGCAGCGTGATTGAGACTTCGTGGCCCATGCGCAGAAGGCGTTTTTCGGCTCAGAAGAAATTTCAGTCATTGTCCTGTTGATGTTTTGCTCTGTGGACTAATGAGTTTGCCGACCACTGTTGTAGGCCATTAGAGGACTCTGGCTTTGACCTTGAGTGAGATGGGAAACTATAGGGAGTTTCAGCCAGAGAAGAGGCATGGTAATGACTTCTATTTTATTTATTTACTTCTTTTTAAAAATGTGTTTTTAAGTAACTTTCAAAAAATAATTTTATTGAATTAAGAGAGGAAGGGAGAAAGATAGAAAAATCAATGATGAGAGAGAATCATTAATCAGCTGCCTCCTGCATGCCCCACACTGGGGATTGAGCCCGCAACTCAGGCCTCTGCCCTGACTGGGAATCTAACTGTGACCTCCTGGTTCTTAGGTCAGTGCTCATCCACTGAGCCCTGGTGTCTGAACATGACTTCTACCTAAAATGTCCACTGGCTGCTGTGTGCAGAATAGCCTGGAAAGAAGGGAGGAGTGGGAGCAGGGAATCCAGTTAGGGGTATTAAGGGAATCCAGTGGGAGCTGATGTTGGCATGGCCCAGGATAGCAGAGGTGGAGACATGAAAAGTCTTCAGATTCTGGGTATATTTTCAAGATTAAAGAATTTGCTTATGGATTGCATTTGAGGTATGATAGAAGAAAATGATTCAAGGATGACTTCAAAGTTCCACTTAACTTGTCAGTTTTCTGCCTTTTTTTTTTTTTTTTTTAGTTTTCTGCCTTTTTTTTAAAAAAAATTATTCTCATCTTTTTAAGTGACATTATTTGAGAAAGAGATCTATATTCTAGAACTCTTCAAAGTTGTTGAGAATGTTTGTTTCTACTTTTGCTGCTGGGAATTCCCTTGGGAATTTACTGGATGATCTAATCCATAGCTTGGCAACTGATGACGTTAAATATCTAGATGAATTCCTTTTAGTTGTTGTCTGCTAATCCTCACATGAAGATATTTTTCCCATTGCTTTTCAGGGGGAGTGGAAGGGGAGGGTGGAAGGGAGAGAGACATCGATTAGGAGTCACATCAGTTGGTTGCTCCCTACATGAGCCCTGACGGGGCGGGGAGTGAGTGCCCTCGGCCAGAGCTGACCCAGGACCCTTGGTGCGAAGGGCGGTGTTCCAAGCATCGGGTGCCTGCCAAGGCTAGAGGAACTTTTTTATGCTGGGGCCGTGCTGAAGCTATTGGAGCAGCTGAGTCTTAACATCCCTCATTATTCTGCTTTCATAATTATTGTTTTTTGTTTTTCGTGGGTTTTTTTTGTTTTGTTTTGTTTTTTGTTTTTAAATATATTTTATTGATTTTGTACAGAGATGAAGGGAGAGAGATAGAGAGCTAGAAACATCGATGAGAGAGAGTCATCGACCAGCTGCCTCTTGCACACCCCCTACCGGATATGCCCGCAACCAATGTACATGCCCTTGACAGGAATCGAACCTGGGACCCTTCAGTCCCCAAGCCGACGCTCTGTCCATTGAGCCACACCGGTTTCGGCTGTTTTGTTTTGTTTTTAATGAAAAACAGTAGACAGCCTGTCTGTGCTTCCTAAGGAGGAATCTTGCTGCAGAATGATCTAATTTGTGTAATCTTGAAGGTGGAGCTATTTTTGAAAGGGAACAAAGAAATAATGGAGCCCTTTGCTTGTGAATGCCAAATTGGGTCCAACTGCAAAAGGTCTCAGTTAGATCTCATAGTTTGCATCCTTGTTTTCCCCTTGTTCTGCTTACCACGTTAGTTTACGGTGGATATATTTAGGTAATTGCTCTTGAAAATGGAGGCTGGGTTTTTCTGTTCTTTTTTTAAATTTTATTACATTTTAAATAAGTTTATTTCATTTGGCTAACACATAAGTAGCATAAAAGAACAGCTATTGAGTTTAGGAATTCTCTTGCAGTTCTTTTGATAGGCTGATGGTTTGTAACTGGTTCTCAACATTCCCAGACTTTACAGCCCATTTTCCATCCAGAAATAAAATTCCCAGACAATGAAATTCACCAACATGTCTACAACATCTTAATCCTATATAATAAAAGCAGAGGTAGTGTCATGCGACATCATCACAAGATGGCTGCCACAAATTGGTCACCACAAGATGGCTGGCAACGGAGGACAATTGTGGGTGATCAGGCCAGCAGGGGAGGGCAGTTGGGGGGCACCAGGCTGGCGGAGGAGGGCAGTTGGGGGTGAGATCAATTCTGCAGAGGAGGGCAGTTGGGGGTGACCAGGCCAGCAGGGGAGGGCAGCTGCGGGCAAGCAGGCCTGCAGGAGAGGGCAGTTGGGGGGCACCAGGCTGGCAGAGGAAGGCAGTTGGGGTGAGATCAGTTCTGCAGAGGAGGGCAGTTGGGGGTGACTAGGCCAGCAGGGGAGGGCAGTTGGGGGTGACCAGGCCTTCAGGGCAAGGCAGTTGGGGGAGATCAAGTCAGCAGGGAAGTGCAGTTGGGGGTGATCAGGTCAAAAGGGGAGGGAAGTTGGGTGCGATCAGACTGGCAGGGGAGAGCAGTTGGGGGCTATCAGGCTGGTAGACCAAAGCAGTTAGGGACAATCAGGCAGGCAGGCAGGCAGGTGAGCATTAGGAGCCAGCAGTCCTGGATTGTGAGAGGGATGACCAGCAGTCAGACATCCCCCAAGGGGTCCCAAATTGGAAAGGGTGCACCAGGCTGAGGGACAGGCCCCCCTTTCTCAGTGCATGATTTTCATGCACCGGCCCAATAGTTGTAATATAAAGGAGAAATGAAAGGAGGACTACTATGTATTTCCAAATGTAAATTCCCAGGAAAATTTGTAAATGCTCAAAGCACATTAGAAACTGTAGCCAAAACCAGTTTGGCTCAGTGGATAGAGCGTCGGCCTGCGGACTGAAAGGTCCCAGGTTCGGTTCCAGTCATGGGTATGTACCTTGGTTGCGGGCACATCCTCATTGGGGGGTGTGCAGGAGGCAGCTAATCGATGTTTCTCTCTCATTGATGTTTCTAACTATCTCTCTAACTCTCCCTTCCTCTCTGTAAAAAATCAATAAAATATTTTTTTTTTAAAAAAGAAAAGAAACTGTAGCCGTCAGGTGCCTTTAGGTACACATAGCTTATCTCTGAACATGACCCATAGATAGAGGCTGATACAGGTGTATTGCGTGGGTGACTCAGATGAATGTGGCAATGCCATCCATGTATGATTTTCTAGAATGGTGAATAAATCTTTTAGTTCTACACAAAACTAAAAGTCTTTCCTCTATTTACACAGTACTTGCACTCAGAAAATTCAGTCTATATTATGGTGGAAAATTTAGTTTCAGTATAAAAATCTATTTAGTTCTAGGCTTAGGTAACTATAAATTGCTTTTTATTTACATATATACTAGTATGTGTTCAGAATCAAAGGCAGATTTATTATGAAGCGTAAGCTTTAAGGCCCTTCATGTACACATGTACTCGGGCTACTTTATTTATTTATTTTTTTATTTATTTTTAAAAAATATTTTTTATCAATTTCTTATAGAGAGAAAGGGAGAGAGATAGAGAGCCAGAAACATCAATGAGAGAGAAACATCGATCAACTGCTTCCTGCACACCCTCTACTGTGGATGTGCCCGCAGCCAAGGTACATGCCCATGACCGGAATCGAACCTGGGACCCTTCAGTCCACAGGCCGACGCTCTATCCACTGAGCCAAACCGGTCTCGGCTACTTGGGCTACTTTAATGGCCCCACACCATTTTTAAAATTTTTTATATATTATTGATTTTTAGAGAGGGACAGGGAGAGAGAAAGAAACATCAGTGTGAGAGTAAAACATTGATCAGCTGCTTTCTGCATGCCCTCTATCAGGATCAAACCCACAACATGGCTATGACCTGGAATTGAACCAGCAACAATTTGGTGAACAGATGATATCCAACCAGCTGAGCCACACTGATCAGAGCCCTTTACCTCATTTTTATTAAAAAAATAAGCTTTTATTGATTTCAGAGAGGAAGGGAGAGGGAGAGATAGAAACATCAATGATGAGAGACGGATCGGCTGCCTCCTGCATGCCCCACACTGGGGATTGAGCCCACAACCTGGACATGTGCCCTCATCTGTAATTGAACCATGATCTCCTGGTTTATAGGTTGATGCTCAACCACTGAGCTATGCCGGTGGGGCCTATACCTAATTTTTAAAGAAAACTTTTTATTGAAATGTAATACATACTTAGAAGAGTACACAGAGAATTAAGTGGAGTTGGTGAACTTTTACGAACTGAATATACCCATATCAGGAAACATTACCCACACCCCGAAACATTACCCACACCCCGAAATATTGCCTTGCCCCCTTCTAATCACTGCCTCTCCCCTCCACCAAAGATGACTAGTAGCCTAACTTCGAATAGCGTGACTGAAGTTTGCCTGCTTTTGTGCTTCATACAATGTACACTCTTGTATCTAACATTATTTTTTTAAATTTTTCATTGGTTTTTAGAGAGAGAGAGGAAGGAAGGGGGGAAGGGAGGAAGAAAGAAACATTGACTTATTGTCCCACCTATTTCTGCGTTTATTGCATGTTTTATGTCTAATTACTAGGGGATTTACACACATACTAATATATGCATAGCTCCTGTATGGACACAGGCAATAGTTTGACCAAATCCTGGGGGAGTGGGTGTAGGGTGGGGGAGGTCAATTGAAAAAACCCACAAAAACAAAGGGACAGCTGTAATACTTTCAACAATAAAAATACATTAAAGAAGTCTTAGTCTATTTTAAGATCATGAAGATGTTCTCTTATATTTCCTAAAAGCTGTATGGTTTTACTTTTCACATTTAGATCTACACACAGTCCGCCTGTAATTGATGTTTGTATATACTGTGAGGGATTAAGATAGATTTCCCCCATGAGGATATTCAATTAATCCTGCACCATTTACTTAAAGATCTTTTTTTTTTTCTTCTTGTTCTGCATGTCACCTTGGTCATAAATCATGTGACAGTTTACCTTTTAGACTATCTGTTCTGACCATTGGTCAGTTTGTCAGCATTTGTACTCATGTCCCTGTCTCTATTATCATATCTGTTGGTAACAGGCCTGCTCCCTGGGGTCTAAGACTTCAACTTTGTGCTTCTTCATAATTGCCTTGGCCAGCTTTTGCACTTTGCATTTAAAAAAGAATTTTAGAATCAACTTTTCAACTTTCAAATTTTTTTGGAGAATTTTATTAAGGTTCACTGACTGTGGATTAATTTAAAGAGAATGAACATTTTAAAAATAGTGAGCTTTTCATTTCATGGGTGCAATGTGTCCCTTCACTTATTTAGATCTTCTTTAAATGGTTTTGCAATTTTTGGCAAAGAACTATTGTACATCTTTCTTTACATATATTCCTAAATATTTGATATTTTAAAATCCTAGACCTAATTTTGAAATTGTATGCGTTTTCATAGAGGACCCTCCAGCTTATATAAGCTTTAGGCTCTACAAAACCTGGTTCTGTCCTGGGTGGAATGTTTTCACTCACAAGAATGTTGGAAATTGTGAAGGAGGCGAGTCATTTCTTAATTGTGCAGTACTTAAAGGAATTGTATGTTGTAGAATGCCTGGCATCCTTGTTTTCACCACTGAATGTCAGTGAAGTCCCGGATCATTGTGACAATCCAGAAAGCACCCTAGCGGCATTCCCACCACCATTACTCTGTTGAGACTCACTGTTAAGACACTTTGCCTTTGTTATAGTTATTACCCGCAAATGTAAAACTGCTCGAATGTTCTCAAGTGAGTTTGACTTTCTGTTTTAGGAAGAGACCTAAAAAAGTAAGCCAATAGTTTTCCATGTTGCCATCTACTGGTATAATCTAGACTTTAAAAATTAGCAAATGATTGATCTTCACAGCTGGAAGTCCTCTGTATGAAAAAGCATACAAAATGCTTCTTCAACAAACATATATTAAAAAGCTTCTGTATGCCAGGAATGTTTGGACACCAAGAGTACAATAATGAATAAGAAAGTGTACTTCCTCTTCTATAAAACTTAGGGTCTTTTAGAGGGGACGGGGACAGACAAAAATAAACAAGAAAATTTTAGGTAGAGTATGTAACAGAAAAAATAATTAAGAAAATAACTAACAGCACATGTGTGAGTCAGATGTGGCTCAGGGAAGGCCTATCTGAACTAAGATCTGAATGATACAGAGAACAGTCAAGTGACTATCTGAGATCAAAGCACTGCAGGCAGGGAACTGCAAGTGCAAAAGTCCCTAAAGAGAAAATAAACCATTCATGGAGCAGAAAAAAGGCCAGTGTGATAGGAAAGTGTGAGCGAGGGGGAAGGAAGATAAGAGATGGAGGCTGGAGAGGCAGGGAGGAATTAAGCCCAACAGAACCTTGTAGGTCACAATAAGTTTGGGGTTTAGCTCTTCTTTGGGAAGCGGTGTGAGGAGGGGCGAAGCTGGAAAGACTTTGAAGAGATGATAGAACCGTATCATCCCCATGAAAGCTACAAAGATTGAGCAACTGCTAAGAAAGCCACAGATGCAGAACTGGAAGCAGCCAAGGAAAAGAGTTACCAAGTGCGACTGGATGAACTCTTACAGGAGCGTTGCTAACCGCATAGTCCTGAGCCGTCCGTGGCAAGAGAAGGACCTGCCGTGTGTCAGGTTGGTTGTACGTCTCCAAGAACCTCCCTCCTGCCTTGCTAATCAGAGGAAACCACAAACATGTCCTGACATTTCACTCTTAAAACATGAAGAATTAGAACCCATTTTTACTTAATGTATGGATAATTAAGAACTGATCCAGCACTTTACTTTTTTACTTTTTATTTTAAATATATATTTGTATTGATTTCATAGAGGGAGGGTAGAGAGAAATAGAAACATCAATGATAAGGGGTCGGCTGCCCCCTGCACACCCCCTACTGGGGATCGAGCCTGCAACCTTGGCATGTGCCGTTGACCAGATTCGAACCCGGGACCTTTCAGTCCACAGGGCAACGCTCTATCCACTGAGTACTTTACAGTGTAAATCTGATTTGTGGTTATGCAAACCTCTGGAGACTGTGTCCCAAGATACTACATAAACTTTGTCACAAATTTTTTTATTAGTTAATGGGAACTATTTTTTCCCCCTGTCAGCTTAAGGGCAGTGTCAGAATGAATGGTACACCCTTAAAAAACATCTTTTGTCATTGCTGCTGCTAAGAAAATTAAGCAAACCCATGCTGGCTTATGCTCATGAAAACCAGCAGCCTGACGGTCAGCTTCTCCAGGCAAACCTAATCTGTTGTTTGCTGTAGGCCCCGTGGAGGCCCCATCCAGCCCCACAGCGGTTCTCACTGAATGCTATTGACAGGCTGGGGGGGGTCACACGGTGGTTATCGAGGAAAAGACCAACTGGCAGGGAACATGGTTATGCTCGCCCTTCTGAGAGGCTTACACCTACCAAGAGGTTTGAAAATCAATAACTGAAAGCTTGAAGAAGTACTTGAGTCTACAAAATGTTTAAAGCAGCCGAAACTGGTTTGGCTCAATGGATAGAGCATCGGCTTGGGGACTGAAAGGTCCCGGGTTCGATTCCGGTCAAGGGCATGTACCTTGGTTGTGGGCATATCCCCAGTAGGGGGTGTGCAAGAGGCAGCTGGTCGATGCTTCTCTCTCATCGACGTTCCTAGCTCTCTCTCTCCCTTCCTCTCTGTAAAATATCAACAAAATGTTTAAAGCAGTTACCTAGATAAGATTATCCTACCTAATAAAAGAGAAACATGCAAATTGATCGCACCTTGGCTACGCCCACCAGCCCGCCCACCAGCCAATCAGGGTGAGTATGCAAATCAACACAACCAAGATGGTGGTTAATTTGCATATCTAGGCTGGAGCAAAGACAGGATAGAAAGAAGCCAAGCGCCACAGAAGGGAGCGAAGCTGCAGAGAAGCGAGCAAGTGGGGCCGGGGAGAAGGGAGGGAAGCTGATGGGGCAGCCACCACAGCAGGAAGCCCTAGTGCAGGAATCTTCCTGCAACAGGCCTCTAGTATAACACAGCACAGAGTACATACTTAGAGTGATCTGAGTGATCACTGATACTATGTACAGTTTCAGTTTGCTGCTGACTGAAATGTATATTAGCTAGAATAGAAGGCAACACATTCTAATTAAATGAAAATTCTTAATGTTATAACTTTTTTTTATTAAATACTAGTTGCCTGGTGCACAGATTTGTGCACATTGAAAAAAAATTAATTAGAAGGTGGCCGGGAGGGCAGGACTGGGCAAGACAGGCTGGACATGCCCTGGAGCCAGCCTCCCTGTGGTCCCTCCCAGGCCGGCCACACTTGGGGTGGTGCTGTGGCTCGAAGGTGTCTGTGGAGCGAACAGGGCCTCTCAGCCAGGGGGGTCCTTTGGGCTGGCCTGCAGGGAACAGGCTAAAACTGGCTCTCCAACATCCCCCAAGAGTTCCGGAGTGGGAGAAGGCACTCTGCAAAGTTGCTGTCACTTGGCAGCTCCTGCGTTGAGCACCTGCCCCCTGGTGGTCAGTGTGTCATACCTATCTCTTGTGGTGTGGGGTGGCCTGGGCCAGGAGCCTGTGGTGGTTTGCAGGCCAGCCACGCCCCCCCTGGTATCTGGGATTTATTTATCTTCTATAATTGAAACTTTAGCCTTGAGTGGAGGCTTGGGCCTGCTGGGGTATGTGGAAAGCTTGGCTTCCTCCAATGCTGGGGAAACCCAAGTCTCCTGCTCACTCTGTGGCTGCAGCCATCTTGGTTGGGTTAATTTGCATACTTGCTCCTGTTTGGCTGGTGGGCGTGGCTTTGGGTGTAGTGGAGTGATGGTTAATTTGCATATTACTATTTTATTAGTTAGAACAAGAGGCCCAGTGCATGGAATTTGTGCACTCGAGGGAAGGGGGGGCTCCCCAGGCTGTGTCCTCTCACAGTGCGAGAGCCCTGCGATCGATCTCCCCAAAGAGGTAGGCCCCACTCAGCCATCTGGAGCTCCTCTGTGGATTGCCCTAAAGAGGTAGGCCAGAGCCAGGATCTGCCCCCAGGGCTGTGCGGGCTGCAGAACTCATGGTGTCCACTCAGAGCCACAGGACCTGCCTCTGCACCGCACATCAGTGTCGAGTCCCTGTCCATGCAGCCCTGCCCACTTGCACACACCTGCTGCGCACACAGCCTCCTGGTGATGGATTGATGGCATGAGGTATCACGGTGTGAGGGCATGATGACCACATAGGCTTTTATTAGTATAGATAGAATAGATTTTCAAATTTCCATCATTATATTATTTTGCATATTTTTCTAATTAGGCGGTTAGCACAGGTGAAATCTTCATAGATGTTTAGTAATTGAAAACCAACCACTGATTTTCAGACATTATAAAGAAATATATCGGGAATCATTTACTTGTTAACTTTATATAATGATGTATGGATTTAAAAGAGCAGTTAAAATGTGAAGTGAGCCCTGACTGGTTTGGCTCAGTGGGTAGAGCGTTGGCCTGTGGACCAATGGGCCTCGGATTTGATTCCAGTCAAGGGCACATACTCGGTTGCAGGCTCCTCCCCAGCCTGGGCCCTGGTTGAGGCCAGAAGACAACCAATCGATGTGTTTCCCTCACATCGGTGTTTCTGTCTTTCCCTCTCTCTTCTACTCTTTATAAAGTCAATGGGAAAATATTCTTGAGTGAGGATTTAAAAAAAAGTGAAGTGGAGAAACTTGCAAAATTTGAAATATATAAGTACTAACCCCCCTCCCCACTTTTGTTAGTATTCCTATAATACTTAATCACATTGAAAAAACAATGAAATTTTACTTTCTGATGCATGGCTTGATTTTTTCCTGACATGTTTATCCGTTCTAACTGATAAAATGTAAGGGAAACAGTGACATTGAAATAAACGCACTGAAATCCACGTGCCCCTCCCCCCCAAATAAAGAGCTTTGGGTTTTAGCCCTGGCTTTTGTGGCTAAGTGGTTAGAGCATTGGCCTACACACCAAAGGGCCTCTTGGGTTCGATTTCCAGTCAAGGATGTACCGGTGCTGTAGTTTGGATCCTGGCCCCCATATGGCATTTACGGGAGACAACCAATGAATGTGTCTCTCACATCAATGTTTTGCTCTCTCTCCCTCTCTTCCACTTGCTCTCTCTCAAAAAAAAAATAAAAAAAAAATATATATATATATCCTTGGGTGAGGATTAACAAAATAAATAAATAGATAAAAAGGGTTTTACTGGATGGTATTAAGCAGGAGAGTAAAATAACCAGATTAGCGTTTCAAAAAGATCACTCTTGCTGGGTAGAGAACTGTAAAGAGGGAGAGTGGAAGCAGACCAGTTGGATAACTACTGCATGGTGCAGATGCTGACAGCTTGGACTACAGAGAAAGTAAAGAAAACAGGAGAAATGGGAATGGTTTCAAGATAGCTTCAAAATAGAATCCACAGCTCTTGCTAATGGATTAGATATGACAGTGCCATTTACTGAGAGGCCATCCAAACGCTGATGTTGGTGGGGTACTGAGTGGAGATGGGCAAAGGAGGGGTGGGAGTGGAGACATCTGTAATAGTGTCAACAATAAAAATAAAAATGCAGATGTCAGATAGGCACTTGGATATATGGGTTTGGAGCTAAGAGAAAAAGTAGATGCTGGGTATGTAGTGTATGGAATAGGATCCCAAACTGAGAAATAGATGATAGAATTTTGCTTCCAGGATAGTATCCATATAACTCAGTGCAACAGGATCGCACCAGATAAATAGCACTCCAACATTACTTGGAATTGGGGTCAAGGGAATAGGGATGAACAAATTTTATATTTAAATTCACACATAATGAGTAAAATGCTGAATGTGAAACTTTTTTCAAGATTAAACATAGAATTTCAAAGAAATTTTGTGCTTTTAGAAGGCAGTCTTTGGGTTATGCAAGACCCCGAATGATACATTAGATATACAAACCACATCTCAATGAAACTTTTTTACATTGTATTTCTACTTGAAGTGACATTTCTGAAGTTACCATGAGTCAATTGCAGTAATAATGAGAAAAGGAGCAAAAAGGAGAAAATCACATTTATATACTTTTTTGTATAATAGCCTTTGCAATAGACCTATTTATAAAACAAGGCAAGTGTAATTCTATCATTAAAAAAGAGAGTCATCTACTGAAGACATTAACTTTACTAATTAGAACTGATAGTTATCAGAGTATTAGAAAATATTCCATGTGAAGATGGAAAAGAAAAATGAACAAGAAAACAAAAAGACACTTTAAAGTCAGGGCTACAGTGAAGAGGGCCAAGAAAGTTTCACGCCGGGACCGGTTTGGCTCAGTGGATAGAGCGTCGGCTTGGGGACTGAAGGGTCCCGGGTTCGATTCCGGTCGAGGGCATGTACCTTGGTTGCGGGCATATCCCCGGTGGGGGGTGTGCAAGAGGCAGCTGATCGATGACTCTCTCATCGATGTTTCTAGCTCTCTATCTCTCTCCCTTCCTCTCTGTACAAAATCAATAAAATATATTAAAAAAAAAAAAAAGTTTCACGACAGCTGAGACCTAATAAATGTACCATAAATGTTCAATGGAAAAACAGGAAAATGGATGGATGACTGAATAAGCAAATGTACGCTAATAGGGGAAATAACATTTAAAAGCCTCTACTACATAATTATGAAAGCTATTGAAACCGTTCAACTTACCTATCAGCAGATCACTGTCTGAGGAAGTTTACAACCAAAGTCAAGAAACAGGACAAACAGGCTTGAGAATAGAATCAAAAGAACATGGTTGGTAGGATTGGTCAGGAAAACATTGAAATTTGCACTAAAGAGAAGAGGCCTCAGACTGAGTATTTTGTGGAATGTGCTATGTAGTAAACACAGGCCATTAGAATCTGAAGGCATTTGGTAAGAGTTTTGGTAGTTTATCAAAGGATCGTGAAGCAATAAGGCATTTGATAAGTGCTCTGTGATTATTTCAAGACCGTGAGTCATCAACAAGACTAAGGCAGGAAAAGGTGACTCCCTCTATCTCCACACTGTTAGAGAAATCGGTTAATTCCCATACATATGTCTCAGCACAGGAAGGCAGGCCAGCTCAGTGTAGAGTGTGTGGCAACCAAGACGAACGTACTTCAATGTGATATATATTCCTCTGGGAAGGACAAGGAAACGCTGGCTCACTGTGTAAAGAAGTCTCTGGAGCCGTGCCGTAACTTACTAAATTACTTGCGCCATTTATATGGTAAGAATTTCACAAAATAAAACACCAGTAATTGCAATTTCATAAGCAGAGTATTAATACTAGCTGACAACATCCTTTATCATTTATTAATAACAAAACATTAGGCTCTGAGAGGAAGTTTTTACTTAACACCAGGAATTGCCTTTGGAGAAAGCTAGGTTCAACTCAAGGAAAAGAGATTACACACACACACAATAACTTGCATTGGGCCAAAGCCGGTTTGGCTCAGCGGTAGAGCGTTGGCCTGCGGACTGAAAGGTCCCAGGTTCGATTCCGGTCAAGGGCATGTACCTTGGTTGTGGGCACATCCCCGGTAATGGGTGTGCAAGAGGCAGCTGGTCGATGTTTCTCTCTCATCGACGTTTCTAGCTCTCTATCCCTCTCTCCTCCTCTCTGAAAAAATCAATAAAATATATTTTAAAAAATAATAATAACTTGCATTGGGTATGAAGAGAAAAGTGATTGGCTGTTAAAAGAACACAGAAAAAAAAAACACACAGTAAAATGTGACATAAAGAGCAAGAGGGCCGTATGACTAGAATGGGGTGACCTTACAAGGAAGTACCATGTTTCCCTGAAAATAAGACATCCTCCGAAAATAAGACCTAGCGCATGGAAAGATAAGACATCCCCTGAAAATAAGACCTAGTGCAACTTTGGGAGAAAAAATTAATATAAAACACTGTCTTATTTTCAGGGAAACAGGGTAGTAGGCGTCAGATTAGTAAGCGGGGACAGGGAGTCATATCACGTAGACTCTTGTGACTACTGGAAGGACTGAGTTTTACTTTAAATTAAATGAGAGAAGGTACTTCATCATCTTCCCACTTGCTGCACCTGGGAGATAATATGCCTTAAAGGGGAAGCTACTGAAACTGTGGAATCTTTCTGTATTTTGTTTTGTGCTGTCCCAACAAGATCCTCAGATGAAGTCTAGAGGCCGTGGTTGGAAATCCAACTATGTGTAAGTTAGAAATGTAGTTTGGTAGAATGAACACAAGTCTATTTAGATCAAAGGTCTGCAAACTCACCACATCTTTGGGAGATGAGAAAACAACAGTTTTGTACATGGAGAAACAGAGGTAAAAGAATACACTTATCCATGTTTTTAAAGACAGCCTGAAAGTGAGATGGGAAGAAAACCAAATGACTACTCCAAATGACTGGGTCCAGGAGAAAATGTTGCCTTTCTATGATCCCCTGGGAAAAGGGAGCCAGAACATGTATTTCCAAATAAGAAGGGAAAAACATGGTTTGGGAAAACACAAATATAAGATGTTCTCACCTAAACCACTCCTTTCAACCAAGCCTGTTCATGCTCCACTTCCAATAAAAGGGCGTTTGTCTAAATGAAAACTTATAAATCCAAATCAGGCTCTAGTTAAGAATCTTGCAGGCATACTTCTGCTAGAAGGCATATTGTAACAGCTTATCATAGGTTTATTTTAGACATAATGCTATTGCACATTTAATAGACTGTAGTATAGTGTAAGCATAACTTTTATATGCACTGGAAAACCAAAACATCCCTGTGACTGGCTTTATTGCTGTATTCCCGTTGCTGTGGTGGTCTGGAACTAAAGCCGAAGTATGCCTCTAGTATTAAAAAAAAAATTTTGGAGAGAAAAAACACCCAAAAAATCCACTGTCTTAAAACAATGACTTCATTTTTGCATTATCTTCTAGTCTTTGTCCATATTCATATAGATTTTAGAGAGGCAGTTTGCATAAGATTTTGACCTATCAAAAGCATGTTCTCATATTTTTCCGGTCTTCATAATTACTAGTTTGTGTTGTTGTTGTTTTGTTTGTTTACTCATCATAACTAGTAGTTTTAATTGCTGCTTAAAATTCCATTGAAAAAACAAATTTTTAAACTTCATTGGGGGAAATAGCATCACTGCCACCCATCTTGTCTCTCTCACCCCCAAGATGCTCCATGTCTAATGCAGAAGAGAAAAAAACTAATACATACACTCATTCAACAATTATTTACTGAATGCCTACTAAGTGTCTGGCACTGATCTAGGCAGTAAGGATAGAGCAGTGAACAACAGACACAAAAATCCCTGACCTTACCTTGAGATTAGAAAGAGAGTAATCAAAATAATAACCTAATAGCAATCTAATAGAGAAATTCTTAGAGAAACTTACATTTTTTTTTTCTTTAAAGGGCCAGATAGTAAATATTTGCAACTTTGCAGGCCATAGCGTCTTCGTGGCAAGTATTTAACTCCGCCACTGTAGGGTGAAAGCAGCCTTGGACAATGTGTGAATCCATGGCTGTGTCCCAATAAAGCTTTATTTACAAGCTAGAGGCCAGTGCAAGAAATTCGTACACTGGGAGGGTCCGTAGCGGCTGTCGGTCCGGGGCCTCCTTCCCTTTCCCGGGCTGGCCCACCCCCTGGACAAACTCCCAGAAAAACTCCGATCAGTTGAGGGGACAATTTGCACACTGTGCTTTTATTAGATGGGATGGGATGGGATGGGATGGGATGGGATGGGATAGGATGCTGGTTGACCCTGTTCTATACAGCTCAAAACGACCAAAAACCGGAAATGCAGGGAAGAGAGACATGCTATCCTCAAGTGGAAAATCCTGTTGAGTTTTCCTCCTCAGTGACTCATACTTGCCATTTCCTTTCCACTTCCACTGCCACAGCCCTGAATCAGATGTTTATTAACCTTTCACTTTTGCACATTTCTCTGCTTTGCACATGTTGTTCCTCAACCTGAATCCCCTTCCTCTCGTTCACTGTCTATTGAAATATTCTCTGCCAAGTTCAACGCAACTGACTGTAAATTAGAAATTAAGTGTTTACTATTATTTTAGGAGGGATAATGGTATTGTCATGTTTGTTTGTTTTTGTCACGTATTTTTTAAAGTATCCCTAGCTCTTAGATGAACATATTGAATCGTCTTAGAAGTGCTATGATGTCTGAGTTTTGCATTGTAATAATCTGGACGTGAAAGTGGGAAGAGGGAGAGGGGAAACAGATGACATAACCTTGAGCTAATAATGAAGCTGGTTGATAAGTTCATAGGGATTCATTTTACTCATTTCCCCTTTTTTTTTGTATATTAAAAAAAACTTTCCACAACAAAAAATTGAAGACAAAAATTCCAGTTCCAGCCGGGACCGGTTTGGCTCAATGGATAGAGCGTCGGCTTGGGGACTGAAGGGCCCCGGGTTCGATTCCGGTCAAGGGCATGTACCGGTTGCGGGCATATCCCCAGTAGGGGGTGTGCAAAAGGCAGCTGATCGATGACTCTCTCTCTCATCAATGTTTCTAACTGGCTATCCTCTCCTTTCCACTCTGTACAAAAATCAATAAAATATATTTTTTTTAAAAATTCCAGTTCCAACGCCAGATTCTACAGAGAAATTAATGTCCTTTTCTCTTGTACTACACCTGAGCACATAACTCTATTTCTTACTGATTTTAATCAGCTTTTACATTAAGACAGTGAGTTCTTCAGGCTTGTCATATATCCATCTCTGTAGCTTTCCCAGCATCCTTTACATATAACTGACATGTGATATTCTCTGTTGAAGAAGTTTGTTGTGCTCATTGCTATAGGATGTTAGTCCTTCCAGGTGCTCTCAGCAGGCTGAGCCAGGAAAGGTAAGTATGTGTATATAGCACATACATACACACTTCCATCTTTCTCGGTATCTGTTTCTGCCATTAATAGACTTTAATATCTATCAAGCAACTTTTCATCTCCCCCCCCTTTATAGAATTATCTAATTCTTCCTTCCTTTAAGACTTTTAAATTAATAAGCAATATATTAATACGATCTTATAAAACATTTAAGCCATTTATAGTGTATGATATGAATATGTCTCAAAGCTCCTTCACTTCTCTCTCCCTCCTTAACTAAATCACTATTAGGAATTTGGCATCTATTCTTCTAGATCTTGCCCTAAATATTTAAAAGCAATATGTGTACAGATTCAAAGAAATATTTTGCATAAGCAGAACCACTAAGAGTTCAGCTTGCTCAGTTCCCATAACAAACAAATGGAGATTTTTCCATTTATGTACTTAGAGGACTCTCCCATTCTTTTTAACAACTGTATAGTATTCCATAGAATAGAGAAAACACACTTTATTTAACTAACCTCACTAAATGAATATTAGTTTACTTCTAATTTTCACTGACAGTCAGAAAGTGAATTTAGAGTAATGTAAACAATTTGTGAAGTTTTTAATTTCTTTTTTTATTCATTTATATAATTAATACTGCATTTAAAATTAAAAAAAGCTTAAAAGGAAGAAGTACCTCTCTGATATTGTAATGTTGAAACAATACTTTGTTAAACTTTGCAAGAGAAAGTTGAATATAAGTTCTCTCTGATTGTGGCCTTTATCCTAGTCTCTTCAGAGCTTTCTCTTCGGTGTGATTACAAAGCTATAGCACTATAAGTAGTTAGAAAATTATATTAGTTTTTACCTGATTAGTTCAAAAGCATACATCTCTAAAGATTAGAATAGAACCATATAAGAATCCACAGCTGGTTATAATGTTTGCTCTAGGTTAATATTTTCCCATCAAGCTGAAGTCAAACATATGTGAAAAATGTTTTCTCTCCCCACTTATTGCTCACTTTGAAATCTGATTATTATGCATCATTGTTGTGGAACTTTCTGTCACCCTCTATTGATGATTAGCTATTGCTGGTTTATTAGCACTCAAAATATAAAACAAATACATAAAAAACCTGTTTCTTCACATTTTCTTGTCCTGTGTATAAGAAGATCCACAAATAAGGAAAATTCTGATGTTTAAGCAGAATTAGAAAGTTACATTTTAAGCAGAGGGGTTTGAGCATCTCAGAATCTCTCATGATACAGGCGCATTTCCTCAGTTCTGCATTTTGGCAACTAATGGGGCGGAGAGCGGGCTGACATTCGTTTTCGCCACAAGAAGGGGACAGACCGCCTTCCTGTTAGGTTTTGACTGCTTGCTTAGTTATGAAACAGTCTGAGGACACTGTTTTCTTTCACATTAAGTGACCTCATCATTAACCTCACCTTTCCTCCCCCCTTTCTTTTTTTGGTTTCTGGTTTGCCTTTCTAATTTATCACACACTATACAGTGGTGTTACAGAGTTGGTAGAAATGATTATATTTCTCTAGTGGTTTGAGTTGTCTTGACTTTAAACTTCCTTCCTTTGGGGACTATATGAGACATTCTTTTATATCTAAGGATTTAAATTCTTTTCTTAAAAAATATATTTTATTGATTTCAGAGAGGAAGGGAGAGGGAGAGAGAGAAACATCAATGATGAGAGAGAATAACTGATTGGCTGCCTCCTGCACGCCCCGCACTGGGGAATAGGCCCGCAACCCTGGCATATGCCCTTGACTGAAGGCTGATGCTCTATCCACTGAGCCAAACCAGCTAGAGCTTTAATTTCTTATTAACCTTTTAATTTATTGTGATTGAGATGAGTTTTAAAATAATTTCCTCTATTCAAGAATTGCCTTGGCAAGAAGTTGGAAATTCTAGAAACTTGTTGGCAAAAAGTTTGTAGCTAGCCGAAACCGGTTTGGCTCAGTGGTAGAGCGTCTGTCTGTGGACTGAAGGGTCCCGGGTTCGATTCCGGTCAGAGGCATGTACATTGGTTGCGGGCACATCCCCGGTAGGAGGTGTGCAGGAGGCAGCTGGTCGATGTTTCTCTCTCATCGATGTTTCTGGCTCTCTATCTCTCTCCCTTCCTCTCTGTAAAAAATCAATAAAATATATATTTTTTAAAAAGTTTGTAGCTACTTGCAGTGAATGAGTATGCTCAGATCCTGAAAGCATCTCTTACTGTTAGTGTGAAACTAGGTATCTTCAGTGGGAAAGAGACTGTACTTTAAGGAAATGCAACAAGAGCTTCAGAGGGCAAAGGGTGAAGTGAAGGGACCGAGTTAATAAGCCCGAGACCTGGCTCATGGGTCTTGTTCATGGCCTCACCTGAAGGCATTTGCTTCTCCGCCTCATATTGTTCCCTTGTCCTCAGTCGTTAGATGACTAAATTTACTGTGGATGAATGAGATTATGTTTAAAAGGATTCCAGTGTCTACCAAGAAATTGTTTGTATACATGAAGTTTTGTATATTGTCTTTCTTAGGGATGACAGGGCCAGCTGCCTTTGATTCATCTTAGAGGATAGTTTGTAGGACTTAGGAAGTTTATTTAATAACTCAACAACCATTTATGAAGCATCTATTATATCCAGGCATTTTGTAGGTTTTGGGAATAGAGTGGTGAACTAAATAGATAAAGTTTCCTACCCTCATGAAAATTAGGTTTCTGTTGGGGAGAACACAGGTAAAATACCATGTATAGTACATTAGATAGTAGCGAATGCTAAACAGAAAAAATAAAGCAGGGGAAGAAGACAGAGTGAGAGGGGAGGTAATGTGGCTCAATTATTATAATGGGCCTGTTGGTTTGTTTGTTGGTTTGTTGGTTGGTTTGCCACAGGCCAGGTCCTGCCGCTCACACTGCCGCTGCCTCGGGATGCGTCCACCTGCATGTCACACGGCATCACGGTGCCCGCGGGTTTCCGTCTTAAAACTCATAATAGTTGACGCATCGAAAACATCGTTCCGAGGAAAGGTCCACTGCTTCCCCAGACTGCAGAGAGCCAGCACGTGGGAAAGTTTAAGAGCCGGCAGTAGAGGGTCCGTCCAAGCGTGAGGGATTGGAATGTGCTTATTTCTCTTTTGTGCTTAAAGTAATGGTAAGGTAGATTTCTCCATGCTGGTTTTCATATTATAGGTGATAATTGTGGCTTTTCCGGTTCTCTTTAAACAATTTGAGGCCATCATTCATTTTTGAGCGTAGTGTAGGACGGTAGTTTTTCCATTTGTGTTCTACAAATTTGTGTTCAGAGAACCCCAAAGAACTCTGAAGCTTTTCCGGAGACCCCATGGTCATTTTATTTTATTTTCATTTTTATTTTAAAATATATTTTATTGACTTTTCACAGAGAGGAAGAGAGAGGGATAGGCAGTTAGAAACATTGAGAGAGAAACATCGATCAGCTGCCTCCCCTCCACACACACACTCGGGATGTGCCTGCAACCAAGGTACATGCCCGGAATAGAACCCGGGACCCTTCAGTCTGCAGGCTGACGCTCTGTCTACTGAGCCAAACCAGTTTCAGCCCAATGGTCATTTAAAATTAATACCTAAATCTTTCTTATCCAGATGAGTCCGATGCCTGGCCTTGAGGTAGGCAATAGTAAAGAGAATAGATTGAAGGGTTGGTGCATATTATGGGACATAAACAACATAGATTGTTGACAGATGGCAGAAGTGGGTGAGTCACTGATCTAACTCCTTAGGCATATGCCACTGAGCCACGTCAAGCCCTTGTTCTGATAGCTGTTTCTGTAAAGGTGAGACTTTCTGAGATTATTCCTCTTTTATTTTCCTTCTCCCTCTTCCCAACTTTCGTTTTCTGGAGCACCGTGTCAGCTAGGAATATAGACTAAAAATAAACAAACATTCTTGCTCTTGATTTGGGGAGATAAAGACAATTGAATAATCAACAGAAATATTATGGTAAGTGATAGGAGAGAGAGGCCCAAGTTTGAGTGAGAACGCCAAAGCGGGACACCTTCCCCGAGCAGGAGCTGGGGCGGGCCCAAGAAAGTCTCCAGGATCAGTGGCACCGGAACTGAGTCCAGAAGGCCGTGGCCTTGCTTTTCTGCTCACTGCTGTTCCTTTGGTCTCTTCTGACTGACAGTACTTTTTGGTTCAGTGCAGGGTTAGCAGATGCTCTCTGGCCTACAACCTGCTTTTCTGTAGTCTACAGCTGTACCTTTTAAGTAGTTAAAAAAAAACAAACATTTTGTGACTTGTGAAAATTCAAATTTCTATGTCCATAAATTAAACTTTATTGGGATCCAGCCATATCATTCATGTATTGTCTATAGTTGCTTTTATGTTTTTCTCCCTAAAATGGTACAGTTGAGTATTTGCAACAGAGAGCATGGGGCTTACACAGTCTAAGATATTTAGACCCTTCATAGAACAAGTTTGCCGACTCCTGCTTTAATGTTTTTTAAGCCCTAGTGAAATACAAGATGCTGAAAAAATGTTGGTAGTCCAAAGTAATGAATGCATGAACTCCTGTTATCTTCTGTTGGCTGGCTGCAAGTTGTGCACAGGAAATGCTTGAGACTTCTCTTTTCCTATCTCTCACTAAAACATAACGCGCGTACACCTCAGTGCACAGCGGCAGGCATTTATATCATTCTTGCTTGTCTATTTTGAATTTAGTTCTGGGGATTTTTTTTTTTTAATGCTCACCCAAGAATATACTTTTTCACTGATTTTTTTAAAGAGAGAGAAATATAGATTGGTTGTGCCCTGCGCACATCTTGACCAGGGAAATGAACCTGTAACCTAGGCAGGCATGTGCCCTGACTGGGAATCGAACCCACAACCTTTTGGTGTACGAGACCATGCTCCAACCAACTAAGCCACCCAGTCAGGATAGGGATATTTTTAAATGGGGAGATTTTTAATATTCCTCAAAAATAGAGTGTCTGCTATGAGTCAAAATGGTTACCGACTCTGCTTGCTTTAGGCTAGGAAATCTGGGGTTCACTCCTAGCTGTGCTATCAACTAGCCAACGGACATCAGGAAAGTTCTTGATTTCCCTGCAGCTCTCTCTAAGTTGACAGGGATGATGGTGCCTTTCCGCTCAGTAGCGACATCGCTGCAGGGCGGAGGGAGTACACACTTGGCATCAGACAGACGTGTGTGTGTGTGTGTGTGTGTGTGTGTGTGAACCCTGGCTCCTCCTTCCCGTGACCTTGAGCAACTTTATCTAAACTCTGTGCCTTAGCTCATCTGAAAGTGTGGCTATGAGAAGGACCTTAAAGGAACAAAATGAGATCCTGACATTATAGAGGGGATAAATGGTGAAGCAAAGAGACTTAACTCAAGGTGATGAACACACATACAATCTATAGATGATGTGTTACAGGATTGTATACCTGAAACCTATATAATTTTATTAACCAGTGTCACCCCAGTAAATTCAGTAAAAAAGTGAAAAACACACACCCTGGTACTAATATTTAACCTAGTGTAACTATGAGAATTATTATCAGTATTTAATTTAGTATAACTATGATAATTATTATCAGTCTGTGAACTCTTGCTGTATATTTTGAGACATTTTCGGAAGCAAAGAAGTCTCCCTGTAGTTTGTTTTAATGATTTATTAGTAACCCATTAGCTGGGACTTAGTACATTTGTGTTTTTGCTGATAACTGGCTTCCTAAAACACAGTTCTTTGAACTAAAACTTTCTCTAACTGGTAAATTTTCTAGCTCATGTTTTAATTTGACACACAGTGTATGTCTAGCCTTGTAACACATTCAGTCCTATTATCCTTTTACCATGTGTAAAGTAAATGATACCATCTTTCCTCTGAATTAACTACTTTCTTTCCTTTTCACCCATTTTTAATAGTTGAGTTGTTTAAGGAAACATTTTACATCTCCTTAGAAGGTTAGTTTTGATGAGAAGACTTAAACCAATGAGTTCTGTTTGTCTAGCATAATTTTGATGGCTTAGAGAAAACATAGTTCTAGTATATTCAAAACTAATTTTATACTTTATTTCAAGCAAACTCAGTGTATAAAATATTTGTGTTTATAATTTGCTTAATGAAGAAGTTATGGGCTTCCTTTAAATAGCCAGTTTTCCCAGTAGAATCAAGATAATTACTGTTTGAATTACATACAACTATATACGATTATATCAATGCATAGTAAGCTAGACAAGTATTAGACTCTGTGGTTAGGAGCACAGGCTTTGGAATCAGATAACGTACCTGCGGTTCAAAGCCTGGCTTTGACCTGTACTTACTGGTACTGGCTGTGTGTGATCTTACTTCTTCATGGGAATAGTAATAATACTCAGGATAGCCGAAACTGGTTTGGCTCAGTGGATAGAGCGTCGGTCTGCGGACTGAAAGGTCCCGGGTTCAATTCCGGTCAAGGGCATGTATATTGGTTGTAGTGGGGGATGTGCAGGAGGCAGCTGGTCGATGTTTCTCTCTCATTCTCTATCCCTCTTTCTTATCTCTGTGGAAAATCAATAAAAATATATTTAAAAAAGAATAAAAAGAAAACAGTATGGAGTTTCCTCAAAAAATTATAAATGGAACTCCCATTTAAAAAAAAAATAATACTCAGGATAGTTGTGAAGATGAAATGGAATTATACAGGTGAAGTGCGTAGCCTGGTGTCTGATGTACAGGAAGTACTTTCATCTTATCCATTGTTAGTAGGTTACTAGAGGCCTGATGCATGAAATTCACGCAAGGGACTCGGCCCTCAAAGCCCTGCTTCATCCAGAAGGTCATTCTGTACAGTCTAATTCGTATATTAGGCTTTTATTATTATAGATTATTATAGACTAGAGGCCCGGTGCACACGAAATCTTGCGTGAGTAGCTTCTGTTTGCCTCAGCTGGCCACCCCACCCATCCTCTGGTAGCTCCCGCCCCGCCCACCTGCCCGAGGGCTGCTGCTGGTTTGGTCATAAAGGCTATCAGCCAGGGCCTTTTATAAAGAGGTTTTAGAGGTGTGTACAACATACCCCATCTTTGAATGTGGACTGAACCTTACTTTTTTCATGTTTTGTTTTTTGCTTCCTAATATCAAACTCCAGCCTTAGTGTTTATTTATTGAATTGCTAACTGTGTGGATCCACTGGCTGCATTTCTTTTTTTCTTTTTCTTTTTTAAATATATTTTATTGATTTTTTTTTTTTTTTTTTTTTTATACAGAGAGGAAGGGAGAGATAGAGAGTTAGAAACATCGATGAGAGAGAGTCATCGATCAGCTGCCTCCTGCACACCCCCCACCGGGGACATGCCTGCAACCAGGGCACATGCCCTTGACCGGAATCGAACCCAGGACCCCTCAGTCCCCAAGCCGACGCTCCATCCATTGAGCCAAACTGGTCCCGGCTGGCTGCATTTCTTGTAACCTATCCTTTACCTGTCCTAAAGCCTTTCCCATGTTTCAATAACAAGAACAGGGTATTTTGTTTTGTTTATTTGTTTAAATTATAGAGCTCCAACTCTGCCTTTGCATAAGTCTCATGATATGCCAGACTTTTTAGGTCAGTTAGAATGTTTCCACCTTTAAGAATCAGGAAAGCCAACTCAATGACTTAAACACAAACACAATATTTCCAATAACAAGAAGTCTGGGGATAGAGTGATTCCAGTGCTGGTTACCTCAGCAGCTCAGGACCCGAGTTCATTTTCTCTTCCGGCCCTTCCGTTCTCAGGGCATTAGCTTGTCCCATGGCCTCCCAGAGTTTAATTTCAGACATCACCGAGAGACACCAGAATGCCCAACTGCAGCAGAGGGACTGTTTTCCTCCTGCCTCGCTCTGTCATGGCATGTGAGCTGGAGGGAAGGAAATCAAAACCTAGGTAGATTGATTTGCCAACTTCCCTCAGCCAGTTCGAGGCAGTGGCAGCGGCTGCTGGAGGGCGAGTGGCTTGTTTGGGGCTTTATTTCCCCCTGCCTCCTGGTGATCGGGCGTTTCCTTGTTCTGAAACAGCATTTGTTAGTCATGGCAGGGCTCCCAGCAGAGTGCTGACTGGAACCAGATTCACAACTGGCGGACCAGGTAATCCCCGAGCAAGCAAATCCCAGTGGAACCAAAAACTGGCTCTTCCTTTCCTCAGTTGGAGCCTGACTTAGAATCAGATATTGAACTGAAAATATAGTATTAGCCATTAGGAAAAGAATTTAAATTACTGTCTGTCCGTATTTAAAATTTCTTGCAATCATTTCCACTGTATGTAATACTGAAATCCTTTGTGGTTGTCTGCTGCAAAAATGAATCTTTGACCTGGCAGCTTTAAATGCTTTTGACACCGTAGGGAATTTTAAGAATTCTTAATTTAATCTGTGCTTGTCCAGGGCTGGGGGCAGGGATGAGGGTGAGTTCTCTCCTTTTGTGTTGAAAACTGTGCTGTTTGTAGGAATAGGCCTGTGCTTCTGGAACTTACGTTACCAGGTGGTGATTATTGGCATAGTAAGTGTCATGTCTAACTTTTATTTCTGGAGGCAGTGAAGAACCAGCCAAGCACAGAGATGAGTGGGAGGTGCTGGCAGTGGAGGCCTGTGGCTATCAGAGCAGCACTGCACTGCAGCGGGCAGAGGGTTTTAGCAAAGTGGGAAGAAAGAGGCCCAGCTTCTGCTGTGGACTCTAACTTCCTCTGCCTAGCCAGTGATAACAGCCTCTCCTGGGCTTCCTCCTGAGCTCAGAACCAAACTGCTTCTCTCCTTCCCCATCCCACACTCCCTGGCTTCTGTCTTTCATGGAACTGATTCTGACTTTCCTTGGTGATAATTTAGCTCTTGTCAGGCAGGGACGTGACTGCCAAAGGGAGCAGGAAGGTCACTTTGCAGGCCTCTGTCTAGCAGTGCTACTGCCCTTTCTCCCAGTCTCCGACTGCTCACTCACAGGCCTCCCTGAGTCACTTTAGAACCACACACAGAACAGCACTCCCTCAGCAGGTTCTTCTGAACGGCCCCTGAGTTACTGTTCACATTTCTCCCGTGTTCCTCCTCTTTCTGATCGGTAAACTGAGGAAACGCTGACTCTGGAGGGGGGCTGTGAAGAACTGGTAAGAGGCTGGACTGCACAGGCGAGAGGACGACCTTCCTCAGCAAAGGCAGGCTGTGCAGAGTGCTGTGGCAGGAACCGAGTGGGGGTGAGAGCCTTTCTCCTCCATGAGCTGAAAATATACTTGAGATTTGACAGCCCCAAAAGACGAGGACTGCAGTGTATGCTCAGTGTCTAACTTAGAGTAAGATATGCAGGTGTGATGGATAGAACCATCTAAGTATTTCAGATAGTCACTCAAGAAGTACTTTTATTTTATTATTTTATTTTATTTTTTGGTAGGGATGCCATAGTCTAGACTCAGTCTGATAAATAGGGATCAATGTCCTATACTTTTACTCTTTTCTAGGTTAAATGAGTCTGGTACACTCTAATAAATATTTTTCTTGAAGAAAAGACTGTATATTTTAAAATGTGAGACAAAGAGAGGATCTATGACTATATATATATTGCATAATACCACCTGCAACATATCCATAAAATATACTTATTCCTGAAGTGTATATAAATTGCCCAGGTCTGAAATCCTTACTTAATTCCCCTACACCCGTGGTCGGCAAACTGCGGCTCGCGAGCCACACACGGCTCTTTGGCCCCTTGAGTGTGGCTCTTTCACAAAATACCACGGCCTGGGCGAGTCTGTTTTGAAGAACTGGTGTCAGAAGAAGTTTAAGTTTAAAAAATGTGGCTCTCCAAAGAAATTCTAGTCGTTGTGCTGTTGGTATTTGGCTCTGTGGACTGATGCCTTTGCTGACCCCTGCCCCACACCACAGCTGGGCTGGGCCCTCCGCAGCCCGGAGCTAACCATGCTGACTGCTGAGTTAGAGCAGCGAGGACTGGACTCCGTGAGGACTTCTTCAGCTTTCCTGGCGGCCTGCCTTCTGGATACCAGTGACACCTCATTGGATAAGCACATAGAGAGATAGATGGCAGATAACTGGTTTTGTTTCTTTGTTTTTAATGCTCTTTTCCCCCATTAACCCGGCTGAGAAAGCCTTTCTAATTGTTTAAAGGTAGGTGTAATGTTCCCAACTTGGGAATAGCCTATAAGTAGGGCAGTCCAATTAGTTACTTCTCCCTGTACCCTGGCAACAGCCACGCAGTCTTTGACTCGTGGTGCCCCCTGCTGGCCTGTATGGAAACTCATCCTCCTGTCAGCCCGCGGACACAGCCCTTCTGTGGAGGGCTTGGCTAAAGGCTCCTTTCCTGGGGGAGGCTCAGGAGTGACTGGAGCTTGGTAAAGAGACAGCCCTTCCCCTGCACAGGTGGGCACATACAGTAGTGGTGGAATTGGTAACATGCGGCGGTGGCTGGCGGGGCAGTGGTCTGGAGGTCAGGATTCTGGCAAGAAGATTGCATGAGGCCTTTTTGCTTCATGGAGTGGGTGGTCCAGGAGGCATTCCTGGGGTCAGTGGGTCTCCCCCCGCCCCAGGCCTCTGGTGGGCTGGGCATCCTGCTCCGCTCTTAGAGACCCTGAGCACGGAGTGGGAGGGCAGTGGAGGAGCCGGGGAAGGGCGGCCCAGAGGGCTGGGAGCCCGAGAAGCACCGAGGAGACCGTGCACAGGCGCAGGCAGGCCCCAGCTCCATGCCGGGATCTAGCGTTAACTCAGGTGCAATGAGTGGCAAGGGTGACAGCCCTGAGGACGCTCCGGGTGGGCCTCGCTCCGTGACGCCCCTCCCCAGTGCCTGGTGTGCAATTTCATGTGTAAATGAATGACATTGGCCAGAGGAGATCCCCGCAAACCCAGCCGAACCCGTCTGTCTGCATACAGCAGGGCATGTAGGGGAAGGTGTGTCTCTAGAGCATCCCTCACCTCCGGGGCTCCCAGTCCCCTCTCTTCTTTTAGGGCTTGGGGGAGCCTGCTTCCCACAGGGCCCCTGGGAGTGCTCAATTGTGTCCTTTCGGGGCTGATTCTCTCCCAGGGAAGGGGGCGGTCCCTGAAGCCTGGCCCTCCCTGTGTCCCTGCCCTGGGGTCTGACCAGCAGCACGGTGGGCAGAGACCAGACATTGGGCAGAGACCGGACAGTCTGATTGTCTTCCCCTCCGGCAGGAGGGCTGTATTGGCCAGAGAAAGGCTCCCCCAGGGCCTCTCCGCAGAGATTCCTCTGGGGGGGGCAGGGCGTTTTCATTGCTGGCGTTGTGAGAGCCTGTCATTCATTATCTTATTTCATGCTCTTAACTTCCAGAGCTGATGCACTTTTTAAGATAGAATTGCATATTTAGAGTTTGACAGAACCTCACTGGTTATGTAGCTTATTTCCCAGCTAATGTGATCCTCTTTTCCCAAAACTTCTTTAGAAGTTGGCTGTTGAGCCTTGGCCTGAATCCATTTATGGACTCCTAATTCTTAGGAAGTCCTTCTGTATGTTCAATTGACATTTAACTCATGGGAGTTTCCACCATCAATCCTGATTCAACCATTTATAGCAACAAATGGCTCAGTTTTTTCACTCCAACACAGGAATGCCCGTCAGCTTGGATAGCTCTTAGCCTCCTTAGTCTCTCCAGGCAAGCTTTCCCTCAGCTTGATGGCCTGTTTTTCTTAATAATTTGGGGGAGTTTTGTACAATAAAGAAAATAGCCCAATGTCTTTTATACAAATTGTGAAATTTCCCTCCCTTTTGTCATTTGTCTTCAGGCTTTGTGGACAGTGGTGTTTTACCATGCAGATGTTTTTTCTTAATGTAATGTGAAATTTACCAGTTTTTAAAATAGCCTCTGAATTTTATATTCTTAGATATTTTTAAAAATTAGGATTTTTGTATCCTTAGGAAGGCTTTACCTGCTTTGAGGTTATTTAAAAAAATATTTTCTTCATATTTACTTCAGTACTTTAATGGATTTATTTTTATGTTTAAATTTTTGATCCTTCTGGAATTTATTTTGGTATAAGATGTGAGGTAAGAGTTCAGATTTATTTTCTTTCCAGCTAGCATCCAGTTACTCCAACACCATTTATTAAATTATTCATTTTTCCCGTTGATTTGAAATGCCATTATATTAAGTTCATGACATAGTTTTGGATTTATTCCCAGGATTTTTCATATTTTTTTATGCCAAGCAAACCCTCACATATCTTAAACCTCTTTTATTGAAATTTTTAGCCCAAATATAAAACTGTTCATATGCTTATAGTTAAATGTTCGGTTACTTCTTGCATTAGCCTTCTCTTGCTGTTTGCCACCTGCAGGTTAGTAAGCATCTCTTTTATGTCACTATCCAGGCCCCTGATTAAAAGTGACAGAAATGTTGGCCAGTGCCCTACCTGGTTTGGCTCAGTGGATAGAGTGTCGGATTGTGGACTGAAGGGTCCCGGGTTCGATTCCAGTCAGGGGCATGCACCTTGGGTTGCGGACACATCTCCAGTGGGGGTGTGCGGAGGCACTGATCGATGTTTCTCTCTCATCGATGTTTCTGACTCTCTGTCCCTCTCTCTTCCTTTCTGTAAAAAATCAATAAAATATATATATTTTTTAAAAATCCTTACCCAAGGACATGCTTATTGATTTGAGAGCGAGAGAAACATTGATGTGAGAAAGAAGCATCAAACAGTTGCCTTCCCATACGCTCCTAATCATTTGGAGAAGTTCTTCATGAAATTTACTTTAAGAAAACAAGGAAAGAAGCTTGTTTCCAGTGTCTTGCTATTACAGACAATGCTGCAAAGAATAAATGATCATACCCTGTTTCCCCGAAAATAAGACAGTGTCTTATATTAATTCTCCCAAAGTTGCGCTAGGTCTTATTTTCAGGGGATGTCTTATCTTTCCATGCGCTAGGTCTTATTTTCGGAGGATGTCTTATTTTCGGGAAAACACGGTATTTATGTATTTTATGTATAATATACATCTTATTATCTGTTGTACAGCAGTATGATTCCATTTTATAGACTTAAAATTTATTTATCTTAAACTTTTAATATATCGAATGCAATGTTATTATTTTTATTTATTTTTTAAATATATTTTATTGATTTTTTACAGAGGAAGGGAAAGAGAGTTGGAAACATCGATGAAAGAGAAACATCGATCAGCTGGGGATGTGCCCGCAACCAAGTATATGCCCTTGACTGAAATCGAACCTGGGACCTTTCAGTCCGCAGGCTGATGCTCTATCCACTGAGCCAAACGGGTTAGGGCCGATGTTATTATTTTTATATCTTTAGGTTCTTAGTGGATTTGGAAAGTGTTTTCTCATTGAAGGGAATAATTTCTGTCAGATATAAACCTGATCTTTCTATAATTCAGAGCTGTTAGTTTAAACCAAATCGAATAGGACTCCTGAGTCCAACTGGTGAGGCTCAGGGGTTGAGCGTTGACCTATGAACCAGGAGGTCACGGTTTGACTCCTAGCCAGGCACATGCCCGGTGGTGGACTCGATCCCCAGTGTGGGGTGTGTAGGAGGCAGCCAGTCAGTGATTCTCATTGATGTCTCTCTCTCGTTCCCTCTGCCTTCCTACCTGAAATCAATAAAAATGGAACTCCTGGAAAAAAGAGGGAGAAGGTTCAAGCAAACCGCCATCTGACATTGCTTACCCCTGAGATGTGTGCGGATGTCACTGGTGTCTGGGGTTTTCACATTCTGCCACCTTCACTGGAAAACCCCAAAGCCGTGAGCGGCGTTTGTATCTGACATGCCGTCACTGAGAGAATAAAATAAATCCCAAACTGAAGTTTAGTCTACATTGACCCTGGCTGTGTGGCTTGGCTAGAAATTCTGTCATTTACAGGCACATCAGGTCCATCTGCCTAGTAAAGAGGCTATTTTTTCTGATGCAGCTTTTTACACTGCATTCAGGTAGTTCTGTTAATGAAAATGTCAAACAAAAAGTGATTTCCCTCCCAAGCAGTATTAGATTATGGTGTTGTCAAGAGTCTTGCAATTGAATTACCTTCCTGTAATCAATCCTGCCTTATCAGTTAACACTACTTGTAATGGACTGCTGGCTTCCAGAGACTTCGTGTGGATTATTTAAAAGGCCTTGCTGTCTGGAAGAGACACTGTCTGTGGCATGCCCACCTTCCGCGGGTGGCACATTCCGCGGAACCCTCGTGAGGCTGGCTGTGCAGGCAGAGCGCCCTGGAGCGGCTGTGGGGCACAGAGGCAGTGCCCTGTAAGGGCCGTCTTACACTGGCCCTTCACTGCGTGCCCTCAGCTAGACGGACGGGGCTGGTGGCCTCAGAGTCCTTGCTAGCGCAGTTTCGCTCTTCTCCTTCATGCATGCCTATCGGGGGTACTGCACCCCAAGGGAGGAAATGAAAAAAAAATTAATTTGCCATGAGGTTTGCCCTGATTTCATGTGTAATACTCAACTTGGGAAGCCATTTGCTGTTGATGACTTTTGTAGGGAGAAGAATATTTTAAGAAGGTTGAGAAGCTGTGTGCAATTTATTTAGAATAAGTTGTATAAGAGAAATGCTTTGTCACAAACTTACAGTATCAAATTCGTTCTCATGCCTGCTGCGGGGGTCCGAGGTCAGAGCGAGCATCTCCTGGGCCACAGGAGGAAGATGGAAGTGGAATCACGTGTCACCCAGGAGGAAATTAGGAAGGAACTGGTGAAGCCAATCCACTGGGAGATGTACCTGCTGCTGCTGTGTCTTCACCCACAATGGCGCCACCACTGCATGGATGGGTTCTCATGGGAACTGCCATCCAGCGAGCTGCAGATCTGCCGGACGGATGCAACCTTGAAAGAACTGATTAGTTCAGGAAAAGAAGTCTACCGAGAAGCTGGAAAGAAGAACACACTTCAATCTGGCAATTGCCTTACAGATATTAAAGACCTGGCTGTTGAGAAAAGGGATTGGCAGCGCCCTGTCCTGAGAAAGGGGACTGACTAACCATGATCCCATGACCCTGCCATCACACAAGTCTCAGTTCGGAGATTAACGGGTAGAGCCAGATCACCCTCTGAATCGGGCAACCCCTTCTTCCAGGAGCACGAGGCCACATTAAACTTTATTGACTAGTTTTTGAGTTTATTTTTCATTCAGTATGTAAGACAAATTTACTCTTTTCCTCCCATTATTGCCATTAAAACTTTAAACAAATGATAATGCATTTATTTAGGCGTTAGGTTTAAATGTGCTATAGTATGAATATTATACTATTCTGTAAAATATAGTGCTCTTAGCATTCTATGTAAAACTATTGTTAGCCGGGACGGGTTTGGCTCAGTGGATAGAGCGTCAGCCTGTGGACTTTAAGGTCCTGGGTTCGATTCCGGTCAAGGGCATGTACCTTGGTTGCGGGCACATCTCCGGTAGGGGGTGTGCAAGAGGCAGCTGGTCGATGTTTCTCTCTCCTCGACATTTCTAACTCACTGTCTCTCTCAATTCCTCTCTCTGTAAAATCAATAAAATGTATTAAAAATTAAAATAAATAAGTAAATAAAATAAAACTATTGTTAAATATACATGTGCAATAAAAGTAAACTTACAGTGTCAACATAGCAGCAGTATTCAAAAATGCTTTTAATTTTGGGAGGTTTACAATCATAGAACTAGGAGTCAGAAATTCTTGAACTTTGATTTCTGTTTGCCTCTTACTGATAACTGACTATACTTAGGTTGTTCCTGAGTTGAGTTCTTATCAAGGAATGGGAAGGCTAACAATATAATACCACTTTGCTGAGTGACCAGAGCAGCCATGTGATATTCTGTAGTTTAATACAGCAGTAGGAGCCATTTCTAACACAAGAGACAACTGGAACGTGTGAGGAAGGAACAGATATGTTAGAGCAAAGGAAATAATTCTTGTGTTTGATTTTGTGCAGATAAATATAGAAATCGGGTAACCAGCTTTCAGTGGCTTATGGTTGACTTCAGATAGGAACCAATGGAGAGAAAGCATGACTTATAAGAAAGGAAAACAAAAATAGCCAAGCAGCTTGCTTTCCTAAATGAATCATGGTGAAACCTGCTCCTGATACCTAGATAAGACTTGAAAGAACTGTCACTTGGTCTACTTTTAGGCCAGATAGAGTTCTGTAAAACCATCTCTTAGCAAGTTATGTTTTGCTTTCTCAAGGCCTAGAAGTATGTGGTGTAATAGTGTAGGAAGACAGCTGGATATGAGGAATGGCCGTTTTTCTTTATGATCTCACAGGACTTACAATGTGTTTTATGTCATGTGACTGAGTGGCACACTTGAAGATGAAAGATTTAAAAGTAGCTGAGGACAGAGGTAGGATTTTGGTGGATGGAGCTGGACAGAGCTGTCAAAAACAATTTCAGCCCTCTGGATATAGAACAAATGAAACAACAAATCAAGAAGCATTTATCCGTAAAAAATTGCTGAACTTAAGGGAAGAACAGTGGGAATTTTTTATGTTCTGACCTGGGATTACTCACCACCTCTCTCCCCCGTTCCCCCTGCCCCTGCCACCGCCCCATTAGTGTAGCAGTTCTCTCAGGGTGGGGCGGACTATGAAAATTAGCAACGTGGCTCCTAGAGGAAGCCCACTGGAGCTGGAGCAGAAGGTGAAAAGCCCGTGCCCATTAGCATTGTCAGTAAAAGTAATGTCTCAGTGGCAACCGAACAAGGCAGTTCTGGTAGCCTAAATAGCTGTCCCTGTAAGGGTAAGCAACAGACTGGTGGATGAGCTAAAACTTAACAGATCCTGGAAATGGCACAGACATAGAAAGGCTTGAAAAGCTCTCTACACATTCCTGACCGACAAGGAGCCTATGCAGGGAAGACTGGAGAGGTCCCAAGTCCCCATATGTATTTTTTTTAAAGTACATTTAATTGTAAATTATTCTCAATTGAATTAGAGGAAGTTTCCAGTAAAAAAGGTAGATTGAAGTTGGTTGCTCAAATCCTTCCATAGATAAAAATGAGAAGAAAAAAAAAAATATATATATATATATATATATATGGAAAAATAAACTACTAAAAGCATTAAAAAATGGATAGATGCTAGAGGAGAGTTGACTCCTAAAAAATTGTAATTGGAAGGAGCGAAACTTGAAAGATTATGGCTTTTTTTGTCAAAGAGTTTCTCCAGACTCTATGGTGGCTTTAGTGGAATGAAATGACAGTGGAAACGTGAAGCCTCATGAGTAAGAGGTGACAAAGAACAGAGGTCAAAGATAGAAGAACAGATGGAAATTTAAGATGGAAGCAAGAAAATACTGCAGAAATGATGAGGCCAGCATCTGCGCAAAAACTGCCCAAGTCCAGCTGGTGTGGCTCAGTGGTTGAGCATATGAACCAGGAGGTCATGGTTCAATTCCTGGTCAGGGCACATGCTCAGGTTGCAGGCTCGATCCTCAGTGGGGAGTGTGCAGGTGGCAGCCAATCAATGATTCTCTCTCATCATTGATGTTTCTATCCCTCTCTTTCTCTCCCTTCCAAAAGGTGGCAGGTTTTAAACTCAAGTAGAAATAGGAATGGTACAGTGTGGGTAATAGTAATAAAATGACCCTTTAATTCCATTGGACAATGAACGAGTTCCCACTTGAAATCTCAGCCAGATGAGAAAAAAAAGATCCAAATGGCTTTGTTTTCTTCCCACAGGTCCCAGGTTCGATTCCAGTCAAGGGCATGTACATTGGTTGCGGGCACATCCCTGGTAGGGGGTGTGCAAGAGGCAGCTGGTCGATGTTTCTCTCATCGGCGTTTCTAGCTCTCTATCTCTCTCCCTTCCTCTCTGTAAAAAAAAAAAAAAAAAAATCAATAAAATACATTAAAAAAGAAAGCAGGTCTAATTATTAAGCCAGTTTAATATATACATATATATTTAACTGGCTTAATACACACACACATACACAAAGCTTGTGCATGCACAATATAAATAAAGCTGTCACTGCCACCAGTCACGTGTGTGTTTTGATCTGTCATTGTCGACCATGAATTTGGTTGATGCTTCTAATATAGGGAAAGGGCAAATAGCGGTATTAAAATATTTCTTCTAATTAATTTCCTTTCGATGTGCACAATCAGTGCACCAGCCACTAGTTTTAATATAATTGAATTTATCAGTGTTTTCAGTGCCTTATTTAAGAAATCCTCTCTTACCTCAGAGTCAGAAAGATATTTCCCATATTTCTCCTAAAATCTTGCCTTTTATAATTAAGTATTTAATATTCACCTAGAGATTATTTCTTATATTTAGTGTGAGATAGGGTCCAAATTTTCTTATTTCAGAGTTTATTCTTTTCCCGGTTATTTTATTACTGCCCTTTTTTATATCAAGTTTCTGTATAATTGTGGGATTATTTCTGGTGTTCTGGTCTATTCCATTGAGCTTGCTTTCTGTTCTTTCAATACCATACATGTTGGTTTGGGCTTGATGTGAACAGGTACCCGGAGGTTAATGGGATAATGTGCCTGTTTGATCTTCTCCAGTACAACAGTTAAATAAAAGGGGTAGCTGCTCATTTACTAACGGAAGACACAGTGTGGACTGAGAACGGCATTCTGACATTTTTACTTCAGAAAAAGCAGTGTTTCTCCAACAGAATGTCAGTGACTTTTCTCACGAGTTCCTTACGTCTGACTGGATCTTCTCTCTCTGAATTTGTCTAGGCTGTTCAGCTTGACCCTGAAGAAGCTGGTCATGCTGAAAGAAATGGACAAAGATCTGAACTCAGTGGTCATCGCTGTGAAGCTACAGGTGAGTTGACAGGATTGTTTGTTCAGGGTTCAAAGAAGCTGATAACCTTTGCCCACTATTAGGGCTTCAGAAGTGCTGATGGGGACCACCTCTCCCTTCACTCAGAACAGGAAGTGAGCACTGGAAAGACGATTGAGCTCGTGAGACTCCCCGGTCCCAGTGCTGACTCTTAGTCAAAGCACTAAAGTTTCCTTAGCCTTAGTTTCTCCATGTAGAGAACAAAAACGGCTCCTTCTGCCCTCTGACAGCTGGTGAAGGCCCAGTGACGCAGGTGCCAAGGGCGTGCTTGGTAAACCGTGCAGAGTCTGCTAGGGGGCTTATATCCCTTTCAGCGTCTATCCCAGGATTTATAGGCCACTCAGATACAGGGGTTGGGGTTTTCTTTGGAGGTTTTCTATAAGATAGAAGAAATTTATGGATTATTATTTCAAAATTAGAGATTAAAATTTTACTGGGATATTTTATATTCTAAACAATCCCCACATTTAACTCCCTATTCTTGACTCAGTATCTTCAAGGAACCCAAAGTATTTCACATACTTTTAAAAATATATATATTTTATTGGTATTTTACAGAGAAGGAAGGGAGAGGGATAGAGTATTAGAAACATAGATCAGCTGCCTCCTGCACACTCCCCACTGGGTATGTGCCTGCAACCAAGGTACATGCCCTTGACCGGAATCAAACCTGGGATCCTTGAATCGGAGGCCAAAGCACTATCCACTGAGCCAAACCAGCCAGGGCTCACATATTTTCATATTCTAAGCATTCCTGAATTTCTGGGAAGAAGGGGAAAAGTGAATTACAGAAGAGTTAAGGAATGTATTTGTTGCCAGCTAATTACTGAATGGCAGAGTGGGACTAGAAATCGAAGAGCTGGTAATTTATGTGATCTCTAAACACCATTACCAGACCTTCTTAACTGATAAGTCTTCTCTAATGGCGGCTCCCTAGAGTATACTGAGATTCTCAAATGCCTCTGGAATCATTAAATAGTTCTTGAATTCTTCCGTTTAAGCGTGGCATATATATTTAATTCTTAGTCATTAAAAAATAGCGAACTCTATGGTAAACTTCCTGCTACCCGGATATTTTATGAGCCAGACCAGCTGTCATGCAGCAGTTTTTGTACTGCTATTGGTTTCATTAACATCCACATCTACAGCGCTCACAGTATGTGACCCTTACACTGAGGTCCTTTGTTTCTGAGATAAGATTTTCTTAAATTAGACCTCAAAACTTAAAACGTCTAAATTACTTGTTATGAATCGCTTTGTGTCCCACCTTTTACTCTTACTCCCTGTTCATTCTGGGGCATGATTCCTCCAATTCTGTGACACGTGCGCAGACACGGGGGGCCGGAAGAGACAGTGTGGGGCAAGTACGTGCAAGTGGGGACTCTCAGGATCTTCCCTCCTTTCCTGGCTCCGCACCCGCTTCTAGGTCACAGGCATGTCCCACTGTGGGGCGTGGGCAGGGCTTGTTTCCTTTGCTAAAAGCTGGTGCTTTCAGGTGCAGACACTGTTGTATGGTTTCGAAAGCTCCCTGCTGCTCTTACCACCCTGCAGTTAAATGCCTTTGCCAGAAGAAATAATTTATTTCCTGGATAAATATTTAATGTTCTATAAAATTTTAAATTATACCAAAAACTGCAAATATTCTGAATTTTATTGCTTTATTTCTAAGCAGTTGAAAGTAACTACAGATGTTATCACATTCATTTATCCAGCTATTCATTTAATACATATTTATTAAGCATCTATTATGTGCTTAGCCTTGTTGGAGGCACAGAGGCCTGATACAGCAATGACCAAAACAGACCACAATCCCTGCCCGGAGCACCTTTGCGTTCTGGGTGAGGAGCAGTTCTCAAAATGAGGCCTGCAGACTCTGGGCTCCCTCACCCCTTCTGATCTTCATGATAATATGTGGCATCATCTGTCCTTCCCGCTTCTGACGACACTGCATTTGCTTATGAATGTCCTTGAAGTAATAGTAAAAATGGCTAATTTTCTGTATCTTAATCCTGCACTCCCTGCCTTTCTAACATCCGTGTGCTGAAACGGGTAACACGCATGAAGCACTTTGCTTCGTGGCGAAGAGGCTGTGATCTCGGGGACGAGTGCTTGTGCAGCGCGTCAGAGTCCCTGCTTTTTCATGGGAGAGAAGGGCTTTCAGACAAACTGCTTTTTCAGACGTGGGTATTCAGACGTTATTTTCTGTCACTTCAAAGGAAAGAACTGAGAATATTTTTGACTAATAATAAATAAAATTTGAACTTTCACGTGAAAATCAGAATTTTTAAAAACCTGTCTCTGGCTCTGACCGGTTTGGCTCAGTGGATAGAGCGTCGGTCTGCGGAATCAAGGGTCCCAGGTTCAATTCCAGTCAAGGGCATGTACCTTGGTTGCAGGCACATACCCAGTGGGGAGTGTGCAGGAGGCAGCTGATCGATGATTCTCTCTCATCGATGTCTTTATTTTATTTATTTATTTATTTATTTATTTAATATATTTTATTGATTTTGTACAGAGAGGAAGGGAGAGAGATAGAGAGTTAGAAACATCGATGAGAGAGAGAAACATCGATGAGAAACATCGATCAGCTGCCTGTTGCACACCCCCTACTGGGGATATGTCTGCAACCAAGATACATGCCCTTGACCGGAATCGAACCCGGGACCCTTCAGTCCCCAAGCGCTCTATCCATTGAGCCAAATCGGTTTAGGCTCATCAATGTCTTTAACTCTCTATCCCTCTCCCTTCCTCTCTGAAAAAAAATCAATAAAATATATTTTAAAAACAAAAACAAAAAACCTGTCTCTGTCACTGTAGGCTTAACAGCTTCCCAATTCTTATAGACTTTTCTGAAAATATCGGTGGTGATTTTTAAAAATATTGTATAATGAAATATGAAACTTTTGAAAAATTTACATAATTCAATGAACCATTATTTTCCAAATGACGGGCGCATGAGGCTAATTTGAAAGTTCATTCAAAGACCAAAATAGACCAATGGATTGGATTTTATTTTTAACTTTTTATCTGGAATAACTTTAAATTTACAGAACAGATGCTGGAATAGGACAATAGATATCCTGTACACCCCTCAACCCTCTTCTCCCAATGTTAGCATCTTTCTTAACCATAGTGCATTTATCAAAACTAAGAAATTATCACTGGTATGCCCTAGATGGTTTGGCTCAGTGGATAGAGTGTCGGCCTGCTGACTGAAGGGTCCTGGGTTCGATTACGGTCAAGGGCACATAGGAAGGGAGAGGGAAAGAGAGAAAGAAACATCAATGATGAGAGTGAATTATTGATTGGCTACCTCCTGCACACCCCCTGCCGGGGATGTGCCCACAACCAACGTACATGCCCCTGACCGGAATCAAACCTGGGACCTTTCAGTCCGCAGACCGACACTCTACCACTGAGCCAAACCGGTTTCGGCTATTATATAGATTTTAAATGATACATAAAGATACTAAAGATAATTTTTAAATTGGACTCAAGTTGGTATCCTAGGCACCTGGAAGAAGCAAATATTGGGACCATGAAGGTCTTAGTCTTTGGAGAAAGGGGGGAAAATGAAGCAGAAATGCATCATGCTTTTAAAGTGCCAGAGCTGTGACTGCACTGTACTCTATGTCCTGCTGCCTGCCTATGGAGTTCACTTTAACAGGTTTGCAATCCAGATAATGCATTTGGGATAGAAATGTTTACAGGTATTTATAGCACATATTTGGATAGAGAAGGTTCAGATAATGAGGACTGCTGCTGTTGGCAGGTGATGTGTCCTGTGGGGGAAATAAGTAACCAATATAAGAGAAAGGGGATGGAGCAAGCGGGGTGAGGGTGGGGGCTACAAATTACAGTTTATACGCGTTGGTCAAGGTAGGCCTCACTGAGAAGACTCTGACGGAAGGGGGGGAGGGAGCCATGCAGAATCTGGAGGAAGAGCATTCCAAGCAGAGGGAAATGCAAGACAGGGCCCAGAGGCAGGAGTGTGTCTGGGAAGCTTGCGGTTGGCATGTCTGGCAGAATCCAGAAGGAGGGGGAGGCCAGAGAGGCTGGAGAGGAGTGAGAGCTGGAGGAGGTGAGGTTGAACAGGGATGGGGAGAGGATGTGTGCAGATTATTGCAAGGTCTCGGCTTTGGTTCTGTGTGAATTGGAGGGTTTCGCTCGAACAGAAAGTGATGGGACCGCTCTGGCTGCTGTGTGGAGAGAGACTGAGAGAGGAGCCAGGAGAACCAGCTGATAGGCTACAACAGCGATGGTGCAACAGGAGAGATGGTGGCAGGGTTTTTGGTTAAGCAACTGGTGGGGTGAAAATGCCTCTAGGCGAGATGGGGAAGACTGGGTGAAACCGGTTTGGAGGGAAAGTCCAAATTTCAGGTTATCATATTATGTTTGAGATGGTTATTAAACTTCCAGGAGGAGATATCAAAAAGAGAGCTGGATGTATGAGTTTAGAGTTCCAGGGAGCGGTGTCGGGGAGAGAACTCATTTGGAGAGTCATGGACACATTTGAGACCTTAAGTTAGATGAGCTCATCGGGAGTGGAGTGCATATAAAGAAGAGCACAGGTCTAAGGATTGAGGCTCAGGCACCCCACTATTAAAAAGTCATGGAGAAGAAGGACCTGAAATCAAAGAGCAGCAGGAGGGAAAGAGGAAATCCAGGCGAGTGGTGTTCTGGAAGCCCAATGGAGGAAGTGTTGCTGACAGAGAGGGTGATGGCTCTGTCAGAGTTGCAGACAGGTTCAGGGAGGCGAGAACAGATGTCAGTTCCTCTGAGTGGAAGTTAGCCGAGCCCTTGTCCGTAGCAGTTTGGGTGGAATGGTGGTATAGGAAGGCTGACTGGGATGCAGCTAAGAGAAAATGGGAGAAGACTTCAAGAGAGCGAAAAGAGACAGCTCTTGAGTTTGCTATAAAAGGAAGGTGAGGTAGGGGTGGTAGTCAACAGGGCATGTGGGGACAAGAGAGGCCTTAAAAAAATAATGGCATGTTTTTGTTAAGGGAAATGATTCAGAATAGAGAAGAAAGGTGATTATGTAGGCGAGGGAGGATGGCTAGAACAGCCTGAGTAGGTGAGAGGGATGAGATTGCAAGGAGGGCAATTGACAGGACAGGAGCACGGGTTCATGTGTGTCCCAGGAGGGAGGAGGTGCGAGTACAAAGGTGGTCAGGAAGTGGTGGGTGTGGTGGGAGCTGTGGGAGCTCTTTTCCTACTTTTCACTTTTCTCAGTAAAGTAGGAATCAAGATTATCGGCCTAGAAGATGGAAGGACTTGGAGAATGCAGAGATTGCTGACAGCATGAAGATTTAGGGACATACATTTAAAGTCAGAACTGTTAGCCTGATTATAGGATTCTCTCAGGCATGTTCAGCTGGTGCAGTTGGATTTAAACAGGTTGTAATTTACCAAACGAGTACTCAGAACAATAGCAGGCAAAGGAGTTAAGGGCATGGGCAAGGACATTCTTATAGAGATTGATGGTGGCATTTAAGCTGGGCAAGGAGGAGAGCAGGAACAGCAGGGACATGAGGGAAAGTGAAAGGGTGGGGGGATCAATGGGCTGTAGGTTTGGTGAGTTTGAAGGATTATCATTGTTGACAAACTAGAGAGAATGAGCTGAAAAGATAGGAAGTGCCAATAGAGAGTGAGTGGGATGCCTAAAACTGAGATTTCTGGTAAGTATTGCTTGTATGATCATGTGAGTGGCTGGGACAAGCGTGAGGACAAGATCACTGGAAGAGAAGAACTTGGGATTTAGAGTCAGGGTGTTGGAAAGACCGTATGTATATTGAAATCATCGAATTAGGACTAGAGTAGTGTTGGGGAGAGAAACAGTGAGTGAGGAGCCAAAATCAAGACATGAGCAGGAATGACTGGCAGCAACAGCGAAGAATAGAGGAAAATATAGTCTTATGACTTCAATTCAAAGGGGTGGGGGTTAGGGAGGTGGAAGGGAGAATGTTCTGTAGCTGGTGATGAGCAAGAGGACGCCTGCGCCACCTCCATGCCCAGAGGTATGTGGATTGTGGGAGAAGAGCAGCCACCATCTGAGCGGGCTACAGGAAGCAGGGTCTTTAGGCACACACACACCAGGTCTAACACCTAGAAATATCTCTAAATCATGCCAATGTCTTCTACCCACGGCAGAAATATACATAAACCACCTTTTGGGTTATCTCATATTTCTGAGATTCATTTTACAGAGATTTCTTAAAAGCCTAAATTAACTCAGGTGAAAACTTTGTCAGGATTCTTGTTTGTAATAGAGGTTACTATAAAAAGCACTGTCTAACAGATAAAGCCATTTCCTTTATTATTTTAATTGGTATAATGCTATTCTAATTATAAAACATTGTAAAATGCATTTTATTTTTAAAATGTAGAAATGAATAAGAAATCTAAAAGTAAATAATAAAATTTTTAAATTTCTAAAGGAAAATATAGCAGAATATCTGCTCTGATATAGCAGAATAACTTGATAAGCAGAATACAACCTTGGACTAGGCAAAGATTTCTCAACTGGGACCCAGAATGCATTGAGCATAAGAGGAAAAAATAAAGTTGACTAAATCAGAATTAAATTCTTCATCAAATTATTATTAAGAAAATGGATACAATACATATATCTGACAATGTCATGTATAAGTTTAAAAGCTTACAACTTAGTAAGATAAGCAACCTGGGTAAAGACATTTGATGAAATATGTATTCATAAATGGAAATTTACAAATGACCAAAAAACTAATGAAAACTTTGTCAATATTGTTACTCATCAGGGAAATGCAACTTCCAACCACAGTGATATTGCATTGAGCGCGTCCATTAGAATCCACCAATCAGCTGTCCCGAGTGTTCATGAGGCTGTGGGGCTGCTGGTTTCTCTTAAAGTTAAACATGCATCTCCCTAAGACCAGCACTTCCTCTCTCAGGCATTTGCCCAAGAAAAAGGAAAACACACGTCCCCACAGACTTAACTTTAGCCATACTTACTGGAAACAGCCCAAACTAGAAACAACCGATGGTGAGTGTTCGGCAGCGGGAGCGTGCGTAAAGGGAGTGGGGTACACGTGTGCCTAGAGCAGAACTCCGCTTCGCAATAAAAAGGAACGAATGGTCCGCGCAACAACCTGTGTTGACCTCAGATGCAGTGTGTGGGCAGAAGAGGCCCTAGCAGAATAGTGCGTACTGATGGTTCCGTCTCTGTGACACTTTAGGACAGACCAGGCTAATCTATTGTGAAGGAAGTCAGAGCGGTACTGCCTCTGGGAGGGGTACAAGACTGGGAAGGTTCGGGGGGATTTTTCCAGAGTAAGGGTTCTCCATGTTGATACAGATGTGGGGTACTCAGTGTGTGCATCTATCCACTCATCAGTCTGCACTGGAGACCTGGGCACTTCACTGTGTTTAGGTCAAACCTCAACTTAAAAAATCATTTATAGACATTTACCTGCATTCCTCAGATCTTCCTGCGTAACTCTTGATAGTTTAGGGTAGTTTGGCTTCACCTTGTTGTTTCAGAGCTAACAGCACTGCGGTGTCTAATAGAGTGGAGGTTGGGCGCGGGGGGTGCTAAAAGGAAAGTTTCCTGGAAAAAAGTTGTAGTTGGGCTGAGACCTGAAAGACAAGTGGATTTGCCTGAAAGAGCATCTGAGAAGAGAAAAAAACCACACCGACAGGTCAGTGCTGCTGAGTGTCAGAGAGGAAGAGGCAGGCTGAGGGGAGCGTGGGGCGGTCACGCCACACCCTGGGGGATGGCACCTGCTCGCCTCTTCCTCCAGAGTTTTGGGAAAACTCGGCGCAGTAACAAACCATTTTATTTATTTTTATTTTTATTTTTTTAAATATATTTTATTGATTTTTTTACATAGAGGAAGAGAGAGGGATAGAGAGTTAGAAATATCGATGAGAGAGAATCATCGATCAGCTGCCTCTTGCACACCCCGTACTGGGGATGTGCCCACAACCAAGGTACATGCCCTTGACCGGAATCGAACCCAGGGCCTTTCAGTCCGCAGGCTGACGCTCTATCCATTGAGCCAAACCGGTTTCGGCTGTAACAAACCATTTTAATGTGAAGACCCTTTGTAAACATACAGGACGGTAACAACATACAGTATACCTATGGTGTGCCTTTATTCTGATACAACAAAGACTGGTAACAGCGTAGAGTTTTTCAAAGTTGTTTGCCAACATAGTATTTCTTTCAGTCCGGTTTTTGGTGACATGGTTTTGACATAGTTTTTTCTTGGTTTCAGGGTTCAAAAAGGATTCTTCGCTCCAATGAGATCATCCTTCCAGCCAGTGGACTGGTGGAAACAGAGCTCCAACTGACCTTCTCCCTTCAGGTAAGAATCTGCTCACAATATGCCATGTCCAGCCACGTCCCTAGACAGCCCTCTGATCTGGAAACCAAGAGCAGACATAGCCCCATGAATGGAAGTTACCCAGTGAATAGGCCAGAGCAGGAATGGATTCAGGTCACCTAGAGCTCACATGATCAGCCTGGAGGGCCAGAGTAGTCACTTAGCCAGCCATGATGAAGATGCCAAGACCTGAATGGGCTGCTGAAAAATATTCCCAGTCTCATTCTTCTCTTTCCTTTCCTTAGATAGGGCTGTTAGCTCACCTGTCCCACCACGCTCTGCCCCATCACCTCTGAGTGGGTCACAGCACGCAACCATCTTGCCCTCATCTTGTAATCTCCATCCATTCCCTTCTCCTTTTTATGTCTGTCTTTCATCACAATCCCAGTCGGCCAAATTGAATGCATGGAAAAAACACCTGAGCACATGGCCAGGCACTGCTGTAGACAGTGGAGACTCAGTGGTGAAAAAGACAGGCAATATAAAGTCACCAGAGAACAAGATAATTTCCGATGTGGAGAGGACAGTGAAGGAGAGGAAACTGGGTAATCCTATCTAATAAAAGAGTAATACGCAAATTGACTATCACTCCAACACACAACATGGCTGCCCCCATGTGATCAAAGATGGCCAGCAGGGGAGGGCAGTTGGGAGGGACCAGGCCTGCAAGGGAGGGCAGTTGGGGACGATCAAGCCTGCAGGGGAGGGCAGTTAGGGGTGACCAGGCCAGGCCAGCAGAGGAGGGAAGTTAGGGGAGACTGGGCTTGCAGGGAAGGGCAGTTTGGGGGGGACCCAGGCCTGTAGAGGAGAGCATTTGGGGGGACCAGGCCTGCAGGGGAGGGCATTTGGGGGAACCAGGCCAGCAGGGGAGGGCAGTTAGGGGTAATCAGGCTGGCAGGGGAGCAGTTAGGAGCCAACAGTCCTGGGTTGTGAAAGGGATGTCCAACTGCCTGTTTAGGCCGAATCCCAGAAGGGTCGAGTCTAAATGGGCAGTCGGACATCCCTGAGGGGTCCCAGATTGGAGAGGGTGCAGGCTGGGCTGAGGGGCACACACACAAGGCTTCACTGAGGAGGAAAAGGAGGTATTTGAGCTGAGAGCTGGGTTTTAGGAAAGAGCCAGTCACAGGATGATGGGCCAGAAGGAACTGAAGTTCAAACTGAAGGCCCTAAGCCAGGCACAGGTTTTGGTGGTCATGCATTTTGAAGCCCTGCTATTAGGTATGTAAACGTGTGGGAGTACGTCTTCTTGATGAATTGACCCCTTTTTTCATCAACTGATCTTCTCTTTGTTCTGTTCTTTGTTCCTTTGGACTGCAGAGTGGAAGCCAGGTACCAAGCAGAAGCAGACCCCCAGCAGCAGTTCAGTGACACTTCCTTTACCCTCTTACCCCTCCCACCCATAAACAGACAGGAGAGGGGAATCCCAGACAGACTGTGTGCCTCTAGCAGGACAGCCCCACGAGGCCCCCGGTGCTCACTAACCGTGCCTGACTGTTTTGCACTTGGCAGTACCCCCACTTCCTGAAGCGAGATGCCAATAAGCTGCAGATCATGCTGCAAAGGAGGAAGCGCTACAAGAACCGGACTATCTTGGGCTATAAGACCCTGGCCGTGGGGCTCATCAACATGGCAGAGGTGAGAGGAACACAGTCTGCAGACGGTTGGCCTTCAAATCATTGTCTGAGAGACACACCAGACCCAGCCATGACAGCCCAGCAAATGATTTTCTCAGCCTGCTGGCGGGGTGTTTCATTTGATAAGTTAATTCTTATATTGGAAATGCAGGATATATCTCTTTTTCAAGTACTTTCTCCTACGCATTAAGTTTTTTTTCTTTAATTTAAAAAAAAAAAAATTCACACCGACCGGTTTGGCTCAGTGGATAGAGCGTTGACCTGCAGACTCAAGGGTCCCAGGTTCGATTCCGGTCAAGGGCATGTACCTTGGTTGCAGCCACATCCCCAGTAGGGGGTGTGCAGGAGGCAGCTGATCAATGTTTCTAACTCTCTATCCCCTTCCTCTCTGTAAAAAAATCAATAAAAATTTTTTTTTTTAATTCAAACTTGTAGAAAGGTTGTAAGAATATATAAGGAATTCTCATATACCCTTTACCCAGATTATCCAGTGTTAACATATTACCACGTTTGCCTTATTTTTCTCTATATTTTTGTGCATTTTCTTTTCTGAACCATGAGAGTAAGTTTCAGGCGTGATGCCCCATTGCACGTTAATACTGCTCTATGTTAACTTCCTAAGTTATGTGAACACCATGCCTTCATGAAGATCAGGACAGTGTCACCGATACAAGGTTATCATCTAATTCAGAGTCCCCATCCCAATGATTGTGCCGTGCTTCAATAATATCCTTCTAGGCCAGTGGTCGGCAAACTCATTAGTCAACAGAGCCAAATATCAACAGTACGACCATTTAAATTTCTTTTGAGAGCCAAAACTGACTTCTGCGCATGGCTCACAAGTTTCGATCGCACTGTATGTGCGCGCCCGCATGTGATACTTTGTGGGGGGCCACGCTCGAGGGACTAAAGAGCTGCATGTGGCTCGAGAGCCGCAGTTTGAGCCGCAGTTTGCCGACCACTGTTCTAGACCCAGGATCTAACCTAGGGTTGTGTGTTGTCATGTCTCCTTAGTCTCCTTCAACCTACAGCAGGCCTTGTCTTTCATGCCCTTACCACTTTTTAAGAGTACAGGCTGGTGACTTTATGGAATGTTCCTTATTTGGATTTGTCTGGTGTTTTCTGAAGATTAGGTTCAGATTATATATTTTTGGCAGAATTACCATAGAATTAATGATGTGTTTTTCTAGTGATTTGTCCCATTACTGGTGATGTTAACTTTTATTGCTTGATTAAAATGGTATCTGCCACGATTTCCAGTATAAAGCTAGTAAATATTTTGTATTTACCAATTTAAAAAATATTTTATATTTTGAGACTATGGAACAGTCTTTTTCACCAACTGGTTTGAGCATCTGTGATTTTTGCCTGAATCAGTTACTGCTTCGATAGCTGCAGAGAGTGAATTTCTAATCCCACCATTCCCTCTATATATTATTAGTTGGCTTTATGTTATAAGACGGAGCTTTTCTTTCTTCCCCGTTTATTGATTGATTCATTTATTTGAATCAGTAATGGACTTATGGATTTCTGCTTTATGGTGAAGTCTAGTCTGCTACTATCATTATTTACTTCGATGCTCAAATTATTTCAAATTTGGCCAGTAGGAGCCCCTCTGGCTAGCTCTTATATCCCTTTTTTAAAATATATATATATATGTATTAATTTCAAAGAGGAAGGGAGAGGATGAGAGAGATAGAAACATCAATGATGCGAGAGAATAATTGATCAGCTGCCTCCTGCACGCCCCACACTGGGGATCGAGCTGGCAACCCGGTCATGTGCCCTGACCGGGAATCGAACTGTGACCTCCTGGTTCATAGGTCGATGCTCACTCACTGAATCACGCTGGCCGGGCTATCCTTTTTTATTCTTCACATACTTCTTTACTTTCTGATAGAAAGCATTAGACTCATCTTGTACTTTTTCTGACCCAGCCTTGGAATGAACTGATCCTCTGAAGAGCCCTGGTTCCTTTAGTGGAATGTGGCATTTGGAAACCAAGATCTGGGTACTAGGAGTGCTCATTTTCCCAGCTGGGGTATCACTGCTTCTAAACAGAGCCAGGGAATACATGTACATATATGTGTATGCACATATGTACCCATTCACATCATATCTATTTCCCCATCTATATCTACCTATCTGATCATAAGCCCACATGCCAGTCAATTCCAATCCGACACCATAGGGCTTATTCTAGCCTTTCCATGTTTCTGATCACCTCTCCAGCCGTGAGAAACAGGCGCCTGTGGTCCTGCGGTGCTTGCAGTTCCCCTCCATGCCAGGCAGAGCCTCTCAGCTCTGGCAGAGGGGAGGCAGAGGGGCCACAAATCCGTTCTCAAACTTATTTCTGTACGTTAGTGCGTTAAATAGGGGGAAATGTGGCCAATAAGTGGAACCTGTGGGATAGTCCCACCCATCTTTCTGTCCTCTTCAGGTTTGTATCAGTACGAGGGCCTGGGGCAGTGCAGGGATCTGGACGCCACATTCCCTTCGTTCTCTCCTGTGCTGTAGGTCCTCTTCCTCACTGTGAGGTGAGGCCTCCCCCAGCCTGGAGCACTAGTTTCTCTGTGAAGGACCTACGCTAGAATGTCATCCTAGACTTTGGCAGCCATTTTCAATCTCAGGCCTTGATTTTTATCTTTAAGCACGTGGTCTGAGTGGTGGTTGGCACTTCCAGAGACAGTTTAAAAATAAGCCTTTGACCGGAATAGGAGAGTAGCCATACATTGGAAGACAGTGAGAAAGGAAATGTATTAGCAGAATGCCATGTCCGTTGGCTTGCACGTCCACTTGGGTCTGTGGAAACGGACACCTCTGCGGACCCTCCGCAGTAAGGCGTTTCCATTGCCGCCGTGACCTAGGTGATGCAGCACCCTAACGAGGGCGCCCTGGTGCTGGGCCTGCACAGCAACGTGAAGGACGTCTCCGTGCCTGTGGCAGAAATAAAGATCTACTCCCTGTCCAGCCAGCCCATTGACCACGAAGGAATCAAATCCAAGCTGTCTGGTAAGATGCCTGCCGTGTCCGGAGGCCCCGTGGATCCAGAGGAGCCCCCACCTGGTCTCCGGGTGGGGAAGGGGAATGAGATAGTGCCTAAAATGTCCTTAGGAAGGAGAAGTTTGGAGGTCCTGAAAATATAACGTGGCCTCCCGTGGCCGGGCCTCCCTCCGCCCCCCGCATTTCCGCCCGCAGAGAGCCAGGGTTCCGCCAGCCTCGGGCCAGGCCTCCCATGGCGAGGTTCCCTTACTGAGGTGTCTGTTTCCAGATCGTTCTCCTGATATTGACAATTACTCTGAGGAGGAGGAAGAGAGTTTCTCTTCAGAGCAGGAAGGCAGTGATGACCCCCTGCACGGACAGGTAACTCCACAGGCCGGGCCTGGAGCAGTGCCAGACCTCCGGGGTTTCCAGCCTCACTCTGTCCCCTCCCACCCAGGACCTGTTCTACGAAGACGAGGACCTGCGGAAAGTAAAGAAGACTCGGAGGAAACTCACCTCCACCTCCGCCATCACCAGGGTGAGCCTCCGGGTCTGGGGAATGTGAGCCGAGGTTTTCAGTTGATGGCGGGGGCATGGGAAGGTCTACTCAAGGTTTTAAAGCCTGCGCGTGACCGCCCCCTCAAGGTTCTGATATCCCCTGCGCACTGCCGCCTCCACCACCTAATTAAGAATCACGGTTGTAACGGTTGTCTTAGGAGAGAAAAAAGGTTGAGAACCGTTGTTTGAAACTTTGGAACAGGTAATGCTTCCTCCGGGAGCAGAACACCACAGACACCCACCTTCCCTCCCAGGGGATGATGGTGCCCGTTCCGTACTGTCCCCTGCATGGAGGAAGCCAGTCTTCTCTAGGAGGATCGCTGGTTTTAGTCATGTATTGGATTTACCCAGAAATAATTGGCTAGTGCTTAGAACTGTGGACTTGATATGGTTTAATCACATTGGATACGGTTCCTGTCTTAATGGGTCCATAACCTTAGAGACAAGTGCCGTTGGATTATCTCCTGCATAAGATTTCCTCAGGAGTCACTGTTTTTGGTGAAATTAGAGTCCTGAAACACTAAATATCTGAATTTCTAAATTAACTTTGAGGATGGAGTTTCTGTGTGAAAATGTGGGAGAGGCAAAAGTGTTAGGAGTTTTTAGGAGAGAATTTCACGGTTTCATTTTCCCCGGAGGCTTCCTGGTTCTCTAGTGCAGACTGGTAGTCCAGGGATCCCAAGAGCAGAGATTGCCATCACCCTCAGGAGTGGCCTGAATGTGGGCCAGATCTCCCAGATGGTTATTGTACCTGAGCTGGCGTCCCGCCGTGGAACCAGACTGTCATGGCCAGTCCTCCGGAGGTGCCACTGCCCTGTGAGTCCTCCAGACCGGGCCCTGGTTCCCTGCGGACTCATGACCAGAGAGAGTGAGACTGTTTCCTAGTCCTGACTGGCTCTCTGTGGTCGCCATAGCTTCCCGCTACAGGGCCCGAGTTCAGTGCTCCTCCTAACACTCCCCACTCCCCCGCAGGCTTTTGTTATTAGCTGCAGGCACTTTCCGTCTCTTTTCCAGAGGCGAGGTGATTGTTCTGTAGTTTCTGTCTCCTTTTGTGCACTTGCTTTATTCTCTCCCTACCAAGAACATTTTGTTCTGGACACAAATGGAGGTGCTGCTCTTATACGTCTGTCACGTGATCCCAAGTTTTTCCTCTGCTGGGAATGACCTTTCCTCCTTTGGAAGCCCTCCCTTTCTTGAAGGTGTAGCGCCATCTTACTTGCAAGTTGGTCTTTCCCATCCCCAAACAGTGAGACTGCCATTCGGGCAGGAAGTACTTATGGCCCCAAGGTGCCCGGAGTAGAAGACAGAGAGATAAGGAGGGCCATCAGGGAGCTCACAGTGTCTAGTAACACAAGCACATCTAAACAGCTCAGCGGGACGGGTGCCAGCGGAGAGAGCTCTGTGTAAGGGGTAGAGGTGGCCAAAGGCAAACGTGACCACTGAGCGGGAGTGCCAGGAGCGCCAGGAGTGCCAGGAGCGCTTCAGGGAGGAGACGTGGAGATGTGGGTTTCTCAGGATAAATAGCACTTTGCCAAGTGGTCTGGGGCAAGGCTTAGTCAAGGCAGAGGGTACCAGTAGAGAGCCCAGCTCCTCACAGAACTGTACGCAGTTCGTTTCCTCTTGAAATGGGTGGAGGGGCTGAAGGGTGACATGAGGCTAGAGACAGAACTAGCCCTCTGGGCAGACATTGGTTTGGCTCCTAATCTCTGTCACTAGGCAGTACGGCCCGCTGAGACCTCCAGGTCAGAGAGGAGCATGATTAGATCTGCATTTGGAATGGCCACTGGGTTTAGAGGGACAGACTGGAGAGTGGCTGGACATGGGCCGGCGCCTGCTGAGGCTGATGCAGTGACCCCAGGGAGGCGAGGAGAGAGGCCCGGAGGAAAGCCGCGGTGTTAGGTGGAGAGAGGTAGCAGTTACGGAGCACGGGGCAGGAAGGAGAGGGAGAGACTCCATGTTCAGAGTCGGGCATTTGGGTGCATGGTGACATCAGTAACCAGGGGAGGGAGTATAAGGAGAAGACTGAGTTCCTGTTTTGGAAACGCTGAGTCTGAGATGCCTGTGTACGTGCAGGTGGTCGGCACCACGGGTCTGAAGGACAAGAGAAAGTAATGGGTGCAGGTGCGCATGTGATGGTACCAGCGGGAGGTGGTGCAGGGCCCTGGGCACCCTGAGACCTCCTCCTTGCTCCTGCGCCCCCAGCCCAGGACCCGTGCTGCGCCCTGGAATTAGTCATCGATCTGAAGTGCCGAAGGGTAGAAGCTGTGTCCTCCCGCCTTGGTGTCCTCCCACAGTTTCTCACAAGTGGGCTCTCAGCCTCTCTGTTGACTTGATGACCCCTCTGTTACTTGATCGCACAGGGGTGTTAAGAACTGTTGTGCCGTTTGTCCCTGCAGCAACCGAACATCAAACAGAAGTTCGTGGCCCTCTTGAAGCGGTTTAAAGTTTCAGATGAGGTACGACCCCTTACCCTCAAGGTGGATGGGGAGTGAATCTCCCTGCTGGCACCCTGGTCCCCGGGGTGCACTCTCCATGCCGCTGGCAGTCAAGATTCCGGGACCCCCGAGCGAGAAGGGAGCTAACGAAGGGCTTTAAGCTACTTGAAAAGAGAAAGACTTCACACGTAGCGCCCCGGCTTCTCGGCATTTGGAGATGGGCGGCAGGGGTGCACCCGCCATCGCTTAGCACCCAGCTGCAGGGTCGGCAGGAAACCCAGCTGTCCAAGGGGGACATTGTGAGCAATAGCTGTGCGAGGCCCGAGTGCCTTCGGTGCTCCAACCTTGAGGAACCACGGCTTGGCCATTGATAGAGCAGCAGACTCTCCCTGGGCTCTCCGGCCTGGGGCCGGTTGTCACTGGGTCATGGCTCCCGGGCTTTCTTGTGCCCGCTCCTTGGGAGAGAGATGCTGGCACTGCCACTTTTCCTGACACCAGGCTCACAGAGACTGCCCCGAGGAGGGGGAAACTATGGCCTGTCCCTTATAGGGACTATCCAGGGGGCCAGTGTACCTGTCCAGGAGGAAGGAGTTGCACGTCCACCGTAATTGTAAATCAGGATTACCCTAAACTGAAGACCTTTGTCCCTGCAGGTGGGCTTTGGGCTGGAGCACGTATCCCGGGAGCAGATTCGCGAGGTGGAGGAGGACTTGGATGAACTGTATGATAGTCTGGAGATGTACAACCCCAGCGACAGCGGCCCTGAAATGGAGGAGACAGAGAGCATCCTTAGCACTCCAAAGCCCAAGCTTAAGTGAGACCCACCTCCTCTAGCAAACTGTCTCCCGTACCTCTGCTTCCAGCCCCTCCCTCACGTCCCCCAGTGCCAGGGAATCTCCATGCTTCGTTCTTGTTGAGCCTCCATCTGTCTGGACAAAGTCCATGTGTTTGCTTCTAACTGACAAAGTCCTTCAGGCCAGGTCCCTTCTTGTCCCTCTCTGCTGTGCCCCCCTCACCAGGTGTCCTTGAGGCCAGGTCACTGATCGTTCCGAAACGCCAGCTCTCCCAGCTCCCAGGAGCGCTGTGCTGGGCCTGGCGGCCACTGACTGGCTGTGCTTCCTCACCGCAGGCCCTTCTTCGAGGGGATGTCGCAGTCCAGCTCACAGACGGAGATCGGCAGCCTCAACAGCAAGGGCAGCCTCGGCAAAGACACCACCAGCCCTGTGAGCAAGCCCAGTGGCCGTGGGGACCTGGGAAGGGTGTGTTGGGGCTGGGCACTCTGGGCCTTCTGCTCGGGGCTCATTTTGGGACCTTGGAAGAGCATCTCCTCTCCTTCCTCTCGTTTCAAGCTTGGTTGCCATCTCAGTCTGAGGCATTGCTGCAGCCGGTGGGTGTTCTTTTTGGTCTGACCCCACCCTCAGCTGGAGCCTTCCCTCAGAAGGGAGTGTGGCATCCACCAATGGTGATCGATGAGGCATTCCAGGCTGGAGAAGGGACAGGTGTGAAGTGGGCTGGAAGCCCACAGGTCTGTTCAGAAGACACGGGACTTGGGTAGGTTTATTTATAAAGGGGACGGTGCTCTCAGATAACTTAAAACTTAGTGGGCAGGTTCCTGTTTTGCCTGGTGACGAGGAGAAAGGCGCTGACTGCTGTAGCAGCCCAGGAGCCCAGCGTCACCCGGGACCGTGCTCAGTTCCCGGTTGGGAAGGCTCTCCCATAGAGGGTCAGAGGCAGGGGCCCAGGCGATGCTGCATCTGCCTCAGCCCTGGGAAGCCGTTCTGCCCCTCGTTTACAAATAAAGGCAAGAAGACGATGTGCATGATTTTAGAAAGCCCTATGTCTTATGTCAAAGAAATTGAATCTTTTAAGTCTTCCAATTCTTGCCGCTTTAAGAGAAGGAATAAAAAATTCACCCTGAAAATAGGTATTAATTGTGGGGAAATAATATGAAGCATGTGAGATGCTTTTCCCCTGAAAAGCACTGTCTGTGGTGTGCACCTGTCCCAAGTGTGCAGCTAGCAAGCGGGCAGCTGGTGGGCTGCCTTACTGCCTGCTGCCTCCAGGTGGGGCTGTCTTCCACCCAATCTCTCTTCCTGGTGAAGGCACAGCAGACAGTCCGGCCTAGAATGGTGACACCAGGTGGCGTTAGAGAGGAAATGAAGGATGGAAAGCAGCCTGCACAAGGAATCACTGAGAATACCACCACGGGGAGACTTGGGGCCTGCACTTCAGACCCCGTGCTCAGCAACTTTCCAGCCCGGGCTCGTGTGACCTGGAGCTGAGGCGGTCTCACTTTACTGTTTGTGTTTGCCGGGGTGGCTGGATGGCCCTGCTGAATCGCCACTGTCCACTGGACAGATCCTTGGCCACTAGAGCCAGATTCCGTCTTAAAAATAAACATAGGGATGGCTCTTCTAGAGAGAAACCTGGGGCCTGTGGAGGAAAGACCTGTCAGTGCCCTAGGAATGCAGGACGGGACTCTGCTGTGACAAACGCAGTTCAGTGATGAATGAGGCAGTGCCCAGAGCACTGGCACAGCACCCAGCAGGTGACCGCTCAGCAAATGCTAAGGAGCGTTGGTATTAAGAAAACTCTTTTCTCCTAATGATGGTGTCTCTGGGTTGTTGGGGTGTGTGTAGGCTTTGCTTTACTCTTGTTACATGGCTCACAGCATTTAGGGAAATCTCCTTAGTGCTCTGAGCTGCGGGTGCCTTGTTCCTAGGAGAAGGTGCTGGCGTGGGAGCCTAGGTCTTTACAATACAATGGGCTAAGGGTCTCTGTTTAGGCAGAACGTTTTTTCGGGGCCGGGTAGGGGTGGGTTGCAAGCATGTGCTCTAAAGTCAGACTGAGTTTGAATCTTGACCTCACCAGTTCATCCACTGACTGTACCTGGGCAATTGTCACACCTTCGTTCCTCATTGGTGTAGCTCTGCAAAGCGCATGCCTTACAAGGCAGCGTGAAGGTACAGTGAGAGGGCGCAGGTAACACCTCTAGCATGGCGTCTGGTTGATGGACGGACTGATATACTACGGTTAATGGAAGCTAGATGTCTTTTTAGTGAGTCCTTCAGATTCTGCTTTTCTTGGCTAGATTTCAAGTTCGCTATGCTGATTCTCTGTGATATTTCTATTCTGAAGAGCCCCATATGTTTTGATGTGGGTGTGGAACTTCGGAATTCTTTCGTTTGAGAGGCACTTTGGGAAGGAAGGACAGAGCGAGGCTGGGCTCTTACGTGGAGAGCTTGGAAATGTATTAGGAAAAGATACTGAGCTTGTGCTCCAGAGGCAGGCCTGCACAGCTGCCCCTTTTGTCCTTGCTTCCTGATACACTGTCTTTGCTGTTTGTTTATTTTTCTTAATCTTCCTTTTTGTTCCCCAAATTTTAGAGGATTTTGTTTATCACTAGAAGCAGAAGGAATTTCTGCTAATACAAATTATTACAGTTCTTAGTTTTCCCAAGACTTGTGCGCACAGCAGCGACCTTATGTGCTGTGTGAGCTGGTAACAATACGCCCGGCCATGCTGCCGCTGGGGCAGTCAGGAGGCGGCCCTCCCGCCAGGACTGGCTGCTGCTGAAGACTGCTGCTTCCAGGCACTGAACATAGTGGTGGCAGAGACTAGTACTTCATCACAGTGAGAGCCGAAAACATCCCCCACGCCCCTCCCACCCACACACCGGAGCGGAGCCTGGCACCCTCCGCAGCAGCCAGCATCGCCCCATGGCACAGTGCTCGGAGTACTCTCTCTGCCTCCAGTGCCACGCAAGCAGACAGACACAGCTACTGCACTGCCAGTCGCAGGCTCCTGCAGAGAGAGAAGCCCTCAGTGTCCACAGGAGCAGGAATGGAAACTCGGAGTTGAGTTTGCTCCTAGTGGGTGGCCAGGGACATCCAGGAGAGTCAGTAAATAGCTGACAGGTGCCCTCCAGCCCCAAACCAAGTTAAAGATGTTGTCGGTGTGCCAGCTTTTCTGTGGAGACATGCTGCAGGGCATGCTGCTTTAAAAATTTCAGCGACCCTAGCTGGTTTGGCTCAGTGGATAGAGCGTCAGCCTGTGGACTGAGGGGTCCTGGGTTTGATTCCGGTCAAGGGCACATGCTTGGGTTATGTGCTCGATCTCTGGTATGGACTGCAAGAGGCAGCCGACCAATGATTCTCTCTCATTATTGATGTTTCTATCTCTCCCTCTTCCTTCCTCTCAGAAATTAATTTTTAAAAAATATATTAAACACACACACACACACAAAAAAAAACCTTCCAGCAAAATGGTGTTATCGCCCATCGTTTGTCACACTGAGACCCAAAATTGAGTGAAATCCTCTTCAGTCTTAAGTCTGACCAGGACGTTGCCATGATTCTGCTATGTTAACATTGGTTATTACATAGTGTGTATGAGGTAGCTATGCAATCTGGAGGCAGCTGATTGTATATGGCTCTGAACCAAACCATCTCGAAATCTGAGATTTAAAGTATGTTGGGTTAGTCTTGGAGCTGGCTTAGAGCAGTGGTTCTCCACCAGGCATGACTAGTTGTCTCCCAGGAGACGTTTGGCAATGACTGCAGCCATTTTTAGTTGTCACAACAGGAGGCAGGTGGGGATAGGGGCCGCTACTGGGATCTAGTGGGCAGAGGCCAAGGGTGCTGCCAGACAGCCTGCAGCACACAGGGCAGCCCAGCCTCAGGGGAGATCTGCCCCAGCTGTCAGCAGTGCCAGTTGGAGAACCTGGTTCAGAGTATGACTCCGGCGCCTTCTTCTTCTTTTTTAATTCTCACCTGAAGATATTTTTATTGATTTTTTTTTAAATAGGAAGGGCAAGAGAGAGACATTGATGTGAGAGAGAGACATCAATAGGTTTCCTCCCATACCCACCCCAACTGGGGATCGAACCCACAACATAGGTAGGCACTCTCAGAGTCGAGCCCACACCTTTCTGGCGTACAGGACGATGCTCCAACCAGCTGAGCCTTCCGGCCAGGGCACATGGGCCTACTTTGTGATCCTTGTTCATTAGTTTGCCAAGTGACCCCTTGAGCCTCTGAATCTGATATTTATCAATACTCTAACTTACTCAGAGGAAGGACTTTACGTGATTAGAAAGAAGTAGGATATCCTGGATCTTTTCTGACTTCCTGGTTCCCCACAAGAACCAGAGGTTCGCTGAGGCCAATACCTTTTTTCTGGGGCATCTGAGATCTTGCTCCCAGCACTGTCGTCAGTTTGCCTCAAATAATTCTTGTAACAGTTTTTTGTTTTGTTTTGTTTTGTTTTTTGTTTTGTTTTGTTTTGTTTTTTAATACCGTTTCTGTGTCTAAGTCCTATAACTCTTAACTGGTCATGACATTGACATTGATACATGCACAACCAGAAGCAATATTTGCAAATATGAAAATCCTGGCTGTTTATCTATATTGGCAAAATAAGTTTTTAATATTTATGAGAAATGCTAAGAGTTGAGAAAATTGGGATAATTAGTTCACACCTAAAAGGCTTACCATTGGTTGTCTTTGTTTGGTATATTCTGTTTGAGGGTTTTCTAGATTCTAACACCGAGCAAAAAGCATTTGGCTACTACGCCGAAACCGGTTTGGCTCAGTGGATAGAGCGTCGGTCTGCGGACTGAAGGGTCCCAGGTTCGATTCCGGTCAAGGGCATGTACCTTGGTTGCGGGCATATCCCCACTAGGGGATGTGCAAGAGGCAGCTGATCGATGATTCTCTCTCATCGATGTTTCTAACTCTCTACCCCTCTCTCTTCCTCTCTGTAAAAAAATCAATAAAATATATTAAAAAAAAAAAAAAAAAAAAGCATTTGGCTACTATGGATGTCTTCAGTCTCAAAATCAAGGACCTGCACTATAAGATCCTCCTTTCTTCTCAGCAGTTTCTGACAAGCAGAAGGGTCCCATAGTTCCTCCTGGGTGAGGGGCTTTACCGGGTCCAGGGCCAGCCTTTGTGGACCCTGTAGTAAAGCCCTCTTAAGCTTTGAGCTGCTCTTCCCTAATGACATCTGTCAGAGTCAGAAACTATGGTTCCATGTCTCACTGTGTTGTTGATTTAGTGATTATAAACATGACTGACCTCTGGTTTAGTTTTCACCAAAATAACCTCTTTATAAGATGGTTATAAGATGAAAATCCCAAAGGTTGCATTAGATCATGAAATATTTAAGTTTCTAAGGTACCTAGAAAACAAGTTGGTGGTGATCATTTTGATTGGTGATGACTAACTATTATAATTTTTACAGATGGAATTGGCTGCTCTAGAAAAAGTCAAATCTGCTTGGATTAAAAATCAAGATGACAGCTTGACTGAAACAGACACCCTGGTATGTATGGCTCAGACGCCGTTTCAGCTGTTTGAAATAGTTCTTGTATCTTTAGAAACAAAGGCAAAAAGACCCTCAGGAACACCACGGGAATTTTGCCTACATCCGGGGCCTTGTGAATATCCTGTGTTCTCTTCCTCCTGAAATCCTTCGCATGGAGTATAACCAGGAGACCAGGTTACTTCACCAATTACAGCTGAGCAAATGCTGATTTAGATAATTCCTCACTCTCTGTCACCCTCATTTATTTCTGAGAGATGATGACAGTATCTTCCCCTAAAAAAAAATCTCTTCCTCCCATGTTGCTCTTACTACCGTATGTTTGGCCAGGCTGCCACAATGTTAAATCTCCAAGGAGTTCTGGTCAGCTCCTCTCTCTGAGAGATGCTAGAGCTGCGAGGAGAGCAGACCAAGCCCTAATGAAATGGAATGAGCTGGCTGGGGTACACGATTTATTTAAACATTGAATTCCACACACATATACTGGGCATCTGTGCTTAGCACTGAAGATGCAAATATGAGAACACGCCTCTGCCTTCAAGATGCAGCCCTGCGGAGGAATGCCAGCCTGTGCCCACCCCATGCAGAGGCTGAAGGGCAGAGTGACTCCGTGGAGGGAGGACATCTGAGCTGGGCCTCGAGGGAGCCGGAGGCCGGACCTGGTGGGAGGGAGCAGAGAGCTTTACCGGATCCCACCGGCATCAGCCTCACAGTGAGACCTGGGAGCTCAGTGGAGGCCAGGAAAGAATTGTTTTAGGCTATGCTTCCTTTTGTAAATAAAACTGCATTCAAGACCTGGTGTGTGAAACATTAGGCTTGACTCAAGATTAATTTAAAACTTACTATACAACACGCGCTTTGTATTCACCACTAATCTGAATAACCCGATTTCATTCTTGTCCACTTTGGCCCTTGCTGCACAGTGGTCTTTTAAAAGTGAAATGTGATAAAGTTACTTCCTGATTAAAACTGCCTCCTTCCCACCTAGAGAAGCTAGAACCTCAGTTCAGGTTTGTGTGTTGACACATAGTCCGTAATGATAGGGGACAGACTGAGCAGCACAGTCCTGCAGCCAGTGTTCTCCCCGGTGACAGCGGGGCTTAGAAGGAGGGAGTGGCCGACTCTCCTCATGCTGGGGACGGGCCTGGCAGGACCCCAGAGGCTCCTGGTGAGCCATAGCCTCACTGCCTCCTTCCCTCCATGGCAGGAGATCACTGACCAGGACATGTTCGGAGACGGGAGTACAAGTCTGATTGTGCCAGAAAAAGTCAAAACTCCTATGAAGTCCAGCAAAACAGATCTCCAAGGCTCTGCCTCGCCCAGGTACCCAGGCGGGGAAGAACACTGACCATGGGGGGATGGGGGGGCAGGATAAAGGAGGCCAAACAGGTGACATGAGTCTGCGGCCACCCTTAGCAGAGGCTTGTGCCCAGGGAAGAGGGGGCTGGCAATGGCGTGGGGCCAGCGGGCCCGGCTCACCTCCTCCTTGTCACGTGCCTGGCAGCAAAGCGGAAGGCGGGCACACGCCCCGGCCGAAGAGGAGCACGCCACTGAGGGAGCGGCAGCTCTCCAAGCCCCTGAGCGAGAGGACCAACAGCTCCGACAGCGAGCGCTCCCCGGACCTGGGCCACAGCACGCAGGTACCGAGCCCGGCCCCGGGCAGTTAGCTGAGAGGAAAGGAGGACTGCTTTGAAATGTCCTAAATAAGAGTCTTGAAAACGGGCCTAAATGGAGACGTCGAGCACACTTGGCCTCCAGGCTGTTTGCAGGGAGCAGGGGATGAGGCAAGAAGTGCCAGCGTTGACCCAGCTGCCTTCAGCCCCGGGTGGCATACCACCCCTCCTGGTTGGCTTGGCCTCCTCTGCCTCCGACAGACGTTAGTTTGTGCGGTGCCTCAGGTCCTAGGAGGTGGCGGCCATCAGCATCTCACTGGGCATCACCAGCCTGAACTCGAGCCTGCCTGCTTACCTGATAAATATCGAAAGTCATGCCAGTGAGGCTTCCTGCATGGACGTTTTGCCTAGCTGGCAGCAAACCAGAGACTAGAATAGTCCCGCGCCTGGGGCGCCGTGTGGTCCGTCTGGTTAATCACTGGTCCTGAGACGCCTCGCTCCTGTGGCAGCAGGCTCCCCCGCAGCACTCTGCCACTCATTAGCTCTCTCCCCGGGGCCTCATTCTGCTCCCTCCTCTCCGGTCCTTCCACGGCCTGTCCCGCTCTGCCTGCCCCACTCCCGTTATGCCATGCCTGCTGCGCCTTCCGCCCTCCCGGCCAAGAGGCTGCTGGCCTGTGCCTGTGGATGAGTATTCTCTGAGGACTCTGCTGGTTCTTGTCCCCCTTTCCGTTTTGGTCTGGCCAGTGTGACGCTGTGCCCCCTCCATAAAGTCCTAGTGTCTCCAAATACCCCTGCTTCGCGAACTCACAGCCCACCCCGCGCCGCTCTCAGGCTCCCTGGGCTGCCTCCAGTCACCTTGTCCCTGCAGATTCCAAGGAAGGTGGTGTACGACCAGCTGAACCAGATCCTGGTGTCAGACGCGGCCCTCCCGGAAAACGTCATCCTTGTGAACACCACTGATTGGCAGGGCCAGGTATAGCACTGCGGACCGCAGGCCTGGGGGGGAAGGTTCCGGAGAGCAAGAGGCACCCAGGGGTGTATTTGAGAGGCAGGGCTTGGAAGAATAGGAAAATAACCCCCATAGCTCAGGTCCCTCCTACCCCGAACCAAGCCCAGGCTCTGGGTTCTAATTCTGTTTCTGTCCTTTTCCAGCCTACAGGACCTTAACTACTAACTTTCAGTACTTCAGCTTCCTCTTCTGTAAAAAGGCAACAATATCACTGTTCTGTTCTCCCAGGGGGGCTGTGTGTGTCAGGGAGCATCGCGAAGGAAGGTGCCCTGAGGAGTGCCACGTGTTGTAAACTCCATGGTCAGCCATGGTCCGTGAACGTGGTTCAGAAGGAGCTAAGCGACACCCCAGCCCTGCCTGCTCCCACTCACCACTGCCCACCCAGTTAGACCCCAATGCCCACTCTGTCTTCCTCGGCGGTCTGAAGGACAGAGGACGACCCTGCAGCTGGCGCCTGCGGGGAAGCAGAGTCTCTGCCCTGTGGCCTCACCATGTCTCTGCCCTTTCCTCCCCCCCAGTATGTGGCGGAGCTGCTCCAGGACCAGCGGAAGCCTGTCGTGTGCACCTGCTCCACCGTGGAGGTCCAGGCCGTGCTGTCTGCCCTGCTCACCCGCATCCAGCGCTAGTAAGGGGTGGCCGCTCCCCTGCCTTTTGGGGCTCCTCCGACACCTCCCACCCCGACTCCCTGTGGTGACAGCACTCCTGGGCTGAGCAGACCGAGTCCACACCGAGGTTGGGTATGGCAGGCGTGGCATTCTAATGTCCCTACTGGCCCAGAGGAAAAATGCCATCATCCTGCCCTCCCTGCCTCCCATCCTGGCTGCCTGCCACATTGATCTGCCTCATCCTTAAACCCAGGATGAAGAAGCCAGGAAGAGAGAACCCTTTACTCCATCCCCTCAGTGTGCTGAGCTGCTTGGCATTCAGAGTCAGAGCTTTCCCTCCCAGGACCTCCCAGGGCTCAGCATCCCTTCCCTACAGGGGGAAGGGAGCTTCGGGCATCCGACCTCTGAGGTCTCACCACTGCTAACCCTGAGGGCATTGCCGAGCTGCCTCAGCTAACTCCATCTTCCTTCTAGCCCGGCGGTCCTCCACCTTCCTAATGCCGCAGCCCTTTCACACAGCTCCTCCTGTGGTGGTGACCCCCAACCATACAGTTATTTTCATTGCTACTTCATAACTGTAATTTTGCTACTGTTATGAATTGTAATGTAAATATGTGTTTTCCGATGGTCTTAGGCGACCCACAGTTGAGAACTGCTGCTGTAGAGCCTAAGACCATCGGAAAACACAGATATTTACATTATGATTCGTTACAGTTTTGAAGTAGCAACGAAAATAATTTTGTGGTTGGGGTCACCACAACATGAGGAGCTGTATTAAAGGGTCGCGGCCTTAGGAAGGTTGAGAACCACTGTTCTAGATAGTGGCCCGTCCTCTCTGATCCTGGATATCTCCCTAATTTCAAAAGCGCTGGTTTATTGCCTCTCTCTGTACTATTTTGTTGGTTGGTTGGTTTCTCCCCTGTGGGTTGTTGAGATCAGACAAGTCTGAGCTCAGAGCCTCCCTCTGAGTAGGCTGCTGTGAACCTCCCGAAAGTGGTGGTGACTGTCCCCTGCTCCCCAGCTGCAACTGCAACTCCTCCATGCCGCGGCCCGTGAAGGTGGCCGCGCTGGGCAGCCAGACCTACCTGAGCTCCATCCTCCGCTTCTTCGTCAAGTCACTGGCCAACAAGACCTCCGACTGGCTTGGCTACATGCGCTTTCTCATCATCCCCCTCGGTAAAGAGGCCACATCCACTCATGAAGCCGGTGGTGGGTTGGGCCGAGGGAGGGGCAGTCAGGAGGGACCAAGGCCATGCCAACATCCTGTCCCCTAACCAGCTCGCCTTCTCTCCACCTACCAGGTTCTCACCCTGTGGCCAAGTACTTGGGCTCAGTGGACAGTAGATATAGCAGCACCTTCCTTGATTCTGGCTGGAGAGACCTGTTCAGTCGCTCGGAGCCCCCGGTGTCAGGTAAGGACCCCCTCCCTGTAAGAACTGCGGTGGAATGCCGCCTGGCTCAGAGCGGGCCGGTCTTGGCTGACGGAGGCCAGAGAGCATGGCTCTAACTCTCCCACTCGCTTCCGGTTTGTCTTTTCTGTTATAGTAAGAGGAGGCCCGTTAAGTGCAGCCCTTCCACCCTGGGTGATTTTAGTCTCTGCCATTTGTTCTGCTCCTGTGCATCTAAAAATAAGGAGGGCCATGGGGGGGTGGGGGCGGGGGGAGCATGCTAGTTGTACAGATGAGATATAAGCAGAAAATAGCTCCTGAGCTGTCTGTTGGTACATGAATAACACACCAGACATGTCATCCTGAAACAGAGTGAGGTGGCAGGGATTGGGGCGAGCTGGAGCTCTGGGAGGCTGAGGTGGCAAATTCTTCCTCAGACCTTGAAGGAAGTGATGGGCACAGATTAGTAGAGAAGGGGGGATCCTTTGGGTTATGAGGTTGGTATGAGCAAAGACAGAGGCGGGAGCATGGTTAGCCTGGGAAAGAGCAAGAGACGGGTTGGAAGAGAGAGAGAGCAGTGCTTTGGTCTATTGTGCATTAGAGTCAAAGCCATTAGCCTGGCCAGTTTGGCTCAGCAGATAGAGTATTAGCCTGTGGGCTGAAGCGTCCCGGATTTGATGTCTGGGTTGCAGGCTCAATCCCCAGGAGGGAGCATGCAGAAGGCAGCCAATCAATGATTCTCTCATCGTTGATGTTTCTACCTCTCTCCCCCTCTCTGAAATCAATCTACACTAATAAGAGAAAGATGCAAATTGACCGTACCTTCGTGAGGACCACCAGTTAATTGGGATGGGTATGCAAATTAACCAAACAAAGGTAGCGGGTTAATTTGCATATGCACACAGGTGCAGCCAGCGAACAAGGAAAGGAAGGTCCATTCTTGCACGAATCTTCTAGTTAAAATTTATGTAACGGGTAGGGTCCCTAGGCCTGGCCAGCAATCAGAGCTGACCGGGGCCTTCCTTCATTCTGTGCCGCCCCCTGGTGGTCAGCACATGTCATAGTGAGCGATTGAACTCACCATTTCCCGGCCAAACTCTCAAGGGGACACTTTGCATATTAGCCTTGTATATTTATAAATAATAATAATTTTTTTAAAACCACCAGGTCTTTGGGACTCTTTTTCTACCTCTACTCCCAGGTCTTCCCATGGGTGTGAGGAAGGGGGCTCTCTAAGCAGGGTGTCGGGTCTGCCTGCCAAAGTCTGTCCGTTATCTCCTGGCTTTTCTGCAGAGCAACTGGACGTAGTGGGGCGGGTGATGCAGTACATCAACGGCGCGGGTGTGACTCACCAGCTTCCTGTGGCTGAAGCCATGCTGACCTGCAGGCATAAGTTGTAAGTTTCCCTTTGGGGCATTTCTTATAGGAGAGGCGGGTGAGGTCAATCTTGAATCTTCCTTGCTTTTTCACATTTTTCTTCCTACCATTTCCTGGTGTAGAAACCCAAGAAAATGTGAGATGGAGAGAGGCGGTGTTTTTGCTGTCACCCGTCCTCCCTTGCCCTGGGCCTCCGCACCATCTCAGGGACTGACGCTCGGAAGTGGGAGCAGGGGGTCTAGTGTGCAGAATCGGGCCTTTTGCCTCCATTTTGTGGCTGCTCGTGCCATCCTGGAGCCTGATGGGAAGATATCATGTAGTAGCGTCTGGACCCCTGAGAGCTGCCATAAGACAGGAAACGCTCCTAACTGTGGGCTCTCTTGTCTCTCCCAACAGCCCTGATGAAGACTCGTATCAGAAGTTTATCCCCTTCATTGGCGTGAGTACTGACTGTCTCTCCTCTCTGCCCCACCCATTCCCCCGCCTGCCTGTCCTCCACGCACGCACGCACACACGCACGCACGCACACACAGAAGACTCATCCAGACAGCGGTTCTCATCCGGGGGCGATTCTCCCCAGACAGCTGGCAATGCCTGAGACATTTTGGGTCCTTAGGGCTGGCGTTTAGTGGGTAGAGACCAGGATGCTGCTGACACCACAGTGCACAGGACAGCCCCACAGCAAGCAGTGAGAGAGAATATTCTGAGAAACAGGTTGTTTCCATCTTCCGGGTCAGATAGGCCTCTGAGAACAAGGGTCTCTTCTGTCCCCCCCGTGTAGGCAAGGGAGAATCTCTATACGAGTGGGTTTTGAAAACACTCGGAACACCTCGTGGACTTCTTTGGTGTCAGTTGTTCTGATCTTTGGTTCATTTGATGTGGCTGGGCCACAAGGCAGAGACTTACCAAGAGAGGGATTCCTGAGGGGACAGCTGACCTGCGGGGCTGAAACTCAGGTTTCCATGTACAGAATGTTCACATTCCCCTTCCGGTCAGCTTGGATCTTTCTGCATAGTCTCCTTAAGGACTCTCCTAGCTTCTGGGCGAAGGGGCAGGTGAGGGCAGCTCCCACTGTCCCTCTTCTCTGCTCGGCCCACATTCTTGATGTCTTGAGCGGTCTTGGGAGATGCCTGAGCCTGGGCATATTCACTGGCCCTTTCTCATACCTTACACAGCCTCCTGCCTGGCTCGTCCAGTCAGTCCCCATTTGCCACTGGAGCTGCTCCAATGGTCGTGTTGGAGGCCCCAGACCGTGGCCTGTAGCCTGGGTGACGGTCTGACTCACATCATCATGGAGCTGTGGGTTGCTGCCCACTCTGACCTCACAGCCAAGAGAGAGAGAAAAAAAAAAATCTAAAATTCAAACAAAGGAGGTGACAGCATCTTTCAGTGCCAGGGAAGCAAAAGGAATCATATCCAGGAAGCTCTGGGTATCGATGTGTTACTTGCTGGTGTCTAAATGCATAGAAAATTCTAAGAATAGCAGCCATTGTGTTCTAAGCAGCCAGCCTCAAGGGAACCATCTGGGCATGATCTCCACTTCACGCCAGTCCTCAGGATCCACCTTCTATGGCCTCCCAGCTCTGCTGAGCCTCTGCCGGTGTTAGGCCCCCGACCTGCCAGGACTGAGGACTTGTGTCCCTTGATATCACAGTTGTGACAAATGGTCTGTCTCTAGCTGTGCCCTTTCATGGCCACTGGAGGGCGCCCTCTCACCTTCCCAGAATTCACTATGCATCATCTAAAATTATTTGGGAAGCTCGAGTGGACCCTACTGCCTCCAGAGAGTTGAAGCTGGGACCCTTCCTCACTAGTGTTCCTCCAGATTCCAGGAAGTCTGGGGAGGAGGGAGCAGGTGTCATCCTGGCTGTGTCTTCCCTTGGCTTGCTGCAGCAGGCAGGCGCAGAGAGCTCCTCCCTGCCACGCTGTCCCACTTCCTCAGGTGGCTCTTCATTTCTCTCTGATGAGAAGATGGCCCCCTACCCATGATCTTTCTTAGGGAAAGGAGATCAGGACATGAACAGGGTTCCTGCGGCCCTTGTCCCTAGTGCAGAGCCGTGAGGACTCCTGGGGCCCCAGTTCGCTTTTTGGAACTGGCATTTTCACGTCTCTTAAAGCTCTGCATATGCAGAGATTTTCAAAGCCCACATCAAACAATGGATAGTGATGGCTGTTGTTCTCAACCACCTGCTTCCAGTGGGTACAGCTTTGGTGTCTCCTTGTCTCCCAGGTGGTGAAGGTGGGGCTGGTGGAAGACTCTCCTGCCACAGGTGAGCTGGGACCTTTGCTTCATGGAGTGAGGCCAGCAGGCCAGAGGGGAAGACTTTGGGTGGCGCCCACACTCCCCAGGGAAGCGGTGGCGGGTGGAGGGCGGGTACCTAGGGCCCGAAGGAGGGCGGGTACCTGAGGCGGAGGGCTTCCTCTGGCCAACTGTGTGTCCGGCAGGCGACGGCGACGACGCGCCCGTGGTCAGCCTCACGGTGCCCTCCACGTCCCCGCCCTCCAGCTCAGGCCTGAGCCGAGACGCCACGGCCACCCCTCCGTCCTCCCCGTCCATGAGCAGTGCCCTCGCCGCTGTGGGGTAAGGCTCTCACCGGTACCTGTCTTTCCTGCCGGGTCCCTCCCCCGGGGCCACGGCTTCCCTACTCCCGCAGCACCATGGCCAGTGGCAGCGCGCTGAGGGCAGAGGGTAGTGTGGTGGTGAGAACACTGTCATTAGGATTCAGAGACTTAGGTCACTGGCTGGGCATCTCGTCGCACAGCTGTCTGTCTGTTTGTCTCGCAGTTGCAGGGCTGACTGAGGGGCCCTTTGTAGCTGTAAAGCGCTGCGGGCAGGTCTTGTCTTCATTCTGCCCAGCGTGGCAGGAAGGCTGAGCATGAAGGTCGGACCTCCTGGGCTTGAGTTGCGGTTCTGTGTTACAGTCAGAGACACGGACAGCGCAGTAGGGAGACTTTATTCAATAGGTAAAGGAGCCACTGTGACGGGGAGAGAGTTGGGGCTCACCTCAGTACAGCATACACAAGTGAGGATCGTAGCCAAGGAGGTGTGGGGTCTGTGGGCGGGAAATTACTGAGAGGAAGCATGGGCTGGGAGATTCTGGCTAAACTGACCTCATAGGACTCTTGATAAAGACAGGTCAAGGCACCTGACATCTCCTGGGGGGGGCGGGTAGTTTGGGGGCGGGTGCAGAACCTAATCAGATATGGATGGTGGAGGACTGAGCAAGGTTTTTGCTAAAACTGGATTTTATAAGGACGTGCACAGGTGGATCTAGAGAAGATTTGGGAGCCTGGCTGAAGTTGGGTGAAGCAAAGAATCTTGTGCCTTGGACAAATTGCGAAGCTTCATTTCCGACTTGTGAGAGAAGTGAGGTAGTCAGGTCGCAGTGTGTGAGGCGTGTGTGCCTGGCACAGGGCCGGTGCTGCTTCCTTCCATGTTTACAGTCTGTCCCTCAGCGCGATGGAGCTGTCGCCATGGCCATGACTGAGACAGGAGGTCCCTGTCCTGGAGCTCAGGCTCCTGGGCCCCGGCCAGGTCAAAGCAGCCCGGAAATTCAAACTGCCTGTTGCACGGGGTGCTGTGGGAAGTGTGTTGGGGGCGGAGGAGGGGGGATGGGAAGGAGAAGGAATGTCTTGAGGATCCAAAGGTTAGAGCCGTGGCCAGGGAGCCTCTGGGGCAGCCGTCCCGCTGAGCCTCAGGCAGAGGAGCAGGTGCTCATTAGGGGGAGCGAGGGGACAGGCTCTGCAGTGCGAGAGGAGCTGGCCTGGGTCAGGAGCAGAAAGGTGCTCCTGCTGCTCCTCCCTCCGTTTCCCTTCCTTCAGCCTCTGCCTCTTTCTCTTCCCTCTGACGATGGTTCTTGTAGCAACAGGGAGGGTAGGCCTGGCCAGTGGCTTTTCCAGAACCGCCAGTGACTGGCTCCTGGCAGTCTGAAGGGCTCTTAGATGGCGAGAAAGCTGCCTGACTCTGTTCTCCCAGCCTCTCCCCTTTCATGGCCCTTCGTTATGGGCAGAGCAGGAAAAGGAGGAAATCCCACATGTGGTCCCAGGGGCCCGGGTTCCAGGCTTCCTGGGGGGCCTGGGATCGGTCCCCCCTCCCCCGACCTCCTTTCCCTGCCAGCTTAAGCTCATACTTCCGAGCACCGCTGACAGCAGGCGGAAAGAGAAATGTCAGATGACTTGTAGCCTATGTTCCTATTGTGTCTGACGCCTCCTTTCAAGAAAACATCAGCTCTTTTTCTCCTTGGAGCTAAAATTATCCTGTGCTGGAGTGCCAGGAGCAAGAGGCTGCAGGTCAGCCTCCATCCGCCTCCCAGGCTGCTCCCGCCGTGCTGCCCCTCTGCCCCACCTAACCTCCCACCTCTGGCCGGTTTGGCTTGGTGTGTGTGTATGTGCAGGTGTGTGGGTGCCTGTGCACACGTGTGTATGCACACACCTTTTTCCTTCATAAAGCATCTTCTGTTTCCCTCATCCCTCATTGCCTTCCTCCCAGTGTTCCCAGGCTTCGCCCTCTCCTGGCTTTTTCACTCCCTCATGAGCCACTTCTGTGAGACTAGAGAGACCCTGGAGCCAAGTGGTCAGCCACCTCTCACCCCTCCCACGGCCTGGCAGTCCCCACTCAGCCCCCTGCCCCCAACCTCCACCCCTACCCCCATCCCTCGGCCATGTAGCTGGGAATTGAGGGCAGAAGCTACTCTCTATTCCTGTTCCCTTCTTCAGGAGCCCCAGCAGTCCGTATGGGGATGTGATTGGCCTCCAGGTGGACTACTGGCTCGGCCACCCTGGGGAGCGGAGGAGGGAAGGTGACAAGAGAGATGCCAGCTCCAAGAACACCCTCAAGAGTGTCTTCCGCTCAGTTCAGGTTTCCCGCCTGCCCCATGGCGGGGAAGCCCAGCTCTCCGGCACCATGGCCATGACCGTGGTCACCAAAGAGAAGAACAAGAAAGGCAAGTGACATCGAGGCCGGGGACAGTCAGGGCCACCAGCCCCGTCTCCTCTCTCAGGGTCTGGGCCAGAATCTGATTCGGAGAGACCTTGGATGAAGGAGAAGCAGTGCAAGTATCATGTGGTCCCCGGGGTCCTGCCTCACCCTGTGGGACAAGCCCATTCCTTTCCACAAAGGAATGGTCCCCAGTGCGTCATTGGTCCCTGCCCGCTGAGCATCCACAGCCCCGGGACCAAGGCAGTGAGTGCTGCCCTCAGGGACAGCCGGGTGACAGAGGACACCTCCATGCCACAGCCCCAGATCACGTGGCCCCTTGGCGCAGCGCATGCACCCCACCCGAGGCCACTCAAGCCTTAAAGTAAGGGGGAGCCTGGCCAAGCGGCCCCGTTGGCTGGAACATCATCCCATATAGCAAAGGACTGCGGGTTCAGTCCCTGGGTTCTCTCTCACATTGATGTTTCTCTCTCTCTCTCTCTCTTCTCTTCTCTCTCTCTCTCTCTGTCTCTCTCTCTCTCCTCTTCTCTCTCTCTCTCTCTCTGTCTCTCTCTCTCTCTCTCTCTCTCTCTGTCTCTCCTTCTCTCTCTCTCTCTCTCTCTTTTTCTCTCTCTCTGTCTCTCTCTCTCTTTTCTCTTCTCTCTCTCTCTCTCTCTCTGTCTCTCTCTCTCTCTCTCTGTCTCTCTCTCTCTGTCTCTCCACCCCCCCCCCCCCGCCATCTCTCTAAAATCAATAAAAACATGTCCTGGCTGGGGGGTGGGGGGGATACTTAGGGAGAATAAGCCCATTCCAGAAAGGAGGGGAGGCTGAAGGCACCGGAGGAAGTGGTGGAGTGGCCCTGGGCACTGCACCCCGGGAGACTGAGGCAGAAATCCACTCCTCCGGGCCAGCACTGGCTCTCAGTTTTGGTTGTAGACCCGCAGGTCTGGCCGTGTGCCTGCGCTGTGTGCCCAGGTGACTGTGCCCTCCTAGCACCCCGCTCCCCAGCTGTCAGGCGGGGCTTCCTTCCTCTGCTGGGCCCTCCCTCCAGCACCCAAAGCAGCTGGGCCTGCTCATACCTCATCCACAGAGATCCCTGAGGGGTGGTGGGGGCTGTGCCAAACCTGCATCTGTACCCCCAAGACTGGCCTTGGGGGGGCGCTGTCAGCCCAGCAGTGCCCTCCGGTTCTTGCCTCTCCCCACGCAGGAGTGGAACAAGGCCTGTCCCAGGCAGAGCTGCTACAGGCCTGCACGGCCTGTGCGCTCCCCCAGGCTGCCTGGGACATGGAGCTGGAAGGGACTTCAGAGGCATCTGGCCCAGTTCCTCATTCCACAGGACATGCTAAGGTCTGGGTGTGGGAGGGGCCGTGCTGGATAGGGCAGGAGCTCCAAGATCCCAGGAGCCTGGGACAGGATTGGCTTTCCGCCACTTCCCCTTGCCCCTGGAAGAAGGGGAAGAAGTGGGGGAGGAGAGGATTTGCTGCTTTACCAGGGGCTGTGACAGTTGGGTTCCTGCTTGCTTTCCAGTTCCCACCATCTTCCTGAGCAAGAAGCCTCGAGAAAAGGAGGTAGACTCTAAGAGCCAGGTCATCGAAGGCATCAGCCGCCTCATTTGCTCTGCCAAGCAGCAGCAGACCATGCTGCGAGGTGGGTGCTGCCGGACAGGGGGCAAGGCACTGAGGGGCAGGGAGGTGCCCCTCCAGGGGCCCTGGGAAGATGCCTTAGCGGTCCTGGCCACACCTCCCCGCCTCTGTCCCCCCCAGTGTCCATTGACGGAGTCGAGTGGAGCGACATCAAGTTCTTCCAGCTGGCGGCGCAGTGGCCCACTCACGTCAAGCACTTTCCAGTGGGACTGTTCAGTGGCAGCAAGACCACCTGAGGGCACTGTGTCCTGGCCCCTCTCTCCTGGCACTGCCACCGCCTCCCTGCCTGCGGGCAGGGGGCCAGCAGGCCCAGGTCCAGCACCCCCTCCTGGCCCGGAGGCCTGCAACTCCCTGGCCGAGTCCTGAAGGACACTACCACCAGGGATGCTGCCCCCGCCCCCTGCTCAGGCTCCTCCTGGGCAGGCCCTCCCTCCTCTCTCCATCCCGCCCTCCCGCTGGTCCGAGGCATGCTGATTTTGCTTTCTGGTGCCAGTCCCTGGAATTGAGTCCTGCCTTCGCCTCTCCCCCAGTGGCAGTGGTCCCCTTCCTGGAAATAGGCTGCCTGGAATCCTGAGCCGCCGGGATCCCTCCCCTCCCGTCACGGGCAGCTCCCAGCGCTCCCTCACCCCCAGGACAGCATTTCTGTGGCGATGCTGTGTATTTCCACCGCGGAGAGGCCTTCCTGGTCTCCCCACACACATTGCCCTCCCCCGAGTCCCCTGCAGATGTGCCTGCGTCCTGAGCATTTCTCTGTTCTCTGCACGGCCAGCCTCGGTGGTGCCTGTGATGCACCTGGCACTGGCCTCGCCCCTGGCTCCCTTGTTGTTGACTCTCCCTCTGCCTCCCAACCCTTCACCCAGCACAGCTCTGTCTCCTCCTGAAACTCCGAACTCTGCAGAGCTGGAGACAGACCCCCCAATGTACTGTCTGTGGCCCCCCGCCCCTCCACCCCCTGTTCCCAGCAGGTCCACTCGGTTCCCTTTCCCTGGTCTGTGCTTCCCGGCCTCACTCCTGTGTCCCTGGTTTGGGCTGAGACCCCAGCCTCCCAGCCCGGGGTCCCTTCAGGCTCCATTCCTTCCCTCACCAGGGACTCAGGGACTGAGCCCCTCAGCCTCGACCATCAGCCCTCTCCAAAGAGGCTGGGGCACACTGAGTCCCCCTGTCCCCCACCAGCACCCCCAGAACTTCACTGTTGTCCTCACCCCTTCCAGAAGTTTGCACATAACTTCATTTTGAAACCTGTCTCTCATTCTCCGTACCTCCCAGACTCCTCCAGTCCTCACCCAGGGCTCAGCCCCGCACTCAGCATCTCCAGGCTGGGCCGCGTCCTGCCCTTAGCGGGTGTAGCGGGAGGGGCTGAGTGGATGCTGGCTTTTTCATTCAATAAATTGATTTCTTACCAACTAGCAAGTCTCGGGCTTCTTCGCCTCTCGCTGTGACATAGAGTCTGTCCAACCCCTACCCTCTGCACAGTGCAGCCAACTTTGCTCAAAATCCAGCAAATCCTACGTTCTTCATTGTAAAACCGGCAGGAAGGTGTCTTGCCAGTAGGGGGGAACAGAGGTCAGAAACAGCGTCATTCCCACCGAAGTCCCCTTTTCCCTGTGATTCAGCACCCCCAAACCCATCTCCCAGACAGGGACATGTTGCAGGTTCTCTTCTGATTGAAGATTAGCACTCGGCTTCTTCCCCTACTGGCTTAACTCCTTGTTTCTGGAAGTTGGTGAAGTCTGAGGTCAAAGGCTCTGCCTCTGCAGGAGGAGGGGAGGGGCACCACTGAGGCCCTCCTGCCGCCTTAACCTTGGCCATGGCGCAGCCCAGCCCTGCTCCCAAGCCTCCTCTGTGAACAAGTGTGCACATGGGGGCCTGGCATCCACCTGCAGGACAGCCACAGGGGTGGACGGCCAGGGGGCAGGCGCCACTGGCTCCCCTGGCTCCGGTGGCCGATGACCTGCCTCCCCAGGGCACAATCAAGTGAGATCTTCGAAAGTGTCCCAGAATGCAACCTGCACATTATTGCCAAACAAGGTGTACACCCCCGTCGGTGACAGGAACGCCTCAGATGTGTCTGAGGTGACGAGAGGACATGGGTGTTCCTCGGGCAGCATGAATGGGCCTACTGAGGCTGTCCTGGGAGCAGGCAGCGGAGGGCGTGGGCAGGGCAGAGGCAGTGGGGACCTGGGAGCCCCGTGGGAGGCCCAAGCCAGAGGGGTGTGGGGCAGGCCCTGGGGTCCCAGCTCCTCACCCTCTCAGGTTCCAGTACAGAACTGAGAAGAGGGGATGGGGCGATGAGAGGAGCCTACCTGCACCTACTCCAGGGCCTCCGTCTCCGCCTGCTCCACCCAAGGCCCCTCCCTCCTCCAGGCTTCACTCGTGCACCAGCCCTTCCCAGTCTCTCTGGCTCTTTCACGAACACGTGATTTTTTTCTTATTTTTTCCTATAAAAACAAGCATTTATTTCTCACAGTTCTGAAGGCTGGAAGTCTGAGATCAGGATGCCAGCAGGCTGGGCCCTGGTGACAGCTCTCTCCGGTCACAGACATCTGTTCTGTGTTCTTACACGGCAGCAACCACTTCCCTGATTCTTCTTTTTTTTTAGTCTTTACCTGAGGATATGTTTTTATTGATTTTATTTTATTTTTATTTATTGATTCTAGGAAACTCAGCCTGGAGAGAAACATGGGTTTGTTGTTCCACTTTATGCATCCATTAGGTTGCTTCTTGTATGTGCCTGATGAAACCCAAACCCTCGGCATATTGGGACGATGTTCTAACCAGCTGAGCTACCTGGCTAGGGCTTGTTTTCATTGATTTTAGAGAGAGGGGAAGGGAGAGAAAGAGAGAGAAACATTGATCGGTTGCCTCCAGTATGCACCCTGACTGGGGATCGAACCCACAATCTGGGTATGTACCCTGACCGGGAACTAAACTCAAAACCTTCTTGGTGTATGCTCCAACTGAGCCACACTAGCCAGGGCTGTATTCCTTGTAGGAAGCGGTTATAGGGTTAAGCCTCAGACTGACCTGGCAAAGTCGCACACAAGTCCCAGCTAGGAGGACACAGTCCTCTAAGCATAATTAAGCTTGATCTTGTCATCTTGTCACTGCTCCCTAGATCATTCCTGGGTAGCTAGTGGCCTGTGGGAGGGGCAGCGAGTGCTGCCAAAACAAATGAAACTTAGAAGAACATTGTAAATACCTTGTTTGTCCCGGTTTGGCTCAGTGGTAGAGCGTCCGCCTGTGGACTGAAAGGTCCCAGGTTCGATTCCGGCCAAGGGCATGTACCTTGGTTGCGGGCAAATCCCCAGTAGGGGGTGTGCAGGAGGCAGCTGGTCGATGTTTTTCTCTCATCGATGTTTCTAGCTCTCTATCCCTCTCCCTTCCTCTCTGTAAAAAATCAATAAAATATATTTAAAAAATAAAATAAACTGTCAGTTTGCAGTCTGGATCTGTTCTGTGGCCTCAGCCAGGCACAGAAGATCCACCTAGACCCAGCTCTTTCTCTTTGTCATTTCTCCATCCTCCGTCGCCCCGCTGTGCTGGCGCGGCACAATCCCCGATTCTTGACACCCTTCAGCTTGTCACACCATGTCTGCTTCCCTTAGAGCTTGTTCACTCTCCCTGTCTCCACACTCCCTTCTTCGCACACCCCCCCCATACGCTCCCTCAGGCTGTTTTCTAAAAGTCCTCTTACCAAGGTCACCGATGGCCTGGACTGCCAAATCCAAGGGTCTGTTTTCTCGTGTGGCCCCTCAGTGGCATTCCAGGGGCACACTCCCTGCTAGCATCGCTTTCTCCAAAAGATGCCCAACACGATGGATGTCTCCTGGGCCTATGCCAGCACTGCTCCTCCCACCTGACCAGCTGCTCTCTCTCGGCCTTCCTCATCAGGGTGCTCTGTCCACTGGCCTCGAAACACTGGACAACTGGGGCTCCCGCCTCTGGTGTCTCCCAGCCCCGCGGTGTGAAATGCTCCCTGTGCACAGACTTCTCCCTCCATTGCCGAAGCCAGAAACTTTGAAATCACCCTTGACTCCTCTTCTTCTCATACCCAGTATCCAGCGCACAAGCAAATCCTATAGGCTTTCCCTTCAATCCAGAATCCACAGGTCCTCACTGCTTTCACTCATCTCCTCTTGTCCGGCTTCTAGCTGCTCTTCCAGTAGTCTGTTCTACACACAAGAGCCTTTTGAAATGTGAATCAGCCCTGGCTGGTATGGCTCAGTGGTGTGGCTCAGTGGCAGAGTGTCAGCAATGTGCACGGGTTCAGTTCCTGGCACATCCCTGGTTGCGCTTTTCATCCTTCAGCCAATGCTGACATTTCCGTAATCAGATCCCTCTCCCCTGCACGCGGGCCTTTACATGCTCTCACTGCCCCACACCCCCTTTGCCTACTCATCACCTCCTCAGAAAGGCTTTCCCGACCACCCAGCCCAACGCTGTTACCTGCCATAATGTCTTTGTAGCACCTTAGAATGAGGGTTCAGCGGGGAGGGACTGGGCGCCCCTCACTCTGGACCTGGCAAACACTCAGCTGGCTAAAGGAGTGGGTCGGGGTTCTGTCCCTTGTCCTAGGCACACAGACTGGTGGAGAGGGAGCCAGGTTTCTAACCCGGCTCATCAGATCCCAGACCACCTCTCGAGACTCAGACTTCCCACCCACCCCTGTGTCCTGTGTGTATGATGGTCCTGTACCTACTGTGTGATGGTACCAGGGTGCACACAGGGTTGGGTCCTTATCTCTGAGAGCTCTCAGGGGAGACAGACAAATAGACAATTGCCACACAGCACAGCAGGTTGCACGGCAGCCCACGGGCGGGGACACACACACACACACACACACTCACACCCACACATCTAATGCAGCCTGGGGAGGGGTGTCCGAGAAGATGTCTCAAGGGAACTGACACCTGAGCAAAAGATGCCCAACACGATGGATGTTCCGGGTACAAAAATAGCAACAACCGGATATGAGAGAGTCCGGCCCATCCCGAGACCCACAGTGGTGAGTGGGGCTGAAAAGCGATGGGGAGAGGGAGAGGGCAGAGGGCCAGGAAACAGCGGGGCACTGAGGAGCCTGCGGCTGTGATCATCACTGCTCTGTGCGCGGCAGAGACCGCGCTTTATCCTGCGACCAGCGTGGGGCCAAGAAAGGGCTTTAGGCAGAAAGGTAAGGCGGTGGACTTCAGAAAGATCACCTGCTACAACAGTGGAAGGAAACGAGACTGGAGACCAGAAGAGTTAGAAGGGAATTACAGCAACTCAGAAAAGATGTGGCCAAGACATAGGCCAAGGCAGGGTAGACGAGGTGGGAAAACGGAGACTTGAGCCTTATTTAAGAGGTGGAATCAGCAGGCTGGTTAAGGAGTAGGGTCAAAGGAGAAGGAGTCGAGGATGGGGACTGACCGTCTGCCATGGGCAAATGGGCAGACGGTGGGACGTCCTGGTAGGTGAGAGGTGTGGGTGAGGGGATGTGCTATTCGTAGGTGGGCATCCAACTGGAGTTGAACATATGGGTCTGGATGGAGCTCAGGGAGTATCTGGGCTGAATGGAGAGCCGGGATTCCTTGGCATGTGGGAGAGCTGGCCTTGGGCAGAGGTGAGATTGCCCCCTGCCAGGCTGAGCTCCCTCCATCCTGACCATGCAGGGCACCTACACCCAGCACCATGCTCTTAGCACCTGTTACACCCAGCCGTGCTTCCTCTTTGCAGCCTGTGTTGCTCGCTTTCATTCCGGGTGTGTTTTCTCTCCCACACCACCATACGCAGGCATTGCCTTCCATGTCATATTTTTTCTCCATTTCATATTTTTTCTCCATTTCATATTTTGTCCAATCACTAGCACCGGGTCTGTTCAGTAGTGAGCTTGAACAGATGGTGGTAATAAATAACTACTAGGAATAGTGTCTGTTAGGTACAAAGCATAATATTAACATCTGAACTCTGCTACTTATCCCATTCTTTTTAAAATTTTATTTTTTAAAACATATTTCTATTGACTTCAGAGAGGAAGGGAGAGGGAGAGACAGAAACATCAATGGAGACAGAATCATCCATCGGCTGCCTCCTGCACGCCCCACACTGGGAATTGAACCTGCAATGTGGGCATGTGCCCCGACTGGGAATTGAACTATGACTTCCTGGTCCACAGGTTGATGCTCAACCCCTGAGCCACTGTTCTCTTGAGGACCCAACAAGGTAGATAGGGATTAGGAACCGCATTCCACAGATAAGGAAACGGATAAGGTAATAATATGGGTAAACCTGCACAGCTGGCAGGTGGAGGGACAGTGGCTTTGAACTCAGCTCATCTGACCCCACTGAGCAGGCCGGGCCCTTTGCCATTTGGCTGCCGGGACAGGAGCCAGGAGCTTCTCAGGGGAGCTCCGAGCAGACCCGATTCTTGGCTCAAAGCAGGAAAAAAGCGGACAACCAGAGCTGTTCACAATGGCACAGGCCCCTCCGGAAGCGGGGAGATGTGGGACACATGACCGTTAAGGAGACTCCGATCTTGAGCATTGATGAGTGACCTCCCAGATGTCAGGGTGGGGATGCTATGCTTGATAGAAGTGCCCCCAGCCACTTCAAAAACAGGATTGGCCAAAACCGGTGTGGCTCAGTGGATAGAGCGTCGGTCTGTGGACTGAAGGGTCCCAGGTTCGATTCTGGTCAAGGTCATGTACATTGGTTGAGGGCACATCCCCAGTGGGGGGATGCAGGAGGCAGCTGATGGATGTTTCTCTCTCATCGATATTTCTAGCTCTCTATCCCTCTCCCTCTCTGTAAAAAAATCAATAAAATATATCTAAAAAATAAAAATAATAAGAAAAAAACAAAAAAGGAGTGGCCTGGCCAGTTTGGCTCAGCAGTTAGAGCTCGTGGACTGAAGGGTCTAGGGTTTGATTCTCATCAAGGGGACATACCTCAGTTGTAGGTTCGTACCAGCTCCTGCCTGGGCATGTGCTGGAGGCAACCAATTGCTGTTATCTCTCTCACATCAATGTTTCTCTCTCCTCCTCCCCCTCCTCTCTCTCTCTCTAAAAAATCCATAGGGAAAAAATATCCTCGGGTGAGGATTAGAGAAAAAAGGCATGAAGCTAGCCAAGGGGGAAAGAATCACTTAAGAAAGCAGACTTCAGTGAAGTGCTTCTGAGAATCTAAGGCTTCCGCTTGGGAAGCAGAGAGAGGGGGGTTCCTGGGAGGAAACAATATTAAAAGCAGCAAGAACCACTTTCCCAGGCTGGACCAGCGGGGTAAGCCGTGAGCTCTGAGGAAAATGGCATAAGGAACAGAATCACCACTGCGTATAGGCTCCTTCCTTTCCTCTCCCTAACGGAGCACCCATCAGCAGCCTGGCACGGACCAGCCTCTGGGGGGCGGGGGGAGGCAGGAAGGGGTGTGCAGAACAGAGCGGATGAAGTAACAGTCCCTTCCGGTGGGAGATTCACAGTATGATCCTCAGAGACAAGATAAAAGGCCGAGGGTTGAAAGGTTTGGCAAGGTGGAGCACAGAAAACCAGATAAGAACGGCGGGCGGGCCCAGCCCTCCCTCCACCCGGCAGGCGGGGAGGAGCAGGGCCCCTACCCAAAGAGGAGCTGAGAAACCACAGCGCCTGCGGGGAATTAGAAGGAGGGCCAGAACTAGAACCCAGCAATAGTCAATCCCAGCCCTAGCTGGTTTGGCTCAGTGGATAGAGTGTTGGCCTGCAGACTGGAGGGTCCCGGGTTCCATTCTGGTCAAGGGCACATGCGGGTTCCAATCAATGATTCTCTCATCATTGATTTTCTTTTCTTTTCTTTTTTAAAAATATATTTTATTGATTGTTTTTACAGAAAGAAAGGAAGAGGGATAGAAAGTTAGAAATGTCAATGAGAGAGAATCATTGACCAGCTGCCTTCTGCACATCCCCCACTCGGGATGTGTCCGCAACCAATGTACATGCCCTTGCCCGGAGTCGAACCTGGGACCCCTCACTCCGCAGACCAGCGCTCTATCACTGAGCCAAACCGGTTTCGGCTCATCATTGATTTTCTATCTCTCTGTCCCTCTCCCTTCCTCATATATATATATATATATATATATAATAAAAGGAGGGGACCATTCCTCTGTGATCTGTGCAGTTCACTCCCTACCGGATCCCTGGGCCCTGGACTGAGCGCCATGCTGTAAGCAGTGTCCGGACAGAAACGCCAAACTACACTCAGAAAAGAGAATTCAGAGTGAGAAGGGGCAGGAATGGGTGAAGCGACAGGGACTGTCAGCCAAGAGGAGGACATCGCTGTCTCCAAAAAACATCTTCCCTGGCCAAAGAGCAGACTGTTTTCCAGAAGAGAGCCCGGTGTGGAGGGGGAGCGGCAGGAGGGCTGCGATGGCTAAGGGAAGGCTGACCTTTAGAGTCTCACCGCACAGGTATGCGCGCCCGGCCACAGGACGTGCCGTACTCACGCCAGGGCGCCGGGCCAGGTCTGTCAGAGAGGACGCCAGGAGATTCTCGCACCCACAGGCTCTGAAGCTGGTGCAATCTGAGCCTGGGCCCTCCCTGACCTGAGGAGCACCCAGCCCCTGGTACTAACATCCGGCCTCGCTTTGCGGGTTTTGTCCGGGTGGTTATGCTGCGTCACCCCTAACGCCGTGGGCCGAGGGCAGTGCCGGGGTGGCCACCGATCCAGGGCCGCAGAGCACGAGACCGCAGCCTGGGCCTGCCAGGGGCCTGCCAAGGCCGACAGGTGCACCCTTTGCCCTTTTTTAAAACCAGCGCTTAGTGCTGCCGTGCGGCCGGCCAGGGGCTGCTCTGGGAGTGAAGGAGACAGGCAGGGCCACATTCTAGGCAGGAGACGGGGAGCCGACAAGACACATGCTGGAGGCATGAACGCTACAGAGAATTAAACGGGTGTCCGGGCTGGGCCGGAGGGCTGCTCTGCATGGCGGGCAGCGGGAGGGAATCACGGATGGGCTCGCAGAACAGGTGATCTTTCATCTGAGCCGGAATGACATCATGGCCTTGTCCTGTCCATCCGGTCAGCAGCATCTGTTGTGCGGACACACACAGGCCACGAGTGCGGCTTGGCAGAGGCCAGGCACCCTTTGCCACCCTTCCCTCCCTTCCAGCCCACGAAGCAGCCCCAAGTTGTGGGGAGCCTGCAGGGACGGAGCCGCTCCGAAGGGGTTGGGCGGGGGACCCACAGCAGAGGAGCCGGAGGGGTCCGATCTGTGAGATGCGGTGACAGCAGCGCCCCGTCACCGGGTCTTCGCGGGCATCCAGGGAGTGAACCCGCTTCAGGCACCGCCGCGTCTGGCACAGCGATCAGAAAGCCGCCACTCCCTCAATAAACGTCCGTAGGTGTCCGTTCCCGCTGGGGCTCCGGGCCTCCCCGGGCCTCAGTTTCCCTCGCCGTCCTCTCCGCCGCGGCATCGGGTGGTTGCGGCGCACAGGCTCCCGAGCCTCCCGCTCCAGCGGCTCCGAGGAGAGGAAGCCGAGGCCGCGGTGCGCGGAGGCGGCTCCGGGACCCGCGCCCGGCGGCCCCACCCCGCCCCGCCCCGCCCAATGGCCCCGCCCCGCCCCGCCCAATGGCCCCGCCCCGCCCGATGGCCCCGCCCCGCCTGGCGGCCCCGCCCCGCCCGGCGGCCCCGCCCCGCCCGGAGCAGGCCCGGCTCGCGCTCCTTTAAGGCGGCCGCGGGCGCAGAGCGTGCTTCGCCCCCTCCGACGCCTGAGGTAGCGGCTGCACCTTTAAGGCGGCGCGGAGGCTGCCGGGAAGGGCGGCGGGATGGAGGCGGTGGGACCCGCTCGCGGCGGCCGGTCCGAGTGAAGCGGGGCGGGAGCCGGAGCCGGAGCCGGAGCCGGAGCCGCCGAGCGCGAGGCGCAGGTCCGCGGGGCGGGAGGCCGGGCTCCGGGCGCCGGGCAGGGGCGCCGCGGGCCGCCCTCGCGGAGGGGGCGCGGCCTGGGCCGGGGGCGGGCGCCGGGCCTTCTCGGGAGGGGCGGCCGTCGCGCGCCGGCCTATGGGAGGGTGGTCGTGGGCGGGGCCTGGGTGACGGAGCGGGGTCTCGGCGCCTCCGGGGAGGGCTCTCCCGGGCCGGCGGGACGGAGGAGGCGCTCTGGCCGGCCTGCCCGACGGGGATGGGGCTGCCCAGGGGCTGGGGCTGGCACTGCCCGAGGGGCCGGGGTCTCCCGCTTGGGAGTGGGACCCCACGGTCCCCGTAGGACCCTCCTCCGACGCGCGCTCCCTGGTGAGCGATTCCCCCGAGGAAGCCCCGAGCCCGGCCGCCTGCGCCGGCCTGAGCCGGGGTCCGGGCCGAATCTGGGTCCAGCCTCGCCGGTCTCACCGCATTGCGTCTCCCGGGCCCGGGCGAGCCGAGCGCGCCCCCTGGAGGCCCAGCGCGGGCGCGGCGGGGCTGCCGGCCAGGGCGGCGGGCGCCCGGGGACCCAGCGCCGGGGGACGGAGGTGTTTACCTAACCCGGGGCTGCGGGCGCTGCGGGCGGCACCCTCCTGCCCGCCCCCTCGCCTCCGCAGGCGGCAAGGCCATGGCCACGATGGTGCTTCCGCGAGAGGAGAAGCTGAGCCAGGATGAGATCGTGCTGGGCACCAAGGCCGTCATCCAGGGGCTGGAGACCCTGCGCGGGGAGCATCGCGCCCTGCTCGCCCCCTTGGTCGCTCCTGAAGCCGGCGAGGCTGAGCCCGGCTCGCAGGAACGCTGCGTCCTCCTGCGCCGCTCCCTGGAAGCCATCGAGCTGGGACTGGGGGAGGCCCAGGTAGGCCTGTCTGGAGTGCTGAGCGGGGAGGCGGCGGAGGGCGGGTTGGAGGTTCCGGAGGGTTCTGGCTGTGTAGGAACGGAATCAGAGCGGGATTCTGTCCCCTGGAGCTCCAGGCAAGGACCCCAGTAAATACCCGCTGAGTAAATGAATGGGCTTTGGAGACTCCGGCGGGGTCTTCCCCAGGAGAAGCCTGACAGCCATCCATCAGCCCCCACAGAGAACCCTGATCCTAGTTTCTCTGCTACCCGTGTTTCCCCAAAAATAAGACCTAGCGCATGGAAAGATAAGACATCCCCTGAAAATAAGACCTAGCACAACTTTTGGGAGAAAAAATTAATATAAGACACTGTCTTATTTTCGGGGAAAGGCTGAATGACATAGGAAAACAAAAAGGAAATCCTTACCCACCCACCCATTCATTCTCTTATTCACTCCTTAACAGGTAAGTTTTCAAATACCTACTGTGTGCCAGGCAATATGTTAGGTGCCCGGGATACAGACTAGATTCCTGCTCTAGTCCATTTGGAAGATAGGCACATACATACATTTGTTATACGTTGTGATAAATCCTCCAAAGGAAAGAACAAAATCTTGTAATAGCTTTAAGTGGGAAGTCTTATCTATTAGTCAGTTAAGACTTCTGAGGAATGACATTTAAACCAAGATCTGGACTAGTCTCCAGAAAAGGGGGGGAGGGAGGGTGCATGTGCAAAGGCCCTGAGGCAGGAAAACCTTGCAACCGGAGACTTGGGAAAAGACCTGTGTGACGAGCTTCCTGGGGAAGGAGAGAGGGACAGCCCAGGCCTGTGGGGACGGCAGGGCCAGGTCAGGCTGTGTCTCCTTCGTTTGGGTTTCAGTCTCCGGAAATTGGGAAGCCTTTGGAGGGCTTTAGGCAGTCAAGGGGCCCAGTATGACTTAGGTTTTAAAGTCTTGCGGGAAAAGGTATGGAGAGTGAATTATAGCGGGTCAAGGATGGAGAGGCAGGTAGGAGGTGGTTAGGAAACCACTGCTGGGATGCAAATGAGAAACGGTGGCTTGGACCAAAGTGGGGGCCGTGAGGGTGGAGAGAAGGGCCAGTTGTAGATGCTCGGGAGGTCGGTCCAGGAGGACTGGGGAGCGGTGTGAGGGAGGGAGAGGGGAACGGAACCCCCTGGTTCCTGGCTGGAGCGAGTGAAGGGATGAGAGAGCCCGCAGGATTAGGGTTGTGTTTGGCCCTCTTGGTTTGGGCTGCCAGGACAGCGCGCAGATGGAGGAGGAGGTGGGCTCTGGGGGAAGTCTCAGCCCCTCGAGTCCTGGCGGAGGCACTGCTGGCTCTGTGACTCCTGAGCACGTGGTGCCCTCTCCGTTTCCTTGTCTTTAAAATAGGGATCGTGCCATCTGCTGTATACGCTTCCAGGCTGCCTAGGGAGTTTTTAAAAAGCTGGCGGTTGTGAAAACTCTTGTCATTTAGGCATTTGCTAATCAAGTAGGAAGGGCAGGGTCTGAGACTGCGCGGCCCTCCCAAGGGCAACGGTTGGCTGCCAGGCACAGAGATGAACACATAGGGTACCCCCCCCCCCCAGTGTGTGCCGGCTCTGGCACAGATGGGCATCAGGATGCTGGGGAGGGGGGGGGTGCTCTGCTTTCCTGGGCCTGGGGGCAGAAGAGAGGTTTCACTGCAGAAAGGCCTCTGAAAGTGAATGATGGGAAAGAGGGTGGAGCGTATGCAAGGCCCCAAGGTGGGAGGAGCCTGCAGCTCAGGAAAGGAACCATGGAGGTTGGGCGAGGGGCAGGGCTAAGAGTAGGCTTCTGGGTCTCCTCACCGGCCCTGTGGTTCCCAGACCATCGGCTGGTGTATGTGCCCCATCCCCCCCGGGTCTAGCCTTGGCAGAAGGCAGGATGGGTCTTCCAGTCTATCAAGGTCCTTTGGAAAGTGTTCCAGCCATCTGTCCAGGTTCCTGGGCAGGAGGCAGTGGTTTAGTGGCTGTGGCTGCAGCGGCTTGAGTACAGCCCCCAAGAGAGACAAAGGGAGAAAATGGCTAGCCCGGGGAAAGCACAGCGCCCCCACTCGCCCTGTTCCATCAGCCAGTGCGGGGCTGGACCATCATGCAGAGGACTAGCTGGCGGCCCAGGAAAAGGAATGGAATTTCTTAGAGTCCAGCAAAGACAGTCTAGGGGCCAGGACTTCCGATCCTAGAGGGAAGGAGTTGGGGATCCCCAAGACTCCTGGGCTCAGTCTTGGACTGTGGTCTTTTGGGGCCTTGGGAGAAAACGCCCTTGATGAGAGGAGAACTTCAAGTGGCTCAGCCCAGCAGCTCAGCCCTTCCCTGGCCCCGGAGGCCCGGGCCCGGGTGCTCAGGGCTCTGACGGCATCCCGCCGGCCGCCACAGGTGATCCTGGCGCTGTCCAGCCACCTGGGGGCCGTGGAGTCGGAGAAGCAGAAGCTGCGGGCGCAGGTGCGGCGCCTGGTGCAGGAGAACCAGTGGCTGCGAGAGGAGCTGGCGGGCACACAGCAGAAGCTGCAGCGCAGCGAGCAGGCGGTGGCCCAGCTCGAGGAGGAGAAGCAGCACTTGCTGTTCATGAGCCAGATCCGGAAGCTGGATGAGGACACCTCCCCCAACGTGAGTCCTGCCGCAGCCGCAGCCACTGCCCGGCGGGCGGCAGAGGGCCTGGGAGCAGGAGGGGGCAGCACAGAGCATTCGCTCCCCCCCGCCGCTGACCACTGAGCTACCTCGCCCTTCCCTGATCTCACCCTATCTTCCTGCCCAGGAGGAGAAGGGGGAGGCCCCCAAAGACTCTCTGGACGACCTGTTCCCCAACGAGGAGGAGCAGAGCTCAGGTGCGGGGGCAACTGGTTGGGGGGATGGGCGGGGGGGGCCGGGGGGGGGGGTAGGGAGGGCTGAACAGATTCTTGGTCCTTGGGCCTCAGAGATCACCAGAAACAGGAACCAAGTGGTTGGCATGTTCCTTCCTGGCCTTCATTCCTGATCACACATCCCAGCATGTGAGAGCTTAACTGACAGGTGTTCCATGTTTCCCTACCACCTCCCCCACCCCGAGCTCCAGCGGAGCTGGTATCACAGTCCAGCCTGTTCACTGTGCCACTCACTGCGCTGTGGCCGCCGGCAGAGCTGTTCCCTCTCGGTGTCCTCTGAGGGCTGAGGGAGGGTCAGAGCAGTGGGAGCCCTGGGCCAGTGCTCGCCTTGCTTGGTGCCCTGTGCGCGCCAGACCTCCCTCAGCAGCTGAGGAGCTGAGGCTCCAGAGCAGGTAGTTGGTGAGGACACATTACCCCCCTTTCTGGGGCGGTTCTATAGATGAAGAAGTTGAGACCAAACAGTAACTCGCCTAGGGCCGCATGTAGGTGCGCTAGAGGCGTGGCTGGCATGCACCAGTCCAGCCGAGGGGCAGTTAGGTTCGTCTGAGCTTCTCCCCTTGGCCTTGCAGCCCCCAGCCCCGGAGGAGGGGATGCGGCTGCCCAGCACGGGGGCTACGAGATCCCGGCCCGGCTCCGCACCCTGCACAACCTGGTGATCCAGTACGCCTCCCAGGGCCGCTATGAGGTGGCCGTGCCCCTCTGCAAGCAGGCGCTCGAAGACCTGGAGAAGACTTCCGGCCACGACCACCCCGACGTGGCCACCATGCTGAACATCCTGGCGCTGGTCTATCGGTAGGCCCTCCGGCCACAGGCACGGTGGGGCGCCTGTGCCTTTCCTGAAGGCTCCCTCCCTGGGCCAAACGCTCAGCGCCTGCCCGCGGCCAGGACCAGCCTGGGTTTCTCCAGGCGCTTGGGCAGCAGAGAGAGGAGCGTGTGCCAAGGGGCTGAGCCCACAGGGTGCCTGGGCCTGCACGGCCTGGGCTGGAGGCCTGTAGGTGTGAGTAAGCCTCAGGCCAGTGGGGGAGAAAGGTTTGGAAATAGCCGGGGAGGGAGCTGGCTCAGCTTCTCTAGGCACCGTGGCAAGAGTAGGGTCTTTGGTAAAAAGTGAATCTTCCCAGAACACGAGAGGATTGAAAAGGTTTCCCAGCAGGAAGAGCAGAATGAGTGAGGGCACTGGAGGATACAGAACCGTGTGCGTTGGGCATGAGGCAGGGGTGGGTCTGGGTGAGCCTGCTTCCTCCCCAGCTCTGCATGCCCTGGTGAGTGAGTGCATTCCCAAAGCCCCCGAGCCTCTGGAGGCCGGCTGGCCAGGTTCCCATGCTCTGGTCATAATCCTGCCCGCTCAGTAAAGGCAGGAGTGAACAAGGGACCAGACCACTGCGGGCAGGGCCAGGCTGGAGGAGGATCTCACCGTACTTCCGCCCACCCCAGGGACCAGAACAAGTACAAAGAGGCTGCTCACCTGCTCAATGACGCCCTGGCCATTCGCGAGAAGACACTGGGCAAGGACCACCCAGCTGTGAGTGAGGGGTGGGGGTTGGGGCTGCTGCTGCTCTCTGCGGCTCCCAGGTCTCAGAACCCTTGGCCAGCAGAGCCCTGGGTCACAGAGCCTCCATTTATTCTCCAACCCCTCCCCTTCCCCCTCCCCCCCTCCCCCTCCCCCTCCCCCAGGTGGCTGCAACATTAAACAACCTGGCAGTTCTGTACGGCAAGCGGGGCAAGTACAAGGAGGCCGAGCCTCTGTGCAAGCGGGCCCTGGAGATCCGGGAGAAGGTGGGCGCAGGCCGGGCTGGCGGCCGGGCAGGGGGCCTAGGCCAGCGCTGAGCCTAGCCACTGGCTTCTGCTCCCATCCCAGGTCCTGGGCAAATTTCATCCCGACGTGGCCAAGCAGCTGAGCAACCTGGCACTGCTCTGCCAGAACCAGGGCAAAGCCGAGGAGGTAGAATACTACTACCGGCGGGCACTGGAAATCTACGCCACACGCCTCGGGCCTGATGATCCCAACGTGGCCAAGACCAAGAACAACCTGGTACCCTGGGCCAGGAGGAGCTATGGCGGGGGGGGGGGGGGGGGGGGGGGGGGGGGTGAGGGAGGAAGGGAAGGAAAGGCTCAGGTCCCTGCATCTGCTTTTCCTCTGGCCCCTGCCTCTGCAGGCCTCCTGCTACCTGAAGCAGGGCAAGTACCAGGATGCAGAGACCCTGTACAAGGAGATCCTCACCCGTGCTCACGAGAAGGAGTTTGGCTCTGTCAATGGTGAGTCTGTGGCTGCCATGTGCCCCCAGCTCACAGAGCACAGGCTCACCCTCAGGCCTGGATGTCCTGTGCACATGTGAGCATGTACACACACCTCCTGGCCCTGTCTGTGCCGTGACACCCTTTGTATACCCCATACCCTAGACCCAGAGCCTTTCCCCTTTCTCTCCCGGGCAACTTTGGCTCACCATGACGGCCCAGCCCAAATGTCTCCCTTGCTGGGAAGCTACCGTCTGGCCCCTGATGGTCCATTTCCTGCTCTGGGTCCTTCAGCCTGGCCCATCACTCAGGCTCAGGTGCGGGCCCACGGTGTTTGAGGGTCTGCTCCCCGAAGCCCCTCAAGCACAAGCCTATGCCACAGTCATCGGTTTCAGAGGAGGGTCACTAACGTTTTAGGTCTGATTCCTGTTCATTCATTCAGCAAGCCCAACCTGGATTCTTCCTGGCTCCCCCTGATCCCCTCCCCAGACCCCAGTTCCATGTCCAGCCCAACAGCCGAGGCCTATATTGGAGGCTGGTGACAGCCCCTTTTCTCCGCAGGGGACAACAAGCCCATCTGGATGCACGCAGAGGAACGGGAGGAGACCAAGGTAGCAGCACTGCGGACCGGGCCGGATGGCTGTCCAGGGGAGGAGCGGGGAGTTGGGGGGGTGTAGAGGGGAGGGCCTTCTCTTTCCCCGACCCCTGACCGTTTTTTCCCCAGGACAAGCGCCGGGACAGCACTGCCTATGGGGAATACGGCAGCTGGTACAAGGCCTGCAGAGTGGACAGGTGAGGACGACAGGGCAGGGCTGGCGGCAGAGCAGGTAGCAGGGTGAGATCCTGGTTGGCCGGCTGGTTCCTCAGAGCCCAGTATGGCTGGATGCCAGGATAGGCCTGGTTCCTGGGGAACACAGAATGTGAGCCTGTCCCGCTGTCCTGTCCACAGCCCCACCGTCAACACCACCCTGCGCAGCTTGGGGGCCCTGTACCGGCGCCAGGGCAAGCTGGAAGCCGCGCACACCCTGGAGGACTGTGCTAGCCGCAGCCGCAAGCAGGTGGGCGACAGGCCTGAGGGCTGGGCGGGGACCTGCACGGCCGTTTCCCACCTCATGCGCCCGCCCTCCACTTCCTTAGGGCCTGGACCCTGCGAGCCAGACCAAGGTGGTGGAACTGCTGAAAGATGGCAGCGGTGGGCGGGGAGACCGCCGCGGCAGCCGAGACGTGGCCGGGGGTGCTGGGGCTCGGTCTGAGTCTGACATGGAGGAGGCAGGGCCCGCAGCCGAGTGGAGCGGGGTGAGTCGAGGGGTTGCGGTGGCAGGAGGCTATGTGGCCAGCACGACAGAGACCGGCATGTCCTCCCCACAGGATGGCAGCGGCTCCTTGCGGCGCAGCGGCTCCTTGGGGAAGCTCCGAGACGCTCTGAGGCGCAGCAGTGAGATGCTGGTGAAGAAGCTGCAGGGTGGGGGCCCCCAGGAGCCCCCAAACCCCAGGTCAGCCCCTGCCCTGATAAGTTTACCACGCAGGGTGAGCCTTAAGAACCACCCAACACCCCAAATGAGCTCCTGGCTCGGGGTGAGCTCCCTCATCTCTCAAGCTCCACTACCCACCACATCTGTACCTCCCTCAGCTCCCCCCCACCCCACCCCCACCCCCTTTCCCACCTTCCAGTCCCACCACGGGCACATCCTGGCCTGCCTTCCCCTCAGGATGAAGCGGGCCAGTTCTCTCAACTTCCTCAACAAGAGTGTGGAAGAGCCAGCCCAGGTATGGCGGGAGGCCCAGGCCTCCTGTGTGCCTAACGGGCTCCTCAAGCATGTCTCCCCGGCAGCATTTCCTGGCTCTGGCTCTGGCTTTGGGCTGGACACTGGGGGGACAAATTAGGGAAACCCAGCCCCTGCTTGGGTGGACATGCAAGTGGCCAGTACCAACACTGCCCCTGTGGAGGCTGACAGGAGTGTCAGTACTAGGACGGGGCATGGGTGGGGCTCAGGGATTCTGGCCAGGGAAGCACAGACTGGCAGCAGCACAAGGCTGAGCCACATGCCCCCTCTGCCCACAGCCTGGAGGCACAGGCCTCTCTGACAGCCGCGCCCTCAGCTCCAGCTCCATGGACCTCTCCCGACGAAGCTCCCTGGTGGGCTAATCCTGAAGGGCAGCCAGTGCCACAGCCCGCACCCGGCTCGGCCCTCCCCCCAGCCCTGCGCATGGGCCTGCTGCTTGTCTTGCCTGACTCTCCCCAGGACCCCTGTCTTTTCTGTTCAATCTCAGGGTAACCTCCTCCCTTATCATCTCAGCCTGAGCCCTGGAGGCTGGGCCTGACCGGCTCCAGCTCTACCCCTTATTTATTCCTCCCAGCAGGGCCCCTGTCCTAGGTTCAGAGCCAGTGAAAGCTGGCTGGGGTCTTCCAGGTAGAGGCTCAGTGGCCTGCCATCCCCTGACCCCGGAGTCAAGAACACTAAGTAACTGCCCTCCAGTCAGCACCCTGCCCTGCCTCTCCATCTCCCCCCCACAACTACCCCCCCGCCTCCTGCCCCTCCTCGGCCGTTGCTTCTGTATATAGAGAAATAAGTTATTGGCCGCACCCCTCTCCTCAGTCTACCGTACCGCCTGGGCTTCCCCTCACCCCACCCTTCTCTAGTGGTACCGCCCAGGCCTTAATCACCCCCATTCCACGCGGTGGTATCTCCCAGGCTCCACAACACATCTGGGGATCTCCCCAAAAGGTTCCCTGGGCCTTGTCGCGCTCCTCCTGGACTCTGAGGGGTGTGGACTCTGAGGGATGCGTCCTGCCCCACCGTCACTCCGTGCCCCGGATGGAGAATCCTCCCCTTACCAGCCCCTCAACGCCGGGCCCTGTCCTGCATCCCGGCCTTATGCACTGTCCCTCCCGCCCGACCCCACCAGGCACTGCCTGTCGAGCCATCCAGCCACGCCTTCTCCCACGCCTGCAGCTTCTCTCGAGGGACAGTGATGTCCTGCTATGGCAGGAGGGGCTGCTCCAGTTGTGGGGTGAGGTGTCGTTCTCTATTTTCAAATGTTGCTGTAGAAATAAAGATGGTTTGAATCTGAGCCGGGCTTGTTTTGGGGCTGAAGTCCAGGGCTCCCAGGGTCTAGGCTGGGGTTGGGGTCGGGGGTCGGGGAAGGCTGCGAGTGAAGGGTGTGTGTGTGTATATCCCTCACGTCCCATTCCTCCACCTGGAGCCCAGATATTCTTTCCCATAATTGGGGGTCCCAAGGGTCAAGATCTAACAGTTTTCATCTTTGAGGTTCTAGAAAATTGCGGGCTTTGACTGAGCCCTGCTCTTTAGTAAGCTGTTAGACCTTGAGCGAGTTACTGGTACTCGATTTTCCCATCTATAAAATGTGGACGAGGACACCTTCCCCCAGGCCTGTGGCTGTGAGTTAGGGACGCCAGTACACGAAGGACCCTGGAGAAATGAACTTTTTCAAATACTCCGGGAGGCGGGAGGATAGGGATCAATGCCTGTCAGATAGCTGTGTCAACCCCGGCCTTAAAGAGAGCTTCCAACTCCAGGACACCATAAGGCTCCCAAGCGCTGTCCAAAAGCCCAGGTATGTCTGGAGAGTGAACTACAAGCCCCAGAAGGCAATGCGCAGTGATGAGCTAGAAGGCTGGGCTCCCCAGTTTGCGCCTGCGCTGCGGAGTACGTTGGACAACATAAGGAGACTTCAAGTCCCAAGAAGCAACGCGCAGCGAGGTCCCAGGCTGGAATGTTTGCGGCTGCGCGTCGCGGGCGGGGCCTCTGGGGCGGAGCGGCCACCATCTTGGAACAGGAGGCGGAGCAGAGCCGACTGGGAGCGACCGAGCGGGCCACCGCCGCCGCCATGAACCCCGAATAGTGAGTGAGCCCCGCCTGCGCCGTCCGGCGTAGCCTCGATCCCGAGTACGAGGCTGTGCGCTTACCGGGTTGTCCGGCCCGGGTCAGGACGGTGCGGCCCCCACATCCGGGTCCCTCTTCCGCTGACTCCCCCCCCCACATCCGGGTCCTGCCCCTCCCCCGGGGCCCCCAGGACCCCGGCTCCACACCCCTAGTTCTTGCACCCGGGGCCCAGACACCGCGACCTCGAGGGACACCACCTGGAGCCTGAGGGGCTGACCCTGACTGGCCTTATAGGTCAGGTGACCCCGCAGCCCTGGCTCCCCAGGCCTCAGTTTCCCCATCTGGTTAAAAGGGGCGATCTGGGCGCTGACAATGGCCCCAGCGATAAGGTGTCTCACCAGAGGGTTCCCGGTCCCCGTCCAGACTCCTGCCCTTTAGGTCGGGCCGTAAATCCGTCTGCTCTCGCCCTTCACCCGGAATCCGGTTCCCGGGCCGGCCGGGCGGTCCCGGGGCGCCGCTGGGGTCGCTCTCCCGGGTCCTCCCGCCGCGGGGCCGGCCCAGCCCTGGTCCAGCTCCCGCCGCTCCGCCCTCCTGCCTCTCCTCTCCCCGGCAGCCCGGCGCCGCCGTCACACCCCTTCCCCTGCTGTCACACTGCTGCTTAGCCGAACGTGGCAGTTGCTGCTCCCCTCCCGTGAGGTTCTCTTCCTCAGACTCTCCTGGTCACTCCCCCTAGGGGCAGGTGGCCCGCATCTCTGTCCCAGGCCGCTCAGGACAGTCTTCCTGAGTGTCAGTTCTCTCCCCGCTGCCACTTCCTCCTCCTCCTCCAGAGCCAGGCCTGGAGAGGCTTCCTGGGAGCGGGGCCTCGGAGGTCTGAACCCGGGTTCCAGTCCTCAGGTTACCAGCTGTGTGACTCAGGGCAAGCCACTTCCCTTCGCTGGCCTCTGGTTTCCTCATTTGTTGGGAATAACAACCACCCTCTTCCCTGGACTGTCGCGGGGCTTACAGGCGAGGGAGCATTTGGAATTCTTAGCCCTGGGTCAGGCACACAGGAACCCGATACGGCCTACCTGCTCACTGTTGTTATTGCACCTCTTCTGAGGGGCTTCATGGGAGCTCTGCACAGTTATTCACTCAGCAAGCTCTAGTCCGGGCCCCGGCTTCCATTTCTGGGGCCTCCCCTGCCAAGACAGGTCCCCTAGATAGTCCCTACTGGACTCCAGACCATGGGTCTGTCAGGAATCAGGATAGGTACCCAGCCCTGTCACCTCAGCAAGTCATGCCCCTCTCTGTGCCTCAGTTTCCTTCTCTGTAAAGCGGGGATTCGTACTCATGCCTTTGGGCCGCTGTGTCATGGGGGGTGGCCACTCTCCCCCTCCTGGGACTTGTGGGAGGATCTTGTGAACACCTTAGTGCTCTAAGCTGAGGCCTGCCTCGGACGGAGAATGCTATGACGATGGCTCCCTACCTGCCTCACACCTTCCCATCCTTCCTCTCCAGTGACTACCTGTTTAAGCTGCTTTTGATTGGTGACTCGGGCGTGGGCAAGTCCTGCCTGCTCCTTCGGTTCGCTGTGAGTAGGAAGTCTCCCCCACCATCCTCTGGGTGTCTGGCTGGTGGCTGGAGGGAGAATGGGCAGCCCAGAGCACAGTAGTTACAAGACATGGGGATGAAGGAAGAAGTTGCAGGAGCTGCCAGCAACATGGCTACCGAACAAGGGCATGTGGCTGGCCAGTCGGGTGCAATTAGGAGCTTTGCGGGGGCAGGAAACCGGAGAGGGGTTTTCTAGTTAGGCCTCAGGACATCACTGGCCCTGATCTTCCAGGATGACACCTACACGGAGAGCTACATCAGCACCATCGGGGTGGACTTCAAGATCCGAACCATCGAGCTGGATGGCAAAACCATCAAACTTCAGATCGTGAGTGTCGCCCTTCCCTCGGGCCTGGTGCCGAGCACCGCCATGGCGCACGGGGCTCTGGGCGTGGAGCAGGCTGACGCTCTCCTCTGTCTGGCAGTGGGACACGGCGGGGCAGGAGCGGTTCCGGACCATCACCTCCAGCTACTACCGGGGCGCTCACGGCATCATCGTCGTGTACGACGTCACCGACCAGGTACGCTCGGCTCACCCCCCCGGGCTCGGCTCCCTCAGCCTCAGCTCTGGCTCTGGCTCTGGCTTCTTTTTACTCTTCCCATCCTCTTCCTGACGTGGCCTGGAGAGGAGGCTGGACCGGACCTTTTCCCCGCGAGGAACAGAGCAGAACCGGGTCCTCCGAGGCCCTGCTGCAGGGGCTTCACAGAGCCAGGCCTCGCCCCGCCCCTTATTTTGGACCATCTGGGCACCTGCGTTTTGAAGGAGTTGAGTCGGTTGGTTGGTTGCTGGGCTGGGCCCATGGCCTCCTTGTAAAGACACGAGAGAAGCCGAGGGAGTCTGCACATGGGCACTGTGTGGGCAGAGGCCCGGGAGCCCGCGCCTGTGGTGGCCGCATTAGGCGTGTGTCTCTGGCAGCAGCGCCATGTTCACTAGGGACGGTCACACATGCCTCGTAGTTGACAGAGCCCGTCAGTCTTCGGTGTTCACAGCACACAGCGGTCCGCTCTGTGTTCGTTTCACAGGTGAGGTGTCAGCGGAGAGGAGGCTTGCTCAGGGTCCTCAGCTGCTCACTGGCAGACACACAAAGCCTAGGCTACTGGTTCTGTGCTGTTCTTTCTCCAAACCTCGCTGCTTAGTGGGGACCCGGCTCTGGGGACGTGGAGGTGCTCCCATCAGCTCCGGCCAGAGGAGTCCCTGCGCTTAGGGCCGCGGGGCTGGGCTCCCGGGCGCACAGGGCCCGTGGCGGCGCCTCCTGGACAGGCTGCGGTGAACTGTGCCCACCCACACACAGGTCACCACGGCGCTGACTGCCAAACCCCGTGACCGCGCTTCAGCTCTCACCCAGGTGGCCCTCTCGTGGCTTTCACCCCGTCCTTCTCACTCCAGCTCTCCAGCTCCTCTGCGCGAGGAGATCTTCCAGTGGCTTTTCACTGCGTCACCTGTACTGCCCTCCCGGCCTGGGTGTGGGCCTCCCTCCTCACACTGCCCCAGCGCCTCCTGGCTCCCTGCATGGTTTGGGCCACTTAGTGCTTTGGCTTCCGTCTTACATTCTGGGATTCCTGTGTCTCGGTAGCTCTCGCTGTAGATCTTCTTGTTGAATTCCGCTGGTACTGTGTCTGTATTCTGATCTTTCCAGTGTTACCCAGTGACCAAGTGGTGGGTCCCCGTGTCCTGGTGAGGAGACACGCTTGGAGAGCTGTTGTCCGCAGCCAGAAAGGCAAAGCCAGAGTTTGAACGCAGGGCTCTTTGTTTCTGAGCGCACCCTTTCCTGCTCCCGGACAGCCTCCCTGAGCTCCACATCCTCTGCTGGACGCTGGCCTCGCCGTCTCCTGAACCAGCTCTGCCTCCCTCTTAGCCTGGCCAGAGAACTGCCTCCCCCAGCCAGACCCTCTGAGGCCCTCTCCGTCCCCCCCATCCTCTCCGATCTGGCTCCTCATAATAACGGCAGCTCCTTCTAATTAAGCACTTGTTAGGAGAAGGCCTGCATTCACTGTCCCGTGCTCACAGCCCCACTGGGAGGTACCGTTTTCAGAGGGGAGGAAACTGAGGCTCAGGCCAGCTGACTTATCTGGGGTCACACAGTCAGTGGCAAAGCCAGGGCCTCACCCAGGATGGTCTGCCTGGGCCCTGCGCTCCTGCCTGCCTCACTCCCTGGCCAGGGCGCAGCTGCTCTTCCTGTTGGTCTCCATCTTCTTCCGCTCTGGTCTGGCCTCTGCTCTCCTGCCAGGACGGTCTTCCCAGGACAGGGGTGTTCCTGCCGCTCCCTCCCTAAGAACCCACTGGCTCTGGCTGTCTGAGGTGCAGACAGGCCAAGCTCCTCCAGGCCTAGCCTGCTCCTCGCCTCTCCTTCCTCATTCCTTTCTCCCCGCTCCGAAGGCACTGTGCCCCTGGCACCCGTGACCCAGCGACTGCCGCTGCTCCCTGCACCGCTCCCACCCCTCCTGCTTTCTCGCAGGCCGGCTCGTCCCTTCAGGAGCGGCCAGCGGAGCCTCCGGGCGGTGGTCCTGAGCTCCGGCTCCCGTCCTGCGGCCTCGGCACCCTGTCCGCCGCCGTGTCCTGGCCTGGCCCTTCCTTTCCCCGGTGCTTCCGGGCAGGGCCAGGCGTCACTCCTCCTTTACCCCGTGCCCGGCACAGGCCCCCTGGGACACGCGGGGGGTGAGTTTGGACCCGGTGATCTGTCATCTCTGCTCCTCAGAAAGGAAGTGGCTCTGGCTCCGCACAGCCTACAAGTTCCGTCCTTTGCCGCAGGCCGCCTGGGCGGGGAGTGGCGAACCCCCAGAGCCAGAGGAGGGGGAACGTTAGACTGTTCCCAGAACTCCTGTCTCCCTCCGAGGCCAGGGTCTCTGCCCAGGACCCTTCCCGCGGGCGCCACGGCCTCACCCTCAAAGGGCCTCTGAGGCGCCGCAGAAGCTGTGGTCCGTGCTGACCGGTTACTCTCCATTTCGGTCTCTACCTGATGCCATTTGCTCCCCAACCTTTTTGGGGTACAGGGAGAGAGAGAAGCTCAGGCCCTCAGGCTACACTGTTTGGGTGTGGGGGCTGTTGGCAGTCAGCAGGGTGGAGCTGGGCTGGCTTTGGGGTCTCAGACAGAGGAGGGCAGGGAGGAGAGTCCAGGCTCCGGCTCTCTCAGGGTCCAGGGCAGCCCTTCCCCAGAGCCCTGTGCTGCCCGGGGCGGTCGGGGGGAGCACAGTAACCTGGCCTCGGCTCCCCAGGAATCCTACGCCAACGTGAAGCAGTGGCTGCAGGAGATCGACCGCTACGCCAGCGAGAACGTCAACAAGCTGCTGGTGGGCAACAAGAGTGACCTCACCACCAAGAAGGTGGTGGACAGCACCACGGCCAAGGTGAGCGCCGGGCCGGGCCCCGGGGGGGCGGGGCGACTGCCTCTCACGCCCCTTCTCTCCTCTCCTCTCCCCTCGGCAGGAGTTTGCCGACTCCCTGGGCATCCCCTTCCTGGAGACCAGTGCCAAGAATGCCACCAACGTGGAGCAGGCGTTCATGACCATGGCGGCCGAGATAAAGAAGCGGATGGGGCCCGGGGCCGCCACGGGGGGCGAGCGGCCCAACCTCAAGATCGACAGCACCCCCGTGAAGCCGGCGGGCGGCGGCTGCTGCTAGGGGGGGGCGGGGGCAGGAGGGCGCCCTCTCCAGATGATGCTCCTGGGGGGGCGGGGCCTCCCTCTCCTGGGGCGCTTGAGTCTGTGGCTTTGGGGTGTCCTTGGCTCCTCATCTCCCTCTGGCCCATCTGCCTGCCACCCTGAGCCTCGGTTCTGCCAGGGCCCAAGGAGGACACCAGGCCCGGGGCTGGGCAGGGGCGGGCCTTGCTCTGCTGCCGCCTCTAGAAAACGTTAAAAGACACCCCACGTTCACTCTTTGGGATGAGGGCCCTGTCTGTCTCCTCCCTGGCCCCGTGTATGCTGCAGTGGGTTCCTCTTACCTTTTCTCCCCTGCCCAGCCCTTCCCCACGAACTGTCAGTGCCCGGGTCAGAAATGGGACCGGGGACCAGGACCTGGGATCCAGGGTCCTAGGTCAGACCTCAGGATGGGCACGGGGGTTCCAGGGGTCCCACAGCCCCCCTTTCGCCGCCTCCCTCCTGCTCCTCCCACCCCTCCCACACTCACAGCTCCAGCCGTCCAGCTGCAGTGAGGTCTGAGCCCATCGAGCGCAGGTGGGCGGGCAGCTAGCTGGGCCTGTGTCTTGTGCCCAGAGGGAGCCTGCTCTTGCCTCCCCCTGCCCTGCCGGAGCCAGGCCCATGTGCCGCCTGCCCACCGCGCCCTTTGTGCTCAGGCAGGCGGAGGTGGAAGGCGCGCCGCCAGAGCTGGGCACAGCCTTAACCCTCACTCTGCCGCACCTCCCTTCCCGGGGCAGCGCACTGGCCTCCTCCCCCCGGAGCCTGCGAGGGCAGATCCTCGTCCTCGTCCTCGTTGCTACTTCTCTGGGGAATGGGGGTGCCACCCAGGGTTGGGGGCCTCTCTCCTCACCCCCTCCCACCCAGGATCCTAGCCCTGCCTCTGGCACAGCTTCTCCCTGCAAAAAACAAACCTTCGGTCTCCACCTGACAAGCCATGTCCCTGTGCTGTCGCCTGCCCCACCTGTGCCCTGCCTCCCAGCTTGTATTTAAGTCCCCGGGCTGCCCCTTAGGGTGCCCCCCCCCCAGGTTCCCCTCCGGTGTCATGTCAGGCATTTTGCAAGGAAAAGCCACTTGGGGAAAAGACAGAAAGGACAAAAAAATAAATTTCCAGTGGCCCTCGGGCGAGCCGAGGGTTTTTGCAAGGAAGTTGTGGTGGCTGCGTGTGGTCTGTGGGGGGCCGCCTGGAGGTGGGGCTGCACGGCTGGGCTGGGCCGCCTCCTGGGCTGCTGTCCGAGTCCTTGACCCACTTCCTGAGGCCAGGAGAGCGGCTTGTGCTTGTGGGTGTCCCCTGGGGCCCAGCACGGCTCCATCAGGGAGGGACAGGCCGGCGGCACCAGGTGAAGCCAGCACCCGCGGGCACAACAGGCTGTGAGGCTGGGAATGGCCGGGGCCCAGGCCTCCGGGTCAGCCCCGCTCTGGCTTCGCTGGCCTCCGGCCGGAGCCTCTGCCCCTGGACGGTGACCGCTCCCCCCTGAGACCTCATGCAGCCTCCGGCCGGGGGAGCTGGTGGGTGCTGGTCCCGGGACTGAGGCCGACGGTGGGTGAGCGGTCTGACCCCATGGGGGCGGGTGGGGGGCGGTCTGACCCCGTGGGGGGCGGTCTGACCCCATTGGGGGCGGGTGGGGGGCGGTCTGACCCCGTGGGAGGCGGTCTGACCCCATTGGGGGCAGGTGGGGGGCGGTGAGCGGTCTGACCCTGTGGGGGGCGGGCGGGGGGCGGGCGGGGTGGTCTGACCCCGTGGGGGGCGGGGGTGCGGTCTGACCCCGTGGGGGGCGGGTGGGGGCAGGGGGTGGTCTGACCCCGTGGGGGGCGGGGGGCGGTCTGACCCCATCGGGGCGGGTGGGGGGCGGGGGGCGGTCTGACCCCATCGGGGCGGGTGGGGTGCGGTCTGACCCCATCGGGGCGGGTGGGGGGCGGGGTGCGGTCTGACCCCGTGGGGGGCGGGTGGGGGGCAGGGGGTGGTCTGACCCCGTGGGGGGCGGGGTGCGGTCTGACCCCGTGGGGGGCGGGGGGCGGTCTGACCCCGTGGGGGGCGGGCGGGGCGGGGCCGGGACGGGCGGCCCTCGGAGTCACGGGGCGGGGGCTCGGGCCGGGTCGCTGGCGGCTGGGCTCCGGAGTCCCGCCCCGCCCGCGGCCCCGCCCCCGGCTCCGCCCCCCGGTTCGCGGCTGGAGAGGGAGCCGCGGGCGAGGCTTCGCAGGATGAGCGATCGGGGCCCGGGCAGCCGGCTGCGGACGCGCCGCCCGAGCCCCCCGGCCCGCGGCCCCGGCCCCGGCCCCGCCGCCAGCGTCCCCCGCCCCCGGGCCATGCCCGGCCGGCCCTGAGCGCGGGCCGGGGGGCGTCCCTTCCCGGGCCCCGCGCTGGCGCCCCCCGGGCCGCCGGGCGCGGGGGCCATGGCGTTCACCTTCGCCGCGTTCTGCTACATGCTCACCCTGGTGCTGTGCGCCTCCCTCATCTTCTTTGTCATCTGGCACGTAAGCCGGGGCCGGGGCGGGGGGCGCGGGCGCGAGCGGCCCGAGGGGATGGTCTGGGGCCCAGGGAGACCGGGGTTCCTCTCTGCTCCCCACCGGCTCCTGCTGGCCCGTGAACGCCCCTGTGCTCGGCTTCCCTTCCCGGGCGGCCCCTGCCCCGCCGCCCCCGCTCTGTGGCTCTGCCCGTCGGCCCCTGACTCCCTTCCCTGCCCCGAGCAGCCTGAGGGAGGGGGTGGGATTCTGGGGTCCTTGCTTCTTCCTGCCCCCAGAGCCTGATGCCCCCGTCCAGCTGCCCCCGTTTCCGTCGGTCTGCTTGCTCCCCCCACCCCCCTTGTGGGTTTTTCCAGCCCGAGTGATGGAGCCGGTTGCTATGGCAACTGCATCTGTTTACAGGACCCACAGATCGCGGAGCCCATTAACCCTTTCCCTTCCCATCCCCCTCCTGACCCAGCAGCCATTGCCTCTAAGCAGCCCAGAGACTGCCCCACCCCCCAGCTCACCTGGGTTTCCCTACCCCTCCGTGTCCCAACCAGGTCTCCTCCCCACTTTGCAGCTTCCCTCCGCGTCCTGCCCCCGCGTTCCCCTTTGTCTGCTGTTCCCTGGTTTGTCTCTCCCTGGCCCGGCCTCACACCTGGCCCTGGAGAAGCTCCATTTCTCATCTTCATCCTGACCGCCTTGCCTCGGGGTCCCCTCTCCCCCGCTCTCTCCGCCCTCCTGGTGGGGCCCCTGCCTGGCTCCCTGCCTCACACGGAGCCACCGGCCCGCCCCTCAGCTCATTGTCTGGGGCCTTTAGCCCCCCCCTCCTCCTCCTCCTCTGGCTCCTCAGCCCCATCTATCCCCCCTCAGCCCATCTCACCCTGGCCCTTCCACTCAACCTGCTGGCACCAGCACACCCCTCCCCGATTTTTATTCCTCTGCGGGGTTACCCTGTCCCCCTCCTTCCTCTCACTTCTTCCGCATTGTCTCCTTGTCTCCCCACTCCCTCTCTCCTTCCTTTTCCTGGGGTTTGCTGCCTGCCGGCTCCGTGGTCCTCCCAGCTCTGACCAGTCTCCCTTCACCACCCCCCGCTGCCCATCTCTTTTCTATCAGACTCCATGGACTCAGACCTCTCTCCTGAGTAAGGAGTGAGCTCCCTTAGGCACCTTCTCTCTCTCTCTCTCTCTCTCTCTCTCTCTCTCTCTCTCACACACACACACACACACACACACACCATCTCACACACACACCATCTCCAGGCCTCTCTCTCTCTCCCTGGCTTTGTCTTTCTCTCTGGGCCTCGCAGTTGCTTTTTCCTTTCCCTCCCCCTTCCTCTGTTCTCTTCCCCTCGCTCCATCCCCGCAGGGGCCCATCTTGATCTCTCTGAGTTCCCCATTTCACCTGGGCCTTAGGAGCTGGCGGCCTGGGGTCCTGAGGGCGGAAGGAATTGAGACTGGGAACGCAGCTAACCAGCTCCCAGGAGAAAGGCTCCCAAAATTCAAGAAGCCCCTTTCCCTACCTAGAAGCCTCCCTCAGCCCCTGGGGTCCCTGTCCATAGGGGTCCTCAGAGAAGTCATCCATCCAACTGACCGGTGTCCGTGCCTCCTGAGAACCCGCTCCGGTGGCTCTGGGAAAGGCAGGGGTGAATAAGACTCCGGCTTTGCCCTGTGGGGTCCCCGGACTGGGAGAAAGGCCCCGCTGTCTCGCAGACATTTATTGAGCACCTACTGCATGCCGGGCTCTGTGCTGGCTCGGTATCCTGCTGGGTGACCTTAGTGATGACCCTTCGTTCTGAGTTTGTTTCCTGTCAGTAAGATGGGCTTGTGGTGTGTACATGACAGGGCCCAGCGCAGGGCCTGCTCAGGGGCGGGTGGGGTCAGGAGGTGTGGTCCTGGATCCAAACGGGTAAGAATTAGAGCCTCTCAGGGCAGGACCCAGGTCCCACCCCACAGCCTGAGCCCAAGCCCACTGGTCGCTAGGCAGCCCTGATGGTGAGTGACGCGTGTCAGCTGTCGCCGTGGGGGGTTGTTTGTTCCAGGGGCTGAGTCAGCGCCAGGCAGCCTTGGGGGTAGGAGGCGAGACACCCGCCTCCTGCTGGCAGTGCCGGCTCTGGAGCAGGCAGGCGGCACCCTTCTGCGCCCTCCGGACCCGCTGGGGGCCTGGCGGGCAGGCGGCTGCCCAGAGTCAGTAGGGAGTCGGGGTGCTGCTCCAGATGGAGACCAGGAAGCCCGTGTTCTCTCCCCCCAGCCGTCTGGGGTCTGGGCTGCTGGGGCGCGGTGGGCCTGCTGTCTCCTCTTAGGGCTGCTGCGGGGAGAAGCCCCAGAAGGCTCCTCTCAGACCTCCTCCATGGCAGTCCTCCCGAGGTCTGTCCCAACACCCCCTCACACACCTGCTCCCCCGAGCTCCCCTCCCAGTGAGGACACTGCCCCCCAGGTGCCCTCACACAGGCCCCTTGGGCTCCTCTGCCTCTGCTCGATGCTCCTCAGGCTCTGAGTCTGGTTCCTAAACAGCTCTGGAGCACACCCACCTCCAATCCCACCGCCCCTCCCCCAGACCCCCGTCAGCACCGAGCACTCTCACAGGCCCCTCGCTGGTCTGTCTTTGACCGATAAGGTGGTTACGGAGTTTAGGGTCTGAGTTCGAATCCTGGCTTGCCACTAACCAGCTGTGTGGCCTTGGACTAGTCACGTCTCTGTCTGTTTCCTCGTTTGCAAAATGGAAACAATACCTACACCATCCGGTTGCTGCCAGCGGTCAGTGAGTTCACGAACATAAAGTCTGCTGCACAGAGGAAGCCTCATGTGCCTCTTGGCTGAAACCGTTAGCCAGTTCGCTCCCCCACTCTGCTGCCTGTACCCCTCCAATGGCTCCCCGTTACTGGTTTGTTCATGTCCAGACATCCGGTCCAGCCTCACCGAGCACCCCTGGCTGACTGCGGACCTCGCCAGCCCATCTGTCACCATTTTCTTCTCTCTTTCCACTCACCTCACACCTTCATTCTAGCCCCATAGAATCTGCAACTTCCAGAATATTCTTTCACCCCTTTGCCTTTGAACGTGCTGTTCCTGCTGCTCAGACTGCTCCCACCTCATTTGTTCACCAGCGGGACCCTGCATCCCCCACCCTGGGTCAGCACCCGCTTCCGGCCCTCCCTCCCCCCCGGGCCCTGCAGCCCTGATCGCCCGGAAGGCAGCCCCCTCCTCCCAGACCTGGTTCCACCAGGGCAGGAGCCGTGTCCCAGGCCTCGGGGACCCCGGTGCTTGGCACAGGGCGCGGCAGAGAAGACACCCCTCGGGCGTTTGGGGTGAACCATCGCGGACACGGCATCACTAGGGTTCCATTCCAGGCCTGTTGGACTTTGGGCCGGACCCTGTCCTTCCCTGAGCCTGTTTTCCGCCTTCGCGGCCAGCTCCCTCTGGTCTGGCCCTATTGTGAATTACTGCCCCCCAGAAGGACGGGTGGGGGGCCGTACGCTGCTGCTCCAGCCTGACAGGCACCCCCTCCCCAGATCATAGCCTTTGATGAGCTCCGGACCGACTTTAAGAACCCCATCGACCAGGGGAACCCAGCGCGGGCAGTAAGTGATACATGTGCTGTGCCGAGGTGTGTCCGTCCGTCTGTCCTTCCATCTGTTTGGGCTGTGGGGGGGACGGGAAGACGGGGTGTGTGTGCGGAGGGGAGAGGCCCGGCGGCTTGGCCCTTCTGTCCGTCCCCGCCCCGGGTGGACGCACCTGGCGCGGGCCCCGGGCGCGGGCTCCTCCTGGCGGGGCGGCCGTTGCCAAGCTCTGCGCCGTTGCCGTGGTGATGCGGGTGAAAGTCCCTCCATGGTGACGGTTGCCATGGGGATGGTGTGGCTGCTCTCCTGCCGAGGCTGCTCTGGTGCCCCCTGGCGGCCACACGGGGCGGTGCGGGAGCCCGGGCGGGCGGCTGTTCCTCCGGTACCCGCTCCTCCCGCTCCGCTGACCCATCGCGGCCTTTCCTCCCCCACAGCGCGAGCGTTTGAAAAACATCGAGCGCATCTGCTGCCTCCTGAGGAAGGTCAGTGTCAGGGTCCGAGGCAGGCGGCTCCGAGCCCGGCTCAGCCGCTTTCTGTGACCCTCCTCCCCGGAGCCGGTTTGGTCTCTGCCACCGGGGAGGGGGTGGGAGGCGAGGGGCCCGTTCAGGGCCCAGAGGCCACGCTGGGTGGGAAGTTTCCAAATCCCAGCTTCCTCCGTGCCCTGGAAGCTGGGGTTGTCCTGGCGGTGGGCCCCTGACCTCTCACCTCCACCCCCCAGCTGACCTCTCACCTTCACCCCCCAGCTGACCTCTCACCTTCACCCCCAGCTGACCTCTCACCTCCACCCCCCAGCTGACCTCTCACCTTCACCCCCCAGCTGGTGGTCCCGGAGTACTCCATCCACGGCCTCTTCTGTCTGATGTTTCTGTGCGCAGCCGAGTGGGTGACCCTGGGCCTCAACATCCCGCTCCTCTTCTACCACCTCTGGAGGTGAGGGCGGCGCAGGGCGGGATGGGGCGGGAGCCCCGAGGGCGGGCACTCAGGTCCCCCTCGCCCCAGGTACTTCCACCGCCCCGCGGATGGCTCTGAGGTCATGTATGATGCGGTCTCCATCATGAATGCCGACATCCTCAACTACTGCCAGAAGGAGTCCTGGTGCAAACTCGCCTTCTACCTGCTCTCCTTCTTCTACTATCTGTACAGGTGAGCCGCCGCCGAGCCGGCTCAGGGAGGGGTGCTCCGGGCCCGGGCCTCAGTCCCGGGAGTGGCTGGGCTCCTGGTTCCTGCCCTTTGCCCTTGGGGCCTGAGAGCAGCCGGGTGCGGCGGCGGCGGCGGGCGGGCGGGCGGGCGGGCCTCGCTCACTGCCTGTCTCCCCGCAGTATGGTTTATACGCTGGTGAGTTTCTAAGGGGGAAGCCGGCCAGGGAGCGAGCCCAGAACGGACCGGACGCCTGTGCACCCCCAGCCCTGCTCCTCGGCCGCAGTGGCCTCAGCCCCGAGGAGGGAAGGGGCACTGGTGCCCTGTCTCCTCTCCACCCCCCCAACTGCTGCTGCGGGGACCTCCCGCCTCCACAGCCGCGCCCCTTGGACCGGGGCGGGCAGAGCTCTAAGCGGGGTGGGAGCTCCGCTGCCAGCCCGCGGGCATGGCGGCCAGTCCTGGAAGGGGCGGGGCCTCCGGCCTCGTCCAAGTTTGGGAAGGACTTGGGCCCTGCCAAGGGGCAGGGCTTGACCCTGGAAGTTTTGGGCCACCCCCCGCAACCCCACCCTGAGGCTCCCCCTGCAGGTGGGGGGGTACCCACACCCAGAATGAGCAGGCTCAGCAGGGGGGCAGTCCCACTCCTAGTCTGCCCTCTCCCCTTCCCCAGGCTCTCTTCAAGCTCCTTCCTGCCCCGTTTGCCCCGCCCAGCATACCTGTCTCTTGGACCCATTTTCTATGTCGCCTGGAGGAGTCCGGCACCCCCTCCCCGGCCATTTGTGACAAAATATGAATAAACTACTGCAAACACCTGGGCCCAGGTCTGCTCCGAAAGGCTCGAGGAGATGGGGCCGGGGGCCCACAGAAGGGACATCCGTGAGCTGCACCTCAGCACAGCGAGGCCTGCGCACCAGTCCAGGCCCCTCTGGGGTCCCCCTCAGGTGGACCGGAGGCTTCGGGGTCTCCCTGCAGCTGTCCCCTCCATCACCCCGTTCCCAACACAAACAGCTGTTCCGAAGGAACCCTTCCCCTTGCCTTTCAAGGAAGGATCAAGGTCACTAGCCCAGGAAGCCCCCCTGGGGTCCCCCTCCTTCTAGACGGTCCCAAACCTGTTCCCCTGGACGCTGCGGAGGCCCCAGAAACCAGGGTCAGACAAAACCACGAAAATCAAATCTTTAATGAAAAATCAATGCCAGCGGGCCAGGGGTCACCGGACCAGGTGGAAGGTCAGCCAGTAGATGATGAGGGGCTGGAAGGCCGCAGCCCCCAGAGTCACGTAGAGCTGGAGCCGCTGCCGGGGGGCCGGGGCCCCCATGCTGTCGGGGCCCAGGGCTGCTGTTCGCAGAGACCGCGCCTGAGGAAAGGACTGCAGCTGAGCTGGGCGGGGAGGGCAAAGCCAGCTCCAGCCCGGGGAAGATGGGGGGAGGGGGGACCCCAGCTCCAGCCCGGGGAAGACGGGGGGAGGGGGGACCCCAGCTCCAGCCCGGGGAAGGGGCAGGGGCAGCCCAGCCTGAGCCCGGGGAAGATGGGCGGGGGCAGCCCAGCTCCAGCCTGGGGAAGGGGCAGGGCGCCAGACTCACGATGAAGTACATGAGAGCAGACGAGGTCCAGGCCAGTGCCACGTAGTAGCCATCGCTGCCGAAGAGCAGCCCTGTGAGCACACTGAGGATCATCCTGCAAGGCCGGGGGAGGAGGCGGCTGGAGACGCCCACCAGGGTCCAGGCCTGAGACTGGCCCCACCAGCCAGGGCCCAGGGCCCAGCACAGACCCCGCCCACCGCCACCCGGGACTTTTAGCCCCCAGTCTGTCCCCACAGGGACCTGGACTCAGAGTGAACCTGGAAGGCCCAGGACTCAGCCCAGGACCGGGATCTGGGACCTGCTTCACTCCCCCGGGGCCAGGCCCTGTCCCCGGTGCTCCATGGAGACTGACTGCATTCCCCGCCTGGCTCCCGGGCGCTCACCCGACGTATTTGTAGCCGCTGTAGGCCAGCAGGTGGAAGGTGCTCAGGTCACTGCGCACGGTGGCCAGGTAGACGCCCAGAAGCAGGGCCAGCACCTCCAGCACCACCCACACCAGCGCCGTGCTGGCGCACAGGCCCAGCACCTCCGGGGAGAACCTGTGGCGGGAGGGGAGGGCACTGGAGACCAGCCATCCCGTGGCGGGTGTGGGACTGGGGGCTGGGAGCGGGACTGGGACCCGGCACGGCCCCGAGGCTGCCGTGGAGAAGAGCGGGGGTGGGAGGGGGTCAGCACTGACCTTTTCTGAATGCCCAGCGCCATCCCAGCCAGCAATACATAGGTGATGAAGGCCATTGCTGCCAAGAGCCAGAGAGATGCCATCAGCCTGGTTTCCTCAGCCAGAGCCCTCCCCACCGGGGCCCTGAGGCCACGGGCACCACTACCTCCCCCTCATTCTTCCCTCCCTGCGGGTCCCAACCTGACCAACCTTCACCCTCAGCCCCTGGCACCCCGCCCAGCACTCCGCCTGGGACGCCTTTCCCAGCTCGGCCCAGTGCCCCGTGTAAACGCCCCCTGCCTCCTGCCCCTGTGCTAGGAAACTCACCACAAGTTTCCTGCTGTCTCTCAGAAACATCACTGGTCAAGGCTATTGCTCATCCTAGACCCACAGGCAGGGGCCAGACTCTCTCAGGAAAAACTTAGGACCAAAGTGCAGGTTGGAGGGACGACCCAGGCTGTCCCTAGGTCCGGGCCAGGGGTGGCCTCCCTGCAGCCAGCTCTAAGTCTGGACATGGGTGCCAGCTACAGCTCTGGCCTCCCTGCCATGCGGGGCCCCACGTGTAACTGTTTCCACCAAAGCTCAGCCTCTGGGAGCTGGGCTTTCACAGCTTTTCCTAGTAACCCATCAGTCCTGCCCTCGGCCAGCTGAAGCGCCAGCTCTGATGTGTCCACCAGAGGGCAGTGTTGGGGTCAGGAAACCAGTTTTACCACCTGCAAGATACTCAGGTCTGGGAGCTGGCTTCTCCCTGTAAAAGGGGAGCGGAGTTCCCAATGCACTCGGCGGTCCCGAGAGGGAAATGGAAGGAAGGACGGAGAGGAACCCCTGTCCCTCCTCAGGCCCTGGGCTGGCCGGCTGCCCTCGGCAGCTGCTGTGCGGGCTGGCCGGGCCCTCTCCAGAGCAGTCAGATGTGGAGTCTACAGGCCCTGCGAAGCGTGGACAGGAAGTCTGGGAGCTCAGAGGGAGGGGCTCTGAGCAGGCCGGGGCTCGTTAGTGTGCCTCCTGCGGGCCAGGGCTGTGCTGAGCGCACCTCCTCGCTAAGGCTCCACAGAGCCTTTCAGAAGGAACTGCTGTCATTTTCCTTTTACAAAGGAGCGAAAGGAGCCAGGTGAGGTCCAAGTCCAAGGCTCCAGGCAGGAGGGGTGAAAGGCTCCTGCCTGGTCAGCCCGCTGTCGGCCTGGTACTGAGTGAACGCCCCGCACAGAAGCACCAGGAGCAGGTGCTGTCACACCCGCGCTCTCCTCGGTGGTGGCCCCGCACACCCCCGGCCCGGCCAGACTCACTGGGAATATAGAGGTCAGGGGCGTTGAGGTCTTGTCGCGGGGGCAGAGGCACGTCACGGCTGTACTGCACCTCCCAGTTCTGGCCGTGGCGGCGGCAGCCGAGGGGACAGAGGGAGGAGAGAAGGGTGAGGTGGGGGCCAGGGTCCGGAGCAGGATGAGGAGGTGGGGGCTGCCGGCTCACCTGGTGCGTGTAGGGGAAGACCAGTAGCCCTAGCTTCTTGGCCACATAGGCTGTGTCCACAGCGAAAAAGTACTTGAGTTTGCTGACGGACACAAAGCGGTGCAGCTGGGAGGGAAGAGAGAGGAGGCTGTGGGCACAGGGCACCGGCCCTCAGGACGCTCTTCTGCGGCTCCGTCCCCGGGGATGCCGGGGGGAGCAGGTAGGGTTCCGCGAGGCCCCGGCCTTGGCCAGGGATCCTGCCACCCTCGCCCTGGGGGGCACCACACCTCCTTGTGCACAATGTCCTTCCCGTGGGAGGCGATGGAGCTGCCGTAGGCCATGGCCACGTTGGCCACTGGGTCCCCGAGCAAGTGGTTGACGTTGAAGGCCACGTCGGCTCCCGGGGCTGGGTATCCTCCGGGCTGGAGGGGGTAGCCACCGCTTGTGTCATCGAAGAGGGGAGGGGGGTCCGGAGCTGCCCGGGTCCTGTGCTTGGAGCCTGTGGGTTTGCAGGTGGCGGAGTGGGAGTGGGTGACGGGAATACTAAGCATGAGCCCAAACCGCCACCCCCTTTCCCCAGGGCGGTTCTCAGAGGAGCCAAACGGAGGCGAAGAAAGCTGAGGCCGGGCCGGGAGTGGCTGCCGGCCTCGGGGCTCCCCGGGCCTCTCCAGGGAAGTGCTCTCTGCCCAGCCTTGGAGAGTGAGGGGTTTGCTAGGCGGAGAAGGCCATTGCGAGGGCATCTCCAAGTGAACAAAGGTGGGAAGGGCGGGGCTGGGTGCCCGAAGGCCCGGGCAATGCTCGGGGACCCAGCGGGGTCCTGACAGGGAATGGAGGCGGCCCTGGTGGTGCCGGGCCCGGAACGGGGATCCCAGCTGGGCTGTCACTGCCCCATCTCCAGATCGGCCGAGAGGGCGAAGTCCAGGACGCGTGGTCGAGTGGCGCCCCAATGACACCCGCCGCCCTGGGCAGCGGGCGGCCGCCCCTTCCCCTCGGGGGGAGAGGGCCGCGCCGCCGACCCTCCGGAGGCGGTCGGGCCGCCCCGCCCGCCCCACGCACCGTGAGCTCCGTAGCCGGAGTGATAAGCCATGGCCGCGACGCTCGCTCTCCGGAGGGCCCGCCGCGCTGCCCCGTGGGCACGGACACTAATGAGGCGGCTGCTCCGCTCCCCGAGCACCGGCCGGAGTCACTGAGCAGCCCGACACGTCCCCGGCCTGGGAGACCGCAGCCGCCATGTCGGCAGCGTCGAGAGCCACCGCCTATTGGTCCTCCGGCGGCGGCGGCCCGTCCCTCCCCCTCTTCCAATTGGCTGCTGCCAGCCCGTCGCCGCAGCGGATTCGGCAGCGGCCAACTTCCGGGAGGGGCGGGAAGCGGAGCAATTCGAGGTGCTCTCCGATTGGACAGTGGATTCGCTGGTTCGGCGGAGCAGCCAATAGGCAAGTTACTGTAGAAGGCTGTTGAGAGTTACTTCCGCGCTTGCGCAGTGCGCACTTGATGCCAGTCTTGCCACGACTACACCCGGCGGCCGCCCGGCGGGGACCGGGACGGAGTTTCACTCGCCGCACCTGCTCCAGGAGGGAAGGGGGTGGGGTTCTGGCCAAGCCCCGCCCCTCTGCTCTTTGCCCCCCCCCTCCCTCCCCTGCCCGCTCTCAATACCCGCTTTCCTCCTGTCCCCCGCACCCCCGAGTCCTGGCACGGGGCCCGGGCTGCCTGGAGGTGTTGGCAGGAGGCCGGACCGGGCAGTGACGGCACAACCCAGCGAGCAGGGGACGCTGACTCCTCCTCCCGCCTCCCACCCCTTTCCTGCGCGGGTGCTGTCCGTCGTCGGGTGCTGAAATGATCTCCTGCCACTGACGCCATCCTGCAGACCCCGCCGGGGGCCTGCTGCTGGGAGGTCCTGGGCGCCCGATCCCCACCAGCACCACTGCACACACTGAAAGACCGAGCTCCCGAGATTGGGCGGTATAGCTGGGACAGGATCCTGCCCAGGCCTGCTTTGTGGCACAGGCGGTGGAGATGTGCTGCATTGACCTGAGTCACTGCTGGCCCTGCGGTCACCTCGGTCATATGGAAGTGAGACCCCCCCCCCCAAGCCTCACTCGTGATCCCTGGGCCGCCCTTCTCTCCACCCAGCTTCTGACCACTCAGCCTCCCCGGAGACAGTCCTCGGGGACCAGCCTTCTCCCCGGCCGCAGCCACCACTTTCTAGAGAGCAAGATCAGGGCGTGCGCCTTCCCTCTAGTCAGCTGCCCGGTGTCCAGTTACACCAGGTGACGTCCTGCCCACGTGGTCCAGTCTCAGTGCCTTTGCCCACAGTCCCCTCCAGCAGGGATGGCCTTCTTCCTCACACCCAGTGTCCAAGGTCTAGCTGTCCTTCCGTCCGTCCGCCTGTGCCTCTCCGGAGACGAAGGGGAGACAGGCCCCGGCTTGGGTGGAGGCTGGAGGTTCTAGGTTCCCTTTGGCTGCAGGTTTGCCCTGCATGTGGCGTCCACGAGGACAGGGCTGGGTCATTCTCCTCCTGCCCGTGTCTTCTCAGTGCCCGGCACATACCGCATACAGAAGACGCCCAATAAACATCGGTGCCGATCAACACGGACGGATGGATAAACCCGGGGTCAGGCCTTCCTTCTCTCCGCCGCCGTTTCAGTTACCTCACTGTGGTGGGCAGGGGTGTTGAACCGAATTGCCTTTGAATTGCCCTTTGGGGGGGGGGGGCGGGCGAGGGAATCACAAAACAAAACGTGCCTGCATTGCAGCTCCCCACGTCCCACCCACCGACGGTCTAGCTCGGGGCCAGGCGCAGAGGCAGGGACCGGTGTGCAGGTCTGAGCCTGAGGGCCAGGGAGCAGCACTGGAGCACAGGTCCCGGGGGGGGGGGGGGCCTCCCGGGCAGGACAGCCCCCCCCCAACCGAGTGAGGGTGTTTGTGCTTTGATTGAATCTGGCGCCTTTCCATCTGCGTTCCTCAGGGGGGGAAGTGAGGCTGCAGATGGAGAGTGCCCCCCAAGGTCACACCGCCTAGGGTCCTGGGCCCCGTCAGCTGCGCTCAGTGGAACCCGGAGCCGCTGTCCAGCTAGTGGTGCTCCACCTCTGTCTGGGCTGCACCTGCCTCCTACCCTAAAGCCAGGCTTCCGGGCTGGGCCTGCTCCTCAGCAGTAGACACCCTCCTTGGAAATCTTCCTTCTCAGGGCACGGCGGGGCAGGGAAGCGGGAGAAGCTCGGGCCGAAGACTCGCCCCGATCACAGGCGCAAGCGCGGCAGGAGGGAACCAGGCGCCGGTGCGCCCAGCCTGGGCTCCGGGGGCTGGGGCAGCGCCCAGCCTGGGCTCGGGGGGCTGGGGCAGCGCCCAGCCTGGGCTCGGGGGCTGGGGCAGAAGCCCAGCCTGGGCTCCGGGGGCTGGGGCAGCGCCCAGCCTGGGCTCGGGGGCTGGGGCAGCGCCCAGCCTGGGCTCGGGGGGCTGGGGCAGCGCCCAGCCTGGGCTCGGGGGGCTGGGGCAGCGCCCAGCCTGGGTTCGGGGGCTGGGGCAGCGCCCGCGGTGCCAGGCTCTGCTGGCGGCGCCGCCGGTGCCGCGGGGGCGGGGTCAGCGGAGGGCGGGGCGCCGGGCACCGAAGCCGCCAACGCCGCCGCCGCCGCCGCCGCCGCGCTCGGGCGAGCTCGGTGCACTCCCCCGCGGCCGCCGAGCCGAGCGGACGCCCTCCGGGCCAGCGGCACCCTCTGCGCTCCCCTATCATGCCCGGGGCCCGGGCCCTGGGCGCCCAAGCAGCCAGAACACCATGCCCGAGGGCGGCGGCGGCGGCGGCGGCGATGGCGGGGAGGTGCCGGCCCTCCCGGACGGCGAGCCGCTGCGAGAGGAGGTACGGGCGCCGAGTGGCGGGAGCCGGGCGGGTCGGAGCGGGCCAGGGGGGAGGGGGACCAGGGAAGGAGCGAATCCCGGACAGGGGCTGGGTGGGAAGTCAATGACGTCATCGGGGTAGCCTGCGCCCTGCGAGGGGTCCGGGGCCTAGGGACCCGCGTGGGTGCAGGGGTGGGGCATCTGGGAAGGGATGGGGGGGGGCGATTCCCGCCCCCGCGTCCCCTGTTCCCGCTCCCCCTCCTGTGACGTCAGTGCCTGGCCCCTCAAACCCCATCCGCAGCGCTGCCCTCGCCCCGGGGGCCCAGGAGTCAGGCCCCCAGCCTGTCCTGGCTGCTCACGAGGCGCCAGGCAGAGCCTGCAATGCAGCAGCGGGAGCAGGCACTGGGGGGCGGGAGGTAGAGGTGGTGGGGGAGGAAGGGAAGGAGGGAGGGAGGAGGCCTCTGGTACCCCTGCTTCCTCACCCAGCGGGGAGGGCCTGGACCCATGCTGCTGGCTGGGACCCCCCCCATGGCTCCTCCTCCGTCCGCTCCAGAGCCCGTGCCCTGGCTGTGGGTGTGGGTGTGGGGTGATCGGGGTGAGCGGGTCTGTGTGTGTGTTTGGGTGAGTGCGGTGTGCCTGTCGGTGTGTGAATGCCGGTCCTCACTCCCCACACCTTGGGTGGGACACATGGGCCCTCAGGTCAGGGGCGGCCTGCCGGGCCGCCGGGCTGGGTGAAGCGGTCATGTGTGCGTGCATGTGAGTGTGTTTCTGTAGGAGCCCGTCCTTAGAGCCCGCCTGTGGGTGTGGGTGTCGGATTGCAGGGGGTGGGGGTGGGATGTACACTGCGGCCACGTGAGGGCCTGGTGTGCTCCGGACCTCAGTGAATGTGTGACACGTATGTGCATGCATGTGTCCTGTGGTGAGCGTGTGCGTGTGTGCCTGCACACGGTGTCGCGGTGCAGGGATGGGGTTGTGCCGGGCACAGGTGCGGATCTGGTGTGTCCTGGCTGAGCAGCAGCACGCACGCCTGGAGCTGGGTGTGTGATGAGTGTGGGTAGGAGGTGTGCACGGGCGGGTGCGTGCATCGCGGGCTGCGGGTCAGGGCGGGGTGTGCACTGTGGCGGCGGGTGCAGGGGGAGGGCAGGCCCAGGGCTGGGATGGGTGTGGCTCCTCCCCTCCTGGGTCTCTCCAGGCCTGTGGGCTGGAGTGGGAGAGGCGGCCGTCTAAGCCCACCTGTGCTGTTTCCACCAGACCCTTCCCATCCCTCCCTCCTTTCCCGTGGGCCTCCCTCTCTCCATAGGCACCTTGGGGATGGGGTGGGTGACAGGCTGGAAGCGCTGCCAGGAAGGGTGGGCGAACCCTCTGGGCGGGGAGTGGCCCTGCGGCCCAGCAGCTGTGCCCACCCCCTCCCGCAGCACAGATGGGAGCGGAGGCCGGCACTCCGCCTGCGCCCCAGACTCACACCTCCCCGTGCCCGGCTCTCCCTCCTTCTCGTCTCCTTAAGAACCGCCCCGGTGCCCGCTGCCCCTGGTGGACCCAGAGGGCCGGAGGGGGCCTCAGGGGGACAGGAATAACCTTTATTCCCACGGCCAGACCCCGTGCCGAGCTCTTCACACACATGATCTCACTGAGTCCTCTCAGCAAGCCCAGTGCCCCGAGGAGGAAACTGAGGCCCAGAGAGCCTGAGGGACCCGCCCCAGTCACACAGTAAGCGGAGGAGCCCGTGCTCTTTACCCTCAGGGCCCCTGCCGCCCTGGCCTCCCACACCGCGGGTCTGGCATGGAGGCCCAGAGGGGGCAGGGATGTGACCAGGACCACACCGAGGGTTTGGGGCAGAGCGGGCACCAGAGCTCAGTTTTCTCAACGGCCAGGGAGAGGTCCTTCCTTCTCTCGGCAGAGATGGGTCCGTTTTGACCTCGATGCCCTTGGCTGAGAAGCGACCCCGCCCAGGCAGACTGGGGCCGCCGGGCCCGGGTTTGAGTCCTGCCGCCCTCCTGTGAGTTAGCTAGAAGGGTGAGGCCTGGAGCCGGTTCTGCAGTGTCTCCGAGCCTCAGTTTCCTCATCGGTGGCACCGGGAGCCCAGTGCCAGCCGCCCTGACGCCCTCCCTCTCTGCCCGCCCGCAGCAGCGGCCCCTGAAGCAGTCGCTGGGGAGCTCCCTGTGCCGCGAGTCCCACTGGAAGTGCCTGCTCCTCACGCTGCTCATCCACGCGTGCGGCGGCGTGGTGGCCTGGTGCCGCCTGGCCACGGTGCCGCGGCTGGTCCTGGGGCCCGAGGCGGCCCTGGCGCGCGGGGCCGGCGCGCCGCCGCCCACCTACGCCGCCAGCCCCTGCTCGGACGGCTACCTGTACATCCCGCTGGCCTTCGTGTCGCTGCTCTACCTCCTCTACCTGGCCGAGTGCTGGCACTGCCACGCGCGCTCCCGCCGGGCGCCGCGCACGGACGCGCGCACGGTGCTGGCGCTGGTGGGCCGGCTGCGGCGCGCGCCGCCCTGCGTGTGGTGGAAGGCCACCAGCTACCACTACGTGCGGCGCACGCGCCAGGTCACGCGCTACCGCAACGGCGACGCCTACACCACCACGCAGGTCTACCACGAGCGCGCCGACAGCCGCACGGCGCGCGCCGAGTTCGACTACTCGGCGCTCGGCGTGCGCGACGTGTCCAAGGAGCTGGTGGGCCTGGGCGCGCACGCCGCCACGCGCCTGCGCTTCTCCAAGCGCTTCAGCTTCGGCAGCGCCGAGGCCGAGGCGGCCTACCTGGCGCAGCGCGCGCGCTTCTTCGGCGCCCACGAGGGCCTGGACGACTACCTGGAGGCGCGCGAGGGCATGCACCTCAAGGACGTGGACTTCCGCGACTGCCTGCTGGTCTTCGCCGACCCGCGCCGGCCGCCCTGGTTCGCGCGCGCCTGGGTCTTCTGGGTCGTGTCGGCCGCCACGCTGTCCTGGCCGCTGCGCGTGGCGGCGGCGTGCGGCACGGCGCACGTGCACTACCAGGTGGAGAAGCTGTTCGGCGCCGGCGAGCCCGGCCGGCCCAGCGCGCCGCCGCCGCTGTCGCGCGTGGCCACCGTGGACTTCACGGAGCTCGAGTGGCACATCTGCTCCAACCGGCAGCTGGTGCCCAGCTACTCGGAGGCCGTGGGCATGGGCGCGGGCGCGGGCGCCTACCTGCGCGGCTGCCAGCGCTGCCGCCGCTCCGTCAGCAGCAGCTCGCTGCCCCCCGCGCGGCCCGCCGCGCCCCGCCTGCCCTTCAGCCGCAGCCGCCTGTCGCTGGGGGCGGGCGGCCGCGCGGCGCCCGGCGTCTTCCGCAGCCTGAGCGGGGGGCCGCCCGGGCGCCGCGGGGAGGACACGGAGCCGCTGGAGAGCCCGCCCTGCTACGAGGACGCCCTGTACTTCCCGGTGCTCATCGTCCACGGCGACGGCGGCTGCCCGGGGGACGGGCAGGGCGCGTTCTGAGGCCCCCCGGCCCCAAAGCGGCCGCCGCCCCGCCCCACCGAGCCCCGCGGGCCCGAGGGGCCGTCCCAATGGGACTGAATGCGGGGGCTCCCCCGGAGCTGAGGCTGTGAACTGTCCCAGCGCGGCTCCTGCCCGCCCCTGCGATGGCACAGGATCCGCCTCGGGAGTCTGTCCGTCCGCGCGCGGGGGAGGAAGTTTCCAGAAAGCTGACATGGAGGCGTCCTGGGGCAGGCGTTGCCTCCTGAGGGTCCTCCCTGCGCGGCTGAGGCCACCCTGGGAGCCCCGGAGCAGCCCAGAGCACAAACTGGTGGTTTGGGGCCAGGCCCGGCTGGGCTGACGTCCGTGAAGCTCAAGAGCCGGTTCCGGTAGCACCAGGGCCTCGGCCCTACCACCCACCCAAGGTCCCCGTCCTCTGCCCCTGCCAGCTGCCCCCCTGTCCTCCGGCCTCAGGCCAGCCCCTGACCAGCCCCTGCAGCTCGGCGCCTGTCCTGGGAGCCTGGTTCTTAGAGCACAGCCCTGCCCCTCCCACCCCCCAGCCCCCTGGTGGACTCACCCCACATCCAGCAGCCCTGTAACCCAAGCTCCTTCTCCGGCCTCATTCCCTGGTCCCCGCCCCGCCCCCAATCCAGGTCTGCCTCTGTCAGCCACGCACACACCCTCCGGGCTTCTCTGCTCTTCCTGTTCCTGGTGACCACAGGGCATCCGAGGGGCCCCCGCCTGACCAGCCTCCTGGACGATGCCCTCGCTCTACCATGGAGGCCTCTGCTTCCCTCATCAGTAGGGCCCGGCCCAGGGGACACCGTCCCGCTCCTGGGAGGAAAGAGTAGTCCCTTCCCTTCCAACTGGGGCTTCCACCCCCTCTCAGGGGCGGCGGGGGAGGGAGGAGACAGTGGAGACGCAGATAAAATAAAAGGTATAACATGGAAGGTCTCCTCTGTGCATTCCTGAGCAGTGGGTCCGGGGCCACCACGGCCAGGGCAATGGCCGGCCTGGGCTGTGGGAGGGGACGCGGGGTCGCGCTCCAGTGACCCCAGGGGCGGGGGAGCTGAGAGGGACCCTCCCTGCCCAGCCCCGGGCCTGAGGCCCAGGTTGAGTGGCTGAGCCGCTGACTCAGTCAGCTGGTATCTGGGTCAGTGCTAAGGCGCGGTCCACGGGGTCCCTCCGCAGTCCACGGGGCTTTCCAGTCTGCTGCTGGGCGAGGACTGAGGGCGTGGTGCTGGCCCCGGGGCGGGGAGGTAGAGCTCCGTTCCCTGGGGGCGTGGGGGCTGAGGGAGTGGTGCTGGCCCCGGGGCGGGGAGGTAGAGCTCCGTTCCCTGGGGCCGTGGGGGCTGAGGGAGTGGTACTGGCCCAGGGGCGGGGAGGAAGAGCCGTGGCCCGTGGCCCGCTTTGTTCCCTGGGGGCGTGGGGGCTGAGGGAGTGGTGCTGGCCCCGGGGCGGGGATGGCCACTCCGTTCCCTGGGGCCGTGGGCGCTGAGCGGCTGGAGAACACGGAGCGGAAAGCAGCCAGCCCCCCTCAGGGCGGGCACTGAAGACAGCGTGGGGCCAAGCAGGGCCTCGCCCTGGCGGAGCTGGCGTGGGCCCTGCACGTGGCCGCCTCCCAGGAGCAGCTGGGCGAGGGGATTACGGAGCCAGGGCTGAGGGGCACGTGTGGGTGGAATCCAGCCCGGCCCAGTCCTCCAGCCCCGGCCTGGCACTGCATCCACCGGATAAAGGGACCTTGTTTCTAACTGGGGCACAAGCTCTGGAAGGGCGAGGGGTGGCCCTGGAAGGGGGCGGGGGGGGCGGGTTCTCCCGGGCACAGACAGGGCAGAGGGACCGCCCGCATGAGGCCTGGTGCAGGCCCCGGAGCCAGGCGGGTTGAGGACGTAGAAGCAAAGGACAGTGGGAGGATTGGCTGGGGCCTCCGACACCAAACCCCCAAACGTGTGCTTGACCGGGGACACGTAGGAGGCTGAGCAGGGAAGTGACAAGGTCAGGGCTGCGTGTTAGGGTTTTAGGCAAAAGCCTGGCTGCCCACAGGCCGGGTGGAAAGGGGGGTTGGAGACCGGAGTTTCCCCCGGGCATTGGCTCGCTGCCCCTCTTCTTCGGGAGGAAGGCAACTCTGTGCAAAGAAGCAACGTCGGCCGAAACTAGTTTGGCTCAGTGGATAGAGCGTTGGCTTGGGGACTGAAAGGTCCCGGGTTCGATTCCGGTCAAGGGCATGTACCTTGGTTGTGGGCATATCCCCAGTAGGGGGTGTGCAAGAGGCAGCTGATGGATGATGACTCCCTCTCATCGATGTTTTAACTCTCTATCTCTCTCCCTTCCTCTCTGTACAAAATCAATAAAATATATTTTAAAAAAGAAAAAAAAAAAAAAGAAGCGACGTCGATGGGAAACTATGGCGCCCAAGCACCCGCGGAGCTAGTGGGCGGGGGTCGAGGTGCTGGCTCCAGCTGCTCCGCACGGGGAAGATTCCCCTCTTCCGTGGCCTCCCCCCTGCCCCCAACAGAGCCCCTGGCCACTCTCATTCGCCTCTCCTCAGACACGGAACCGCTTTCCTCCAGAGGCGGCCGGCCCGGCGGAAAGGTGGGCCCTGGCACCCGCACCGCTGCCCGTGCGCCGGCATGTCTGGCCTTCCTCGCCCGTGTAGCTGGCTTCGTTTTGGCACGTGAAATACAGACAGAATGTGTTGCAAGGGCTTTCTAAGGATCCCGCGTCCCGTGTGGAATGCGGATGTGAGAGTTGGAACTCCAGCAGCTTTCCTGGACCAGGGATGACCTTGAGGATTCCAGCCAAGTGCTGAGGCTAGCGGAGCGTAACAACGCTCCCCCAAACGGGGCGGCTCAGGAAAATGAATAGTCATTATTGTCTCTCCTGCTTCCTGGGGGCCAAGGATTCAGGAAAAGCAAACGGGGCGGCTTCTCTCTGCGCCTGGACGCCCGGAGCCTCCGCTGGAAGACGGACAGCGAGGGGCGGGTCAGCGTGAGGCTCCTTCACCCCCGGAGCCGGCGGTTGGCGCTGGCGGAGGGCGGAGGGCCCAGGGCCCAGGGCCTCACTCGGGCTGAGGCCTGGCACTCACAGTGGGCCTCTCCTCGCGGCCTGAGCTTCTCAGAACGTGGTGGCTACGTTCCCAGGACAAGGCACCAGTGGGGTGGGGGCTCTTCCCGTTTCTACAGGTGAAGGTGATTATGAAGGTCCCAGGAGTTTCAAGGAAAGGGGACATGAACCCCACCTCTCACCCCGTCAGCATCACGTTGTAAGGTCAGCATGTGGGACAGGGCACATGCTAACGGCCTTCAACCAGGCAGCCGGTCACCGGGCCAAACGCCTTTCCTATCTGACCGTCTCTGCAGAGCGGTCTGCAAAATGAATGCCGACCTCAATATATTGTATTGATTTTTTTTACAGAGAGAACGAGAGTTAGAAACATCGAGGAGAGAGAAACATCCATCAGCTGCCCTCGTGCACACCTCCAACCGGGGATGTGCCCGCAACCAAGGTACATGCCCTTGACCGGAATCGAACCTGGGACCCCCTCAGTCTGCAGGCTGATGCTCTTTCCACTGAGCCACACCGGTTAGAGCGAAAGCCAACCTTTTATGTTGCTGTTCTGAGGGAGAACAGTGGTGGCGGGTCAGAGGGGGGCCTACTGAGGACAGAGTGACCTGCTCTGGTCATTCTGTGTGTGTGTGGGAGGGGGGCCTCTCATCTGTGGTAGATTAAATGGGGCCAGAAGTTCTTTTTAGCCGGGACCGGTTTGGCTCAATGGATAGAGCGTCGGCTTGGGGACTCAAGGGTCCCGGGTTCGATTCCGGTCAAGGGCATGTACCTTGGTTGCGGGCATATCCCCAGTAGGGGGTGTGCAAGAGGCAGCTGATCGATGACTCTCTCTCATCGATGTTTCTAACTCTCTATCTCTCTCTCTTCCTCTCTGTATAAAAAAATCAATAAAATATATATTTAAAAAAAAAAAAAAGAAGTTCTTTTTATTTGTAACTAGTAGCCCTGCGCACAAATCTGGCGCCATTCCCCACCCTCCTATAGTTACCCCTCCTACCCACACCCATAGCCTGCTGCCCTGCCCCCTCCTGTAGCTTCCACCCCACCCTCCTGCTGATCTGTGACCCGGATGTTAGTTGGTCGTTATGCTTCATGGCGTAAAGACCATTTGCATATTACATCTTTATTGTATAGGATTGATAACGGAGAGGGAGAGAGAGGAGAGAGAGAGAGAGATGGAAACATCAGTGATCAGAGTCATTGATTGGCTGCCTTTGGCACACCCTCCACTGGGGATCGAGCCTGCACCCCGACATGTGCCCTCACCGGGAATCGAATCCGTGACCTCCTGGTTCATAGGTCAACGCTCAACCACCGAGCCACACCAGCCGGGCAGGGCCACGGATTCTTTGCCGCTCCTTCCCTCCAGCAGGGGAATCCATTTCCCGCGCTAACCCAGGCCGGCCGAGCGTGCTTTGACCCACGGAACGCGGCGGGAGGCAGGCCGTGCAGCTGCGGGCCGGGCCGCGGGGCCAGGAGCGTCCACCTGTGCTCCGCGGAGCTGAGGCCAGCTGGGAGGACGTCCTGCCTGACAGACCACACACAGGAGGACGGAGGCCCGGCCCCGAGCCAGCACGGCTTCCAGATGTGAGAGTGAGCCGGGGGACTCGCCCCAGATGTCCGGAGGCCCAGAGCCCAGAGGCCCGGAGCAGACAACCACCACGCCGATTCTACACAAACTGCTGACGCACAGAATGGCGGGAAATAGAAGTCCTGTTTCTCACTGTTTGGGGGTGACTTTGTGTGTATCATGCACAGCTGATAGAGGACCCCAAAGCCACGGCCACCACACGGGGAGGGTCATGGCCCGAGGCTGGCTCGTCTGCCCAGAGGAGGCCGGAGCGGGCTAACTTTCAGAAGCCCAAGGTCGCGTTTTTTCTTCTCTTTGACCGCCGCTTTCAAACCTAATAAAATGAAACTGGCCAAAATAAAAATACTAACTTCCTTTCAGTAGAGGAGCTTCGCTCTGAGGGCTATAAAAGCACAATATGTTCTAAAAGACAAGACCCGTGTGTTATAAAAGACTGCAACGGTATAAAGGCTAAGACTTCAATAAAGAGCGAGCTCAAAGCTCTAAAAACCTTATAAACCTAATACATAATCATGCCAACATTCACGCGATAGGACATGTGTGAAGGGAGGAGTCAGTGCCCCTCTTGCACTGCTTGCTTCTCGAAAGCAAGGGGCAGGGGGTGCTGGGTCTCCCGGGGAAGGTAGCTTCTGGGACCCCAGCCGTGGGCACAGCGGAAGCCCTGTCTTCAGCCTGGACCTCTGCTTTGAGCTCTGGGTTCGGGCGCCCACTTGCCTTCTCAAACAGTCCCTTTGAGTGACCTCTGAACCCTACAAACTCCCGGCCCAAAACAGCCCAGTCCCTCTCTCCCAGTGGCTTCCTCGCCTGTCCCCGCACCACCTGGGAGGCACACCTGGCCGTCCTTCCTCTCCCCACACCCGGCCCGTCCCGGGTCCTGTAAGTCCGCTCTCATCCACCTCTCACTGCCTCCCCGCTCCTCTGCCTCTCCCTGGTTCCAGGTCACCGCCGAGCGGCCGCACCTCCCGTGTCCCTGAGGCTCTCTCCTCTGGCTGCTCTGTGCCCTCGTTCCCTGTGGAGCTGCTGACGCCTCATAGCGTCTCGATAACTCTGGATGAGCCAGTGAAGGGATCGTTATTTCAGTGCAGGGGCTCCCGCGGCCTCCGCCTGACCCTGTGCCCGCAGGAGCCCTGTCCTCACCGGACGTGGGCGCCGTGTGGTCAGCGTCCTCAGGGCACACCCCGGGGCCGGGCAGGCAGCCTGCGCTCTGCGAGCGAGTTTTTGTTATTTGCTCATCAGCGAGAGAAACTGCCCCTTCACAGCTGCCTGCCGCCTGCCCGAGGGGCTCGGCTGGTGGAACGCTGTCCTGCTCACCGAGAGGTTGCGGGTTCGGTTCCCGGTCAGGGCACACACCTAGCTTTCGGGCTCGGCCCCCCAGTCAGGGCATGTAGGGAGGGCAGCCGATGTTCTCACCGATGTTTCTCCTCCCTCCGCACCCTGCTCCCGCTCAGCGTGTCCTCGGGTCTGAGACATAAGGCTGCCTGCCGCTTTAAGCCGGCCGGCAGGTCTGTGGCTGGGAGCCCTCCCGCCTCCGGATGGATGCTCCTGCCTGGATGTACATCTTAGGCAAAGTCTCCGGGAGCCTGGGAACGGCCGGGGCAGGCATCTGGCAGGGCCTGATCGCCAGCCCGGGGCCCTGCTCCCATGACGCTGCCCCGGTTCCCACCTGTCCCCAGGCCTGACTCTCAGCCCACATTTACCCACAGCCCCCACCTCCCGCCAAAGCTTCCCTTTGCGTTTGCTCAGCATCCAAGGACCCTGACCAGCTGGGCTCACGGTGGCCCTGGAAGAAGAGCCTCTGAGACTCCTCTCCTTCAGGGTTTAAAGCGATGAAATAGCCCTGGGACTGCAGATGCAGATCAGACGGCAGCCAAGCACCTCAGAGGCCCCTAGGAGAGCAGGGCCGGGGTGGGACGGGGATGGCTAGACGCGCATTAGCACTAGGGTCTCGGTTCCAGGATGAAGGCCAAAGCTGGAAACGCCTCGTGACTCAGCCCCTCGCCCAGGCCTGGCGGCTGGGAGAGACAGCAGCAGGGGCAGCTCTCCCGGCTGCTTGGACTCAGGCACAAAGCGGCCAGAACTCTCAAATGGCAGCTTCTCTCCCTCATAAGCAAACCGACAATAAAAAGTAGATTTTATCTCCTGTCCTATTGGGCTCTCCAGCGGGGCCTGCTGCCTGTGGCTAGCAGGACTGCACCCCAACCTGCCACTGCTCTCCTGGTCCCTGAGTGTTGGCGGAGGAATGATGGCCCCCAAATGCGTCCGCATTCTGATCCCCAGAACCTGGAGTGTGTTACCTTACAAGGAAAAGAGGACTTTGCAGATGTGATTAAGGTTAAGGGCCTTGAAGTGGCATATGCCCTTGACCAGAATCGAACCGGGGATCCTTCTGTCTGCAGACTGACGCTCTATCCACTCAGCCAAACCGGTGGGGCTCATTTTGTTTTCAGATTCCATCCTGTCATCAGCCTCCATGAGACCAACCTGGCAACGAAGCAGGAGAGGCGGGAGGGGAGGGCTAGAGGCGTCCCCAATCCCGTACCTTCGTCGCAGTCCTCCTAGTGTCCTCCGTCAGGACCCTGGTGTCTAACGAGATCTTTGATGTCAGGCCCCGTGCCCTGTGCCAAGCTCACAGGGACGCTGTGGAATAGTGGAAAGCTTGGAGAGAAACAGGATACAGAACATCTGTCAGACAACTGGCAAAGTCCCGTTTGAGGCACTTCACAACTTCTTCTTCTTTTCTTTTTTTTTTTAAATATGTTTTTATTTACTTCAGAGAGGAGAAAGGGAGAAGGAGAATCACTGACCAGCTGCCTTCTGCACACCCCCTACTGGGGATCGAGCCCGAAACCAGGCATGTGCCCTGACCCGGAATCGAACCGTGACCTGGTTTGACACTCAACCACTGAGCCACACCGGCCAGGCTTCACTTCACAGTTTCAGCTTTGGACAGCACTATCTTTCTGTGGATGGCAATGTCTTTGTGAAACGGGTTTGGGCGGCGGCCATGATAAAAAGTAAGCACCATAAGGAAAGTCGACATGGGACGGGAACGACAGGGGTGATGCCGCTTCCGTTCCAAGTTTTGAGAAGCTATACGGTGCCCATCGCATGCCCCATTAGCTGGTGACTGTGGTTATTTGGGAATAAAATAAAATAAAATACTTTTGCATCTTCCTATGTGTATAATTTTTTTTTCAAATGGCTACTGAGTACCGGTACTTACTCTGCTGTTTGGACCTAACTATTTATTAAATGGAGCTGGGGGACCACAGGGCCGTGAGCAAAGGCACTTAGGAGGCCGGGGACGTTTGGGAGCATCTGCCCTGGGGACGTGGCGGGTTTGGGCATCAGTTCCCTCTGGCTGCGCTTTCCCGTATCCATTTCCGGAGTCTGTCTTCGGGGCGCCCCAATGCCAGCGACCGCGGGGGCCACTTCCTGCAGCAGCTCACGCCGCCACCTGAAGGTCCTCCTTGGCTTCCCGCGGGAACCCTGACTTCCTTCACAGACAGCCCTTCCTTTTTCTCAACAGCTTATTGTGGCTAGAACGCATTCATAGTACACACACTTTTTTATTTTATTATTTTTTCTTATTTTTAAAAATATATTTTTTACTGATTTTTTTACAGAGAGGAAGGAAGAGGGATAGAGATTCAGAAACATCGATGAGAGAGAAACATCGATCAGCTGCCTCCTGCACACCCCCCACTGGGGATGTGCCCGCAACCAAGGTACATGCCCTTGGCCGGAATCGAACCCGGGACCTTCCAGGCCTTAGGCCGAGGCTCTATCCACTGAGCCAAGCAGATTAGGGCCGCTTTTCTTTTTTTTTTTATAAATATATATATATATATTATTTATTTCAGAGAAGAAGGGGGAGGGAGAGGGATAGAAGCATCAATGATGAGAGAGAACCACTAATTGACTGTCCCCTGCACACCCCTACTGGGGACCGAGGCCGTGTCCTCGGAATCGAACCTGGGACCGTTCAGTCCTCAGGCCAACGCTCTATCCACTGAGCCAAACCAGCCGGGGCGGTACACACACTTTTCAAATGAGGAGGCAGACAGATGTGATTAGGGAACCTGCCTAAGGACCCCAGCCCTCAAGCTCAGAATCAGAGCAAAGCTGTCTACTCTTTTTTTTTTTTTTCTTTTTAAATATATTTTATTGATTTTGTACAGAGAGGAAGGGAGAGAGAGAGTTAGAAACATCGATGAGAGAGAGTCATCGATCAGCTGCCTCTTGCACACCCCCTACTGGGGATATGCCCGAAACCAAGGTACATGCCCCTGTCCGGGATCAAACCCGGGACCCTTCAGTCCGCAAGCCGATGCTCTATCCACTGAGCTAAACCGGTTTCGGCAAATCTGTCTACTCTTAATTGCACTTCATCGGCCTCCTGGTGAGAAAACCCTGGACGGACTGGAATCACAGGAGAGCATGGCCACTGCCACGTTCTAACGCTGCTCGGAGGCTGGAGCCCTTGTCTGGCTCCCACAGGTCACACACAGGCAGTGAATGCCTCACCAGCATCATCCACCAAAACCGCCAGGACTCTCCGTGGGGGGGGTTGGGGGGAGGACTTCACATGCCCAGTCATGGTTCTACCAGCCTGGGAGTCCACGCCCTGCAGACTCATCCCTAAAAGTGAGGTCCCGGGAGGTGGCGACAGGAGAAAAGCTATGAGATGTCCTAAATTCAATTGCAGCCGGCGGGAGCAGAGGGGGTGGGGAAGGGCGAGAAAGGAGGTTAATTAGTTCACAGAGCCACTGGCCACAACCAGAACTGCTCACGTTCCTGAATGGACGTGGAAACTTTGACTCGGCTTCCAGGTGGTTCTTAGAGCTCTCATCCGGAGAGGATAGACCCCTCCACACACACACACTACTGCATCTGCCTTCGCACCAACTTCCTAGACTGTGCCCACAGCCAGTCCAGAAGCTCGAAACGGCTCTTTCTTATCTCCAAACAGTCCCCAGCACCTCTCCCGCCGCTGATCTACAGCTAAGGCAAGTTCTTTCAAAACGGCTGAGCTCTTTCTCCTCCAGACTCCTGTATAAAAGGTCTCTGTCCACCCAGGACTGCGGACACATGGTCTGCCCCACCCAGCCCTGCTGCTGGCGGCTCAGACCGCACATACCAGGGCCCGGTCATTCCTGTGGCTGCTCGTGTCTCAGTGAATGCTTTCTTCCAGAAAAGCTTTGGGCTATGAGGATTTTGGTGTTTTTGGTTTTGTTTGTTTGTTTGTTTTGTTAATAGTGGGCATTTTATTTTATTTTATTTATTTATTTACTTACTTATTTATTTTTTTATTTTATTTTATTTTAAAAAAATATATTTTATTGCCGAAACCGGTTTGGCTCAGTGGTAGAGCGTCGGTCTGCGGACTGAAAGGTCCCAGGTTCGATTCCGGTCAAGGGCGTGTACATTGGTTGCGGGCACATCCCCGATAGGGGGTGTGCAAGAGGCAGCTGGTCAATGTTTTTCTCTCATCGACGTTTCTGGCTCTCTATATCTCTCTCTTCCTCTCTGTAAAAAATCAATAAAATATATATATTTAATATATTTTATTATATTTTTAAAATTAATATATTTTATTGATATTTTAAAAATTAATAGATTTTTATTGATATTTTACAGAGAGGAAGGGAGAGAGATAGAGAGCTAGAAACGTCGATGAGAGAGAAACATTGACCAGCTGCATCTTGCACACCCCCTACCGGGGATGTGCCTGCAACCAATATACATGCCCTTGACCGGAATCGAACCTGGGACCTTTCAGTCCGCAGACTGACGCTCTACCACTGAGCCAAACCGGTTTCTGCTACTTATTTAATTTTAATAGTGGGCATTTTCTGATCAGAGACATGGCTATTATTATGGACCGGCCCTGCTGGAGGGGAGAAGATCACAGAATCTACCAGAGTTCAAACCTCCACTTACTAACTCGACCAAATAGGGCGGGTGGCCTAAGGCAAGGCACTCAGGGAGTGTCTTCATCTCTCCCACCTGTGAGCGGTGATACGAAGAGCACTTACTTCCTGGGCGTTGTTATGGGTCTTAAGTGGGTTGAGGCAATGGTCGGCAGACTGCGGCTCGAGAGCCACATGCGACTCGCGAGCCTCGGTTTGCCCCTGTTGACTGCTGAGTTTGCCGGCCACTGGGATAGGGGCTTAATCACAAGGAACAACAGCCTGTAATTATTGGAATCGAGAGTCTAGGTCAGTGGTCGGCAAACTCATTAGTCAATAGAGCGGCAAACCGTGGCTTGCGAGCCGCAGTTTGCTGACCACGGGGTTAAGGCATGCAAAGCCCTTAGATCAGGACTAGGCATATAATAAGCAGCCAGTATTTTCATTAACATCTGGCACTAAACCCTTCTCCCATTCATAGTAGCCAGGGCGTCAGGGATGCTCCCCAGGCCTGAGTTTGTAAGGAGGTGGCTCCAGCCTAGGCTCAGTGCAGGGAGTGCAGGGTACCCCGTGGGTGCTAGCACCTCACTGAGCTCAGCTGGTGTTAGTCTCCCCCCCACCCCCCCACACACACCTTAGCTACCACCACCTGTCCAGTGATGTTTGAAAAGCATTTTATTGAGCTCTGAGAGCTGATCTCAACTGCCTTGGCCTCCTGGAGCCCCAATTTTGTGTGGAGTGAGCAGGTGAATGCTTTCAAATGTAGTGCTGAGTGCTGATATAGAGATCAGCTGTGAAATCCGCTCCCAAAAGTGTGACTCTCAGCTCCCACGTGAGAGCCTCTGAGCCCAAACTCACTCCATCCCTCCCCCCACCCCAAGGTGTCCACGCTTTGAATGAAGTTGGGTTAGGGGAGGAGCCAGCCCAGATTGTGCTGGTGCCCCTGGGAGACAGGATTCGTGGGGAAGGGCCCACACGCGTCCCACCAGCCTCTGTAAAGCCTGGCGGGCAGGGGCCATCTCAGCTCACAGAACGGCTTGAGGGCCGGCGCAAAGCCCCTTGAGGTCTTTCAAATACAATGGAGGGCGCCTGCCACAGATCTGCTGCTTGAGGGGGTGGAGGAAGGAGCTGGCAGATATCTGAGTAACAAAAACATGAATGAGGCAACTGTTTATTGAGCACTGGTGTGCTTTGGGAGAGGGGCCGGACCGAGGCCTCCCGCTGGCTGCAAGCTGCGGTGCGGAAGGCAGGTGGCACCAAAGGCCCATTCATCCACGCCGTGCGCTGGGCTCTACCCCGGGTCAGAGCTCCCTCCGGAGAATCCGCAATCTAGACGCACGGAAGCCACGGATGGGGAGGGAGCGAGGGCGCCTGGCAGGGTTCAGGGGTAACTTGGTCCAGGACCCACAAGGTGGTGAGAGACTTCAAAGGTCCTAAGCCCATAGGGGCGGGGCTTGAGCCTGAGGGGCGGGGCTAAAAGCGGGCGGGGCTTTCACAGGAGGAGGAGCTACGTGTGGGCGGGGCTTGAGCCGGCAGGAGGAGGACCTGGGAGAAGAGGTTGGACACGCTCTCCACGTGGGCGGTGCTTGTGCGAAAAGCCCCGTGAACGAGGGGCGCCGTGGGCGGGCGGGGCTTGCGGGCCGCCGCGGTTCGGTTCGCGGGCATTTTCACTGGGCGGCCCGGGGCTCTGTAGGGGTGGGCCATTACCTCAGTGTGAGGGGAGAGAGCCGTGCGGGGGCGGAGTTCTTTCCCCGGTGAGGCGGGGCCGGGCTCCGCCCCTTGGCGAGGGGGCGGGGCTCGCGGTTGGGGGCGGAGTTTGCAGAGGCCTGTTGAGGGTTTGAGGGGACCGCATACATTCCCAGAGGGCAGAGTTAGCATCTCTGCGACAGTCACTGTCTGTGGAGATCCCTGCGCTGTGGGCCGAGCCCCCGGCTCCGGGGAGGGGCAGAGCTTTAGTTGTTATTCGGGGCTGCGTGAGGAGAAAGTATAACCTCTGCTCGGACCCCGTGCGTGCCTCCTGGAAACAGGAACTAATGACTCCCCTAGACGCCACACACCTTGCTGAGGAGGCGGGGCTTACGGCCGGGTGGCGGGGCATTGGTACGGCCCCGTTCTGGGCGGGGCTAACAAAGGGGCGGGGCACTGGTTCTGAGACTCTGAGCTGGCAGGGGGCGTGGCTTGTAGCGCTGATGGGCGGGGCCTCGGAGCGCTCCCGAGAGGGCACTGGACGGCAGTCTGAGGGCGTGGCTCGGAGCTCCCTGGGACCCGCTGGTAGGCGGAGGTCTGGTGGAGGCGGGACCTGAGAGCCGGTGGGCGGAGCCTGAGTCGCGGCTCCGGGCCTGGGAAGAGCCTGGGCCGGGCGCGGGCGGGGCGCGGCCCTGGGAGGCCGTCTGCTCAGCCCGCACGCAGCTCCGCATCTGGTGCTCATTACGGTATGACAAAGAGCCGGCTCTGGGCCCCCTTCGCCACTCCCGTCTCCTCCCTCCGAGGCCGTGCATTTAACTCCTTCCTGCCTCGCGGAGACGCTCTGGATCCCCAGCCCGGGGTCACCGGAGGGAGCTCCGGCCGTTCTCCCCCTGGCAGGCTTCGTCACCCCCAGGGCGGCTCACGCACCTTCTTCCCAGACCCAGGCGTGTGGGCCACCCCGCCACCCCCACGTCCATGCAGCAAACTTCTCCGGCGGCGTCTCTGAGGTTAAAAACTTGGGCAGGATCTGCTGGGGCGTCTGGTTCCAGTTAGGGAAACGTGAGAGGGGGCGGGGGCTGGGTTCCCTCCGCCCCACTCCGCCCCCCCTCCGCCCTCAGGTTGGTCCCCAGCTCCGGCCTCTAGTCTCTTAGTCCCCCTTAGTCCCTGGGGCCCAGTTTAGCCTTCCAGCCCAGGCCAGGCCCCGGGGCCAGGCAGTGGCTTGGTACCTGGTAGGGAAGGGGCCTGTGGGCCACCCCGCCTCACCTCGCCTGCGCGGGTGGTCGTGGTGGTTCTGCTCCGTCCTAATTAGAGGCTCCTTAGAGGCCGCAGCTGAAAAATTACAGAGGCGGCGGTGACCGGCACCTCCCGGCCAGGCTCCTCCGCTCCCTGTGCCCAAAGCCGTGAGCCCAGGATGCTGGCCGTTGCACGGTTTTCCCAGGCTGTGATGTCGACCATCCCCTCCTCCGGATTATGGGAATTTCGCCTCGAGCAGCCTGAACATTCGCTCAAGCCGCGGCCCCTGTTCTTTCTGGCCCACACCGTGGAGAAGGGTGAAATGTGGCCCAGGACGGGAGGGCCTTGGGGGCTGGGTTGGACCAGCTCTCCTGGGCTAGGTAGTGCTCTCCCAGCCTCGCCTGCTAGACTCCGACTCCCACCTCCTCCCGGCAGCAGGAGGGGTGCCCGGAGCCCTCCAGAGGAGCGGTGGCACCTTTGAGTGACCCGAGCCCAGCCAGCAGCTGCAGGGCAGCCTGCAGGGCCGGGGAGGGAGTTACCAAAGGAGAGTTGGGAGCAGCTCCCCCACCAGAGCTCTCCACCCCAGCATCACCAGCCCAAGGCTTACCTTTAACCTGGACACCCCCGTTTGGCTCCAGCTCAGCAGAAGCTCTCCTTCCAGAGCCCTCCCCCAGACTCAGCCCTACCTTCTTGGGGTTTTGGTAGAAAGCACAAATATGGAATTCTCCACCCCAAGCCTCCCATTTCCTGGATTTCTGGGTCACCGTGGGCAAGGCTCTGCCCTCTGCGCTCCCACTTCCCTGCGCATCTCTGAAGCATACCTCCCCTTCCAGGGTCTTACCTCGTCTCCTGGGGGACCCAGCCAAGCTGAAGGCAGTTCCCCTTCTTTGTTTCTGCATCCTCCCAGACCCTCCCCTCAGGGTCAGGAGCCTTGGGGGCGGCTGGCACCCGGTTTATTGGAGAGGACCCAGCACCCACCCTGAGGTCCCGGGGCCTCGGCTTCCCCTCTGTCGAAGGTGCCAGACCGCGGAGCAGGGTTCTCATGAGTCAGGTCTAGTGTTTGACCGAGAGGAGCCGAGCCGGGCGGTGCCCCGGGAGCGGGCAGCCCTCTGTCCATCCGGGCGGCCCCCATGGTCACTGGTGCCGTCTGGGCCACGTGTCCGATGCATGCCCCTTCCCTTCCCCGCACGGAGGGGGCGCTGGGCCCGTCACACGCTGGTTCTGCAGGTCTGCACGCCCGTGAGGCTGCCCCGGTGGGGCGTGGGTTCTGGGGGGCCCTTGCTCCCCGAGTGGGTGACCCAGCGGTAGCAGTCCGTGATGCGCTTGTTGGGCGCGTGGGGGCCGCAGCGGGTGCAGTACACGATGCCCAGGGCGAGCAGGACCACCAGGAAGACGCACGTGGGCACCAGGAGTGCCACCAGCAGCCAGCGGTCATCCCTCCGGCTCCGGCCCGCAGGACTGGCCTCCCCCAGGGCCGTGGGGGCCGCTGCGGGCGTTGCTGAGGGCGTTGGGGTCAGCGGGGGGGGAGAGGCGCCCGCTCTCGGGACCTGCGGGGTTTTGGAGGAAGCGTGTGTGGGGCTGGAGGGGGCACCCTGGTTCGTAGGGCTCCGGGGGGGCGGGGGGGCGGCAGGCACAGGGACTCGACGGGCAGGGGCCGCGGGGGAGCTGGAGGTAGTGCTCAGGGAAGGCTGGAGAGCGGAGGTTCTGGGAAGGTGGGTGGCCCGGGCTCTGAGAGCCGGGACATCTGCGGTCACAGGGGACTGGTGAGCACTGGGGGCGGTGGCCACAGGGGTGTGGCCAGCTGGGATTCCAGGCCAATGGGTGGTGGCCTGGGAGCCAGCCACCTGGGCGTCTGGGAACATGGGGGACTGGGGGGCAGTGGGCAGTTCAGGGTGTTTGGCTGAGATGGCTGGGGGCTGAGGGGCAGCGGGCCGGGCTGGGCTAGGGGCAGGGGTAGCGGGAGGTTGGCGGACAGAGGGCAGATCTGGGTAGTTGACGGAGATCTTGGGGAACCGCTGATCAGGGTGCAAAGCTGGGTGCATGGCCGGGACCCTAGGGTGCTGAGGGGCAGGGGGCCGGGCCGGGCTAGGGGCAGGGGTAACGGGAGGTTGGCGGACAGAGGGCAGATCTGGGTAGTTGACGGAGATCACGGGGAACAGGTGGTCAGGGCGCAGAGCTGGGTGCACGGCAGGGACCCTAGGGTGCCCCGGGGCCGGGGCCAGGGGTGGGCGTGTGGCAGAGATGATAGAAGGTTGGTGGGCAGAGGGCAGTGTCGGGCGTGTGGCCGAGACCACCACGGGCCGGGTGACGGACAGCACTGAGGAGTGATGGGGGGCCCTGGGGGCACCGAGCGGGGGAGGCCAGGTGGGGTCCAGGTAGAGCATCTGCGGCTCCCGGCCCTCCGGGAAGCGAGGCCCGTAGGCCAGGCCGAAGCCGGGCGGCTGTGTGGCCCCCATCCACGGCATCCCGGGCACGTCTGTCCAGCCGTCATCGAAGTCCTCCCAGGCCTCACCTTCGTCGTCTTCGTCCTCTCCGTCCTCTCCGTCCTCCCCGTCGTCCTCCAGCAGCTGCTCCCCGAGGCCCTGGGCGGCCCGGGCCCCCGCGTGCCCGGCGGGGCTGCAGCTGACGCCGTCGGCCTCCAGCTCGTGGCCCTCGCTGCAGTAGCACTCGAAGCCGCCGACGTAGTTGACGCACATCTGCTGGCAGACGCCGGCGATCTGGCACTCGTCGGTGTCCACGCAGCGGTGCGGCTCGTCCTCGGCCGGCCGGAAGCCCAGGCGGCAGTGGCAGCTGTAGCCCAGCGGCCCGGCGGGCTCACACTGCTGCTCGCAGGGCGCCTGGGCGCAGGGGTCCTCGCAGCTGCGCCCGTCCGCCGCCAGCCGGAAGCCCTCGGCGCAGCGGCAGGACACCAGGCCGCCCGCCTCCTCCACGCACTCCTGCTCGCAGCCCCCGTTGTCCGGGCTGCAGCCGCCGCCGGCGCCCGGGCACAGCGGCCCGGCCCGCGACCAGCTCACCCCGCCCCCGGGCTGCCGCACGCACAGCGCCGAGGCCTCCCTGCCCGTCCGGCAGGGCACGGCGGCCACCGAGCCGAAGGGCAGCCACGCGAGCTCGGTGGAGACCAGCTGGAAGGGCGTGGTGTAGACGGCGGGGCCGGCCTGGCCGGCCTCCTCCGGCAGCGCCGGGCAGGAGCCCTCAAAGCCGAACTGGCACAGGTAGCCGTCCACGGCCAGCGTGCAGGAGCCCTCCAGCCAGCGGTGCTCGCCGGCGGCCTCCAGGGCGGCGCAGCGCTGGGCCCGGCAGGGCGCGCCGGAGGCGGAGGCGGGCTGGGCCCAGTTGGTGAAGGCCGTGTCCTGGTCGCCCGTGGTCCACGTGAAGCCGCGCAGCGGGCGCTGCGGCTGGCACTGCCGGGCCTGCCGCTGCAGGCCGATCCACAGCAGCCCGCCGGCCGGGCCGGCGCCCACCAGGCTGCCCAGGCGCTGGGCCTCCTCGGGGGTCCGCGGCGTGGCCAGGTCGCCCCCCAGCTCGCGGCAGGCCCGCCAGGCCTCCAGGAAGGTGCCGCGCCGCGGGAAGAGCGCGTAGCAGCCGTCGGGGCTGCAGGCGGCGCGGGGCTCGGGGGCCCAGGGCGCCTGGCCCAGCGCGGGCGCCGCGGCGGCCCAGGCCAGCAGCAGGCGCAGCAGCATCGCGACGCCCCCCGACTGGCCCGGGCCGGGGCCGCGGCCGCTCTTGACAGGGGGCGGGCCTGGGCCCGGGGGGCGGGCCGGGGCGGGCCGCGGACGGAAGCCTTGTAAGGAGCGGGCTGGGGCCGCCGCCAGCTCCCGCTCCGCTCCCGGGGGGCTGCCCGAGCAGGAAGCCGGTGGGCGGGGCAGGGGCAGGGGGCGCTGGGGCGGGGGGCGGGGGGAGGGGGAGCACTCGGGGGCGGGGAGTCACCAGGCTGCCTGGAGAGGCTGGACGACCCTCGGAAAGCGCAGCGCAGCCCCGGGCTCTTGGGTGGGGTGAGGTCACTTCCCAGAGACCGGCCGTGACCCAAATCTGGACACACCAATCTCATTACACCCCTGAGCAGTCTCCCAGGCCAGCAGCTTGCCATGCATGTGGAAACATGCTCTGACTCATGCCATTCACATTACACACGTGTGCATGCTCCTCTCCCCACCCGAGAGCTCTCCCCGTGGACCAGGTTTGCACATAGTCTGACCTGCTAAGCCCTTCCCCTCACTACAGACCCACGCAGGCCTGCAGCCCCCTTCCCACCCATTCACGCGCTCTGACATGCTACCCCAGGTGCACACACATTCTACATGCCCCAGCACAGGGCAGCGAGTCCCTTGATCACAGCATGCACGTTTTGTTATCTGTTGACTTGAGAGAGAGAGAGAGAGGAAGGAGTCGGGGGAGAGAAAACATCAGTGTTGCTCCGCTTGCTTATGTTTTAATTGGTTGATTCTGTAGGTGTCTGTGGGGAGATGGCAGCCTCAGCTTCGGTCAGGATGACACTCCAATAGCCGGGCTACCGGGCCGGGGCCAGGCACTGACGTCTTCAGTCCCTCCTTTATAACCCAAGCTCCTGCCTCAACCTCCCCCTCACCCCCGGCTTCCTGCCCCAGCTGGCCTGGGGGGTGTGGGGAAGGAGGAGGGACAGCGGCTGCTCTCCCTAACCCTCTGCTCAGCCTGGGGTCCTGGGAACCTGGGCTTGGAGGGAAAGCAGGCCGCCCCCAAACAGGAGATGCTTCTCAGGAGGGCAGGGCGTGGGGGAGGGCGCGGGCTGCGGGGGTGAGCAGGGCTTGCCCCTAGGGAACTGGTGAGAGACCATGTATGGGCATGGGGCACACAGCGACACACACGTGTGTATGACACAGGCATCGCATGTGTGGAGCCCTCCCTGTCCTCGGGGCCTGGCCAGGGACCTCCCCCTGCCCCTCTCGGAGGCCTCTGGAGGCCTGTGCTCTGAGCCCTGGTCCAGGATGGTCCCTGGGGAGCCGGCTGTCAGATTAACCCGTGCATGCCCACTGCTCTTGGCCGCAGTTGGACCTGGGAGTGGGACCTGAAGGAGAGCTTCTGCTCCTCCACGTTTTTCACTGCCACTGGGGGGCTGTGTGCCTGCGGGGGAGTCGCTAGCCCTCTCTGGGTCTCCATTTTTATCTGCAAAACTGGGGTAATGAGTCAGGGCCTTGCTGCTCAAGGGGCTATTGTATCATAGCCCTCAGTGTTTGCAAATGTGCTTTGTCAGCTGCAAAGCATGAGGCAAGTGTTCCTTTATCTTCGGAGCAAATCTGGGCGGGGGTGGGCCCAGGGCGGCCCTGCCAACGGCCTTCCAGCGCCAGGGCGGCCCCTGAGGACCAGGGCTTTGGAGGCGCTTGCTCTGTGCCCAGAGGTGGTGCTGTCGAGGTCTACCTCTGGGCACATGTGAAGCATGGACAAGGCCTACCGGCTCCTGTGAGGAGCCACAACATGGGCAGCTCGGCCTCCCCTGGCTCCGGCCCAGAGCCTTGAGCTCATCCTGACTCTTTTTCTCCCACACCCGAGTCCCGTCTCTCAGCGCGTCCTTGGGCTTCCCTTCAAAACAGACCAGACTCTGAGTCTCACCACCTTCTCTGGCCTCCTCCTCTGGCCCCTACTGTCGTCTGTCATCTAGGTTCTCACCACTGCCTCTCCCCAACCCCTCTGCCCGCTCCGTCCTGCCAGAGCGATCCGTTCAGTCAGGTCCTGCTCAGAAACTTCGAGGCCCCCATCTCACTCAGAGGAAAGGCCCAGTTCTCAACCACAGCCGCCGGCCCCACGTGACCTACCCCCAAACCATTCATCCCAACCCCCCACCCGCCCTTCTCCAGCCACTCCGGAGCTCCGGCTGTTCCTGAAACTCACAGGATCCTTTCTCCCTCAGTACCTCTGCCCGGCTCTGCCCCACCCGGAGCACGCTTCCTGCAGTTATTTGGTTTTGTTGTTGTTTTTAATGTATTTTTATTGATTTCAGAGAGGAAAGTAGTGGGCCTGCAACTGGGGCACATGCCCTTGGCTGGAATCGAACCTGGGATCCTTCAGTCTGCAGACAAAGCTCTATCCACTGAGCCACACCGGTTAGGGCTTCCTGCAGTTATTTGGATGCTCTGCCTCCTCACTCCCTTCGGGTCTCAGTCCCAGTGGCAGCCCCTGACCCCCTCCCCTCCCCCACCCCCGGGCTCCCTGGCCCCAGCCTTGCCCCATGATTCTCCTTTGCCCTTATCACTGTCTGAAGTGGCATGTGCTTCCCTGTGGGCCTGAACCCCTCAGTGTCAGGGGTTCCCATCCTCGGCTGTCTTCCTGCGCAGGCTGGGCAATTATTCCTTCGAATGTGCTTTGTGGGATGTTAGCATCATCCCTCGCCTCTACCCAGTGGCCAGTAGGATGTCTCTAGTGGGACAACCAAAAAGGTCCAGACATTGTCCACTGTCATTCCTCCTGCGGGCGACACTGCCCTCAGCGAGAACTCCTGCCCCAGGAGTCTCCGGGAGGGCAGGGTCGCTGTCTGAGCCTGGACAGCTCCTGCCCATAGATGTGCTGAATGAACGAATGAATGAATGAATGAATGGATGGATGAATGAATGAGACTTGGTGAAGTAAGGAGCCTGGCTCACAGGGATTCTGCCTGAGCCAGAGCTCACTGTTTCCTCCACTTTCCCAGCCTTCCCCAGGAGCAGGCCATCCTGGGACTGGGAGGTCCCAGAAAATCAGCAGGCCTCTGCAGACAGGGAGAATGAGGCCAGGGAGCCTCAGATGTCCTTATCTGAGGATATTTCCCCCCCTGATTTTTAGAGAGAGTGGAAGGGAGGGAGGGAGGAGGGGAGGGAGAGCAACATCGATGTGAGAAAAATGCATTGATTGGTTGCTTCCTGCACACACCCCAGCGAGGGCTGTGTATCGAACTTGCAGCCCAGGCATGGGCCCTTCCTTGACTGGGAATCGAAGCCACAGCCCTTTGGTGCGCAGGCTGATGGTCTAACCATTGAGCGCTCTGCCAGGACGGTTTCCCGGCTCTTCTTCTACCTCTCTTGCTGCAGCGCCCCAAAGAGTCATTTGAACGCAGCCTGAGAGTCAGGCATGACATCGAGGAATGAAGATGGGAGGAAGGCATGCCGGGAAGAAGGCACAGCCTAGTCAAGGGCTTGAGGCGGGAGAGCCCAAGATGTGTGTGGAGAGTACAGAGGACTCCCCTGGGCTGGGTGCGGACAGGCAGAGGCCGGTGAGGATGGAGAGGCTGGCCCCTATTGTGGGGCCGAGGGGAAGGAGCAAGACAGCGCCCTGCGGCTGGTGTGCGATGGGTGGAGAGGGGACTGGAGGCCAGGGACAGCTATTGTTGCAATCGTCCGGGAGAAGGGAGGGAGCTGGCTGGAGAGCTGGGCAGCAGGGCGGGCCAGGCTGGGGGAGGCAGCCTCTGGAGGCTCCTTAGGGGCGGCCCGAGCCCGGTCCAAGGGTGTGGCGGGCCCAGTCATGATCCGGGCAATGGCCAGAGCTGGGGCGTCTGAGGGGAGGCTGCAGGCGTCTGGCTAGTAGGCGTGGCGGACCAGAGGTCAGGACTCCAGCCCTATTGGGGTGAGGGGTTGGGGGCAGGCAAGGGAAGCAGGAGGAGGAGGGTCACAGGCCAATTTCCAGATGGCCTGGCTGAGCCTACTTGCAAATGGAGGGAAGCTTGAGTCAAGAAATGGGAACCATGGTGAGGAGCACCTCACTCCAACAAGACCAAGGGTTTGGTAGATAGAAAGTGAGATTGGAGGCAGAGCTGGGTGTCCAGCTCAGGTGGGTGCCTGGCGCTCACCTGCCCCATGCAAGTTGGGAGCGGTGAGGTTGAGGCAGTCTAAGAATTTCCTGTCCTCGTCAGGATGGGGGATGCAGGGGCACAGCACCAGGGGTCTGGGGTGAGAGGGGCTGGTTGTGGTCTTACTCTTCCTGTTGGTCCTGCTCAGCCTGACTCATCTCAGTTCCTCCACTGCACAGAGAAAACGCTAACTGAGGCAGCAATGCCTGGAGGCTGGGGTGATGGAGGTATGGATGGATGGCCGGAGGGTGGAAGCAGGAGACTGGGTGGCGGATGGATGGGTGGGTGGATGGACGGATGGGTGGGTGGATGGACGGATGGATGGGTGGATGGACGGATGGATGGGTGGACGGACGGATGGATGGGTGGACAGATGGATGGGTGGGTGGATGGACGGATGGATGGGTGGATGGACGGATGGATGGGTGGATGGATGGATGGGTGGGTGGATGGATGGATGGGTGGGTGGATGGACGGATGGGTGGGTGGATGGACAGAGGGATGGGTGGATGGATGGATGGATGGGTGGACTGACGGATGGGTGGGTGGATGGACGGATGGATGGGTGGATGGACGGATGGATGGGTGGACAGACGGATGAATGGGTGGACAGATGGATGGGTGGGTGGATGGACGGATGGATGGGTGGATGGACGGATGGATGGGTGGATGGATGGATGGGTGGGTAGATGGATGGATGGGTGGGTGGATGGACAGATGGGTGGGTGGACGGATGAATGGGTGGATGGATGGGTGGACAGATGGATAGGTGGAAGGGTGGTTAGATAAAAGCATCAGTAACGGATGGATGGGTGGTAGAAAGATGGACAGATGGATGGAGGAGTGAGTGGATGGATAGATGGCTATGGGGATGGGGGTGTGGATGAGATGTTGGATTCAGGGGGAAGTGCTAGTTCATAGTCAGCCGTCGCTGTGGTGAACGGCAATCTCAGAGTGCAGCTCCGTGGACCTGCAGGAGTGCAGCCAGGTGGACGGGACGCTCGGCCGCCTCTGGCTGGCTCCTGCGCGATGCCCACCACAGCCTGCTCTCTCTGCTGGGCCCGAGGCCAGTGTCTCCCTGCCGGGGGTGGAGACTGCTCAGGATGCCAGGCTCAGCTCACACAGGGGGTCAAGAATCTGGGGTTCCCCGTTCTGATCATGGCCCTTATGGGGTGAGCTCACCTCAAGAGGCGCATGAGCCCTATCTGCTTTGGCTCAGAGGACAGAGCGTCGGCCTGTGGACTGGAGGGTCCCAGGTTTGATTCCAGTCAAGGGCACACGCCCAGGTTGCAGGCTTGATCCCCAGTGTTGGGCGTGCAGGAGCAGCCGGTCAATGACTCTCTTATCACCGATGTTTCTATCTCTCTCTCCCTCTCCCTTCCTCTTGGAAATCGATAAAAATACATTTTAAAAAGAGACACAGAGAGAGAGAGAAACAAGAGGCGCCTGAAAACAGAAGCCCACTCTCCCTGAAGGGGCCTTGTCTCCCAGCTACCGGGACGAGCCAGATGGCGGTTTTGGATGCCGTGTGTGTGTGTGTGTGTGTGTGTGTGTGTGTGTGTGCGCGCGCCGTGGGGTGGGGTGACGGCAGTCTGCAGAGGGCCCAGTGGAACAACCAGGATGGGGGGGGGGGTCGAGTGTGATTAGGGGCGCCCCCTGGGCAGGCATCCTAGAGAGCCTTGGCAGTCCCACTGCTGAGCCGGCACATTGCTCTGTGTACAGATCACCTCCTTTCCTCCGCCTTTGTCCCCATCCCCCTCCTCCTTCCACTTCTGCATTCTTCTCAGACCACCTCCCCATTGGGTGGGCGGGAGCGCCCGCTGGGTGGGAGCCGCAGGAGAGAAGGTGGGAGAGCTCCCAGGGCAGAAGCGGGGAGGGATGAGAGTCGGGGAGGGAGGGAGTGATGCTGGGCTGGGCCGCACCCCGTGAGCTTCTGGATGGGAGAGCCCGTGGGAAGTGGGTGGTGCATGGCCTGGACAGGGTGGGGAGACAGGCCTGGAGGGGGTGGGGCTCGGGAAGAGGGGTGTTATCCAAGCTTGGCCCCCGGGGAAGAGGCTCCTGGGTGTTTGCCACGGAGGGGGCTGAGGGTGCCGGCGGGTGTGCCCAGTGTCTGTGCCTGACCCCGTGCGCGCCTGCACAGCCGGCCTCGCTGTGTGTGCACAGCTGGGTGATGGGTGTGTGTCCCGGGCCCACACCTGTGCCCACAGCTGTGAGCGGAGAAGCAGGGCTGCTCCCAGATTGCCCAGCCTGGGCCCAGCTGGGCCCAGTCCCTCTGCTGGCAGATGCCTGGCCTGCACATCTGGCCCCATCCGCCCGCACGAAAGGGAGTCCTGGAGCCGACGCGCACACGGCCCCGAGAGGGACAAGGCAGGCCCAGGCCACCTGGCAGCTGGAGCAGGACCGTCCCGAGATGAGAGCCTAAACCGGGACGGGGCTCCCGGTCCTCACCGGCCCCCCGCCCTGTGCCCGTCGCCGCTGGAGCTGCGTGCAGGGCCCTCGAGGCCGGCCCAGCCCTGGCCTCGCTGCGTGCTCCCCGGGGAGCCCAGCTCGCCCTCCTCGCCACGCCGTCCTCGCCTGCGGAGGGCCCCTCTGGGGTGGACTCCGGCCCCATCAGAGGCCGGTCACTGGGTGACCAGCTCCCCTCAGCCTGCTGAGGGCTCCCCTGCCCTGGCCGCCCCTCAGGGACGTTTCTTTCCACCGGGTCTGCCCACTGCTGCCCCATCTCAGCCCCTGGCCCTGGAACCGCCCCTTCTCCTCCTGCCCAGCGCCCTCTCCCTCCCTCCCTCTGCCTGGGCGCAGCCGGCAGAGCCCCGTCCTCCCTCTCCCCTCGCTCCCATCTCTGGGTCAGCGGCCCCAGCTCTCCTGGCTCCCAGCTCTCCTGCCCGCCTCGGCCTCTCCCTGCCCTGTCCCCGGACAGTCACCTGGTGGGTTTCTGACCCCTGTCTCCCCTCTCAATCTGGTGTCCTGCCCACTCTGCTCCCCGATCCTAACCAGGGTCCCTGGCTCACCACGTTCCCTGGGTGGTCCCGGCCTCCCTCCCCGCCCTGGCACGCACCCCCAGAGGGAGCTGGCTGGCCGGGGCGGGAGCCAGGGCTGGGGGCTGTGACCGGCAGGGAAGGGGAACCCAAGCAGACATGATATTTATGTTAGGACTTCAAAGTGGAGCGGAGCCTGAGGCAGGGATGGGGGGGCAGCGGGGTGGGAGGCAGGGGGAGGTGGCGGCAAAAGCCAGACGAGGGTCAGCTCCGGCCCCTCCCCGGGGAAGGTCTCCTTGGAGACACAAACCTCCCACGGTGACACAGACCCGGCTATTTTGGTGCAGAGTTCCAAGAAAGGCACTTCCTGTGCCCCGTTCTGCCCCAGCCCCGTGCTCTCTTCCTGTCACCCCGCACAGCGGCTCGGTCCTCTGAGCATCACGGCCTGGCAGGAAAACAGCCCCGTGCGGCCGGCTCTGGGCTCTGGCAGCGGCCGCTCCGGGCAGGCGGCGGGGTCTCTAACGCGGGGCCTGGCAGGGCCACGCGGGGCCAGCCCCTCAGGGCCTTGGGGGCCGCAATGGTCATGGAGGTCACCCCACCCCTGCCCCCGCCCTTGGCCTCACCCCTGCTAAAGACACCCAGCTGCTGGGCCGGGAGGCGTGGGTCAGGGGCCCGGGCCGGGTGGGCGGGGCCCATTGTCTCATCCTGGCTCTGCTCTGGTCCCCAGCCCTCCCGGGAGCCAGGCCCTCCGGGCGGGGCCGCCCTCGGGAAGCCCCTCTCCCGCACCAGAGGCTTGCTCTGGACCAGGACCCTGTGGTCTGAAGGACCTAGGCCCCCGAAGTCCCAGGACCTAGGCCCCCGAAGTCCCAGTCCCTGGGCCAGTCCCCCCCCCTGCCCTCCATCCTCCGTCCTCCCCAGGCCCTTCCGGTGAATCACCCCGGCTGGAATCTGATGAGCTCAGGCCTCGCCGCCCAGCGGCCGCTCCTGCTCCGCCTCGCCAGTGGGGTCTCCCCCCCACACACACAGGGGTCTTTCCAGCAGCTCCAGCCCTCACCATGGGGCAGGGTGGCTGAGTGGTGGCTGACATAGGCTCGGGCTGGGAGTGAGGTTAGTCCGAAGGGCTTGGCTCTCTTCTGCACGATCAGAAGTATAAGAAGTGCGTGTGTGTCTCTGAGTCTGTGCCTGTGAGGGTCTCGGCGTCCGTGCCTGAGTGCCGTGTCTGAGCGGGGACCGGTGTGCCAGGCAGTCCTGCACGGTTAGGTGTGTGTCGTGAGGTGTCTGTGTAGCAGGTCACCACGTGTGTGTCAGCCTGTCCGCGCGCGCGTATGTGTGTGTGTGTGTGTGTGTGTGTGTGTGTGTCTGTGTCTGTGTGTGTCTGTGTGTGTGTGTGTCTGTGTGTGTGTGTGTGTGTGTCTGTGTGTGTCTGTGTGTGTGTGTGTGTATGTGTGTGTCTGTGTGTGTGTGTGTGTGTGAGTCACAGTCTGAGCCCCAGAGGAAGTAGCCGAGTTTGAAGGTCCAGGATGTTTGGGGGCCGGAGGGGGCCGGTGGGTGCCCGTGTCCGTCCCGCAGGGCTCAGTGCCCCTGCAGGGTGCTCCCGGCACTCTGCCCGGGGCTCCTCACAGGAGTGGCAGGCAGGCGTCACCCACAGCCAGTGTGAGTCAGGGTGCCTCTGGGTGTGGCATAGGCCTGGAAGCCAGGCAGGGTGCTGAGCGCTCGGTGCTGAAGGTGGTCAGGGTGCGGTGGTGGACTGCCCGCCCCCCCCCCAGGGGGCCCTCCGGCCAGCCCTCACGCCCTGACTCCCGGGCCCGCCCGGCCCATTCAGCCCCTCCCTCAGCACGTTCCGACCTCTGGCCTCAGCATCCCCGTTTGCAGGACGGTCCCTGGCCTGGCCCCGGTCCCGCTGCAGGGCTGCCTCTTCCCGGCACCAGGCGGGGCTGGTCCTCTGGGCGCCCTGTCCCCGGGCGGCCCCAGGTGAGCGGGGCCGGGCTGAGGCCGGGAGCGGCGCGCGCTCGCCGCCTGGCGGTGGCGGAGGAGAATGCACTGCCCGCGCCGGGAGCCGCGAAGACCGTCCGGGCAGAGTCGGCAGGAATCCTCCAAGTGCCAGCTTCCGGCCGGCATTGTTCGAGGCCCGAGGCTTACGGGAACCAGCACGACCTGGCCGCGGCCTTCCCGCGGGGCAGACAGACAATGGACAGGCACTCAGGGACCTGCCCGGCTCTGGGGTGACAAAGGGCCGCTGCCCCGGGAGGGAGGGGGGGAGTGGGTGCTGCCCCGGGAGGGAGGGGGGGAGTGGGTGCTGCCCCGGGGGGGGGGGGGGGAGTGGGTGCTGCCCCGGGAGGGAGGGGGGGAGTGGGTGCTGCCCCGGGAGGGAGGGGGGGGAGTGGGTGCTGCCCCGGGAGGGAGGGGGGGAGGGGGTGCTGCCCGGGGAGGGGGGGGAGGGGGTGCTGCCGGGGAGAGAGGGAGGGGGTGCTGCCCGGGAAGGGAGGGAGGGGTGCTGCCCGGGGGAGGGAGGGAGGGGTGCTGCCCGGGGAGGGAGGGAGTGGGTGCTGCCCGGGGAGGGGGGGAGGGGGTGCTGCCCGGGGAGAGAGGGAGGGGGTGCTGCCCGGGAAGGGAGGGAGGGGTGCTGCCCGGGGAGGGAGGGAGGGGTGCTGCCGGGGAGGGAGGGAGTGGGTGCTGCCCGGGGAGGGGGGGAGGGGTGCTGCCCTGGGAGGAAGGGAGGGGTGCTGCTGGGGAGGGAGGGAGGGGGTGCTGCCCGGGGAGGGAGGGAGTGGGTGCTGCCCGGGGAGGGAGGGAGTGGGTGCTGCCCGGGGAGGGAGGGAGGGGGTGCTGCCCGGGGAGGGAGGGAGGGGGTGCTGCCCGGGGAGGGGGGGTGCTGCCCGGGGAGGGAGGGAGGGGTGCTGCCCGGGGAGGGAGGGAGGGGTGCTGCCCGGGGAGGGAGGGAGGGGGTGCTGCCCGGGGAGGGAGGGAGGGGGTGCTGCCCGGGGAGGGGGGGAGGGGGTGCTGCCCGGGGAGGGGGGGAGAGGGAGCTCCTGGGAGGGCCCGGCGCCATGGACCCCTGCAGGCGTGGTCCTCGCAGAGCCCGCCTCCTCTGCCAGGCGCAGACTCTGATTCCTCCCCAGACCTCATCTGTCTCTGGAGGATGGTGGCAGCCACCCTTGGGTAAACATTGTTGTTTAATATTCTAACCTTGCTGTTTTGGGTTCTGTCCTCATTTAAAAGTTATTTTGATTTTCTGAGCCTAGGTATGCCATCCCGATACTCCCTGGGTGATGGTTAGCATGTCCCATTGATTGCGATCTCACTGGTCATCGGGACATTCCTCCGGGCGCTCAGTTATCCTACATCCTCGCAGCAGCTACAGATAACCGAGTTCCGGTCGACTCAGTGGTCCCCGAGTCAGATCATCCTAAGAGGCTTCAGATGCGTGTTCCGGCTGACTCAGGGATCCCAGAATCTGGATCGGTTACGCTCAGTTGTCCAGGTGGCCCAGATAATGATGATGCGCTTCCGGTGATTCAGTGATTCGGAGATAGCTAAGCCTCTCAGATTCTGCTTCCGTGAAAACGCTTTTTTTCTCTGGAAACAGGTTCCTCATTCCAGACCCAAAGATGTCACCGATACCTTTGTGATTTTCTGCATGAGCCAGGCGTGGCGAGCTGCCCGGGCTGCGAGGTCTGGAGCGCTTTTGCTCCCTCCTCTGCCGCTGGCTTTTAATAAATGACTCCGTAAGTCGACTTTTTTGAGGCGTCCTCTGGGAGATGGGGGTTACATCACATTTCCCTCTGGCCGGGCGGGGGTGCTTGGCCCAGACAGACACCCCATAGATGATTGCCGAGGGGACCAGTAAAGAGTCCTTCTGTTGGGGAGGACTGGGGAACCAGGAGCCCCACAGACCCTGGGGTTCGAGCCCTGTAACAAGCCTCAGTTTGCTCACCTGTAAAATGGGGATAACGAGATCAGTTTTAGGCCAGCCTATCGGTGCCTTTCCTGCCCGGAGTCCCAACACCTGCATGGTGACACTTGTTTATGCTGATTTACCTGCCCAGACCTGAGCCAGAATCTCTTAAGAGAAACACCCAGGCAGCAGGCAGGGCCTGGCAGTGCTCTGCTGAGCCTGAGCCACTGCGGGGTGGTGGTGTGTGTGTGTGTGTGTGTGTGTGCGTGTACGGGGCTGAATTCCCAGAGCCAGGAATCAGGACTCCGCAGGGGAAGGGGATGACAGCGGCGTGCAGAGGCCCCGAGACAGGGGCCCAGAAGCCTCAGCCAGGCCGGGTCCGCTCCCCATCCAGCCTGGGCTCTCCGAGTACCCCCTGCCACCCTCCAGGCCCTTCCTCCCCCTCTGAACTTGCAACATCCTGTTTGGCTCCCAGCCCCAGCCCTCCCTTGACCTCCCAGCTCCCCACCCCACCGCCCTTTGGTGTCACCAAACTCCGGTCAGTGGACAGTGTTTATTGAGCCCGAGGAGTGTCCAGCACTGAGCGAGGCGGGGGGGGGGGGGGAGAGGGAGGCACACGAAAGCCCCAAGGGGAGACTCCCTGAATGGGGAGAAGTTGGGGGAGAGGGTGGAAGTGGGAATTTGGGAGCCCCGCCCCCGGGCTGCATCTGGCTGGTCTGCCTGCCCCACGTCCAGGCCTTCACCCCCAGCTGTCCCCTCTGAGGAGCAGGCCACGTCCCTTAGTGTGCAGCGGGCCGGGTGCTCCTTCAGCCAGGACAGTTCCTTCCCAGGTGGTGGTCCCGGCGAGGCTGGCTGCGTCCGGGCCGCTGACCCCGAGGCGGCTGAGGGCCGCAGCCTCAGCCCTGCTGCCCGCAGTGCCCGGGGCTGGCGCCCCTGCAAAGCCTGGGAGCCACCCTCCCCTCTGGTCACCCGCCCGCGGCTTCCTGCCCCCCCCCCGCGGCTGCTCAGATTTGCTGCCGGCTCTGCGGGCCTGAGGGTTAACTTCCTGGTGGCTCCGCAGGGCGGTGTAGTGGGAACTGATGCCTGGCTGGGTGGCCCCCTAATGGCCCCGGTGTGACACTCAGGAGGCACTTTCCCGGACTCAGTGGGTAACAGCACTAACTCCCTAACGCTCCTGAGCGGTCCCAGGAGTGAAGGGCAGAGAAATGGTTTCCTGGCCCCTCCCTGGTCCATTTGAAAGCCGCCATCCTGCCCACATCCCCCGGGAGGCCCGAGGGCCCGGGCGGGAGGAGGGTGCATCCTGGGAAAGAGGGAACTTGGGTGCTGCTCCCTCCAGCGGGACCTGCCCTCCGGGGTCTCCACGGGCCGACTGGGGGCGTCAGCCTCAGCAAGGGCAGCGAACGACCCTTGACCCTTGGAGGGGGGCAGGCGGACACCCCACCTCCCTCCCTCCCTCCCTCTCCCCTGGCCTGAGTTCGCTCTGGGAACAGACAGGATGGCACTGCGCCCCCACTTTACAGGTGAGGGCGCTGGGGTTTGGAGGTGCAGCCCCCCAGGGGCCTGGAGCAGGGCTGGCCCGAGCCCCTGCTCCTCCTGAGTCCTCACACCCGGGGCAGGCGGAGTCTTCACGGCCTTAAAGCCCAGCGTGGAGGGCCGCCGGCCGGCCAGGCAGAGGGACAGAGGCAGAGGCCCGTGGGCCTTGGTCTGGGGCCCCCATGTCCCTCTTCACTCCGAGGCCACAGGTGCGGCCGTCCAGGCGCTTCCCCCGCAGGTGGGCAGAGATGAGAGTCAGAGGCGTGGCGGCTCAGAGTGCGGGGGGCTGGGGCTCCTTTTCTGCCCCCAGTGCCCCCCGGCCACTCCCAGCTACTCCTCTGCTGCCCGGCCTCCCTCAGCCTCCGGCGCGCCTGGCTGAGCAGGGCCTCCCCCCGCCTGGCTCTCCTCCTGCCCGGCAGCTGTCACAGGGTCTGGCTTTGGCCTCGATGTCCCTGTCTCCCTGCCCTCCTTCTCCTCCCCGCCGCCCGCCTCCGGCTCCCCGCCGCCCGCCTCCGCTGCTCCCCCGGGGGAGGCCGCCAGGGGCTCGGGCCGCTCCGCCAGGCGGCGGTAGACGAGGTAGCCAGTGGTGGGCAGCCGGTGGGCCGGGGCTCCGGGGGGCAGGCGGTGGTAGTCCTGCTCCTTGTACAGGAAGAGGCCGAAGGCGGCCGGCTGGGCCACCCGGAACTTGGCGGCACAGAGCTGGTTCAGGGCGGCAATCGAGGCCCCGGGAGGCACGGCCAGGGTCTTGGAGGTGCAGCCGCTGCCGGGGTCCTGGTAGGCCACCCGGAGGAGGTGCTGTGCAGGGAAACACAGAAGCTCAGCCTCGAGGCCCCGGTTTCCGCTCTGCAGAACCGCCTGGAAAAAGCTTTTTGGACAAGGTGAGCCCTAGGGGGACCCCCCGAGGAGGGGAGGGATGTGCTCAGGCTGCTGGGTCGCAGGCGGGCTGGAGGGAGGCCCCCGCAGGCCTGCAGCCTGGCCGTCACACTCCAATGGAGCTAGCTGTGTCCTGAGCATGCGCCCTGGTTTTAGCTCATTTAATCCTCAATCCAGTCCCAGGAGGTGGGTCCTACTGTCCCATTTTATGGATGAGAAAACTGAGGCTCAAATTAGTTACCGAACTTGCTCAAGCTCCCACAACCCGAAAGGAGCAGAGCCCGGATCTGGGCCCGGACCCGGCTACAGTCTGAGGGGGGCGGCGCGGACGGCGGAGGTCAGGGATGGTGTCTGGTGAGGGGAGCGCAGAGGCCCCGCTGGGGCTGGAAGCCAGGATTTGGGGCTTCGGCCTTCCCCGTGTCCCATTCCCTTTCCACGCCACGCCTCAGTTTCCTCTGGGAAATGGGGCAGCGATGGCCTATTTCTGTGAAGGTTCGGGCTGAGCGCCTAGCTCTGGGCAGTGCCGGCACCTGGGACGCACTCTCTCCCGAGAGGCCGTCTGGCCGCCGCTCTGCGCGGGGCGCTGCTTCTGTGCAGGGGGCGCAGGACCCGCCTGCGCGCTGGGCCTGTGTGTGTGTGGGGGGGGTGGCAGGGAGCCCATTACCTGGAGGCTGCGGGCGGCAGGCGGGCGGCGCTGCTCCCACAGGCTGAGGGCGCGCTGCAGCTCCTGCGAGGGGCTCGGGGGCAGCGTGGGGGCCCGGCCCAGGCCGCTCAGCAGGGCCAGGCTGGCCGAGAGGCTGGTCAGGTAGTAGCCACCTGGGACAAGGGGGGGGAGGGGGCTGGGTGACACGCTCCCCCCTGCCCTGCTCAGCCCGGCCCAGCTCCCCCCCCCCCCCCCCCCGCCCCGGCCCGGCGGGCGGGGCCCTCACCCTCTCCGGTGAGCAGGGCGGGCTCCAGCAGCTCGGACATGTACTCTGCCTCCAGCAGCAGCTCCGGGAGGTCGCAGTGGGCCAGGGCCAGGCTCAGCAGCGGGAGGAAGTCGTCCGCCCCGGCGCCCTCTCCTGAGGGGAGGGGGGAGGGGGGAAGGGGGTTCAGGCGCCTCCTGGCCTTCGACAGCGACCCTCCCTCCGCCGGCCAGGCCTGGGGCACCGTGATCTCTGGGCCGAAGAGGAGGCTCTACCACCCACCCGGGCCTCAGTGAGACCACCTGTGAGCTGGGAGGGCGGGGCCCATCTTTCCCCAGCTGTGCCTTTCCCGCCATCTGCCCGAGGGCCTGCCTCTGACCCCCAGGGCCAGCGGGGGAGGCTGGGGGGGGCAGCGGGGGCCAGCGGGGGAGGGGGGAGGGGGGGAGGGGAAGAGGCGGGAGGCGTGGGGGGGGGTGGTGGTGGCGGGGGAGTGTACCCAGGTGGGTCCTCAGGACCGTGTAGAGCAGCTTGCAGGCTTGCAGGAGCCGCTTGACCTGGGCGCTGGGTGAGTAGGTGCGGAGCAGCTGCAGCAGCTTCTGGCGCACCTGCTCCGTCTCGGCCGGGGCGGGCAGGCTCAGGCGGGACCCGAAGGCGGCGGGGCCCTGGGCGCGGGCCAGGCGGCAGCCGTCGGCCAGGCGGCCCAGGGAGCCGTCGGCGGAGAGCCGGCGCCGCAGGCGGGCCAGCAGGAGGGGCCGGAGGGGCTTGAGCACGGAGCGGTGCAGGGACCTCTCCAGGACGCGCTCTGTGGGGAGGCAGGAGGGTCAGGGGGGCGGGAGGGGGGGTACCGGGGCGGGGCAGGGGGGCGGAGTCCAGCGGGACAGGGATGAGGAGGAGGCGGGACCTTGTGAGACAGAGAGTTGCGGGGGAAGTGGGGAGTGAGATTCAGTGAGGGGGGCCAGGCGGCCTGGGGAGGGGAGGGAGGGGCCTGGGTAAGAGCTGAGGTTGAGAGAAAGCTGGGCTGGAGGCTCACCCAGCCTGTCAGGCGGCAGCAGCTTCTCAGGGCCCAGCTCGGCGCTCAGCATGACCCGGGCCCTGCTCAGCGCCTCCCGGATCCCCTGCAGCTCCTGGGGCTCGGGCCCGGCGCGCACCTGGGTCAGCAGGTCCTGGACCAGCTGGCCCACCGCCGAGTGGCGGTCCTGCATCAGGGCCGCGGCCGCCCGGCCCACCTGCCGCTCGGGGGCCAGCAGGGAGCAGAAGGCGGAGCTCACCGACCGCAGCAGGGGCCGGCGGCGCCTGCGGCTCAGGCGGGGGGAGGTGGCCGGGCTCCCCGGACAGCCCTGCGCCCCGCCCTCCTCCTCCTCCGAGCTGCTGGGGGAGCCGCAGTCCACCTCCTGCAGGGAGGGCAGGGGCGGGAGGCTGGCGCTGGCGCCCCCTGGCACTCGGTACCCCGCCGAGCTCTCCCTCCGCAGCAGCTGTCGAGGGGGCATCCTCTCGGGGGCCTGGCCGGAGGCTGCCCCGGGCGGCACGGGGACCGGGGGCGGGGGCACGGCGGGCGGGGACAGCGGGCTGGAGGTCTCCGTGGACACGCGCACTTTGAAACTCCTCTTGAATTTCTCCCGCTTGGCGGGGCCCAGGTCCCCCGGGAACAGGGGGTTGAAGAAGCAGAGGGCGGCCCCGGAGCCCTGGCCCAGCTCCTGCGGGGACCGCGGCTTCAGCCGGGGCAGCAGCGGGCCTTCGGGGGGGCCCGGCGGGGCCTTGGCGTTGAGGGAGGAGCTCCAGAACTCTGGAGAAGAGAACCCACCTGGACCTCAGTCCCAGAGGCAGGCCAGTCCGGGGGGGACCAGGCCGGGGGTGCCCAGAGGAGGGCGAGATCCAGGCTCAGGCTGTGTGCCCGAGCGCCTCCCCTCCCCCCGGCCTCAGTTTGCCCACCTATGCGATGGGCGCAGGGGGCCTTACCGACGCCTAAATGGGAGATGGCCTCCAGCTCCTTGTGGGTGGCTGCCTGGCGGATGGCTCGGGGGAGCTGGAGCTGGAGCAGCAGGATGTCCCTGAGGCCGGAGGGGGGCAGGTAAGGGAGGTGCCTGGGCGGTCGGGCGGGAGGGCAGGGTGTCCCTCCGGCGGCACCTGGGCGGGCTCACCGGGTGTGGCAGTAGGCGCAGATGAGCTGGACGAGGTCCGGGAAGACGAGCTCAGATCCCTCCAAGGAGACGCCTGGGAGACGGGAGTGAGGCTGTTCTCTGGACCCCCGGCCCGGCCTCTGCTCCAGCCCCGTCCCTTGGGCCAGCCCGCTCACCCCCGGGGCGCTCCTGGACGTAGTGGCTGGACACGAAGGAAGGGCCGCTGGCCTCTGGCAGCCGGACACACAGAGCTTGGCACTGGCGGGTGTTAGACTTCCGCACCAGGAATGTCTGAGGGCGGAGGGGCTGGCGCTCAGGACCCCGTGCCGCTCCTCTCCCGCCCCCTCTGCGGCCAGTCCCAGGGCAGGCCAGTCCGGGGGACCCGTCCGGGGGGACTTGTCCGGGGAGACCCATCCCGGGGGCAGGCCAGTCCGGGGAGACCCGTCCCGGGGCAGGCCAGTCCGGGGGGACCCGTCCCGGGGCAGGCCAGTCCGGGGGGCCAGTCCGGGGAGACCCGTCCCGGGGCAGGCCAGTCCGGGGAGACCCATCCCGGGGCAGGCCAGTCCGGGGGGACCCGTCCCGGGGCAGGCCAGTCCGGGGGGCCAGTCCGGGGAGACCCGTCCCGGGGCAGGCCAGTCCGGGGAGACCCGTCCCGGGGCAGGCCAGTCCGGGGGGCCAGTCCGGGGGGACCCGTCCCGGGGGGAGGCCAGTCCGGGGGGACCCGTCCCGGGGGCAGGCCAGTCTTGGGGGGACCGTCCCGGGGGACCGTCCCGGGGGACCAGTCCTGGGAGGACCAGTCCGGGGGACCAGTCTTGGGGGGACCAGTCTCGGGGGGATCAGTCTGGGGAGGTCAGTCCAGAAGGACCAGTCCCGGGGTGGGGGGGCCAGTCCGGAAGGACCAGTCCCGGGGGACCCGTCCCGGGGGACAGTCCGGGGACGGACGGCAGACTCACCCCCGGGGGCTCGGTCCTCAGCACGTGCAGCGCGGCGGCCGCGTTGGCCCGCAGCTGCAGCCACACGGGCCGCGTGAGCAGCAGGCGCTCCCGCAGGCTCACCGCGCGGCCCGGCCGCCGGGGCCCGCCGGCCTGCCCCCCGCCGGCTCCGGGCACATCGTACAGCGGGTCCTGGGCGGGCCTGGGGCAGGCACAGTCTGAGCCCCGGCCCAGCCCTCCCCCCCTCCCCGCCCGGGACAGGCTGCCCTCCAACTCCACCAACTTCTCTCTCTCCGGGCGCCCGGGCGCAGAGGCGTCTGCCGGGCACGGGCCGGGGGCTCCGGGGGGCCCTGCTCCTGGCTCCCCGGGGGCGTCCATGGCGGGAGCTCCCGGTTACTTCTGGGCCTCAGGAAGGCAGTCCGGCCCCAGGCAGAGCATTCCCGCTGAGTAACACTTCCTGAGGGCGGGCCGGTCACACCCGCCAGTTAACTCCTGTGTGTCCTCTAACCGCTCCCTCCGGCTCTGCCCCGGCGGGGGACAGGGATCACTCCGGGGCCAGTGCTCCGGCTGCGGGGCTGCCGCCTCTCAGAGCTCCCGCGGCAGCCGCCTCGGACCCCAGCGGGAAGGAAGGGGTTAAGGGGGCCTGCCTCCCCACCCCCTCTGCCCAAGCCTCCACCCCCGCCCCCTTGGGGCACCTTTCAAGTCTGTGGTCAGTTGCTCAACTGTCCACCTTGGGGTCACCCTTGTGAAAGGTGCCTCCCAGTGGCCACGATGACTCACTCCCATCTCACTGGGCTTTTGGGATTTCAGGTTGCCATGGAGAAAGGATGCCTGTCTCCATGGGAACAAACCCCTTTGCTTAAGTGAGGTTCTGGGGGTGGTTCTCACAATCAGCACTAAACAGGGCGCCTGGCTGTGAGGCGGCGGCACATGGCACTGCTGCCGGCTGCCTCCCACGCACAGGCCTTGCCAATCTGCCGCGCGACGGGCAGGTGCAGGCATGACCCGGCCCGCTCACAGAGCACCCAGCCCCCTTCCCGTGTCTGCCCGTGCCACGTGCTGCTTCAGACTGTCACCACACCGGACGGTCCAGGCCCAGCCCCCCACCTCTGGGGGACGGGCCATGGGAGAGCCCCCCTTTTCCGCCGTCTGTGCCCCAGTTCAGAGTGGGGAGGCTCCTGCTGGGGAGTGAGGGGTCCCGAGGCCCCAGGGAGCCTGCCTGTTTCAGACACTCCTCACGGAGCCCCGAGACCTCGCAAGGGAAATCACACACGTTGGGCCACGGCAGAGACCCGGGAGATGCTTTAATTCCGTCCCCTGCCTTGGGAAGACCTGGGGAGCCCGCCTTCTCAGCACGGCAAGAGGCAGGACAGGCCCCCAAAAAACAATTCCTGGTTCCGAGTTCGCACGAAGAGGGCCCAACGCCCAGGCTTAGTGACCGGGAGCCAGGTCCAGGGCGGGCAGGAAGGCGGTGCTGAGCTCCAGACGAGGCAGGTCTTCGCCAGGGAGGGACTGGGGGCTGGCCTTCGGCGGGGAGGCAGGGGCTGGTTGGGGATGAGGGGCTCAGTCTTGCCTGTCAAAGGCAGCCCGGGCCACAGCGTACGAGCCGAGCAGGAGCAGAGTCCGGGCCGGTGAGGGCTGGAGGGCAGTGCCCGCAGCAGCACTGCGGAGCCGGCCGGGGAGGCTGGGGCTTGTCCGCCTGCCTCTACATGGGAAGATGTGATCCGGGTTTGGTGCCTGTTGCTCCGAGGGGCCCCGCTGGCTGCAAACCACAGGGTCACGGTCCTAGGGGTCCAGGGAAGGAGAAATCACTGAGGTGAAAGCAAGCCAAGACAAGAGGGAGCAGCCACTTCCTCTGGGGAAGAGGAATGGCCGGTCTGCCCTCACCTGGCTGGGCGCCGCCCCCAGCGGCTGGGGTCCGGGCTCGGGGGAGCTCCGCGTCCTAACCCACAGCTTAGAGCTCCCCACCCCCACCCCGGCTCCCACTCCCAAACCCCCAGTGCCCTGGAGCCCGGGCTGTCCGGACTCTCGGGCCACGGTCCGACCGGCCGCTGCCTCTCCGGGCTCCTTCCCGGGGGCTGGACTGGGGGAGGGGGAACCCCTGTGGGTCTTACCATCGGATTTTCTCTTCTGCGGGGACACGGCGGCCCTGGCCTGGGGGGAGAGAAGAAAAGCCCCCTGAGAGCCTGCCCCTGGCCTGGCCAGTCCCCTCCACACCACCCTCTGAGGGGGCTGCTGGGCCAGTGCTGCCGGGAGCGAGGTGGGGAGGCATGGGAAGCAGACACTTCCTAGACGAAGCTCTGATGTGCCCTCCTGTCAGAGGCTGGGCCGGGCCAGCTGCTATCCCACTGTCCCTTCCCCCCATCCCATCAAAACGATCCCATCAAAACCCGCCCCGGAACCAGAAAGAGGCCCAGGAGACAGGCAGCCCCTCCCCCCGGGCAGAGGAGGCGTGTGAGCGGGCAGGGATGCCAGGGGCCTGGGAAAAGGCTGGGGCGGGAGCCTGCACGAGACCCACCTTTTTGATAGCCGTCCAGTCCTCCAGGATGTCGATCTCCTGCAGCATGTACACGATGTAAGGGCCTGCCACAGGGTCAAGGAAGCAATGCCCGGGGAGGGAGGGAGGGGCGGGAGCTCGCGAGAGGCAGTGCCCAGGGCGTGGGCTGGCACTTGGGCTCCACCCCTCCCTCTCGGCCCCCAGGTTCCCCGGGGAAGGGGCGTGTGCGTGGCTATGGCCTATTTCAACGAGTCCAAGAGGGCAGGGTGGCCCAGCCTCACTCCTGCTTCCCCTCCCTTGGCTCCCACTCATGCCGCTCCCCACTGCAAGGTCAGCAGGCCAGGCCCCCCACCTACACCCTGTCCCCCATGTGGCCCCTTCCCCATCTACAGAGTCCATCCTCAGACCTCTGGCCTCCCAGGCCCCCGGGGACCGTCCCCTCTGTCCTCCCACAGCGGCACCGGCTGTCCCCACGCCCTCACGCCCGTGCAGACCAGGTTTCTCCCTCCCTCCCTCCCTGACCCCGGTTCCTAGCGCCAGGCCGCCGGTGCCCTTCTGCTGATCTGCAGGAGCCAGGGCAGGGACTGGGCGCAGGGTGAGGATCCAGGGCGTCTCTGTGCTGGCTGTGCCAGAGGGAGAAAGCCTAAGGGGGGGGCAGAGGCAACTACCCCACATGCGAGGTCCCGGTTTAGCCGGCAGGGATGCAGGGAGAGAGGCCACAGCTGCCGGGATGGACGGGCAAGGTGTGTGAGCAGCAGCTCCCGGCCAAGGCGCCGGGCAGCTGCCGGCGCACACGCGCCGCCCTGCCCGCTCCGCCTGCGGGTGGAAGGATACCGGAAACGAGGGGCGCCTTCTTCCTCTTGCTGGGCGGCAGGGAGTCCCAGGACCTGGAGCTGCCTCTGGTGTGCAGCTTGTCATCCCACCACTCTGCGCCCCAGACGAGAGTCAGGATCGCGGGGCTGGCCTCCCAGGACCCCCGCCCTCGTAGCCTGCCCGTCCCGTCCACCCGCTCCCAGGACAGGGGAGGGGACCCTGGGCTTGGGGCTCAGCAGCTGAGCTCAGGGCCCAGCCGCACAGAAGTACAACCTGGGAACAGGGCCGCTGCGCCGCTCTGGGCTCCTGTCTTGGTTTGTTTGGGGGGCAGCGGGACAGGGCAGTCCCCGCCTCCCGGAGCCCGCGGGCGCAGGCACTGCGGACAGGGTGGGACTGTGGCGGCTTGTGTGGGAGTGTCAGAATGTCACCGCCCACTCCGGAAAGAGGGCCAGGGCAACGGAGGGCGGGGACCCACTCTTCCCGAACCCCGTTGTGTGCCGGCTCTCACGCCCCTCTTCCTCGCCCCTGGAGCGGGCTCTGACAGGAGCCGGCCGGGGGCCTCACCCGAGCTGATGTCCAGGCTCTGGCGGTCCTCCTCCAGCCTCTGGATCCGCTCCTGCAGCTCCCCCTGCAGGGTGTCGTAGAGCAGCAGCTTCTCGCTCTGGAAGAGGCGGGAGCAGCTCAGTCGGGGGGGGGGGGGGGGGGGGAGAAGGGGAGGGGGGCCGTGAGTCCCCCTCCCTCGGCACCCACCAGTCACCTCCAGGTGCTGCTTGGCTCCCTGCAGCTCACACTCATACTTATTCCTGATCACGTCCAGGCAGAAGCCCTTGTAGATCCCTGCCGGGGAAGGGGGTGGGGTGTGAGAGGCCCGGCTTGGCCAGGATGCCAGCGCCCCCAGAGGAGGGCCGGGAACGCGGGCAGGACAGGGACGAGAGAGGGCGGGGCCATCGGTTGGGAGGGGGACAGGGAAGGAGATTGCCCCCCACCCCCCGGGGCACAGGACAGCCCACAGACCTGCCACTTGAATGCGGATCTTGAGGCTCCGCTGCAGCCCCCCCAGCGGCTCCGTGTACTCGGGCGCTCTCTCAGCCCCCACTTCCTCCAGCCGCACCTGCAGCTGGCTCAGGCGTTCCCTGAACAACCTGGGAGGCACGATGGGCGCGCCGTCAGCACACGCGGGGCTCCTGGCCTCAGCCGCCTCCGCCCGCACCAGGCCCGCCCACCCCAGCGCCTGGGGCCCGCCGGGCGCCCTCCTCACTTCTCCTTCAGCTCCGAGAACTGCTTCTCCAGGTCCAGCATCTCACTGACGCACTCACTGCGGCGCCGCTCGTAGTCCTCATCGTCCATCTCTGGGGCGAGAGGGCCGTCAGGGCTGGCGAGGGGTGGGCAGGCGTGTGGGAATGTGCGTGCATGCGTGTGCGTGCACGTGTGTCACCTGAGCTCTCCTCCTCGGACTCGGTCTGGCTGCCACTTCGTTCCTCCTCACTCTCCTCTTCCTCTCCGTTCATCTCAGCAGCGGAGTCCCCCTCGGCTTCCATCTCTTCTGTGTCTTTGCTGGCAGGCTGGAGTGGCATCCGGGCTCTGGAACGGGGGGGGGGCAGAGCCACCACTCGCCGCTGCCCCCAGCTCCAAGCAGGTCAGCGGCCACTTGGGGAGCCGAGCAGAGCCTGGCCGCAGCTGGGGCGGCCGGGAAAGGGCCGGACTCGCCACGACCTGAGCACACGTGGCTGAGGCCGCACATCCCCCGAGATGGGGAGGCCCAGGGGGGGCTCCCCGCTGCCTGTGGGACGTGGCTTTTCAAGGCCCCGCACCAATTGGCCTTGAACTACGGGTCCAGCTCCTTCACACACCCCCCCCCCCCCCCCAATCTAACGGCCAGTCCCAAACACACCAGGCACTTCCTTCCTCCCTGCCCGCCTCGGGCTGGTCCTGCTGCCTATAACGCCCTCCGTCCCTTCCTGAGAACACCCCACCACCTCTGTCTCCCACTGGCCCTGCGTCCAGTCCCACCTCCTGCTTCCTCTGGGACTTCCTGTTCGCAGTGCTCCCTTCCCTCTTGTATTTCCAACTCTCCCTCCCGACAGTGCCTGCCCTCGGCCCTTCAGGCGCTCAGGTGTTCCCTGACACGGAGGAAGAGCAGGGACACAAAACCACACCCCACCCCCTCAAGGCTCCGCCTTTCGGTCCTGCGCACACGTGCTCTCCTACGTTCACCTGTTTCATCGCTGTCAGCTGCCACTAATTCCAGTTAACGCACCGTCCCCTCGTGACGAATGCCAATATTCTTAATGCTTATCACAACTGCCTCCTCAGCAACGCCGAATACTGTTATGCATTCCTTCTCATATTCGCTCATCTGACATTTCGTGAAACTCTAACATATGTTAGGTGCCCTTAGACACTCTGGTAGGAGCTGGCCACAACTGTGATGGACAGAAAGACAGACCGCCTCTGACCTCAAGCTGGTTACAAGTTCCTGGGAGAAAGGGCAAAGCAGCAGACGGGTACAGCGATGTGGGAAGAGCTGGCGCAGGGGCACAGGGGGGCGGCATCGAACGGGGACCGGGAGCTGCCGCGGCAGGGGGGCTTGCAGACGGACACGGGCCGGACAGGCGGCCCAATCTGGCTGAGGGAGGACATTCCAAGAAGAGCAGCACGTGCTAAGACCTCAAAATGAGGGGAGGGCCAGGGTGGGGGCACCTCGGTCTGAGCCTCGGAAAGAAATGTGGGCGCTGATCTACAGCGAGTCCTTCTGAGCCTGCGAGAGGGGGCAAGCAGCCAGGTGGGATGTGTGGAGAGAGAAGACATTCACGATGGGACTCTCAGCGTCACCAAAGGGGTGGAGGGTGAGGACCCTGCAAAGGAGAAGGAAATTACCAAGAGGCGGAGGAGGAGAAACTCAGTCATGAAGCAAGGAGAGGCGACAGTGCCACATGCTGCCAAGAGATCACCCAATGGGAAGACTAACGAGGCCGCCCCACAGATCGCCTCTGCCTGCTAGGGGTTCAGTTCACCGCCACGTTCTTCCCACTTCCCTGGACACTGTCTTGTCGCCACTCCCCCAGGAAGCCGAGTTGCTTACATTCCTCTCTACTCGCCCATCACATGTCTGTCTCCGCAGCCAGGAGCCTCGGCGGGGCATGGCGGCACCGCACCGCCTCCACCTGGCACAGAACTGCACCTGATGGCTGGAGGGTTTGCAAATACAAATGAAACGTCTGAGGCAGGAGTTGGCTTTTCCTCTTGGTAGGCCCCAGGCCCCCGGGACGGGAGCAAACCAAAGTGTTCCGTTAGCCTTCCTTGGCAGCGTTTAGAGTTCTGTCAAACAACTGGACTTCCTCAATGATCTCACAAATAATCCGAACCTGATCCGAAAATCTCGGCTCTCCAAACCAGTCTCCTCGCTTCCATTCTCAAGCCTCGGTTCCAACAGTTCCCAAACCCTGCAATTACTCTTCACTGTGAAATATGTTTACTGGCAAAACGCAACGTAACCCGGACCAGGAAGAGCGGGAGCAGGGGGGGATGGGGTGGGGAGTGCCGTTTGCTCCAGGTGCCTCTCATTCTACGGATGAGCTCAAACCACAAGCTCCCCTCCTCACCCCGGGTGCAAAGAGAGAGCAGCCCTTGCTGCTGGAGCGTTGCGGTTGGCCGGGGGAAGGGGTGGGAAGGCGCTGTGCATGTGCAAACGACCTTTTCGGAAAGGGAGCACCTCGAGGGGAGGCCTCCATGGTCCCACCCTTGAAGAGGACCACTCAGCCCCTCCGCGGGGGGCGCGCCCGGAGCCGCCCGCCCCGCTCCGTCCCGGCGCGCGCGGCGCGGGCAGGGGAGTCACCGGCTCTCCCGCGGCCCTGCGCGCGGCCGGCCCGTTAGGTCTCCGCTCTGGCCCCGGAGACGGGGCGGGCTCCGACCGGCGAGCTGGAGAGACCGAACCGGGCGCCACGGGTGGCGGTACGCACCGCAGGGAGTGGAGCCTCCGGCCTCTCGTCTGAGACTCTCCGACAGGTGCCCGCTGCCCGCTGCCCCAGCCGCTGCGCGGGTCCCTCTTCACTGGGAGGCGGGGCCTGCCCGCGCTTCCGCATTCGTCATCAAGAGGTGCCCGCTGGGAAGCTCCCGATTGGACAGCTGGCGCGAGGCATGCTGGGATACCGCGCACCGGTTTCCATAGCAACCAGTGGACCTGCACTCTGGTCCTCAGCTTCCTGGCGTTACAAGGTGGAGCCTCTGGGTCCGCGGCCGCTTTCCCCCGACCCCCACGCGGCGTGACAGAGGCGACCCCGCGGCCCCGCCGCCCGCCCGGTTCGGGAGAGGAATGGAGCCAGCTGTGGTGGTGAACACATTTATTTACATTGTCATCGGTAGGCACACATACAGCGCGGTGTGTTCTAGGGTACAGAACTCGCAGAGCCTCCCCTTCTCCGGAACCCGCGAGGCCTGGGACAGCCAGGAAGTGTAGGCTTCTGCCCAAAAGCGAAGAACTAAACTCAACGCCTTCATCTGATTTCTTTGCAAAAAAAACATTTTGTTAAGTACTCAGACTTCTCCCTCTGCGGCGCCATTCATACTTTTTGCTCTCCTACTGCCTACCCACCCAGGATTGTTAATAATAACAGCAGTAAAAACAATAACACTGTAATAATATTAATAATACTTCACATTTTGACGAAGCTCACACAGAGTGTTTTCACATATAGCATTGAGGGGACCAAGGTTTTGATCCTCTGAGCCTCCCAGCAGTTCTGTGAGGTAGATACTCCCACCTCCCTTTTTCCAGACGGGGTAGCCAGGCTCAGAGAGGGAAAGGGATTTGCTCAAGGCCACGCAGCTACTTAGTGGTAAAGCCAGGACTGGATCCCAGCCCCCCATGTCCAAAGTCCAGTGCTCCCACACCACAGCTACCATTGCCAAGTGGAGTGCCATTTCTTACCCCTCTCAGGCCCGAGGGGCAGCCCGAGGAGAGAGGAGCCGACACTTCTCAAACGAGGGCAGGAAAGGACTCAGCAGTGACGGGTGGAGTCGGGGTACTTGGCCTTCAACTCCTGCTTGAACTGGCGGTAAAGAAGCTTATTGTGCTGGTTTTCGGCTTCCTTTTGGGGGTGGAACTCCATGGGATCTTTTAAGCCCTTATGAATCAGGAAACCTTCGTTCAGCACCTTGAAAACAAATCCCGCCACGTGCAGCTCACAGGCCTGCGGGGGGGAGAGACAGGTCAGCCACGCCTGATGGTATTTCTAGGGCCGAGACGGACATCCTAAAGCCGACCCCCGCATCCCAGTCCTCCAGGGCCTCCCGGGCCTCCCGCAGCCACCACCGAACTGCCGCTTCTCCCGCCTCGACGCCCACCTCCCACCCAGGGCCACCCAGGGCTCCCCGCCCCCGCGCCCCTGCGCCCCTGCCGCGCCCCCCCTCTCCCCCCAGCCCCCCCCCCCCCGCGTCCCCCGCGCTCCCCTCCGGGCACCTGGCTGATGCGGTTGAAGCCGTACTGCCGGAATCGCTCGTCGAAGGAGGGAACCTTGCCTCCGGCCACGTAGAAGGGCTCCCAGGGGTCCCGCCAGGGCACCTCGTAGGCGGGCCTCAGCAGGGTCTCTGTGGGGAGGTCGGCCCAGTGGTAGTAGTCGGTGGGCGCCTGGCAGGGCATGCACACCTCGTAGTAGAAGGGCCGCACCTGGCCCATCCGGTAGAGCTTCAGCAGCTCGTCCTTGGTCTCGGGCAGGCGGTAGCGGTACTGCCGCATCTCGAAGGCGGGCACCACGAGCGCGATCCCGGCCCACTGGTCGCTCTGGTCCAGCATCTCCCGCAGGCCTCGCCACAGCCCCTCGCTGGGCACCATGTCCACATCGACCACCAGGGCGTAGTTAGCCCCCTCCCGGGCCAGGTTCCTCAGCATGTTGTTGGGGTAGGAGACGTTGCTGCCCAGCGCGTAGTTGACCCCGGGCTGGGCCACGCTGGCCAGCTTGTCGAAGACCTGCTGGCAGGACCGCAGCAGGGCGAACTCCCCCGGCTCGCGGGGGTCGGGCACGGCGGCCTCGTAGCGCGAGGGGCACGCCAGGTGCATGGCCATTCGGGCGCGGACGTCGGGGCAGTGGCTGCTCATCGCGAGGGTCAGCACCGTGGCCAGCTGCGCCTCCTCCTTGGTGGCTGCGAACACCGCCACGGCCAGCGGGCCCTCCCAACGCTCCAGCAGGGCGGGCAGGTGCAGCAGGTTGTCCACGCTGGCGTGCGTGGCCAGGACCACGTCGTCGGGGTCCATGGTGGTCTTCAGGAGGCCCCGGTAGACGCGGTAGTCGCCGCTGGCGTCCAGGACGCCCCCGGAGGCCAGCGCGGCGCGGAGCTGCGCCTTGACCTGGTCCACGGACCGCGGGGACGGCGGGAAGTACTCCAAATACTGCTCCTGCTCCTCCTGCCCGTGCAGCCCGGACAGCAGCGACAGGTAGAGGAGCTGCAGCATGGCCACCAGCATCAGCGCGGCCACCAGCAGCTGGTAGAAGGCGCAGCGGACGGCGTGGAACGTGTGCATGGCTCTCGGGGCTCGCGGCGCGCAGCGGGGACCACCGGCCGCAGCCTCGCCAAACGCCGCAAGCCCGGATTTACCGCAGCCTGCCGAGCGCGGCCGGGGAGAGCCGAGCGGGGCCGAGGAGAGCCGAGCGCGGCCGGGGAGAGCCGAGCGCGGCCGGGGAGAGCCGAGCGCGGCCGCGGAGAGCCGAGTGCGGCCGGGGAGAGCCGAGCGGGGCCGAGGAGAGCCGAGCGCGGCCGCGGAGAGCCGAGCACGGCCGGGGAGAGCCGAGCGGGGCCGAGGAGAGCCGAGCGGGGCCGAGGAGAGCCGAGCGCGGTCGGGGAGAGCCGCGGGAGCCGAGCGCGGCCGGGGAGAGCCGAGGAGAGCCGAGCGCGGCCGCGGAGAGCCGAGCGGGGCCGAGGAGAGCCGAGCGCGGCCGCGGAGAGCCGAGCGCGGCCGGGGAGAGCCGAGCGCGGCCAAGGCGAGCCGAGCCCGTGCCCGGCCCCCGGGAGTGCCAGCGCGCCCCCTGCGCGCCCGGAGGAGCGACTGCACCCGCCGCCCGCGGCGCGCTTTGCAAACGCCGGCTCTGGCCGCGGCGGCCCCGCTGCGTTCCCAGCGACCAGCACCCACTCCCTCCGCCGGGACGTGACCCCGCACCCCGGGCCGCCCGCATCCGGAAACCTCGCCCCGGGCTCAGAGAGGGAGGCCCGGCGGAGCTCAGCCGCAGCCCGGCGAAGGGCGGTGCGGGTTCGCGGGGCGGCGGGAGGGAAGGACACACATAGACTCTTTCTCTCTGCGGCTTCTCCGCCGGCGGATCCCGCCCGGGCTGCCCGGAGCGGCGGGTGCAGGAGGAGCTCAGCCGGTGCGGAGGAGAGGAGCGATAAGGGAACTTAGAAAGGCGAAGCTTTCCTGTGGGACGAGGTGGCCGAGTGGTTAAGGCGATGGACTGCTAATCCATTGTGCTTTGCACGCGTGGGTTCGAATCCCATCCTCGTCGGTCGCGTTTTACGCAGGGGGTGGCTCCTTATTTTCCACATCCGGGCGGTCCTGAGCACCCACCACGCTGGGGACAATGTGATCCAACCAGAGCCCGGGCTCTCCACGCGCCTCCTCCCATCAGGCTCTTCCCTCATTCTGCATGCCTTTCTCCCTCCCAGACGGAGGGCCGGGCCCGTGGTGGCACCTGAAAGACCAGAACCGGGATTCTGGCCAGGGCCTGTGTGCTAATCACACACACACACTCAACTCACACATATACACACACACTCACATACATACACACACTCAACTCACACATATACACACACACACACACACGCGCGCGCGCACAGAAGCTCTTGAGGATTCTAACCACAATCTTAAACAAAAGGTACTGAATGAGTGTGTGAATAATTGAGTCGTGGATTCTTTGAAGAGGGGAGTCTGTGGGAAGGGCTATGTCCATGACAGGCAATAGCTGTTGAGCGCTGTGAATCTTGGGAAGGTGCTCTGGGGCAGGAGGGAGGGTGCTCTGGGACCCTCTACCGCCCCACAGGCAGCGGGAGTCAGGTTGTTGAGCTGAAGAGCGGCCAGGAGCCCCCTATTCCACGGCCCCACAATGACTCCCGCGGAGCTGCTCAGACGGGAACTGTGAGGCCCGGGAATGAGGCCTGCCAGGACACGGGCGCTGTCCTTGGTGTTTGCCGGTGACCGGGCCAGAGGAGAAACAAGAGCCTGTCCGCGCGGGCCTGGGAAACCGGAGGCACAGGGGCCCGATCGGATGCCACTTGGGTTTTCTATGACCTGCTCAGGACTAAAAACAACAACACGATTTAAAGCACCTTGATCGTTAACTTCGTGAATCAGGAGGTTGGACATAAACCCCCATGTCCAGCTTCCGTGTGAATTCTGGAAGATCTGGCGACGCCAGGCCTGCATTCCTTCAGGGTGACAGCGCTGGAGCGTCAGAGCGACTCCCCCTCTGCAAAGTCTTCTCTTTGCCAACGTCTCAGCCCTGCACCTTCCTGCCCACCCGGCCCTTTGGGCATTTGTCTCACCTGCGGTGCCCACACAACACCTACTTTCCACCTCCAGGTGCCGGGCATCTGCCCAGACGCCCTCCCCCACCCCCTGCGACGCTGGCCGCACAGCAGCCTCCACTCCTGTTTTCTGAACCAGCAAGTCCGGCTTCTGGAGACTCCCCGGGCTCTCCTCGAAGGGAAACTGAGAAACAGTGACGGGGCTTGGCCGATATCCAGCACAGCCACGTGGACGGGGCCGGAGGAGGCAGAGAGGCCTGGTGGGCAGAGCGGCCTGCCGGGCTCAGCGGGGAGTGGGCAGGTGACACCCAAAGAGCAGTTACCAGCCATTACCAAGGGCGCTGCTTCCCACAGCCTTGCCCTCTGCCGCTCTCCCGTCTGGCTGGTCATGACTTCTGGCTTTTATAATAAATCTGTAATCCAGCAGGAAAATGTCTCTCTCAGTGCTGCGAGCTGCTCTAGCAAACTAATGGAGCCCAGGGCAGGGGTGCTGGGATCTGATTTATAGCCAGTTGCTCGGAAGTACAGGTTACAACCCGGACTTGCCTTTGGCATCTGCAGTGGAGCGGTCTTTTGGGACCGAGTCCTTAGCTTGTGGACCTGATGCTCTCCCCGGTAGACAGTTACATTGGAGGACCCTCAGCTACTGGCAGAGCATGGCCTGGCGAGGAGGGAAACCCACTCACTAGCCCTCGTTGGCTTGGCTCAGAGGATAGAGCATTGGCTGGCGGACTGAAGGGGCCCAGGTTCGATTCCGATCCCGGGCTGCAGGCTTGATCCCTAGTGGGGGGGGGGGGTGCAGGAGACTGCCAATCAATGATTCTCTCTCATCATTGATGTTTCTTTTTTTTAAGAAAATATATCTTATTGCTTTTTTACAGAGAGGAAGGGAGAGGGATAGAGAGAAACATCGATGAGAGAGAAACATTGATCAGCTGCCTCCTGCACACCACCTATTGGTGATCCAGGTACATGCCCTTGACTGGAATCAAACCTGGGACCCTTCAGTCCACAGGCCGACGCTCTATCCACTGAGCCAAACCGATTACGGCTCATCATTGATGTTTCTCTCTCTCTCCCCCTTCCTCTCTGAAATCAATAAAAAACACAATTTTTAAAAATAAAGGATATGGCCGAAACCAAGGGCATGTACCTTGGTTGCGGGCACATCCTTGGTAGAGGGTATGCAAGAGGCAGCTGGTCGATGTTTCTCTCTCATCGACCTTTCTAGCTCTCTATCTCTCTCCCTTCCTCTCTGTAAAAAATCAATATATTTTTAAAAAAATAAAGGATATGTAACACAGAGTGTACAAATAATAAAATATACAATATTCTGAAAAAAAAAACAAAACAAAAACCCCATCCATCAGAACGTGAAGAAATATTACTGTATTGATCTTGAATCCTGAAACTTTACTAAATTCACTTATTACCTCTAATAGGCGCGTGTGATATGTGTGTGTGTGTGTGTGTGTGTGTATTCTTTAGGATTTTCTGTATAGGTATGTATTCTATCGTCTGTGAATCTGGGTATTTTACTTCATTACTTCATTTCCAATTTGGATGTCTATTTCTCTTTCTTGCCAAATCGCTCAGGCTAGCCCTCCCGGTACAAAGGTGAAGGAACAGAGGACATGGTAAAAGTGGGCCCTCTTGTTCCTGACCTTGGGGGCAGGCGCCCACTCTCACCCTGAGCCGCCATTCCTTGTGGATTTTCCATGAACACCTTATCCGGTTGGGAAGTTCCCATCTATTCCCGTGTGGGGGGTGTTTTCATCTTGAAGCGTTGGGTTTTGTCAGACGCTTTTTCTGCATCAGGTGAGAGGAGCATGTGGTTCCCCCTTCTGGTCCTGTGCTGCATGGCGTCTTCCACCCACGTGTTTCTGTACGCTGAACCGCCTTGCGTTCTGCAAGGCCTGGCTTCGATGTTAGGACTCTTGACCCTTAAATTAAGCCCCCTCCTCCCCTGTACCCTTCCTCCTCTCTCTAATCCCACGGAGTCCTCATCGCTAAGGTTCTTTATCATTTGTCCCCCACCCACTGCTCCAGCCTCAGCCTCTCTTCTCCCTCCCTCACATTCTAGGGGCTTCCTCACCCCACCCCCTGCCGAAGTCCCCTCTGTCCCCTGAATACCCCTGTCCATGCCTCCCACACTCTCTGGGCCTCTGCCTGGGGTGCCCTCCCCAATGCCAGCCCTGCACTCATACTCCTCCCTCAAGACCCAGCTGGGGACGCCTCCTTTGGGAGGCCTGCCCTGACTTCCCAGCAGGACCCACGGCCCCTCCTGCAGCCTGTCACACAGCCTGCAGGCCTTCGCACTGTTTCCTGTGGCTTCCGGATACGGAGGTTTCAGGGTCCCCGGACCAGCCAAGGCCTGGCACCGTGAACTGTGGCCAAAAGAATGAATCCTCCCCTGGGCTCTTCCTGGGGCTGTAGTTCAGCTGCCAAGGCCACATATTGCTTCACTTTCCTCTTTGATATCAAAACAGCCTCTGGCTTCTGAGCAGGGGCCGGCTCAGCCGCCGCCGGGATAGAAAGCCCCTCAGTGAATGTTCACAGCAGGCAGGAGGGCAGGCGGGCGGCCAGGCCAGCGCCTGAAATGGCAAAACCCCACAAACCCCACAGGTGCTCTTCTCTGGGCCGGGCATGGCCTCTCCTCCGTCCCTCCCGAGTGTCAGCTGGCTCAGTATGGCTCCGCTTCTGAGAAAGGGACGCCTGCGATGCCGAGGGGCCCGGTGCTCTGCCCAGGAGTCCAGGGCTCCTTGCAGGTCCACATCCCTTGGCCATTGCAGGAGTGCTCACAAGTCCCTGCCCCTCCCGGGCCTCAGTCACCCCATCTGCCAAATGGGTACAACCATCCCCACCCCACCCAGCTCATCAGAGCCAACGGAGCTGACAGCACTTTGGAAAGAAGGACTCAGAGACCTCATTTTACAAACGAAGAGGATTCTAATTGGACCCGGGAGCAGGAGCAGAGAGAGAAACCGCAGAAAGGCGGAGTGAGAGCGCAGGGCTGCGCTTCCAGCCCGGTGAGGAAGAGACGCGGGCATCGGGCTGGCAGGACAGCACCTGCAGGGGGAGGGGGTGGGGGCGGGCCCAGCTCTGCCGTGAATCGGGACTCGGGCTCCTCCCCTGTACAAAGGGGTTACAGTCCCTGCCTGGCTCCCCCAAGGGCCTCAGTGTCGCTGGAAGAGCAGGCGCGGGGAACGGGGCACGCTAAGAGCACACATGCAGGCTAGCTACAGACCTGGGCGCGGACACAGCAAGTGTTGGCAACAAACACAGTCTGAGGCCCACAGTCCTGGGCGCACCCTCGGACCCCCAACATCTGTCTCCCTCCCTGCTCCCCCGACTCCCGCACCCTCTGTCCTGGGCTCCGAGGGACCTGCCCCGGGGCCGCTGAGGCCTGGGCGGAGGGGAGTCCCTGCCCCGGCGGCCACTCTCCCACCCGGAGCCGAGGCGGCCCACACCCGCCGCCCTGGGCACGCCCCCGCGGCCTCAGTCTCCCTCGGCTGTTTCTGTCCCAACAAGTGCACGCGCTCCGATGCCGGGCAGGGCTGGGCCCTCGGCCGCCCCGGCCGCCACCTGCGCAGCCGGGGCTTGTGCTTCTGGATCCGTCCGTCTGCGCGCCTCCGTCCTGGGTGAGGGCTGGCATGACCGGTGGTGACGTCTTCCTCGCATCACCCCAGCGCCTGCCTCCTCCTGCGGGCACCTCCAGACCCAGGGCCCGGCCCAGCAGAGGCCTGAGCCGGCGCCACCCCCTGCCCAGCCTGGGCTCCGCGGGGGCGAGAGGAGCCGGCGGAGCGGAGCCTGAGCCGTCAGAGCAGCGCCTTGAAGAGGAAGGACAGGGAGGCCCCGCAGGACAGCCCCAGCGCCAGGAAGAAGGTCATGAGGGCGCCGGCCACCTCCCGCTCGTGGGGCAGCACCTGCCTGCGACACACACACGGGGGGGGGGGTCCCTCTCAGAACACGCCCGGCCCCCTCACAGCACCCCGAGTTCCGGTCTGTGCGCACCCACCCTCAGCCCTGTCTCCGGGCTTGTTTCCTGAGCTGAACTGAGGACATCTCTAGGCCCCCCGGGCCCAGGATTATAGGATTCCAGATCCAACGGCTTCCCCTCCGGATAAAACGTCCCCAAACCGCCCGCCCAGCTCCCCTGGATTCTCAGCTCCGTGGCCCCGACACTGACAGCCTATGAACTCTGCTTCTGAGCAAACCGTTAGCGCCCCGTCCACTGAGAATTCGGGGAGCGGGTGGGCCCTAAGAAAGAACAGCCCAACCCACTTCACAGATGGGGAAACTGAGGCCCAGAGAGGAGGCCCCAGCGCCAGTGGAGTCATTGTCCGCCGAGCTCCGGGGCCGACGGGGTGGCACAGGGAGGCCCGGAGGCAGCCGGGGCAGGGCTGGCCAGGGCAGGGTGAGCCCCCCTGCGGGATGCCCCCCGCGAAGAGCTAACCCGCCCCCGCCCCCAGGCCCTCCCGGGCGGCCCCCGGACCTGGGCGCCAGGCACATGGTGAGGGACACCAGGTAGCCGTTGGACACGGCGAAGACCATCATGAAGGTGATGAAGTAGGCGTCCTGCGGGAAGAGGGTGGGCAGCCGGGACCGCTGGGGCACGTGGCACAGCATGAAGAGCGGGATGAACAGGACGCGCAGGCACACCAGCAGGGGCAGCAGGCGGCTGTCCTGGTCCGGCTGCGGCGGAAGGGGGTGGTCAGGCCAGCCCCGGGGGCGCCCCAGACGCTGCCTCTCTTCCCCGGAGCCGCCCCACAGGAGCTGGTGAGGGCCCAGGGCTCGGGCCGGGCCACCCAGCAAGCCGCCAGCCTGCGGTCTCTCCGGGCAGAACCGGAAGAGGCCGCAGGCAGCATCTCTGGTTTTCAAACCTGGTTCCTCCGAGCACCCCTGGGGGCTCCACAGACCCCTTTGGGGCGGGGGGGCTGCTGAATGGGACTGGGAGCTGGGCATCCCAGCCCCACCCTGCTGGGGTCAGAGCGGCTCCTCCCTGGCCTGCTTTCCTTACTGTGTCTCCCTGAAAGGTTTCATTTGATGAAGCATCATCTTGGCGGAAGGCAGTGCCAACGCCAGGAGCGCTGTGCCCCTCACTGGTGCTGAGACTCCACGCGGTCTCCACGCACCAAGGCTGGCCCTGGGCCGATGCTGAGGGTCAACCGGACACAGTGTCCTCGTTCGGGAGCGCACGGTGCCAGCCTTGGCTGGCATGCCTCTCGGAGCCGTGCTCACGGCCACCTGGTGTCTGTCCCGGTCCAGGCCCAGACCAGCTGGACCTCGGCTGGGAAATCACCGTCCTGTGCTCTCTCTCGGATAGCCAGCTGCTTCTAGAACCTTCAGGCCACCCTCCCCCCCCAGGTGTGCTCACCCACAGGAAGTACGAGGTCAGGCTCCGCCCCAGGCAGTCCATGACATTGAAGAGGAGGAAGCAGCAGATGGGGTTGAAGAACTGACCTGGGAGAGAGAGAGAGAGAGAGAGGCTCATCCCGGTCCTGACTCCCCTTCCCCTTCTCTTCCCTCCGCCCCCCTGCCCAGCCCCCTCTGCGGCCCAGCACTCACTCCACTTCCCAGGACTGGTGGAGCTGGTCACCATGGCGGTGATGGCGGGGAAGACGGACAGGGTGACTGTGAAGACCAACACAAGGCACAGCGCCGTCAGCCAGATCTGGGAGCCGGAGGCAGGGGTGTGAGCAGGGGGGCAGGCCTGGGGCCTAACGCTCAGCCCCCCTCCCGCCGAGCCCTGGCCCAGGAGCATGGCACCGGGGCCGGCCAGCTGTGCCCCCCGTCCCACTCTGCCCCTGCCGCCTCTGTGCCCCCCCCCCCGCCCCACTCTGCCCCTGCCGCCTCTGTGTCCCCACCCCCGCCCCACTCTGCCCCTGCCGCCTCTGTACCCCCCACTCTGCCCCTGCCGCCTCTGTGCCCCCCCCACTCTGCCCCTGCCGCCTCTGTGCCCCCCCCCCACTCTGCCCCTGCTGCCTTGGGGCGCCCTGTTCCATGCTGAGCCTCTGGGGGGGCCTGGGAGAGCAGAGTCTCTCCCCCAGGGGCGGGGGTGGGTTACATCCGAGCCAAACCTTTCGGAAGACGATGAACACGGAAGGTTTTCCCGGTTTCTGGGGCTCCTCTGGCTCCAGCTCCGGCTCCTTCTCGGGGTCAAGTTCCAGGGTCAGGGCCGCCTTCTGAGGGCTGCTGGGGATCCCGTTCTTCTCATCTGGGGCAAGAGGGGCGGCAGGGTCGTGCCCGTGAGCCTTGCCTATGCAGGGAGGTTCCCAGCGATGAAAACAAGTGGCCCTCCTTCAGCCCGGGGGGCAGGGAACCAGAATAACAACGGGAATACGCTCGGCTGCTGTGTGTTAAGCACACGCGTGTGCCGGGCGGATTGAGCACCTCGAATGGACCGTCTCACTGCCACGGCTCTACAGGCGGGAGACGGGGGCTCAGAGGGGCGTGGGGACTTGCCTGAGGCCACACAGCTTGGATGCTGAGAAGCTGGAACTCAAACTCAGATGCATTCGGATCGGGGACTCGCTACTGCCTCCGCTTACGGGGGGGGGGGGGGGGGGGGGGGGGGCCTCTGAGGCCCGAGGGGCAGAGGGAGGGCTCCGTTCCCGGCATTTGTTCTGCCTCCGCTCATACAAGGCTACCACTAGGGGCGCGCGCTCTAGCTGGAGACAGAAAGGACATCTTCCCCTGGGAGGTGCCTCTAGCTCCCTCTGGGCCCCCCCCCCCGCCCCCCGCGGGGCCCGGGGCTCACCAGCCTGCAGGAGCTCAGCCTTGGTCTCCAGCTCCTGACCTGGTGCCAGCGCCGGCTTCCTGGCCAAGTAGTAGCGGGCGAGCTCCTGAGGAAGGCAGTCATGGGTCCCGCCGGCCCGGCGGAGGCGGCTGGGTCCCTCCACCCGCCGTTGGCTCGGAGGCCGGGGTCCCCGGGTGCCCTGGCGGCTGGCTCCTTTGGGGATCCCGCCTGGGGCCGGGGCCGGGGCCCCTCCGCCTCCCTCGGTGTCTGCTGGGACCTCGGGCCGGGCAGGGCTGTCTGCCTCCGAGACGCTCAGTGCGGCCCTGAGGTCAGCGCCGGGCTCACCATGTAGGGCAGGCTCAGGTAGCACACGATGGACGCGAAGATGCCCACGCAGGGCGTGATGAAGTACCCCAGGGCAGAGGTCTGGGCGTCCAGGCCACCTGCGAGGAAACCAGCGGCAGCAGGCAGGTGGCCGGTCCCACTTCCCAGGCTGACCTCCGGTTCACCTCCTGGCCTCTGCCACGCCTCTCACAGCACACTGGGAGCCCTGTCGGGGCCCCAGCCCGGCCTCACCCCTCACCCTCTCTGTCCTGTTGGTTGGTTTGGGGTCTTTATTGAGCACCTACTATGTATTCATTTTTACTGCGTGCTCCTTACACTCCGATGACGGAACCATAACAATCATCCCCGTGAGGGGAGGGACACGGGTAAGGTGCTTTGTCCAATGCCCCGCCACTAGGGGGCAGAGGAGCTGTGATTTGAAGTCAAATCGATCTGAATCCCTAACCTGTTCCTCCTCCCCTCAGCCTCACGTGCAGCCACAAGTCCCTGTTTCCCCCCCCGGAATCCTGCCCCTGGCTCCAAGCTCACCCAGCCCTCACCAGTCACTCTCTCTCTGCAGACCCCAAACCCAAATCCCAGCTCCCGCCACCTCTGTCTCACCCAGAACCCACAGCACCTCCCTCCTGGCACCTCTCCCGCCCCCCACCCCCGGCCGCTCAGGTCCACTCACTGGCCATGGACATGAGCATGGCGAGAGCCGCGAAGATGCCAGCCAGGCCCTGGCCGCTGAGGAAGAGGCTGCTGTAGGTAGAGGGCATGGTGCCCAGCTGCCCGAACAGGCTGCCCTGCAGGACCGCGCAGAAGGCTGCGGGGGACAGGCAGGGGGGCTGCCGCTCAGCTGGGGAGCTCGGGGGCTCCCTGCGGGGGCTCAGCAGGACACACTGCGGGCTCTGGATGGGGTTGGCAGGCAGAAGGCTCCTGGCACTCTGGTCTAACGCCCCCATTCACTGCTCTCCTGAGGCGCAGCCATGGACTTGAGATCTAGGGTCCGGAGGCCAGCTCTCAGGTCAACGGGGGCCTGCCACAGTGACCTGTCCTCTCCCTCCGGGCCTCAGTTTCTCCTCAGGGACGTGGGCGCAGCTGCTGCCTCCCCTTTTTGTATACACTGGGCCCTGTTCGTTACAAAAGGAGGCTGGGCTGAAGTCCTGGGGGGGGGGGGCGGGGAGGGGCGGGGGAGGGCGGCAGGGAGGGAAAGGGCGGCGGTCCTCACAGTTGATGAACCAGACGGAGGCCATGGTGACGGAGAAGAAGGGCCCCGGGGTCATGTCCACCTTGACCAAGGCCGCCGTCAGGGCAAAGAGCAGCAGGATGACCAGCAGGCTGCCCAGGACCCGCACCGCCTCAGGGATGCTGCTCACAGAGGGGGCAGAGCGGGCGTCAGCTGGACCAGGTCAGGCGGAGGAGGTGGCGGGAAGGGAAGCTAGGGCTGGGCGGTGGGGGTGGGGGGGAGGGTGCAGGGGGCGGTCCCGGGGGCGCTCACCACTGGTACAGGAAGGAGTTGAGCAGCGTGAAGAGCAGCAGGGGCAGCTGGGACAGCAGCGTCACCCAGTTGTTGAAGTTGAACATGTCTGCCGGGCCCGTGTGGTTGGCGCCCGGGGTCGGGAGCGTGCCGTTGGGCCCCGCCAGCCGGCCCTGGAAGTACTGCGGCCCGGGAGGGGCGGTCACCCCCAGCGCACGGCGGAGCCGCCCGCCCCCGCCGCCCTGCTCGGGGTCTGGGAGTGAGTGTCTGTGGACCGGCTCTGTCTGCCTATGCTCCCGGCTCTGCCTGTGCTCCCGGCTCTGTCTGCCTGTGCTCCCGGTTCTGCCTGTGCTCCCGGCTCTGCCTGTGCTCCCGGCTCTGTCTGCCTGTGCTCCTGGCACCTGGCACTGCCCGAGCTCAGGGGACGTGCATCGAACCGAGCGGCTGAGACCGGGAACAGAGCCCAGGCCCGAGAACCCCAGCGGGGCCCCGCTCCTCTCCGATCGCCCCTCTTCGTCCGTGTCCCGGCCCGGCCCCACCGCCACGGCCCCAGCTTCTGGATTCCTGAGCGTTTATGAGCCAGTGAGCCGGCCAGAGCCGCCTGCCGGCCAACCAGTCCCTCCAACCGCAGTCCCTCCAACCAGGCCCCCGCCCTCCCGATGCCCTCGGCTCCCCAGGGCCCGCGGGGCAAAGCCTGAGGCTCAGGAACAGCATTGAGGCCTTCAGACCCAGCCCCCTCCGCCCCCTCTGGCTCCGTCCCTCCCCGGCGGACTGCTCCCGCCGGAGGCCGCGTGTCCTGCTACATTATTAATAAGCTCTGGCCCCGCCTTGCCTTGGGGGGGGGCTAATCCATTTTGGGGTGTGCGGGCCCAGCAGGGGCCAGGCACCGGGCAGCGTCTAGAAGGTGGTACTGGGTGGCCAGGGCCGGGAGAAACCGGCTCGGGTCCTGCCTCCCGGGGGGACTCGGCTCTGAGGACGGGCGCCCTGTGGCTGCTGATCCTCACGCCCGGCAGGCCCGGGCGGCCCACAGCGGGCGGTTACTCCGTGGATGGGTGACGGCGCCGCACACAGGCTGGCGCCGGTGCTGGGGTGCCCAGCACAGAGCTCCCGAGCCGCCGGCCTTGGCCGATGGGGGCCCAGCGGGGCGGCCGGGCGGGCTCACCGGGATGGCCGTGATGAAGAAGTTCCAGGGCAGCAGCGTGCCCAGCCCGAGGACGAAGAAGCTGACCCCGACCAGGCGGTAGCTGCGGGAGGGTCAGAGGTCACCGGAGGGCGCCGCCCCGCCCCGGAGCGGCTCAGCGCCCCCCAGGACGCCCCCCTCCCGGCTCCGGACCGAGTCCCTTCGCCCCGCGGAGCCTCAGAGCCCGGGAGCGGGGAGCACCGCCTGCTGCCCGGTCCCCGTGCGCACCCCGTGCCCCCCTCCCCGGTTCCTGTGCGCACCCCCCGGCCCCCCGGTTCCCGTGCGCACCCCGTGCCCCCCTCCCCGGTTCCTGTGCGCACCCCCGGCCCCCCGGTTCCCGTGCGCACCCCCGGGCCCCCGGTTCCCGTGCGCACCCCCGTGCCCCCGGGTTTCCCGTGCGCACCCCGGCCCCCCCGGGTTCCCGTGCGCACCCCCGGCCCCCCGGTTCCCGTGCGCACCCCCGGACCCCGGTTCCCGTGCGCACCCCGTGCCCCCCCTCCCCGGTTCCCGTGCGCACCCCCGGCCCCCCGGTTCCCATGCGCACCTCCGGCCCCCCGGTTCCATGCGCACCCCGTGCCCCCCCTCCCCGGTTCCCGGGCGCACCCCGTGCCCCCCCTCCCCGGTTCCCGTGCGCACCCCCGGCCCCCGGGTTCCCATGCGCACCCCCGGCCCCCCGGTTCCATGCGCACCCCGTGCCCCCCCTCCCCGGTTCCCGTGCGCACCCCGTGCCCCCCCTCCCCGGTTCCCGTGCGCACCCCGTGCCCCCCCTCCCCGGTTCCCGTGCGCACCCCCGGCCCCCCGGTTCCCGTGCGCACCCCTGGCCCCCCGGTTCCATGCGCACCCCCGGCCCCCAACTTGCCTGTCCTGCGGGACGTCTCCCCGCGCCATGGCGCCCGCGATGCGCCGGGGGGCGGGGGCCGCACCTGCACCTGCGCGGGGCCGGGTCCGAGCCCGGAGGCCGGTGCGGCGGGGGGCGGGCCGGGCCTCGGAGGGGAGGGGGGAGGGGAGGGGGCGGCGGGGCCGGGCCTCGGAGGGGGAGGAAGAGGAGGGGGCGGCGGGCGCCGGGCGGGCGCCGCAGGCCGGTCTCCCCGGTCCGACCTTCCGCAGCTCCGGCCGGGCCCGCCCCGGGGCGGGACCGAGCGGCGCGCCGCCCTCCGCCTCCCGCCGGGGCTCGGACCCGGGCCTGCCCCGCCCCGCGGTCCCGGAGCAGCCCGGCGGCCTGGAGGCGGGGGTCCGGGCCCTGCGGGCGGGGAGGGAGCTGCCCGTTCCCCTCCGGGACCCGAGCTGCCTGCGCGGCGCCTCCCCTCCGCCCCCTCCCCTGTCCCCTCCCCCTGTCCTCCCTCCCCTCCTCCCCTCCCCCCTCCCCCGGCCTCCCTCCCCTCCTCCCCCTCCCCTGTCCCCTCCCCCTGTCCTCCCTCCCCTCCTCCCCCCTCCCCCTGCCCCTCCCCCTGTCCTCCCTCCCCTCCCCCCTCCCCCCTCCCCCGGCCTCCCTCCCCTCCTCCCCCTCCCCTGTCCTCTCCCCCTGCCCCTCCCCCTGTCCTCCCTCCCCTCCTCCCCCTCCCCTGTTCCCTCCCCCTGTTCTCCCTCCCCTCCTCCCCTCCCCCCCGTTCCCCTCCCCTCCGCTCCCCCGTCCCCTCCCCCTCCACAAGGCCGGCAGCGCCCCCTAGCGGGAGCCCCGGAAACTGTAACCCGAGCGGCTGCACCCCGAGGGGGGAGGCGGGAGGCAGTGGCGGCTGGTGCCGGGCGGGGGGGGGGGGGGGGCCGGGGGGGGGGGGGGGGGGCCGGTGCGGGGCCGGGGAGCCCGGGCCGGCGCGGGTGGAGCCCAGGCCGCCGGGAGGCCCTTCTGCTCCGGCGGAGCCCGGACCCTCTCGGGGCCCCGCACGGGCCGGGCCGGGCGGGGAGCTGGGCTGTGGCGCGGGGGGAGGTCCAGCCAAGGCCCGGCGGAGGGGGGCCTGTGCCTCCCCCCTCCCCCAAAGAGGAAAATTACTCTGGGCCCCAGGCCCCTTCACACCACACTGCACCCCCCCCCCTTCTGTGGAAGCTCGGGGAGGCTGGGGCGGGAGGTTTTAGGTTAATTTGCTCTCATACGGTGTGCGGTGTGCGGTGTGCGGTGTGCGGTGTGCGGTGTGCGGTGTGCGGTGTGCGGTGCTTTTCCCTGCAGTCACGTGCACAGAGGATGCTGAGCGAGAGGCCCATCTTACTGTCTTAAGTCATGCCATTGTATGGCCACTGCCCAGTTCCGTGTGTGCGTGTGTTTGTGTGTGAGTGTGTATGTGTGTGTGAGTGTGTGTGTTTGTGTGTGAGTGTGTTTGTGAGTGTGTGTGCGTGTGTGTGTGAGCGTGTGTGAGTGTGTGTGAGCGTGTGTGAGCGTGTGTGTGTGTGAGCGTGTGTGTGTGTGTGAGCGTGTGTGTGTGAGTGTGTGTGAGCGTGTGTGAGCGTGTGTATGTGTGAGCGTGTGTGTGTGAGCGTGTGTATGTGTGAGTGTGTGTGTGTGAGCGTGTGTGTGTGTGTGTGAGCGTGTGTGTGTGTGAGCGTGTGTGTGTGAGCGTGTGTGTGTGTGTGTGTGAGCGTGTGTGTGTGTGAGCGTGTGTGTGTGTGTGTGAGTGTGTGTGTGTGTGTGTGTGAGCGTGTGTGTGTGTGTGTGTGTGAGCGTGTGTGTGTGTGTGTGAGTGTGTGTGTGTGTGTGTGTGTGTTCTCCAGCCACTGTGAGCCCCGAGGCCTGCCTGTCCGGGTCAGTGTGTTATCATCGCAAACACCCCGCGCCTAGCCTGTCCACAGCAGGTGCCTGGTGTGCTCGGTGAGGAAAGGGGTCGCAGTGACCGGCAGGAGCCGTTAGGGAGAACAGAGGCGGCGTTAAATCACTGAGAGATCCCCTAGCCCGTGTGGCTCTGTGGATAGAGGGTCTCAGGTTCGATTCTGGTCAAGGGCATGTACCTTAGTTGCGGGCACAACTTCAGTAGGGGGTGTGCAGGAGGCAGCTGATGGATGTTTCTAACTCTCTCTCCCTCTCTCTCCCTCTCTGTAAAAAATCAATAAAATATATTTTTAAAAAACCAAACAAACAGAAAAACAGAGTGCAGCTGTCCCTCTCCTCAGGCCGTAGCTGCCTGGCTGAAAAACGGGGTGGGTGTTCCAACCTTACAAAGAATACGTGTGTCTGTATGTAAACTGGGGCTAGGGTCTAGGCTCATGAAATGACCAACGTGGCTTTTAAAAATATTCTGGTAGATTTTATTTTTGGCGCAGGTTTAAATCCCGGGAGAGCTGGGCAGAGTACAGAGAGTCCATGTCCTCCCTCCCTCCGCTCCGTTTCCCTCAGGGACAGCCAGGGGCGGCCGGGCCCACAGGCCGCAGGCAGGAGAGTCCTATGGGTCAGGTTTGTCACTTCAGCACTGCAGTCCTGTCGTCAGATAATTCTTTGTTGTGGGCTGTACTGTGCACCCTGGACCAGCCCACGGCATGCCAGGAGCACCTTCCGGGAGTGTTACACCCGTTGCCAGATGCCCCCGGGGCGAAACTGCCCCTGGCCGAGAGAGAGAGAGAGAGAGAGAGAGAGAGAGAGAGAGAGAGAGAGAGAGAGAGAGAGAGAGAGAGCCGCTGTTCTGGGCGTTTGTCCTCAGCCCCAGGCCTGGGAGCCGCCTCTCCCCTCCCTGAGAACCCCGCCCAGCACCCTCTTTTTATAGCAGCTTTGTAACTCCACTCCCATAATCCTAAAAGAGATTTACGAGCAGCATAACCCATCCACACACTGCAAAAGCAATGCTCATGCCCTGGGTGAGATGCAAAGGAAAGCTAAAACGAATAATTTATAATCAGAGTATCTCCATAGGTAGGGCTTTGGGCACAGCGATAAACAGAGTTTGATGCTTGTACTTCCAATAAATATGCTTAGAGGAGTTAGAGGATCAGAAGGTAATTCAAGAAGAACAGGCCAAAACCGGTTTGGCTCAGTGGATAAGAGCATTAGCCTGTGGAATAAAGGGTCCCAGGTTCGATTCCGGTCAAGGGCATGTACCTTGGTTGCAGGCACATCCCCAGTAGGGAGTGTGCAGGAGGCAGCTGATCCATGTTTCTCTCGTTAATGTTTCTCCCTATTCCTCTCTGTTAAAAAAAATAAATAAATATATATATATATTACAGGGAAAATGAAAGCACAATGACACAGGTGACCACCAGAATAAGCACAGGAAGGATAGTACCAATAGACCAGTCTTCTTTGTGTATAAGAGAAAGGGATACATACCCTTCACTGAAATCTGTATATCATGCCCAAATCAATTCCTGCGGAATTAGAGAAAAGAAGTTACGATATTTTTGTAAATGACCTGAGCTTTATTTATGTCTTCTGTCACAGTCATTCCTGATGTAATGACGTGGGATTGTGCCACTGTTTTGAAATCTCACTTCCTGTGAAGGCATAGAGAGAGTCCGTACTAATGTGGCCCCCATATTATTATGGGATATTAATATCTTTTGGCAGAATAATAGCATATAGAGTGGATTACAAAGAATAAGCAGTAATATGAGATTGTGGTTGGCTGGGTATGTTTCTTAAAAGCATATGAGTAAGATTTTTTTTTTTAAATCTAGGTAATGCAAAATAAGTCAATAATTACAATATGCAGTTTTCATAGTGTAGATTTCTTATGGAATTTGAAGTATGAATTTTTTCTTATGAAATGTAGATGTGGCTTTATTATACAAAGTTGTTTTAAAACAACCTTTATTAATTAAATGCAATGAGATCCTGCATTTCACTTATTCCCACGAATTAATAATATTTTGTCCTAAGTCTGTTCAAAGGGGTCCTCCTTTGAGCTCTTAATACATATTTACAACTGGTTTTGTTGTTTCTGCAGTATCCATGCTGGGCAGTGAGGGTCTTTGGAATAAATACATTGTTGGAAATGCTACCATATGCCATTTAGTTCTTTCCAAAGAAGTGGAGGTGAGAGTCATAATTGGATCCAAAACTGTTCATAAGTAGATTGGTTAAATCATGTCTGAGGCTCAGACAGAGTTTTAAATCCAAACAACTCCCCCTGTTGGTGCTGGCTAACACTCTTCTTCGCTTCAGGTGGGTTTAATACCCACACTAGACTGTCAGAGCAAACATATCCTAAATCTGGCCATTGTGTCTTTGCCGCTTAAAATGATATCCAAAGAGAGACTCTTAAGGCTTGGTCATATCAAATTGCTACAAAAATGGGAGCGGAGAAGTTCCTATAAGAAGGGTTATTTTTATTTTTATTTATTTATTATTATATATTTTAAAAATATATTTTATTGATTTTTTACAGAGAGGAAGGGAGAGAGATAGAGAGTTAGAAACATTGATGAGAGAGAGTCATTGATCAGCCGCCTCCTGCACACCTCCCACTGGGTATGTGCCCGCAACCCAGGTACATGCCCTTGATCGGAATCGAACCCGGGACCTTTCAGTCTGCAGGCTGATGCTCTATCCACTGAGCCAAACCGGTTTTGACTATTTTTATTTTTAACTTACTTTTATTTTGCCGAAACCGGTGTGGCTCAGTGGATAGAGTGTCGGCCTGCGGACTGAAGGGTCCCGGGTTCAATTCCGGTCGGGCATGTACCTTGGTTGCAGGCACATCCCCAGTAGGCGGTGTGCAAGAGGCGGCTGATTGATGATTCTCTCTCATCGATGTTTCTAACTATCCCTCTCCCTTCCTCTCTGTAAAAAAATCAATGAAAAAAAATATTTTTAAAGGAAATGTGAATTAAAATTTTTTAAAATTTTATTTTTCAATTACAGTTGGCATTCAATCTTATTTTGTATTAGTTCTGTGTGTACAGCATGCTGGCTAAACCATTACATAATTTACAAAGTGGCCTTGTCCTCCGGGGTAACTCTGCTACCGCCTGGCACCACACCCGGTGATTACAGTTTTACTGACACATTCCCTGAGCTGCTCTCTAATCCCCCGTGACTAGTCTGTGATTACCAGCTTGTATTTCTTAATCCAAGAAGCATCGCTTTTAAATGTCGTGCTAATTCCCTTCATTTTAGTGGGGTTTTTCCCTCCTTTTCCAGCAGGTCAACTTTTCAAATGGATCTAAAGCTCTATGGCATCATTTTTGCAATACCTCAACTATGATGTGGGATGATTTCCTTGGTTCAGTTGAATAATTCCCCAATAATACCAAAGAGTTAAGAAAGTATTTTTAAAAGAATTCCTTTGCAGAGCCATTTTACTTCTAAGGATGAGGATGTTTGTTTGTTTGTTTGTTTGTTTTTTAAAGACGGATACCTTTAAGCAGCCTTGGTCAGGAATCTTGTGGAATGTCCCCCAAATAGGGGTTTTGTGTTTTGACTGTGACTGGCCTGGCCTTGGGGGAAACAGCACAGCGGTAAGTGCCCTTCTGATCACAGGTCGGAGAGAACCGATCTTAACAGGACCCCGTGGGCGATGTTAACTCTTGGTGAAGGTCTTGTTGCAGGTTTATCCCCTGTAAAGCTCCCATTCCCCTTTCATACTCCGTTCTCTGGAAGTCAGCCGCCCAGTCCAGTCCCCAGGCAAAGGGGTGTGGCTAAGCACTGGGGGGTGGAGGGTGGGGGGGGGGGACACACACAAATACTATTTGGATTTCTTCTGTGACGCAGTTTATCCCTTCTCCCTCGTTTATCTCATCAGCATGGCCGCAGTGTATGTGTCGATGTGGAGTCCTGACCCAGCACCGAGCTGTTTGCCCTGCTGCTCGGATGGCTCCAGCGCCGGCCCCTGGAGTTCTGTCAAGAGGCCAGTCCCCCTCCGTCCGCGTTGAGCGCTGCCTCGCGCTCAGAGGAGAGGCTCTCAGTCCAGCTCAGTCAGAAGCAGTCCCCCTTCTGACAGCAAACGTTTCATTGCTGTCAGAATGAAATGAAATGAAATTGCCCTGCAATGAAGGTAATTGCCGGCCAGTAACGAGGTTAGCGGCCCAGGCTCCGCGGTGTTTCCCTGCCCAGCCGCCCCGAGGAGCCCGTGGCTTCCACGGGAGGACGGTGGTTACAACCCAGGACGGGGCCCTGGGAGCCACCGTGCCTTTCAGAAATGGAAACCAGATGAACTCAGCCTCCTGCTCGGGTGTCTGAGTGGTTTCCGCCGGCTCGGCCGGCTCCTCCTGTGGTGGCCGGCAAGCCCCGGTGGAGGCGGGGCTCCGGATGGCCAGCAAGACCCTGTCGAGGCAGGACTCCAGGCCAGGGAAGGAACGAGCCACCAGACCCACAACAAAGAATGCAGCATGACTGTTGGTCATAAAATAGTTCTGCGCGTCCTGTTTCCAGTAGCCGCAAGGCAGGACTAACAGACCAAACCAGGTCACACAGAGACTGCTTAAGCTGAAAACAAACCCCCACCCCAGGTGCTGTATAAACTTTACATGTTACCGTACTAGTGGAATTTTTCTATAACTTACAACTGACGCTTCTTTGTTGAAACTTTAGCCAATCATGATCTGCCAGGCGTCCCTGAGACGGGGATGAAAGCAGCGAGCTCAGAGTGGGTCCGGGCTCTTGTTGCTCGCTGCTGCGTCAGTTGAGACGGGAGGCCGGACTCGAGTTCGTAATAAAGGCTTCCTAAATTCCAATGTGGCTGACTAGTGGTCATTCGTGGGTCGCCCACAACACTCCTTCAGCTCACCGGGCCCTTCCCAGGACACGCCAAGATTTCTGTATTCTTGAGGCCAGCATGCTTTGTTTTGCTCTTAATATTCACGTTTTTATTGATTTCAGAGAGGAAGGGCTCGGCTCCGAGGCCTGGACTGGGCCTTGGGGACCAAGCTGGGCTCTTCAGCAAGGCTGGAAAAGTCCCGGCCGAGAACCGTCTGGCCCCAAATGTCAAAGGGACAAGGCTGAGAGCTCTTGGTGGTGGCTCATACTTCAGTCCATACGTTACAGGATGTCAAGCTGGCATTGGGACCAACCAGAGGAAGATGAACAACAGCCAGAGCCCTGACCGGGTTAGCTCAGTGGATAGAGCGTCGGTCTGGGGACTGAAAGGTCCCGGGTTCGATTCCGGTTGAGAGCACGTGCCTTGGTTGCGGGCACATCCCCAGTGGGGGGTGTGCAAGAGGCAGCTGGTTGATGTTTCTCTCTCATCGACGTTTCTAACTCTCTATCCCTCTCCCTTCCTCTCTGTAAAAAAAATCAACAAAATATATTTTTAAAAGAAGAAGAAAAGACAATACCCGGACAGTTCTGGGTCCTGCCTGGAGGAGGACATCAGGGCTGAATAGCCATGGGAACCACAGCGGAGGGGTCTCTGCCACCTCCACTCCCGCTGCCAGGCGCTGGAACGAGGGGTGGCGCCAGCCCTGGGGCCGGGGTGGAACACAGGGCGGTGGGAGGCAGCACATGGCGATCAGCACCCGGCGGTGGGACGGTGATGGGCGGGATTTAACCGCAGATCCCACAGCTGTCCGGGGAGCCACTGGCTGGTCCGCAGGAGCCGGGGGAGTCCGTGTGGAGGACTGTGAGCTCAACCCTGTGACAGGAACCTCGGGGTCGGAAAGAGGGGCACCCCCACCCCAGGCAGCAGCCGGCGGAAGCAGCAGGAATGCATGGAGGAGAAGCTGCGTGGGGACACATCTGGGGGAATCTGGATAAAGGTGACCCTGGGTGGATCTCTGCACCCCTCTCAGGGTCGCTGGGACAGCAGCAAATCCTGTTAATGAGCCCGCGGGAAAGCAGCAGAGCCGTCCCTGAAGGGAAGATGCGGGTTGACCTGGTGCCCCTTGAATGGGACAAAAATGGCCATTGCAGGTGGAGTTACTGGCACCCTCATGGGGACAAATGCCTGTGGCTGACGGGTTGCAGTAAATTCCCGGTAAATCTAAGTCACACTGGCAGCTTTCGACACTGCAGACACTGGTTCCTTGCGTTCCCTTTAACGGCTTACACGCAATCCTTAGCGTGTCCCAGCGGGTGAGCTAAGAGTAATGGGGAGGACAGCAGCGGCAGCTTAAAATCTCCACTTAAAATCAGAGCAACTAGCTAACTAACCCAATCCCCTGGTCAACGTTTATAGCAAACTTAGAGGACAGGTGTTCTCATTCACCCCAAAATACAAGCCAGTAAGTGTGGGAGCCCCTTTCACGTCCGCGTGACTCAGGGTTCCAGTTCAGGGTTCGGGTTCTGGAGAAGGCACACACAAGTGAAAAAGAGACGTTAGAAAAGCATTAGTTTGGGAGATGGGCGAAGCGGAGTCCAACTCTATGGAAGGACTTCCCCTCGCGCTGGCTTTTCCATCCCTTTGTTAAGATTAAGATGATGGGATACACCTTTATCCCCTGCGCTGGGAAGGCCAATGAAAGCCAGTCAGTGGGTGTAGGACTCACAGGTGGGGGCTGCTTCCACTGCCGATGTCTGGTGATTAGCTCTGACCTTTTAGAGCAATTCAGGTTGGCCAGCTCTCCAGATTCCCTGTCCCCAGCTCTCTGTTATTAAAACAACTAGTGGTCCAGTGCACGAAATTCGTGCACATTAAAAGGGGACCCAGAGCCGGGACCGGTTTGGCTCAATGGATAGAGCGTCGGCTTGGGGACTGGGGGGTCCCGGGTTCGATTCCAGTCAAGGGCATGTACCTTGGTTGCGGGCATATCCCCGGTAGGGGGTGTGCAGGAGGCAGCTGATCGATGACACTCTCTCATCGATGTTTCTAACTCTCTATCTCTCTCCCTTCCTCTCTGTATAAAATCAATAAAATATATTTAAAAAAAAAAAAAAAAGGGGACCCAGAGTCAAGTCCCCACCCACCCGCATGCACCTCAAAATCGCATGAGACCGACCTGGTTGCCCCCCCCCCACGGGGCTAGATCCAGACCAGGCTAGTCCCACCCTTGTCAAGCCCTGTGGGCAGGGGGAGTAGCCTCGGCCCCCTGGCCCAGTGCCAGGATGGGGGACGTGTCTTGAGGTCCCCTGGCAAGCCCCACAGCAACAGAGGAGGGCATAGCCTCGGGTCCCTGCTGATTGCTCCTTAATATATATATATATATATATATATATATATATATATATTTTTTTTACAGAGAGGGATAAAAAGTTAGAAACATCAACAAATTAGAAACATAGATGAGAGAGAATCATTGATCAGCTGCCTCTTGCACATCCCCTACTGAGGATGTGCCCGCAACCAAGGTACATGCCCTTGACCGGAATCAAACCCGGGACCTTTCAGTCCGCAGGCCGACGCTCTATCCACTGAGCCAAACCGGTTTCAGCAGCTGATTGCTCCTTAAGGCTCCTTAAGGGAACTCAGCTGTGAGTGCAGCCATCTTTGTGATGGAGTGATGGTCAATTAGCATATTTCCTCTCTATCAGATAGGATAATTAGCTTCTGACAAGTAAGAATTAACCCCAGCAACGCCCAGAGACCTGCCCGGGGGCAGCACCTTTGCAGGAATGCAGGAAGGCGATGGGCCTGAGGACATTGTCCACTGAAAAGCAGGCAGCAAGCTGAGACCAGGGAGTGTTTTTCTCACCCCAGCGGTGGGTTTGTAAGAATGAAATTTTTTTTAAAAAGCTGTCTGTTTTATCTCAACTCCCCAAGGTCCCCCGCCAGAGATGGGAACATAACCTTTATGACTATCCTAGGAAATAGCCCTGAGCAAAGAGTTAGCAATGCAAAACAGTGCACTAACAGTTAAGAAAAACAGGGTGGGAGATCGCCAGATGAGACTGTTGACTAAACTTAAGCCCTGTCATAAAACATGTTATCAACGAGCCCAGATCCCTTTGGAATTCCCTAGTGGCTTTGTTCCCCTCTTCCTCCTCTGTGTGTGACCCCCCCTCCCCCTCAACGTGTGGTTTTTGCCTTTATAAACTTGTCAGACTTGCTGTTCGGGGCTCGACTCCTCTGCTCCTGCGTGAGTTACGAGTTGAGCCCCAGCGCGCTGGAATAAAGCCCCTTGCTGTTTGCATCAAGTGATGTCTTCTGCGGTTGATTGGGGTCGCCGTCAGTCCGTGGGACAGAGTGAGGGTCTCCCTCTGGGGGTCTTTCAGGTTCATGCGAGGGTCCAGCATAAGCAGGAAGGCGACATAGAAAACAACAGCGAACGGGGTGCACAGCGTGCAGTCATGTCCCCGAAGGCGGGAGGAAACGGGGCCTGCAGCTGCCTGGACGCTCAGAGCCCGGGGTGCGGGAAGGGCCCCTGCCCCGCGCTGGCCTTGGGAATGGAGGGCCTCCGGGTGAGCCGGCTCCTCGGTCTGTCCTGCGAGGAGTAAGGTCCCTCGGGGGTGCTGTTCGCCCCGGAGTGCTGCCACCTCATCTTAGAAACCCCCAGGCCAGGGCCCCAGAGACCTGCGCCCCACCCATGGCTGCGGAACTTCCAGCTGAACATTTCACCTCCTTGTCTGTAAAGTGGGAATAGTTTTAATGCGTGCTGTCCTGCTTATCTCGAGAGACTCTGAAGAGAATCAGAGGCCGGAGGTTTGGGAGGGAGGGTCAGGCACTGCGCACACAATCGCGAGTTCAGGGGGCAGTTCTGCCCCTTACGGCTGTGGGATCGCAGGCAAGCCACCGCTTCTCTCAGCTCTTTTCTCATCTGTAAAATGGCAGCCGTCATAGTATAATCCTCCTCCTCCTCCTCCTCTTCCTCCTCCTTCTCCTCCTCCTCTTCCTCCTCCTCTCCCTCCTCCTCCTCCTTCTCCTTCTCCTCCTCTTCTTCCTCCTCCTCTCCCTCCTCCTCCCTCTTTCTCTTCCTCCTCCTCCTCCTCCTCCTCCCCCCTCCTTTCCCCTCCCTCCTCTTCCTCCTCCTCTTCCTCCTTCTCCTCCTCCTCCTCCTTCTTTCTCTTCTCCTCCTCCTCCTCTTCCTCCTCCTCCTCCTCATCTTCCTCCTCCTCCTTCTCCTCCTCTCATTCTCCTCCTCCTCCCCTTCCTCCTCATTCTCTTCCTCCTCCTCTCCCTCCTCCTCCTCCTCTCCCTCCTCCTCCTCCTCGTCTTCCTCCTCCTTCTTCTTCTCCTCCTCCTCCTCCTCCTCCTCCCCCTCCTCCTCATTCTCTTCCTCCTCTCCCTCCTCCTCCTCCTCCTCCTCATCATCATCATCTCCATTGCAGGGTTGCTGTGAGAACGGAAAGAAGTGACACCAGAAAGCCCTCGGCAGTGCCCGGCACCTCCGGAGCACTCACTACCCGTTAGGGATGCCGAAGATGTCTGTTAATCAGCGTCCTAACGCGAAGACGGAGACAGTGTGTGCTCTTCCCGCTAGCAAACACCAGAGGGCGACACAGACGAAGGGACCCGGCCCCAGGCGTCCCTGACGCGGCGCCAGCAGCGGCCACGCGGTGGCGCCCTAAGCCCGCGCTGTCCGCTTAGCGGAGTCTGGGGACCGGGAGCTAGCGGGAGACAGGGAGATGGGGAGAGGGGGACCGGGAGCCGAGGGGCCTGCACCAAAGGCTCGGGGCTCCGGGCCGAGGATACAGAGAGGAATCGGGTTCTTTCCTAACAGGAGGGCGCCCCCTCCGCCCGGCGCCGGGCCGGTCCCCTGCCCCGCGCAGCCCATTCCCCGCCGGCGCCGTCGCCATGGAGACCCGATGCGGGGCGGGAGGGAGCCCCGGTGACGTCGGCGCCCCGCGGCCGGTTTTGCCTATTTTGGAAGGAGCCGCGCTCCGCGCCGCTGCGCGCTGGGCTGGCGCCTTTAAAGGCAACGGGCGGGCGGCTCCGGAGCCGGGCGGCCCCTCCCGCCGCCACGGAGAGCCCGGCGGGGCAGCCCCTGCACCGGCCCCTCTGCACCCCGGCCTCCCCCACCACAGCCTCCACTCACTCAGGGCTGGCGGCCGTGCACAAAGGAGGTCCCGCCCTGTCCCTCGCCCACCCGCACCCCCCTCTCCCCGGGGGAAGGCCTGTTCCAGGGGGTCCTGGAAGGAGAGAGGGGCCGGGCCTAGGCCTTCGGGATCCCCTCTGGACCAGGCCGCAGGGCGACCGACCGTGGCCTCTGAGACCCGCCCTGCCAGCCTCCTGCCTCCCCTTCCTCCCTGGGCTCAGCCTGAGGTCAGGGAGGGCTCCGCTGAAAGGCCCTCAGCAGGTCCCCGGCCCTCTCACTCCACGGAAAGGGAAACTGAGGCCCAGAGGAACGCGGCCGCTTCATAGGCCCCGGAGAGCACAGGACGCTGACTTCCTGGACGGAGGTCCCTCCTGCTCCTGACGTTAAAAACAGCCGCCCAGAACGCCAGGGGCCAGCCCGCCCTGCCCTGCACGCAGGAGGCTGCCTGCCCGAGGCACCAGCTGCTGCTCCGTCCCCAGCAGAGTCCGGACCGAGGCGGGCCCTCTGGACCCATCCCGTCCGGGAGGAGCTGCTGGGTCACCATGGACTCAGGCCCACCAGCCAGGCGGCCGCGGTGAGCATCCTGCAGCCCACCGGCTCTGGAACTTTCCTGGCCAGACCTGTTCCAGGCTGCTGACAGCGCCAGCCGGCCTCTGAACCGAGGTGCGGCCTGCAGCTCTGGCAGGGCTCCCGGGGCCATGCGGCCCCAACCCTCCGGACGCCCCTGCCCGGCCCCGATCCTGCCCGTGCTCTCCCTGCCGCCCCGCAGGGCCCTTGGCCGGCGCTCTGGAGGACGGCTGCGACCTGTGGGGCCAGGCCCAAGGGGCTGCGTGGGCTCAGACACCTCGGGCCCTTCCTCTGGGCCAGGGCTGGGAACCGAGGCGGACCGGATCCAGCCCAGCTCCGGGGACCGAGTCCGGCACAGGAGAGAGACGCATGCCCCGGAGCAGTGAGCCCTGAGCCTGGACGGCTTTTCCAAAGGGCTTCCATTGGAAAAGGCTGATCCCTCAATGCGCAGGAGGGGAAACTGAGGCAGCCTTGCAAGAGACATTTACCAAGGTCAAGGGGGAGTCAGCGCACTGTTGAGACCAGGACCCGGAGCTGCCTCTCGGCCCAGGCTCCTCCTCCTCACCTGGACCCCAGAGGCCAGCCTTTGGGGGGTGCACAGAGGCCCCCGCCGGGAGGGGGACCGGGTCAGGGCCCACTGCGCGAAGTGTTGGCCATGTTCGTGAGCCGCTCCATTCTCTGCGGGAGGCGGTCACTCCCGGTGGACGATCCCCGGGGGCCCCGCTCCAGCTGCGAGTCTGGGTTCTCTGACGCGGGGTGTCCCGCCCGCTGCGGAGTCTCTGTGAACGTGCTCCTGGCCTGCGTGCTGCTCCCTCCAGCCTGAAGCCGGTCCGCAGGCCGAGCCCCTCCAGCCACAGCTGCGCAGGCCTCCAAGGACGGCCTGTTTCACTCCCGTAGAACCCATCGCCTCCCTCCACGGGTGAGTCCCTGGGGCACCGGCACAGACCGGTGAGAACAGCCCTGAGAGGTTGGGTTTGAAGAAGGAAAGCCACAGGGTCAGTGCCAACACCTGCTCTCCCGCCCTCCACCCAGGGAGGGCCCCGCGGCCCGGCCCGGCTCCCCCGGGGCTGAGACGCCAGGCCCCGCAGACCCTGCCCCGGGTGTGCCCGCTCGTCCCCCGCCCCCTGAAACGTGGTCCAAAGACTGAGAGGCCCTGGCCAGGTGGACCTGAGCCCCCCCCAGAGACGCTCAGACGGCCACCGATGGGGGGGCCCTTCCAGGCCGAGTGGTCCAGCCCACTGTCCTCTTGCAAAGAAGGAAACTGAGGCCCAGAGAGGGGAAGGCACTTGCCTCACACACCAGGAGGCTGATGGCAGGGCGAGGACCAGAATCCCCGTCTCCTGATCCTCCTGCCCAGACACCATCCACCGGCATCTGGACGGAGCCTCCCTCCGGCTCTGCCCGAGCCTCTGACCCTGCCCGGCTCCTCCAGCCCACTCCTTGGTGCCGGGGACCCAGCAGCTCTCCCTTCAGCCGGGGCTCTCTCCTCTTAGAGCTTCCTGGCAGCTGAGCACCGGAGGGCGTGTGGGCGTCCGTGCCTGGACTTGGGGAGGCTGGACCCCCCGGTGGTGCTGTGTGACCCCGTGCAGGACGGAGAAGCACGAGGGGCCATGGGGGGGGGGGCAGGCATTGAGGAGGAGCCCCAGACACAAATGGAGGACAAGTAGGGGAGTAGGAACACACCGCGCGGGACTAAGAGATGGTGGTAGAAGGCCTGCCTCCTCCTCCCGCCCTCCCGTTGCTCTGGGTCACGGCCAGTGGCTGCCCTCTGTCTCTCCCTCGGTGCTGAGGAGTGCTGGGCTCCGCTCTGCATCCGGAGTTCTCAGCTGGCCGCTGTTTCTCTCCCACCGGGAACATGGCTGGTTGGCTGGCGTTCCTTGTGCCCTCGTCTCTCAGCCCTGCCTGCAGGTCCTCGCCCAGGAAAGCTTTGTCTGCCCCCCCCCTCCCGTCCCCTCTATGGCTCCATGCCCCTCACCTCCTCAGCTCAGCCCATCCACCGGCTCTGACGGCCTCACACGTGGGTGCCAACGTGTACCCTCTTCACATGAGATTTGTTGATTTCATAACCATAAATAGATAAAATGTTCTGAATACTTCTCTGTGCAAGTAGGACTGGGGGAGTGATAACATAATGAAAGGGCCTGAGGAGAAAGGAAAACCGCCTGCTAAGATGCAGATGAAGACAAGACGGCCTTTGCACAACCAGCTCTCTGAGGGTATGGACTGCTGAGCCCTAGGCCCCGAACCCGGTGTGTGTGTGTGTGTGTGTGTGTGTGTGTGTAAGTGCTTGGGAATCTGTTAGAAAACCTTTACACCCATGAATTCAAAAGAACAATCTAGTAAAAAATAGAAAGAAGTAGAAATCAGGAAACCTGGATTCTAATTCCTCTCATTCTAGCCATGTGACCCTGGGCATTTACTAAACCTCTCTGAGGTGCACAGAGATTCTCCCGCTGGGTTAAACTGGGGGCTCCAGGAGGCCTGAGGCCCCTCGCTGCTGTCATTTTCCTCCCACTGGGACATTTCCCCTGATAGGGCCTTTATCACTAACGAGGGGACACACTCACACTCACACTCACACACACACACACTCACACTTCCTGAGATGCAGTCCTGAGGCTGGGGTTGGCATAGGGATGGAATGGAGTACCCTGGCTCTTCATTGCCAACTCCAACTTATGTTGCCATGGAAACAGGATGTGGAGCATCACTCCGTATGGGGAGGCTGCAG